>CM035838.1:433185341-433785341 GCA_020510985.1 Pholidichthys leucotaenia | reverse complement strand
TTTCTATTTTTGGCTCTGGAGTTTCCTGGTGTTTCAGAAATTGAGGAAGGTGGAGAGCTGTTCAAAATGCGGATCCAGGCAAGCTCCTTCACCAATTCGACCAGTTGGGGAGTGCACGCGGCGGCATGGTGAACTGAATGGTGATTCAGATGGTGGAATACATCTTGAAGTCGCCAGTGCTCTCCAGAGAATGTTAAAGTTTAAGCCTGTACATGGAAATTATGAAGCACAGAACTGCACGGGTAAGGAAAATTCTATTCTCTGAGTGCACTGTGCAGACTTGACCTTGTCTTTGATGCCCTGTTTACATTCCTCCTCGATGAAGATAAGCTGAAGGAGCGGCTCTGCTAACTCAAACAATCGACACAATCGCTGTTGTTTCAACAGACTGGACTCTTCAAGGGCAGTGTACCATGTGTCTTCAACTGCCACCTGCAAGCAAGAGAGAGAGACTCTGGACTTGCTTATAGATCACATGATTAACATCCATCCACTGCCAGGAGGCGCCCTCTGCTGTTCACTAGCGATTGACACACCCACACTACACCGCATACAACATTACAGGACTGATACATACACTGATATATAAATATACACTGACTCTCTCAACTCTTGTTTTGTGTGATCTATTGTCTGCTAATTTATATGTGCATTAGAGAGTTTTTTTCTAGGTAATCACAATTTTGGTCATATAATGAGCTTTATTTTGATTAACAATGCTTTTTTTCTCTCTGCCCATTGTGTTTCCCTACCCCCCCTTCCCCCTCCCCCTCTTTACCCCCCACTGTATGACAGGCGCCTTGCATGGCTGCCGCGTCATTGGGATGCGCTTATCTAGCGCGCCCAATGTCAAGTCAAATTCCTCGTATGTTTACTTGTGTTTCCTTGTAAACGTGCTTGGCAATAAAGTTCATTCTGATTCTGATTCTGATTAATGAAAGAAAAACCCACAATGGTCACAGAAATAACTTGAATCTGACAAAAGTGGTAATAAATAAAAATTCTATCAAAATTACCCAATGAAAATCAGACAATGCTTTTGAATTGTGGTTCAACAGAATTATTTTAAAAAACAAACTCATGAAACAGGCCTGGACAAAAATGATGGTACCTTTAACTTAATATTTTGTTGCACAACCTTTTGAGGCAATCACTGCAATCAAACGATTTCTGTAACTGTCAATGACAGATTTTGTGGATCGATATCGGCTCAGTCAAACATGGATTGTATCGATCTTTTGAACCCACCCCTAGTATTCACGCCCCCGAAACTAGAAAGCAGTCTCGCTGATATTTCCCTCTGAAACTACTGTATTTTAAATACAAAGTTTACAGTTTTAAAATCTCCCACACTGTTATTTGAAGCACGGAGGAGCTTTTTCATGATTTCAACTAGCAGAAAAAAAGGAAAATCACAATTTTAAAAAAAAAATGATGTCTGTGTTTTTTAGGAATCACATCAGGTCCACTTGTTACTGCTTTACTAGTGGTCGGTCACATATTTCAACCGAGTGGTGCGACACTTTCCATTTGTGATGGGATCTGGACCTAAACACATGTAAATGGAAAAATTCCTGAACGGCTGTAGCGCCACCCAGGGAAGGCAGGAAGTGACATGCTTTACGGTATGATGTCGCTTTCTGAGCATGTTGACAGCAGCCACCTCAAATGCTCTCAGACAGATCTAAAGACATTGATGATGCTTCACAGTGAAAACTTAATTGGTCAAAAAAATTGCAAATAATTTGCCGTTATTGTGTATGTGTTCTGTAGGCATGCACGCACCCATGCACAACAACGGCAAATTATTTGCAATTTGCAAACTGGAGGTTTGGGACCACTGAGGTAGATCACCAGTGAAGGCCTAGTTGTAAGATACACAGTCCTGCACTGATAAACAACCACCACAGCATTTAACACACCTGTCCTGGAGAAGGTCAAGCTCAATGTCAAACTTCAGGCATGAAATCAGAGAATTCTACACTGCCACTGAAATAATTTTCTGGTGTTGTCATGATTTTCTTCCTTCAATTGGTTTCTATGGCCAACTCTAAATATTTTTCTTCTTTTGTTCATTTTTCTACTCCTTAGGACAGACAGGGTCCTGGCCAGTCTCAAGCATAGCAGAACTATGAACACAATGTTTCCAGTCCTGTGTCTGACTTTTTTGTTCTTTGTTTTTTTTTGTTTTGTTTTGTTTTGTTTTTGGGGGTGGGGTGGGTGGCAAACAAGCTATCCTGGAGTCTGGAGCAGCTGTGTTGAATCACCAACACCAAGGTGAAAACACCTGCTGGCACATTTGGAAACAACAAGTCCCCAATTATTATAATTATTATTATTTTAATTTACCGTCTTCACAGCTGGAAATGATAGTGCAGTTGTGTCTTACACAGCAATAGGGTAATGTCTACTACCCTGCTCAATGAACACTTTAGTTTTAAGTCAAGCATCCAGCACAATGCATTGCTTAACAAAGGTGAATTGAAACACACGAATGTAAAGCAAAAATTAGGGGAACAATCAGAATTTGCCCATGCCTTTATCATGGTCATCGATTCATACAGTATGCATATGCAGTTTGGAGACTTCTTCACAGAGGAAAACAGATGGAGCTGTGGAGCCACTGACCTGCCAGAGGAGCCTGTCATAAATCGCCCCTCGGGGCAGGAACACAGACCCAAACGCTGCACTGTGAGTTTGCAGGAATTTAATAACAAAAACACAAAAATACACAAAAACACAACACTTACAAGGCTGGGATAAACCAAAGATAGAGGCGCACGGGAACGCCGGGGAAGACGGGGCTCATGTCTGGAGGAGCTGAGAGAACAGTCTGGATGGAGCCAAGCTGAGGCATACGTGAACGCCAGAATAAAGGGAAAAGGTAGTTGAAGGTTCAGACGGAGCACACCCATCAAAACAGACAGCAGGACACTGCCACGAGTAGCGTTGCAGCCGTCCTTAAATAGGGCAAACAGGAAAACAACCACTGAATACTGGTGTGGGTGATTACAGGTGTGGGTAACATGAGCGAGGGTAATCAAATTCAACAAGTGACAGCCATGACAGCCCACGAACAGAACTTAAAACAACGGAAGTAACAAATCATGCTGTCGCAACAAAAGCACAACCTGAAATTGACTGCTACAAACTAACACAGAGGATATACAAAGAATGTTGACTCATAAAAATGAGGACAAGATAAATACACAAAACTGGAATCAAAATACAGGAAAGGACTGAGAGTAAGGTGAGGGTAGGCTTATGTCTAAACAGGAGAATAATAACAATAATAGAAAACTGAATGGTAATAGGTGCATAAGATAAACAACAAGATAACAGACACAGAACTAAGAACAGAAACTTTCATAAGCAGACACAAATAGCAAACTCAAATAACATAAGACATCCAAAGCCAACCAGAATAAATGCTAAACTAAAGTGGGGAAATACAGAAAATAATCAGACTTAACAAAGGAGTGTGAGCACGGTTCCCCAACCATGCTCCACATCATGACAGAAGTCAATTAATCACCAGCTTAATCAGCCCTATATCTCTCTGTCTGATTTGTTTGTACAAGAGTGATTCTGATGATAATAAATCCATTTTCCAAGAAGAAATACTGGGTAAATTGAGCTCTATTGTCTTAGTGATCATTCCCTTGAATCCCACTCCTCTGAGTCAGACATTCACACACAGACAGGGATGCTTTCAATTTGTTAGATTTATGTCACATTTTAGCATCAATAAACATCCTGTGACATAAGCAAAATCATCCTAAAACCTTGAGCAAATCAGCAAATAGTTGATTATTTCTATTTATACCATAACAAAAAAGAAGTAAAAGAATTGAATTACTTGACAAAGGATCTTTTTTTCATATTTCTGTTCATTTCTTTGTTTAGCCAAAAGACACCTCACAATAGACCATGGAGGGTTTTTATACTCACAGCATTCTCCTTTATCATCAAAACTTATCATCCATGCTACTATTTACAGCCAAAGTAACTGAATTAACTTTGAAATATAAAATGTGCTATAACTGACTGGGAAATTGATTTGCTCCGCTTCACCAATAGTCTTGTGGTAAAAATTTATAATGTTCCTTCACTGGGTTTTAAGGAGCGTGATTCAACACTAGTCATTGATTTTTACAGCTTTGTTGCTGCACTTACATAAAAATACACATATAATGTAATATACATAAAAACTTTGTATATTTTACAACATAGAGCACAACGGCTGATGCAAAATAATTTTTCAGTGTTTTCAATGCAATTGCTAATTTTCATTATTTCACTTATGTGAAATAATACTCACAGAATGCTGTGAGTATAAAAACCCGGGTATGGGAGGAGTTTGGTGAGGCAATGGAACAAGACTTTCGGTCGGCCTCAAAGAGATTCTGGCAAACTGTCCGGCGGCTCAGGAGGGGAAAGCAGCTCCCCGTCCACACTGTGTATGGTGCGGATGGGATACTGTTGACTTCGACTGGGGACATCGTCGGGCGGTGGAAGGAATACTTCGAGGATCTCCTCAATCCCACTGATATGCCTTCCACAGAGGAAGCAGGGTTTGGGGACAAGGGGGATGACTCGCCTATCACAGGGGCTGAGGTCGCCAAGGTGGTTAAAAATCTCCTTGGTGGCCGGGCCCCAGGGGTGGACGAGATTCGCCCCGAGTACCTCAAGGCCCTGGATGTTGTTGGGTTGTCATGGTTGACACGCCTCTGCAACATTGCGTGGAGGTCGGGGGCAGTGCCTTTGGCATGGCAAACCGGGGTGGTGGTTCCTCTCTTTAAAAAAGGGGACCGGAGGGTGTGCTCCAACTTTAGAGGGATCACACTCCTCAGCCTCCCTGGGAAGGTCTATGCCAAGGTACTGGAGAGGAGAGTCCGGCCGTTGGTCGAACCTCGGATTCAGGAGGAGCAATGTGGTTTTCGTCCTGGCCGTGGCACATCGGACCAGCTCTTTACCCTCTCGAGAATTCTCCAGGGTTTGTGGGAGTTTGCCCAACCAGTTTACATGTGTTTTGTGGACTTGGAGAAGGCATTTGACCGCGTCCCTCGTGGATTTTTGTGGGAGGTGCTTCGGGAGTATGGGGTATCGGGCTTGTTGTTACGAGCTATTCGGTCTCTGTATGACTGTTGTGAGAGTTTGGTTCGTATTGCCAACACTCGGTCGGAGTCATTCCCAGTGAGAGTTGGACTCCGCCAGGGCTGCCCTTTGTCACCGATCCTGTTCATAATTTTTATGGATAGGATTTCTAGGCGCAGCCAGGGAATGGAGGGTGTCATGCTTGGTGACCACAGGATCTCATCTCTGTTGTTTGCAGATGATGTTGTCCTGTTGGCTTCATCCAGCAATGACCTACAGCTCTTGCTGGGACGGTTTGCTGCTGAGTGTGAAGCGGCTGGGATGAGAATCAGCACCTCCAAGTCCGAGTCCATGGTCCTCAGCCGGAAAAAGGTGGATTGTCCTCTCTGGGTTGGGGACAGGCTCCTGCCCCAAGTGGAGGAGTTTAAGTATCTTGGGGTCTTGTTCACGAGTGAGGGGAGAATGGAGCGAGAGATCGACAGACGGATTGGAGCAGCATCTGCAGTGATGCGGACGTTGTACCGGTCTGTTGTGGTGAAGAGGGAGCTTAGTTCTAAGACAAAGCTGTCGATTTATCAGTCAATCTACGTTCCTACTCTCACCTATGGTCACGAGCTTTGGGTAATGACCGAAAGAACGAGATCGCGGATACAAGCGGCTGAAATGAGCTTTCTCCGTAGGATTGCTGGACTCACCCTCAGAGATAGGGTGAGGAGCTCAGTCATCCGGGAGAGGCTCAGAGTAGAACCGCTGCTCCTCCACATTGAAAGGAGTCAGTTGAGGTGGTATGGGCATCTGATTAGGATGCCTCGTGGACGCCTCCCACTTGAGGTGTTTCAGGCACGTCCCACTGGGAGGAGACCCCGGGGCAGACCCAGGACTCGGTGGAGAGACTATGTCTCCCAGCTGGTCTGGGAACGCCTTGGTATCCCCTCTGAAGAGCTGGAGCAGGTGGCTGGGGAGAGGGAAGTCTGGGCTTCTCTGCTTGAACTGCTGCCTCCGCGACCCGGACCTCCGGAAAAGCGGTAGAAGATGGATGGATGGCACTTATGTGATCCCTAACATTTGGGAAAAGTTAGCATAAAATGAATTGTGGCACCCTGACCCAGGTGGGCAATGCCATTACTGTATTTTGTCTTCAAGACTGATTTTAATTCATATCCACTATTGTTCATTTAACTGCCCATTGTTATGTTCCCCATGTGGAACTAGGGGATGAGGGATGCAACAATAGAAATTGTAGTTGGGTTAAAGGGGAAGGAATAGGGAAGTTGGTTTCCATCCAAGACTGAACATCTTTAAGGCAGTCTAACAGAGTCAGGACCAGAGCACAATTGTCAGTTTTCACGGGCAGACAGATTTGCATATCATCTGCAAAGCAGTGAAAACTGACATTGTGCTTTCTAAAAATGGAACCCGGAGACCAGAGTGGTGGCCTAGTGGTACAGCAACCGCCCCACAGCCTCCCAGCTGTGGGTTCAAGCCCCACCCGGGTCATACCAAAGACCATATAAAAATGGTACTTCCCGCCTTCTAGCTCAGTGGTCAGCATAATAGAATGGGGGAAGGAAAAGGTGTTTGTGGTGGTGCCTTGCATGGCAGCAGCCCCTCTGATTCTAAATGTGATTAACACTGTAGATAGGAGAAAGATAATTTTGTCTTACTGTACATGATTGGCTGTATGGATTGAATGACAAAGTTGTCTTCTTCTTCTAAAGAAAAAAGAAGAGGGCCCAAAATTGAGCCCTGAAGGACCCCACAATCCAGCTGGGATGTAGCAAACGAAAAGTGGCCCCGCTTAATAGAAAAACTCCTGTTAGACAAGTATGGTCTGAACCACTTAAGTGCAGTGCCCCTTATGCCCACACACAACTCCAGACGTGAAAGAGGAATACTGTGATCAATTGTGTTGAATACCGCAGTCAAGTCCAAAAGCACAAGAACAGCAGAATTACTGGAATCAGCAGTTGAAAAAAGGTAATTTAAAACTCTTAAAAGTGACGTGATTTAAAACCTAATTCAAACTTTTTAGAAATGTTATTAAAATCAACAAAAGACTACAGCTTCTCATACACAATTATTTTCTAAAACTTTTGATAAAAATGGGAGTTTTGAAATAAAATTAGACAAGACAGTGGGGTTTACGGTGGGCTGCACGGTGGCGCAGTGGTTTAGCACTGTGGCAGCACAGTTTTACCCTCGGCCGGGGGATCGCGGGGATCATGAGATCGTGGGTTCGATCCCAGCCCCCGACCAACAGTGAGCTGTGTGGAGTTTGCATGTTCTCCCCGTGTTGCGTGGGTTTACTCCGGGATTTCTCCGGTTTCCTCCCGCACACCAAAAACATGTAGGTTTAGGGCGCTCGCGCACGCAGCGACCAGCAGCCGGTGGCTTGTCACCAGACTGCAAACCAAGTCTACCTACGGGTACAAATAAGTAACAAAAAAAAAAAAAAAAAAAAAAAAAAAAGACAGTGGGGTTTAGATTTTTTTTTTTTTTTTTTGAGGAGGGACTGAAGCACAGCATGTTTTAAAACAGAGGGAACACTTCCAGACAACAAAAAAGAACTAGCAATATTTAAAACACAAGGACCAGTGGTATTAAAAACTCCCTTTAAAAAGTCTGTGTGAAATGCTGTCAAGGGAGCAGGATTTAAGGTCATAGATGCTGAACAACAGAGGTTAAAACTGTGAGAGACAACTCTCTCAGAACTCAGAAACACCTGGGCATGAAAGAAAAAACAGCAGGATCTAATGCAGAACAAGCCTGTATAGCAGAATTTTTATCATTAAAAAAACAAGAATATCACAAATAATGTCAGAAGGTACAACACTAGTATGGTCATGGGGATTTAAGAGTCCAAAGCATTAAAAAGAAACTGAGGTTTATGGCTGTTGACTGACTGAATAAAAAGTGGGTTTTTTTGTACCTTTAACAGCCTCTGATAGTCTTGTAAACTGTCTTTCAAAGCAAGAAGAGAAACTTGAAGATGAGCCTTCTTCCATTTTCTCTCAGCTTGTCTGCAAATGCATCTTAAAGTGTGACAAGAGTCTTTCAGCCACGGGTCTGATGCTGGCTTAGAGTGTTTATATCTATATGTTGGCACAAGTCGAGTTAAAACTGTCCAGCAACTCATGAGGGCTAATACTGCAGTCATAATCCTGGAGCACACTGAGCAAAGGCTTCAGATGAGGAAAATGGTCAATTAAAACACACAAGCTAAAGAGTGGAAAATAAAAGAAACACACGGGGGATCTGACCACAAAACTCACTCTGTGCATGCGTCACCCACACGTACCAAGATCAACAATCCCTCCCTGCACGCATCAACCAGGCACGAGAAGTACGCCAGGCCACATCTTTTGGCTGTCTCACTGTAACCGCAGATGAGTCCTCAAATTATTGTATTCCCCCAGGTGGAACTAGTGGATAAGGGGGCATAATAATAGGGGGGAAGAGATGGTCTAATGGTTATGGACGTAAACTTGTGACTGGAAGGTCGCTTGTTCAATCCCTGGAACAGCAGGGATCAGATCTGTGTGGGACAGATGACATAGCATTTAACCCCAACGGCTCAGGTGGAGCTGCTCAGTGGCCACAGGTCAGCGATTGTACTGGGCAGCTTCCAGGTGTGAAGGTGTAACTGTGTGAATGTGAAAAAGTGAAGACTGCCTCTCAATGGACCTCTCCTGTATAAATAAAGAGGAGAAAATAGAAATTTTAGCTGGGTTAAAAGGGAAGTAATATGAACTGGGAAAATTGAGGGTTTTAACTAAAATGTGGGCAAAATGGGCAAATAAATAAATGAAAACCCTACAAACACCTAGAGGTGTTGCCTGACTGGTGACAAGATAGCAAATGCCCCCCAGTGTCACGAGCTGAGCTCTGGATGTTCTGCCAGACTCAGTCTCATGGCTTTTTTCTTTGCATTTTATTTTATTTGTATTTGTATTTGTTGTATTTTGTGCCTTCTGAGTTTCAGTACTGCTTTCTATTTTTCTGTTTAGGCTTCAGTTTTGTTATGCTCATGTTTCATTTCAATTTCTAATTATTTATTAGTCTGTTTTTGATGTTTATTTCTTATATTTGTCCTTCGGTGTTCTTTCTCTGAGTTGGCAGCTGCCAGGCGGTGTTTTCGGTTTGGTGCTCTGTGTGGGCATCACCCTGTCAGCTGTCAAGTCCAGCCGCTCCTCCCTCATCTCTTCCAGCTGATCCCAATCTTCATTCATTGTTACCTTTTTGCCCGCTCATGCAGCTCACACCTGCCACTCATTGTTTCATCATATTCCCCAACTATTTAAAGACTGTCTGTTTGTCCTCTTACTGCGGCAGTCTTGTTTTCCTCATCGCTACCAGAGCCCATTTTCTGCTCTGGTGAGCTTACCCCAAATCTTCTTTGCTTGTAAGTTTTTCGTCAGTATTTGAACTTTGTTTTTGTGCTCCTATGGGACTTGTGTTGCTTTTTGTTTGTAATAAATTCTACTAAAGGCAGTTCAGCATGTGGGTCTCATTTCTCTCCCCAGAGAGGCAGTTCATGACACCCAGAGTTTATTCTAAAGGCCAAAGTTTGTTGTGTACCCACTTTGAAGGTAATCAGGTTCACAGATGCCTGACTGTCCTTTCTTGAAGATATTTAAGAAAATGTCCCATGTATTGGAGTGCCCAAAGTGGCAAAAATGCAATAGAAAACTGCTGCAAATTCAGGCGAAGTACATTCCTATAGAAGTTTCAATCACAAGAGGCACTATCTGTGCACCCAGCCAGTAATGGTGTCTCGAGCACAAGCCTCTGGTCACAGGTTTATATAAGCTTCCTGCAGGGATGGCAGGTTTACTTCCATAGAAAGATGTTCCAATGAAGCAGTTCATAAACGTTGTGAAGGTTTTGTGTAACCTGGTAATGGTTACAGGAAAAAGACACTGCTGCTGTCTTTTTCAGCTGTATTTTTCCTCACTTTGAGTACTGGAAGACATTTGAAATTTAACTTCTTTATTTAAGAGAAGGCAGATTCAGCTGTCATCTCCAACACTAATCACTTCACACTATGAATGCATAAATCGAGACTGCAGTCTAGAATAAAATATGACTGACAGAAGAATGTGATTGATTTTCCTTGCCTGTCAGCCTTTTAAGAATATACATCTGACAAAGTAAACATGATCAGTCGACATTTTTGCAGACACCAATCTTCCGTGGATCAAACTGTTGATCCAGTGGAGCTCTGTAAAGAAACAGTGTCCTGGATGATTATTATCACCTTTCCAAGAGTAATCCTCTGGCTTTTTGTTTGCTTTCTTTGGCAACCCATATCAGAGAAATGTGTTTAATACAAAAACAGAAAAAAAAAATGTTCAGTCGTTTTACTTGCAGGAGTGTCTGCAGAATCCCATTTCCGCAAGCTATACTGTTAAAACTGAGAAACTGAAGAAAACCTTAAGAATTATTTTGACAATTTTGCTCCTAAATTGGAGCTATACTCTATTGCAACAGACAAGGCACAATTCCCACAGTCAGGTGAGTTTATGGCTAGAGGACGTGCATAAAATGCACATTATGGCCTAAAGTTAATAGACAATTTTAGTTTAAGTCTTACAGGAACAAACTGTGTTTCAACAGTATAAGAAGTCAATGCACAGATGAGGCTTACCTTGATCTTTACAAAACAAGTGAGTTTAAAAAGTTGAGTAATTTGTACTTGCACACAAACTAATCTACTAATGTAGAATATAAAATAAAAGCATAATACAGTAAACTTATGATAAACTTAAGATTCAGTTTTTGCAGGAAATCTAGCATTTTGATTCCACCTCCACACTCATGTGAATTATTCAATATCAACACAAAACATGAAATACAAAAAAAAAATATGAAAAGATGAACACTGCATCAATACTTAATGCCTAGTGTAAATATACCCGAGCCTTTAAGAACACTAAAGTTAGAGATACTTGAAACAAATTTAGATTTAGGAAAATGTTAACTTATTAATTCAGAGGCAAAATAGCTAGACTTTTAGAGGTTAGAATAAAATCTTAAGAAAGCACCTTTCAAATCCACAAAACAACACACCTGAAATCACCTGCTTGGGTAATTCTTGCTCTTAAGGGCAGATGTTTCTTATAGAACAACATTGTTGCACTGGTAGTTAAAGAAAAGAGCCACTGCTATCAGAGAGAGTCTGCAAAATAAATCTTACATACAGACATGGACAAATTTGTTGGTAACCTTCCGTTAAAGAAAGAAAATCCCACAATGGACAATGAAATAACTTGAAACTGACAAAAAAAATTATAATAAATAAAAAAGTACAGAAAATGAATTAATGAAAATCAGACAATGCTTATGAATTCTGGGTCACCGGAATCATTTAAAAAAAATTAATGAATGGTCTGGACAAAAATGATGATACCCTTAACTTACTATTTTGTTGCACAACCTTTTGTGCAATTGCTGCAATTAAGTGATTTCCGTAACTCTCAATGAGACTTCTGCACCTGTCGATTTTTTGGCTCACTCCTCGTGAGCAAACTGCTCCAGCAGTCTCAGGCTTAAAGGGTGCTGTCATGACTGTAAGTGAGAAGCTCAAGTGCAAGGCAGCTAACACCAGAGAAGACACTCAAACGCGGGGTAAACGTTAAACACAACTTTATTGAAAACACACAGTAGTAGGGAAAGTGGCACACACAGAGGGAACACACAGCCTGTAGAGAGAGGGAGACGAGAGCTGGTTAGAGGAGAGGAGTCAACCAGGCATTAATGGACAATGAGCGGATAATCTTCTGGACCTGTGGGGCTGGGAACCAGTTGGAGAACTTCCCACCGAAAGAGAGGGGGAGTACACTCACCCGATCATCACAGTGCCCCCCCCATCCTCAAGGGGCACCTCCTGGCGACCCACCGGGCTTGTTGGGGTGAGCCCAGTGAAAGGCTCGGACTGCCCCCTTGTCAAGAAAATAGGAGCCGGGGAGCCATGATCTCTCCTCCGGTCCGTAGACTTTCCAGTGGACTGACTAAATACTGCAATCCCCGGCCCCGGCGGTGAACGTCCAGAATCCTCTGGACAGAATAGGCAGTCTGGCTGTCGAGGATCCAAGGAGGAGGAGGAGGCGGCTTCGGGGGTGGGGGGGGGGGACTGATGGAGAGGGACTTGATTTTAGAAATGTGGAATGTGGGGTGGATCCAGAGTGTCGGCGGGAGTCTCAGGCGGACCGCCACGTCATTACTGACCATGGAGATGGGAAAGGGATCAAGGAAGTGAGGTGACAGCTTTTTAGACTCCGTCTTCACAGGGACCTGATCGCCAACAACCACACACGCTGACCCACCGCATATTTGGGCGCTGGAACCCACCTGCGGTCTGCATACTGGTGGTTCCGTTCAGTCGAATGGAGAAGGGCAGCCTGGGTTGACTTTCAAAGGCGGCGGCAGCGGCAAGCGTGGGCCCCCACGGATGGCACAGCCACTTCCCTCTCTGCCATAGGCAGCGGGGGGGGGGGGGGGTAATAACCCATGGAAGCCTCGAAAGGCGTTAACCCGGTGGCTGAGGAAAGGGAGCTCCAGGAGGATGGGTTACAGGAATCCACGCATCTCAGGGCGGTCTCCAGGGATTGGTTAGCACGGTCAGCCTGCCCGTTACTCTGAGGGTGGTAACTGGAGGTGAGACGAACCGTAGTGCCCAGGGAACGGCAGAAGGACCTCCATACTTGGGAAGTGAATTGCGGACCCGGTCAGACACAGTATCCAAAGGAATGCCATGCAGGTGAATGACATGGGAGGTCAGAAGGTTGGCAGTTTCAGAAGCGGAGGGCAACTTGTGAAGGGGCACCAAATGGATAGCTTTCGAGAAGCGGTCAATGATGGTGAGAATAACCGTGTTGCCCTGCGAGGGAGGAAGGCCCATGACGAAGTCCATTCCTATGTGCAACCAAGTGCGACTGGGAATCGGCAGGGGATGCAGGAGGCCGACAGGAAGTGAAGAGTCCGACTTGCTCATGACGCACACTTGGCAGGCCTTGACATAGTCCCGAATGTCCGTCCACAACGTGGGCCACCAGAACACTCGCTGCACCAGACTGATAGTTCGAGAGATCCCGGCATGACAGGCACAGTAGCTGGTATGCCCCCACCGGATGACATCACTGCGTAGACTGGATGGGACAAACAGATGATTGGCTTGACCCCCCTTGGGCTTGGGCTCAGTGGATTGGGCCTGCCAGACCCTCTGCTCAATCTCCCACGACAGGGCGCCAAGAATATAGGAAGAGGGTAGTGTGGGTTCAGGAGGAGAAGAGGAGGATGAATGGTCAGAGGCGAACTGGCAGGAAAGAGTGTCAGGCTTGATGCTACGAGACCCGGGCTGATAAGTGACAGTGAGATTAAATCTGAGAAAGAATAGGGCCCAGCAGACCTGGCTGGAGTTCAACCTGAGGGCTGACCTAAGGTACTTTAAATTTTTGTGGTCGGTCCACACAACAATGGGGTGAATGGCTCCCTCCAGCCAGTGCCTCCACTCGTCGAGAGCCAATTTAATGGCTAGCAGCTCTCAGTCCCCTACGTCGTAATTCCTCTTGGCCGGCGTTAACCGCTGAGAGAACTATGTGCATGGGTGGGGCTTCTGATAGGAGGCTGAACACTGCAAGAGGACAGCGCCCACCCCCGAGCTGGAAGCATCCACCTCCAATATCAACTGGAGCTGGGGGTTGACCTGGGCCAAGATGGGTGTGTTGGAAAACAGGGCTTTCAATTCAGTGAAAGCCTGCTCCGCTGCCTCAGACCATTTAAAGGGCACTTTGGTCGAGGTCAGCTGAGTGAGAGGCTGTGCAACCCTGCTGTAATTTCTGATGAAGCTACGGTAGAAATTAGAAAAACCCAAAAAGCTTTGGAGCTGTTTGCGAGAGAGCGGGGTAGGCCAATCAAGCACAGCCTTCACCTTGGCTGGGTCGGCCCTTAGCTCTCCTTTGGCTACAAGAAAGCCCAGGAAGAAAGTGGAGCGGGTGGAAAACTCGCACTTCTCGGCCTTCACAAAGAGCTGGTTGTCCAAGAGCTGCTGTAACACGGCCCGGACATGGACTGTGTTTTCCTCTGGTGTGCAGGAAAAAATCAAAATGTCATCGAGATAAACAAAAATGAACTGATTGACCATATCACGGAAGATGTCATTGATCACGCGCTGGAAGACGGCTTAAGCATTAGTGAGCCCAAACGGCATCACTGGGTATTCAAAGTGCCCCAGATGGGTTTTGAAGGCCGTCTTCCATTCGTCCCCTTCGTGTATACAGACCAAATGATATGCGTTGCGCAAGTCGAGTTTGGAAAACGCCCACGCGCGCTGAAGGAGCTTGAACGCAGACTTGACTAGGGGCAAAGGATATTTATCCTTGACAGTTATCGCATTGAGCTTGTGGTAATCGATGCACGGACACAGGGATCCGTCCTTCTTCCCAACGAAGAAAATCCCCGCCCCAAGAGGAATCGAAGAAGGCCGAATGAGGCCAGCATTATGGGAGTCCTTAATGTAGTTTTCCATCGCCTCCCTTTCCGGCTGTAGAGCAGGCTGAACGGCAACAGCGCACCCCGGAGGAGGTCAATAATGCAGTCATAAGAGAGGTGTGGTGGCAAAGAGAGAGCTCTTGACTTGCTAAAGACCTCCCCAAGGTCATGGTAGACCTTGGGTACGAGGCTGAAGTCCGGCGGCGCCGCCAGGAGGAAGGAGATGGGAAGAGACGGTGAACATGCAGCCGAACTGAGGCAGGAGGCTAGACAAAAGAGACACCAGGAAGAAATTGAGTTATGTGCCCAATTGATAACACTGGTCAACACCAAATTTATTGTCTAAGTTATTTTTAGCTGATTTAGGACAATTTTGATGTGCTGAATCCAAAAATCACATTGGTTTTGTTCAATCAGATCAACTTTTTGGACTATGGCCACATGTTTTCTTACGTTTTTGTTTACATTTACGGGTATTTTTGCTTTATATGATGCAAAATTCTTTTTTTATTTCTTGAAATTCTCTGAATTTTGAACAATGATGACGTAACATACTTCCGGTTATGGCTGCCACGTAGGACGGACGTGTCTCGCTCTGCTCTGCTCCTGGAGAAAAAAATCGGCAAATAACTCTCTCATTTGGGACAGAACGTATCCCAGCATTTGGGCGAGGATATGTCGGCGAAGCCTAAGGCTGGAAAACCAGGAAAAGGAAAAAGCGAGCCGCCGAAACAGTCCAAATTAACGGACTTTCAGGTCTGTGACGCAGCAAACAAGGCTCCATATATGGCGGAGGAGGCTGGCGGCGGTGCGATTTCTGCGGGGAATGGCGCAGATGCGCTGATGGCTGCCATGAGTTCAATGAGAGCGGACTTTTCCTCTAGATTTGATGGGATTATGACAGCGCTGGAAGGAATAAGAAAGGAATTGGGTGACTGTGTAGAACGAACGGCGCAGATGGAGCTCCGTCTCGCTAGTGCTGAAGATGACGTCACCCGTCTTCAATTAAAGGTGCGCACTTTGGAAAAAAAAAATAAATCTCTGGAAGATAATATTTTGGATTTGGAATCTCGGTCGAGACAGAATAATTTGAGGCTGGTGGGTCTTCCAGAGGAATCAGAAGGTCGGGACGTATGTTCCTTTCTGGAAAAGTGGATTCCGGAGGTGCTGGGCAGCGAGGAGTTGCAATCAGCAGTGGTTCTGAAAAAAGCACATCGTATTGGCCCACGGAGAGATAAGGGACCGCCGAGGACCTTAATTATGAAGTTTCTAAGCAACAGAGACAGGATGAAGATCTTCAACGCTGCACGTGCTAAAGGAGAGATTAAACACCAGGACCAGCAGGTGCGGTTCTACCCAGATTTGGCCACAGGAATCCAGCAATTGAGGAAGCAGTTTGATCCCGTACGTAAGGAGCTGCGCAACCTTGGGATTCGTCATGGTGTAATCTATCCTGCGAGACTGCTGACCACGTATGAGGGCAGAACCCACATTTTCAAGACCCCAGAGGAGGCGCAGGAGTTCATCAAGAAGATCAAAGAAGAAGAAGAGACTGGTGGGAGCTAAGCATGAACAAAATATAAGGTAGAATAATTAAGCATTTGCACAGGCATCTGACTGACTTGAAGTAAATAGTAAGTTTACAAAATATAGATTGTATTATATATTAAAAAAAACAAAACAAAAACAAAACAAACAAAAAAAAAAAACTATGATGTACAAAGTTGTTAAAAATTTTGGAGTTAAGTTGGAAAACTACAGAAGAGAGTTAATGTTACGTCATTAAAAGCAGTAGAGTTAGGGTGATTGGGAGGATGAAGAAGGAGTGGCTTAGGCTGTTCCCCGGGGGTGTGGAACGGTCGATGGCTATATCGGGAGACAGAATTTTTCTTTTGATTTTGGGGGGTTTGCCACAAGTGTGGGAAGGGGAAATTTGTTTGTGTGTAGTTTGTAGGATGAATGTTCAACCACTCATGTTTTTGCTTCTCTGTATGAGCATGTTTACACTGCAAGGTAATCCCAAACTCTCTATTGATCATGGACCAAAGTGTTAATCTTAATTTAACTTCATGGAATTGCAGAGGTCTACAAAATTTAAAAAAACTTAAACAAGTTATGAATAAAATAAAGGACATGGGTTCAAGAATTGTGTTTTTACAAGAAACTCATCTGATAGAGGAGGATGTTAAAAGAATTAGGAGTAGATGGCAGGGAAGTGTATTCACCTCTTCATTTTCATCCCGAGCCAGGGGAGTTATGACTCTCATACATAAATCAGTTCCTTTTCAAGTGAAAAATGTAATTGGAGACAAATTTGGAAGATATGTAATCATTCAAGGTTCTTTGCTATTAGAAAATATAAATCTTGTGAACTTATATGGTCCCAATATAGATGACCAGAAGTTCTTTGCTAATTTATTTCTCATCTTATCATCACTTACAGGGCAACATATAATAGCAGGGGATTTTAATTGTACATTGAATCCAGGTGTGGATAGATCAACAGGACTGGATTGTACGCACATTGGATGTAGGATGACTATTAATCATTTTATGAAAGAATTGAGATTGTTAGATATATGGAGAGAAATGAAACCACAAGTTAAAGCCTATTCTTGTTATTCCAGTACCTACAAGACATTCTCACGTATTGATTATTTTTTGATTTCCACAGAATTAAGGTCCAAGATTCAAAACTGCTTTTATGATAACATCGTGATCTCTGATCATGCACCCTGTTGTCTAATATATGTAGATAAAAAATTGATAAAGGAATCAGGTAGATGGCAATTTCAGCATAAATGGCTTCAGGATGAGGAATTTGTCAAGTATATAGAAAAACAGATAGACGAGTTCTTTGACATCAATACTACACAAACATCAGCATGTGTAAAGTGGGAGGCTTTCAAAGCTTTTATTAGGGGACATATTATTAGTTATACAGGATCAAAATCTAAGAAGACTCGAGAGGAGAGAGCTAAATTGGAACATAAAATAAAAAATCTTCAGGAAAAAGTGTATGCAGGAAGTGACCCAAGGTTGGAGAATGAATTACTGATTTTGAGAGCTGAATACGACAAAAAATCAGCGAATAGAGCTGCCTCGAGTCTTCTAAGATTGAAACAATCTTTTTATGAACAAGGTGAAAAATCAGGAAAATTATTAGCATGGCAGATTAAACAATTGGAAATTAAAACACCAATTACCAGTATTATAAGTAATGGACAGGTAGTTATAGATCCTTTAGAAATTAATAGAGCCTTTAGAGATTACTATGAAAAATTATATGATACCAAAAATGAACCTGATTTAACAAAACTAAATGGGTTTTTGAACAAACTATCTATACCGTGTATTCCAAATGAAAACAGGGAGATATTGGAGTCTAAAATTAGTCAAGAAGAAGTTGGGCTAGCCATTGATAATATGAAATCAGGAAAAAGTGCAGGACCAGATGGTCTTCCAGTTGACCTTTATAAAAAATTTAAGAATAAATTAATAAAACCTTTTTTGGAAATGGTTTTAGAAGCATTTCAAAATAATAATTTACCATCATACATAAATAATGCCTTAATTATACTGCTGCCAAAACCAGGTAAGCCCTCTAATAAATGTGAAAATATGAGACCAATAAGCCTATTAAACGCCGACCTTAAGATAATCTGTAAAATTTTAGCAAGACGAATACAAGAAATTTTACCAAATATTATTAATCGAGATCAGAATGGCTTTATAAAGGGTAGACAAGGCTTCCATAATGTAAGAAGACTATTTAATATTATTTATTTTAATAAAGAAGCACCGGATACAGCTCTCCTATCATTGGACGCCGAAAAGGCCTTTGATAGAGTTGAATGGCCCTTTCTTTTTGAAGTCCTACAAAGGTTTGGACTTGGAAATAATTTCATAAAATGGGTTCAAATAATATACAATAATGCTACAGCAGAAATCCTAACAAATAACAATATTTCAAAACCAATAAAAATCAATAGAGGATGTCGACAAGGCTGTCCACTTTCACCTTTACTGTTTACTATGGCAATTGAACCTTTAGCGATAGCGATACGTTTACATTCACAAATATATGGAATTAAAGTTGGACCAACAGAACATAAAATCTCCCTGTACGCCGATGACATAATTTTGTTTATGTCGAATCTAAAAAAATCAATTCCAACCTTGTTGAATTTAATAAAGAATTTTGGGGAAATATCAGGATATAAAATAAATAAAACTAAATCTTCAATATTAATGCTAAATGAGACCCAGAGAAATTACCCAGCCCCTGAGGTAAATCAATTCAATGTTGTAAATCAGTTTAAATATTTAGGAATCCAAATTATGCCTAAGCTAGAATCAGTCGCCAGTGTCAACTATGAAGCCTTAATGTCAGATATCAATGAGTTAACTCAGAGATGGATGTCACTACCAATGTCGATGATCGGGAGAATCAATATACTTAAAAGTAATATTTTACCTAAAATACTTTATTTATTTCAATACATTCCCTTATCACCACCTTTAGATCTATTCTCAAGAATAAAAAAAAAGTTAGTGGAATTTATATGGAACAACAGGAGGGCTAGATTACGTTTGTCTTTATTATATTTACCATTTGATCGTGGAGGTCTGAAATGTCCAAATTTTATGTTGTATTATTGGTCGGCACAACTGAGGTCTATGACATATTATTTTTCATCAAATGATCTCCCTCACTGGACTGAAATGGAATCATACAATTTACCTTTACCTCTTCCCATATTCATATACTCAGATTCGGCAAAAAAATTACAAAAACAAGTTAAAAATCCATTTGTAAAGCATATGATCAAAATATGGTGTGAAGCTAAAAACTATTTAAAAGAACCACAGTTATTGTCACAATTTAGTCCAATATGGGGTAATCAATATTTTAAACCAGGGAGAGCGGACGCTGTATTTAAAGTATGGAATTTAAAAGGGATACAAAAGATTCAGGATTTATATTTGCCATGTGCAGACAACATAATGTCTTTTGAAGAGCTGAGGATCAAATTTAATCTCAATAGAACACATTTTTTTAAATATCTTCAACTTAGAAACTTTATTCGATCAAATCAAAATAAAGCTCTCACTCGACCTATTTATTCATCCTTGGAAAAAATGATGATGAAAGATAGTAAAAGAAAGGGTATTATTTCAGAGTTTTATAACTCACTGACACTATCTTCAAGTGAAAATTCACTGAAAAGATTAAACTACTGGAAAGAAGATCTGCAAATTGAAATTTCAGAGGAACAATGGGAATTGGCTTGTACAGAAGCTCAAACCAAATCAATAAATGCACGCCTTAAATTGATACATTTCAAATGGTTAATGCGGATGTATGTTACACCGGAGGAGTTAAATAGATATAACAAAAATATACCAGATACATGCACAAAATGCATGGAAAGTAAAGGAACCCTATTTCATTGTTTATGGGAATGTAGATTAATAAGAATGTTTTGGGAAGAGGTGAGGGTAACAATTGAAAAAATAATCTCAAAACAAATCATATTGAATCCTAAACTGTTTTTGTTGGGTCTGTACCCAGAAAAGCATAATTTTAATAAAAGTGAAAGAACATTCATAGACCTCAGTTTGCTTAATGCCAAAAAATGTATTGCACTATTATGGAAAAAGACTCATAGACCAGATGTGACTCAGTGGTTAAGACAGATGTTAACAAACCTTCCATTAGAAAGAATAACATATATACTAAAATCAAAGGAAATTGTGTTTGAGAATATATGGAGACCTTTTATTGATTATGTAAAAAATTTAAACATAACTCTTGAAGAAGAAGGTGAATGATGTGTGTGGACCTTGTAAATTCCAAACTGGTGAACATAATATGTATACTTATGTATTGGATTGTCTAGACTAAACAGAGGAGCATTGTTGAAGACTTGATTTTGTTGGTGGTTGTTGGTGTTTTTAGTGCATTTTTTTTTTTTTTTTGTTGTACTTTAGTGTTAGTGTTTGATTGTTTGTATCATGTTTGTTAAAAAAAAAAAAAAAAAAAAGGTTCAATAAAGATATTGTGGAAAAAAAAAATGATGACGTAACATTCAATTTACATGTACTTACCTTTATCAATGTCTACTATTCAATATACTGTACAACTGTACAACTGCTGTACAACTGCTTATAATTTAACATAAAAATCTGACCTGATCAAGAGAAACGGATGTCATTTTCGGATTCAGCGGTGCAAAACTGTCATAAATCAGTTGAAAAAATACAGACAACTTACAAAAAAATTATTTTTGTTATGTTATGTAATAGGATTGTGCTTCTGGAGCCAAGGATAACCCAGGACCACCAGAGAGGATGAACTAGGGAGAATAAAGAATGAGAGAGACTCCCAGTGGTTCCCGGAAAGAAGGACAGAGAACGGCTCTGTGTGCTCAGTAACGGAAGCTAGGCTGCAGCCGGGTAGTGCCGCTATGTTTAGTGAAGCTGGCAATTTGGTAGTGGGTATGCCTATCTCCCGTACAAGCTCCATCCATCCATCCATCCATCCATCTTCTACTGCTTTTCTGGAGGTCTGGGTCACGGAGGCAGCAGTTCAAGCAGAGAAGCCCAGACTTGCCTCTCCCCAACCACCTGCTCCAGCTCTTCAGAGAGGATACCAAGGCGTTCCCAGACCAGCTGGGAGACATAGTCTCTCCACCGAGTCCTGGGTCTGCCCCGGGGTCTCCTCCCAGTGGGATGTGCCCGAAACACCTCAAGTGGGAGGCGTACAAGCTGCAAAGAATTAAAGCTCTGTTCAGCCCCAGAATCAATTAACGCCGAGACCTTCTTCTCGGCCCCCGGTAACTGGATAACTCCCGGAATCGAGGATAACAGTGCATTGTGTATTTCCTTGATGCATCTATCAGGCAATCAAGTACTAAGATCAAAAGTTGCATCTTTGACAAGTTCAGATGCTGTGGACTCACTGACCTTTACAGACATAAATGGACACAAAGGGCTGCAGTTTTCTCATTAGTCACAGATGTCCTTAAAAACAAAGACTTTCTCAGGTGGCATACTAGACTGCCTTGAAGTACTGCACACTGAGCTAGCACTTCGAAAATACATTTATTACATCCATCCATCCATCTTCTTCCGCTTAATTTTGAATCACAATGCAATCTTGCTTAAATAAACCCAGCTTCTTACAACTCAGTTCAGTGAAGATGAAGCCCCTTACAAGATACCATTTCTAGCTACAGTATCTTCCAAAAGTGAGTACACCCCTCACATTTTTATAAATATTTTATTATATCTTTTCATGGGACAACACTGAAGATATGACACTTTGATACAATGTAGTCAGTGTACAGCTTGTATAACAGTATAAATTTGCTGTCCCCTCAAAATAACTCAACACACAGCCATTAATGTCTAAACCCCTGGCAACAAAAGTGAGTACATTCCCAGTGAAAATGTCCAAATTGTGCCCAATAATCCAATTTCTCTCCCCGGTGTCATGTGACTCCTTAGTGTTACAAGGTCTCAGGTGTGAATGGGGAGTAGGTGTGTTAAATTTGGTGTTATCGCTCTCACACTCACTCATACTTGTCAGAGAAAGTTCAACATGGCACCTTGTGGCAAAGAACTCTATGAGGATCTGAAAAAAAGAATTGTTGCTCTACATAAAGATGGCCTAGGCTACAAAAAGATTGCCAACACCCTGAAACTGAGCTGCAGCGCAGTGGCCAAGACCATTCAGCGGCTTAACAGAACAGGTTCCACTCAGAACATGCCTCGCCATGGTCAACCCAAAAAGTTGAATGCACGTGCTCAGCGTCATATCCAAAAGGTTGTCTTTCAAAAATAGACGTATGAGTGCTGCCATCATTGCTGCAGAGGCTGAAGGGGTGGGGTGGGGGGGGGGTCAGCATGTCAGTGCTCAGACCATATGCCGCACACTGCATCAAATTGGCCTGCATGGCTGTTTTCCCAGAAGGAAGCCCCTTTTAAAGATGATGCACAAGAAAGCCCGGAAACAGTTTGCTGAAGACAAGCAGACTAAGGACATGGATTACTGGAACCATGGCCTGTGGTCTAATGAGACTAAGAAAAATGTATTTGATTCAGATGGTGTCAAGCGTGTGTGGCAGCAACCAAGTGAGGAGTACAAAGACAAGTGTGTCTTGCCTACAGTCAAGCATGGTGGTGGGAGTGTCATGGTTTGGGGCTGCATGAGTGCTGCCGGCACTGGGGAGCTACAGTTCAACATGTACTGTGACATAGTGAAGCAGATCACGAACCCCTCCCTTTGGAAACTAGGCTGCAGGGCAGTATTCCAACATGATAACGACCCCAAACACACCTCCAAGATGACCACTGCCTTGCTAAAGAAACTGAGGGTAAAGGTGATGGACTGGCCAAGCACGTCTCCAGACCTAAACGTTATTGAGTATCTGTGGGGCATCCTCAAACAGAAGGTGGAGGAGCGCAAGGTCTCTAACACCATGATGTCGTCATGAAGGAGTGGAAGAGGATTCCAGTGGCAACAAGTGAAGCTCTAGTGAACGCCATGCCCAAGAGAGTTAAGGCAGTGCGGGAAAAACAATGCTAGCCACACAAAATATTGACACTTTGGGCACAATTTGGATATTGTCACTTAGGGGTGTACTCACTTTTGTTGCCAGCAGTTTAGACATTAATGTCTGTGTGTTGAGTTGTTTTGAGGGGACAACAAATTTACACTGTTATACAAGCTGTACACTGACTACTTTACATTGTATCAAAGTGTCGTATCCTCAGTGTTGCCCCATGAAAGGATATAATAAAATATTGACAAAAATGTGAGGGGTGTTGCCCCTCTGATAACTGCCTACTGATGGGAAAATAAAGAGGACCACCGGAAGAGCTAGCCTCTGATCTTGTCCAGTAGCTTATTATTCAGCACTCAAAGACAAATCAGTATATAAAGTCAGTCGGGCATGTTTTGTTAAAGGAACTAATCTGTTTCAAAGTGGACACAGAGCCAAATCAGAGTCTTATCCCTCATCATCACATCCCTCAGCTGACACTAAATTAACTTAAGTCCCATTTGGATGGGATTAACTTGGGTGAACAAAGGAAGGAATCAAATCTGCTGTGCTTCTGTGTAATCTCTATAATCACAAACATCACTGGAAAATCACACTGATGCTCAGAAGGATGAGGCCAAAGAACCTGTGGGGATGGCCAGTTGAAAATCTTGTCCCACCAGAGTTTTCTCACAGTCCCGTCTTAGCTCCCAGATACAGCACACTACACACACAGACACACTTGTGTAAATGCAGTATAACACACCATCACAACTGCCTCAATACTTTAGAGCCCATTGTAAATAAATATACACAAATGTTCCTTTAGTACCACTTTAGACACCGCATTTGTTCTGTATTTGGGTGTCTTCTACATTTACACTTTCCCACAAAATACAAGGGAAGTCAAGATGTGTTTTTCACTGTCTGTCTGTCTGGAGTGTCACTCAAGCTCTATTTTATAATGAAAATGGACAATATAATAACATTTCATTGTTATTTTATGCTTCATAATGTAATTTACATTTTATTAATATTGAATATGTTGCTGTTTCAAACATTCAGCTGCACCCAAAATGACTCAACCTCTATGCAAATGAGGTTTATTTTGGAAATTTCCAGACTTTCAGCTGTTTGCAAAAACAAATCAAACAGGAAACATTTAAATGGTTGAATAACGTAACGATTTATGTACTACAACTGTGAGAGCACAAGCTTCCACTTCAAGAGCTTCGGCGCTATTTTGGGACATGAACTTAAGTCTATATTCATGAATTCAGATTATTCTTAATGCGGTGATACACAGAAGATATATTAGACCTAAAACTACTGCCAGTAAAAAAAAAAAAGTCAGAGTATATGGATATTCATACAACTTTTACAGTTTCTGTAGCAGCCTAAAGTATAGTTTTTGAAAGTCTAAATTGAGAAGCTGATGCTTAAATGCATGCTGCAGTTTTTAGAGTGGCTTTTTCTTTGGGTTTCCAGTTTACTCTGAGTCATAACAAAATAATTTCCATAAAAGCAATCAGGGCAAATATCTCTGCTGGCAGATAGTTCGGTGTAGAAATGTCAGAGGAAATTAAATTTTTATCAAGTCAGTAAAAAATCCAAGCACACAATAGTCAGATTTCCTCAAAACAGCATCCATATGCATGCCATGCCTGTTTGGATGATACAGTAGCCTGTCAGGATAAAGAAAAACACACAAGTACCTGAGTGGTTTAAAAACTGTAAAATCTTAGTGGAGCAGCACCTTCACAAGTTACAGTCAGCAATTTAAAAGAAGCTTAAAGGTTCTATACTTTTGGAGTGACTGTTCAAAAATGAATAGAATGAAAACACTGTCTAATCTGTTCGTACACACACACACACACACACTGAATTTTCCATGTTTCCTTCCCACACTTCTGCTTCACAGAGGAAGTGACACACTGCACTTCCAGCAGCAGCAGCAGCAGCAGTGACATTTATTGGGCATAAACAGAAGATGAACTTTATTATTAACACCGGCAGCTGTTACTGGTGTTCTCAGTCCAGCCATCACTACAGGTAACAGAATAATAGGCAGCAGGCGCAGCAAAAACAGGAAAAAAACCATCAAACTGTCAACAACCGTGAGTGAATTTGTTTTAACATCATCCTCCAGCTGGCATCTAAAACACTCGATTCTACCGTGTCTGCACAAGATTTGCTTTAAAGGCGTTTTTGACAGTCACATGATGATTTATACTGGAGTGGAGGCTCAGCGGTAGCGTATCTGCCCCACAGCCGGGAGGTCGGGGTTCAAGTCCCGGTCGGGTCATGCCAAAGACCATATAAAAATGGAACTTCTTGCTTGGTGCTCAGCAAAAATGGAACGGAGGAGGGAAATGTGGGCAGTGGCTCAGGAGGTAGAGTGGGTTGTCTAATAACTGGAAGGTTGGTGGTTCGAATCCTGCTCTCCCCAGACAACCTTGTCTCCAGTGTCCATGACACTGGGCATGAATGTGTATAAATGATGGGTAGTGGTCGGAGAGGCCGATGGCACAGATTGGCATCTATGTCTCCGTCAGTCTGCCACAGGGCAGCTGTGGTTATAGTAGTAGCTTACCACTACCACTGTGGTAGTGGAGTGAATAAGTAATGTATCCATTGTAAAGCATCTTTGAGTGTCTATGAAACTGCTATATAAATCTGATGCATCATTCTCACACTTTACAGATAAACACAAGGCCCACACATACAATAACACAACTATAACCATCTACTGTATAATGCCGCTTAAAATCACCTTTTCCCATTTTTCACATTGTCACAAGCCCAACTGCAATGTAGCGTAGAAATTGTATAACAAAACATTGCAAAACATTTCATACTGTCGAATAGCAGAGTAGAATATAGCAGCCATTTTGCATGTCATCAATAGCAGCTACAATTTAAAACCTTTTTGTTGTCCTATTGTGGGAGTGAAGGTTTTCGAAAAGGTTACTCTTCTACTCTGATGATCAGACATTTTAGTCACGCTCTTTGCCTCCATTATATTTTCAGTCATCTGAAGAGCAGCAGTAGCTGAAGATAAGAGATTAAAAAGATGTAGCGACTTCAAATGCAGCGCCACGGCTGCACAGACATACATGTCAGCATCCTACCTTGTAGCTGGTAGTCGACGGATATGTCAGAGGAGGCCTGCAGCAGAGCTGACCTTCGGTAGACCACATGGACCCTGCCCTGGTCCTCCAGCTCCTGGGTGCCCTTCTCCAGAGGCTCGATGAAGTATTCATCTGAGTCGGTGCGAATCATCCCAGCCTAAAAATTGATATTATCAGTTAGTTGTGCAGTGAGAACACGAACAATGCAGTACATGTACATGATAAAGTTGATCAAAATCACTACACAGGATGCTTGCCTGGAAGATAATAGAACTAAATGAAACTGCCTTGTCAAGCTCATACGGTAAATTAACCTTCCAATGGAAGGCTTGTTTTGATAAACTACAGAAAAAAAATCTCAAATCATCACTGACTGTGGAAACGTCACACTGGACCTCAAGCAACTTGGATTCTGTACCTGTCCACTCTTCCTCCAGACTCTGGGACCTTGATTTCCAAATGACAGGACATGCCTTACTTTTTCAATTGAATTATTGAAATAAATTACTTTTGTGATGATATTCTAATTTACTGAGATGTACCTGTATGTGTATTTGAATCTGGGCTTAAGTGGTTCTTTAAAATAAAAGCTTAAAAAAAACCAACCCAGTTGTATTGCATAGAGAAAGGTAATGATGCAACACAGTGTGCTACCAAATGATGCCTTCATCAGAAACATTAATATATTACAACAGAAAGGCAGTGAACTAATGTAATATTAAGTCATTTACTCAAACAGAAACAGTGTTTTATTGCCTGTTTTAAATGCACTGGAGTCTTTCTGTGTGCGACTGTTACATGTTGTTCTTTTCTGCAACGTTTTTCCATTTGCAATTACCCCCTTTTTCATGGAACAAATTCTGCCAATGGCCAAAAGCCTCTGTATCATTAGTAACACATTGGCACAAAATTGCTTTGTAATAGCTACCTGCCACCTTCAGATATCCCACAATAAGAAGCGAGCCATGCCTGTTGTTTACGTTGGATTTGAAGGGTCATCCTGCCTGGCCAACACAGTAATGTTCAAGCAAACTCAATGTACAACTCATCATCAGATCCAAATAATGTGATTTAGGGCAGGTGTTTCATACAACTGGATGGAGTTAAATGGCATACAAGCACACCACCTCCAGTATAGCTGTTTGTCTACAAGTACTGAGCATGCTTTGACATTATTTTTTACAACTGTGTCTTCCAGAAATGTGAAATATGCAGTGTAGAAGACAATTAACACAATTAACACAACACACTGCCATCTACAGAAGTTCTCTGATGACTCTGCGATCGTTGGCTTCATCTCCAATGGAGATGAAGCTGAGTACAGAGGGCTTATCCAGGACTTCGTGGACTGGTGCCATCGGAACTGCCTCCAGATCAACGCGAGGAAAACTAAGGAGCTGGTGGTGGACTGCCGCAGGCATGGACAACCCCTCACAGCACCAGTAAATATACAGGGAACAGACATCGAGATGGTGACATCCTACAAGTACCTGGGTGTTCATCTGAACAATAAACTAGACTGGTCATACAATACTGATGCACTCTACAAGAAGGGACAGCGCAGGCTGTTCCTACTGAGGAGACTCAGGTCTTTTGGTGTACAAGGGGCGCTGCTGAAGACATTCTATGACACGGTGGTGGCATCAGCCATCACTTTTGGAATGGTCTGCTGGGGCAGTGGCATTACCGCAGCCGATAGGAAGAGACTGAACAAACTGATCAAGAAAGCTAGCTCTGTCCTGGGGCAGCGCCTTGACCCGGTGGAGGAGATAGGAGAGAGCAGGACGGTGGCTAAACTGTCATCTCTGCTGGAGTCTGAGTTCCACCCTATGCAGAACATACTGAATGCACTGAGGAGCTCATTTAGCAGCAGACTACATCATCCCAGGTGCACAACCGAGAGGTTTCGCAGGTCCTTCCTACCAACGGCTGTCAGACTGTACAACCTAAGCAGGGCTGCTCGCAGAGATAGCAAAAAGACGCAACAACTTAATAGTTTTGAATGCAAAAGATGCAATAGACTTACACAATGGTCCCCTCCGGCATACAACTAGGAAAATACCGGTCGCTATGGAGGGTGACAATATGTATGGGCACATAATCATACCATGTAGGATAACTAAGTAGACGGTTGTGCTGTTTCATCCCATCTAGCTACAATGCTCCGCACTGTGTGTTTATATATCTACATATTATTCCATCTAGCTACAATGCTCCGCACTGTGTGTTTATATATCTACACTACCGTTCAAAAGTTTGGGGTCACTTAGAAATGTCCTTATTTTTGAAAGAAAAGCACTTTTTTTCAGTGAAGATGACTTTAAACTAATCAGAAATACACTCTATACATTGCTAATGTGGTAAATGACTATTCTAGCTGCAAATGTCTGTTTTTTGGTGCAATATCTACATAGGTGTATAGAGGCCCATTTCCAGCAACTATCACTCCGGTGTTCTAATGGTACAATGTGTTTGCTCATTGCGTCAGAAGGCTAATGGATGATTAGAAAACCCTTGTGCAATCATGTTAGGTCTGCAATGCTGTAATTGCTGCAAATGGAGGATTCTTTGATGAAAGCAAAGTTTGAAGGAAAAAATTATTATTTCTAATACAAATCATTATTTCTAACATTGTCAATGTCTTGACTATATTTTCTATTCATTTTACAACTCATGGTGATAAATAAGTGTGACTTTTCATGGAAAACACAAAATAATTGTCTGGGTGACCCCAAACTTTTGAACGGTAGTGTACATATTATTCCATCTAGCTACAATGCTCCGCACTGTGTGTTTATATACTCATATATTTATTCCATCCAGCTACAATGCTCTGCACTGTGTCTGTGTATATATATATATATATATATATATATATATATATATATATATATATACAGTATATATATATATATATATTTATAGTAATATGTACATATGTATATTAGCTGCTCTTGCTTTTTTTTTCTTGCCTTCTGATTGTTGCTCTGAGTGTTGCTATCCCTATGCTGTTGTTGCAATCCTGGAATTTCCCCATTGTGGGACTAATAAAGGCTTATCTTATCTTATCTTTTCTTATCTTAAATTAAGCTCCAATCATCTTAAGCCACATGGGCTAATATCAAGCCCAGGGGCAGATGCAGCCCTCTGGAGAGCCAATAAACTTGTAATTTCCCCCCACTTTTTAATGTTCTATTTTTTTTATTTGTCTTATCAAACTGTGACATTTAATCCTCCCTACTGTCAAGTTACAACTTTACTCCCACTTGAAAATGTGCAGTTTTTCCCATCCACTCCTACATGTGCAACCTTGCCCCACCCACTTGCAAATTTGCTGCTGACTTGTAAAATTTGCAATTTCCTGCCCTCTCATAAATTTATCACTCAATAAATTTTTAATTTCTTCCTCTTATAAATTTGAAGTATACAAGATGGATATTTTTTAATATACAAGAATACTTTTTCAATTAAAAAAGAAGATAAAAAAAATGAATGCCCAGCCCCTAGCTTTATTCATTACCCTCTTGTTGGACCTCGATGAGATTGAATTTGACACCCCTGTCTTAAACAGTATAAATTTTCAATCTAATTAAGATCTGGGCTCATGGAGGGCCCTTTAAGAATAGTCCAATAGGTTTTCTCAGATATTCGTGAGTGACTAGCACTTTTTTGGGTCATTAACCTGTTGGACGACCCATGACCTGTGACTGAGACGGAGCTTTCTGACACTGTGCAGTGTGTTTCGCTCCAGGATGCCTTGGTAGTCCTGAGACTTCATCGTGCCCTGCACAGATCCAAGCTTCCCATTGCCGGATGCAGCAAAGCAGCATCCAAACAAAACCAAGCCCCCTCCATGTTTCACAGCAAGAATGGTGCTACTTTTCGTTTAAAGCTTCATTTTTTTCTTCTGTAAACATCGAGTTGATGCAACTGGCCAAAAAGCTCCAGTTTTGTCACATCAGTCCAGAAGACATTCTACCAGAAACTTTGGGGCTTGTCAGCATGCATTTTGGCTGGCTTCTTTATGCTTTTCTGTCAATACCTGAGCTCTCCTGGTCTTCTTCCATAAAGCCCATTATTGTTCAACATGCAACCAAATAAGCAATTAGAAAGCAATGTAAACTAACTTTGGAGTTGAGCTTGAATTATTTTGAATAGTTTCCTATGCTGTTGTTCTACAATATGCACTATTCTTCTGATGTACCAGGGGTTGCATTTCCTCTTGCATCTACATCTTTGGAGTTTGGCTACAGTCCCATGAACCTTATACTCTTCAATAATATTTACAACTGTGGTCACAAGAGCATAAAGCTGCTTGAAGATGGTCTTATAGCTTTTACCTTTAACCCTTTAACTGGCCAGATTAAATGGACGGGTCGCGCGCCCCCAGTGGCACAGTGCAGCAACTGCACCGGTCAACTTATTGGCGTCCCTCGGCTATACTGAGAATTTGTACTAATCTGTATTGATCTGAAAGTTTAGAAGGTGGCAGACACGCACTGAAGGAATCATGGCTGACATGGAATACAGCAAAGAAGAAGAAATCCTCATTATTATTATTCCTTTTTGTGCTTTGAGCTCACAGCACCAATGCGGATGCCTTCATGATCGGTCATCGCGGCAGCGATGATGACTGAAACTGCATGAAAAGGGGAAACAAGCCGCGTAATACAAACAAAATTCATGTAGGATAATCATAAGAGTTTGTAGATGTGGAAGCAGGTGTAAACGCGATACACTGACCATGATGGACGAAAAACTGAGCTCCCATTACCAAGATGGTGGCGCCCGCGAGCGGCTGGATTCCCACAGGAAAAATGCACCAAACCGAAAAAATAGCCGTGTAATACAAACAAAATTCACGTGGGCTAATCATAAGGGTTTGTAAATGTGTAAGCAGGTGTAAATTACTAAGTAAACGCAAAACATTGGCAAAGATGGATGAAAACGGACCGGTCACGTGGGCGAGCGAGCCCCCCCACCCAGTAACAGGTAAGAGAAATATATGTTTTTTTGACATTTTATTGATTTTCTGGTTGATATACTTTGAAGATTAGATAAAACATACCCTTGTAGACAAATCGGCGTCAAAATAAACGGACCATTTTTTTTTGTGTAAATGTGTCCAAAGTCCACTTTTGACTGAGTTATGTAATTTATATAGCGGCCACAACATTATGCAAATTAGATGTGTAAATTTATTCCTATCTGAAACTTTTGGATCATATTCTACATCTTTCTAATTGACAGTGAGCCATTTTCTCCGGCAACTTTCAAGTTATAGCCTTGGAAATCTGAACTATTTTATTGACAATTTTTTTTTACCACTCTTGACCACTGGGGGGGCTTGACGGCACCTGGTGCAGTTAAAAGGTTTACCCTCTAACTGTCCACATTGCATGGACGGGTTGCGTGCCCCCAGTGGCACAGCGCAGCAACTGCACCTGTCAACTTATTGACGTCCCCCCGGCTATACTGAGAATTTGTACTGATCTGTATTGATCTGATAGTTCAGAAGGTGGCAGACATGCACCGGAGGAATCATGGCTGACATGGAATACAGAAAAGAAGAAGAAATCCTCATTATTATTCTTCCTTTTTCCGCTTTGAGCTCACAACACCAATGTGGTCACCGCCCTAGATCAGTCATGGCGGCGGCGATTCTGACTGAAGCTGCATGATACGGGAAGAGTAGCCACATAATATAAACAAAATTCACATGGGATAATCATAAGAGTTTGTAGATGTGGTAGAGGGTGTAAAGGACTGACCAAACGCGAAACAACGACCACGATGGGCAAAGCACTAAGATGGCGGCGTCCATGTCGTCATGGATTCTCACAGGAAAAATACATCAAACAGGAAAATAGTCGCGTGATACAGATGAAATTCACATGGGATAATCATAAGAGTTTGCAGATGTGGCAGAGAGTGTAAATGACCAAGCAAACGCAAAACATTGACCACGATGGACGAGAACAGACCGGTCACGTGAGTGAGCAAGCCCCCCCCCCTGCAACAGGTAAGAGAGGAAAATATGTTTTTTTTTACATTTTATTGATTTTCTGGTTCATATACTTTGAAGATTAGATAAAAACATACCACTGTAGACAAAACGGTGTCAAAAAAACCGAACCATTCTTTGTATAAATGTGTCCAAAGTCCACTTTTGACTGAGTTATGTAATTTATATAGCTGCTGTGACATTATGCAAATTAGATGTGTAAATTTATTCTTATCTGAAACTTTGAATACATCTTTCTAATTGACAGTAAGCCATTATCTCTTGCAACTTTCAAGTTATAGCCTTGGAAATCTGAACTACTTTATTGACAAAAATTTTTTACCAGTCTTGACCACTAGGGGCTTGAACACTCTTTAACCATCACAGTCGCCATATGCCGACTAGGACAGCTAACATGGTTATCTATAAACCTCTTTCTGAGTTCCTCAGACAGCTCTCTCCTTTTCTTTCTCTGGTCCATGTTCAGTGTGCTGCACACACTGATACCAAACTACACAGCAGCTTGTTTTTTTTTTCCCCTTAAATAGGCTGAATGGCTGTTATCAATTGCAGACATCTTACTGTGAAGTACAGAGACCGCTTGCTGGCAGTGATGGCTGCAAAAGGTGGTGCCACAAAATATTAAATTTAAGGGTATAATCTTTTTTATCCATGCATTTTAATTTGTTTAATTATATTAAATATTCAACTAATTATATTAAATATTCAACTGAATTACTTCCGGTTATGGCAGCCAAGTAGGAAGACGTGTTTCACTCTGCTCTGCTCCTAAAAATAAAAAGTTGGCAAATAACACTCTCAAATGGAACAAAACCTATCCCAGCGTTTGGGCGCGGATATGGTAAAGCCTAAGGCTGGGAAATTAGGTGGAGGAAAAACTGAATGGTCGAAACAGTCCAAGCTAACAGACTTCCACGCTAGTGACGAAGCAGAAAAATCTCCAGAGACTATGGCGTAGGAAGCTAGCGGCGGAGCGGTGACTGCTGGGGAAGGCACGAGTGTGGTGCTCGCTGCCATTAGCTCAATGAAAGCAGACTTTTCCTCTAAATTTGAAGGGATTATAACAGCGATAGAAGGAATGAGAAAGGAAATAAGCGACTGTATGGAACGAGTATCGCAGGCGGAGCTCCGAATTTCCAGCGCTGAGGATGACGTCACCAGCCTACAATTAAAGGTGCGCACATTGGAATTAAAAAATAAACGTCTGGAAGATAGTGTCCTGGACTTAGAATCCCGGCCGAGACGGAACAATCTGAGGCTGGTGGGCCTCCCGGAGGGAACGGAGGGACGGGACACATGTTCCTTTTTGGAAAAGTGGATTCCAGAAGCGCTGAACAACACGGAGCTGCAGTCATCGGTCGTCTTAGAGAGCACCCACCGAATCGGCCCACCAAGAGATAATAAGGCACCACCGAGGATGTTGATTATGAAGTTCCTCAGCTACAGAGACAAGATGACGATCTCCAACGCGGCGCGAGCTAAAGCAGAAATTAAATACCAGGATCAACAGGTGCGGTTCTACCCAGATTTGGCCACAGGAATCCAACAATTAAGGAAACAGTTTGACCCCGCCCATAAAGAGCTGCGCAACCTCGGGATTCGTCACGGAGTGATTCATCCGGCAAGACTGCTGGACACATATAAAAGGAGAACCCACACCTTCAAGACCCCTCAGGAGGCGCAGGTGCTTATCAAGCAGATCCAAGAAAGAGTCTGGTGGGAGCTAATCATGAAGCATGAACAAGATATAAAGGTAGAATATTTAAGCATTTGCACAGGCATCTGACTGATCTGAAGCATATAGCAAGTTTACAAAATATAGATTGTATTATATATAAAAAAAAACCTATGATGTACAAAGTTGCTATAAAATTTTGGAGTTAAGTTGGAAAACTACAGAAGAGAGTTAATGTTATGTCATTAAAAGCAGTAGAGTCAGGGTGATTGAGAGGAGAAAGAAAGAGTGGTTTGACTGATCCTCGCGGTTGTGGAGCAGTCAATGGCTATAGCGGGAGACGGATTTTTTTTTTTGATTTTGGGAGGGATTACCACGAATGTGGGGAGGGGGAATTTGTTTGTGTGTAGTTTGTGGGACGATTGTTCAACCACTCATGTTTTTGCTTCTCTGTATGAGCATGTTTATATTGCGAGGTAATCTCAAACTCCTTATTGATCATAGACCAAAGCGTTAATCTTAATTTAACTTCATGGAATTGCAGAGGTTTACAAAATTTAAAAAAACTTAAACAAGTTATGAATAAAATAAAAGACAGGTTCAAAAATTGTGTTTTTTACAAGAAACTCATCTAATAGAGGAGGATGTAAAAAGAATTAGGAGAAGACGGCAGGGAAGTGTGTTCACCTCATCATTTTCATCCCGAGCTAGGGGAGTTATGACTCTCATACATAAATCAGTCCCATTTCAAGTGAAAAATGTAATTGGAGTCAAATTAGGAAGATATCTAATCATCCAAGGATCTTTGTTATTAGAAAATATAAATCTGGTGAACTTATATGGTCCCAATATAGATGATCAAAACTTCTTTGCTAATTTATTTCTTATTTTATCATCACTTACAGGGCAACATATAATAGCAGGGGATTTTAATTGTACATTGAATCCCAGTATAGATAGATCAACAGGACTGGACTGTACGCACAATGAATGCAGGATGATCATTAATCATTTTATGAAAGAATTGAGATTGCTAGATATATGGAGAGAAATGAAACCACAAGTTAAAGCCTACTCTTGTTATTCTAATACCTACAAGACATTCTCACGTATTGACTATTTTTTGATCTCCACAGAATTAAGGTCCAAGATTCAAAACTGTTTCTATGATAACATTGTGATCTCTGATCATGCACCCTGCTGTCTAATATATGTAGATAAGAAATTGACAAAGGAACCAGGTAGGTGGCAATTTCTGCATAAATGGCTTCAGGATGAGGAATTTGTGAAGTACATAGAAAAACAGATGAGTTTTTTGATATCAATACTACACAAACATCAGCATGTATAAAGTGGGAGGCTTTCAAAGCTTTTATTAGGGGGCATATTATTAGTTATACAGGTTCAAAATCTAAGAAGACTCGAGAGGAGAGAGTCCAATTGGAACATAAAATAAAAATTCTTCAAGAAAAAGTGTATGCAGGAAGTGACCCAAAGTTAGAGAACGAATTACTGATTCTGAGAGCTGAATATGACAAAAAATCAGCGAATAGAGCTGCCTCGAGTCTTCTAAGATTGAAGCAATCTTTTTATGAACAAGGTGAAAAATCAGGGAAATTATTGGCATGGCAGATTAAACAATTAGAATTTAAAACACCAATTACCAGTATTATAAATAATGGACAGGCAGTTGTAGATCCTTTAGAAATTAACAGTGCCTTTAGAGATTATTATGAAAAACTATATGATACAAAAAATGAAACTGACTTAACAAAATTAAATGGGTTTTTGGACGGATTATCTATACTGTGTATTCCAAATGAAAACAGGGAGATACTGGAGTCTAAAATTAATCAAGAAGAAGTTGGGCTAGCCATTGATAATATGAAATCAGGAAAAAGTGCAGGACCAGATGGTCTTCCAGTTGACCTCTATAAAAAATTTAAGAATAAATTAATAAAACCATTTTTGGAAATGGTTTTAGAAGCATTTCAAAATAGTAATTTACCACCATACATGAATAATGCCTTAATTATACTGTTGCCAAAACCAGGTAAACCCTCTAATAAATGTGAAAACATGAGACCAATAAGCCTATTAAATGCTGACCTTAAGATAATCTGTAAAATTTTAGCAAGACGACTACAAGAAATATTACCAAATATTATTAACCGAGATCAGAATGGCTTTATAATGGGAAGACAAGGCTTCCATAATGTAAGAAGACTATTTAATATTATTTATTCTAATAAAGAAGCACCGGATATAGCTCTCCTATCATTGGACGCTGAAAAGGCCTTTGATAGGGTCGAATGGCCCTTTCTTTTTGAAGTCCTACAAAGGTTTGGACTTGGAAATAATTTCATAAAATGGGTTCAGATAATATACAATAATGCTACAGCAGAAATCCTAACAAACAGCAATATCTCAAAATCAATAAATATCAATAGAGCATGTCGACAAGGCTGTCCACTTTCACCTTTACTGTTTACTATGGCAATTGAACCTTTAGCGATGGCAGTACGTTTACATCCACAAATATATGGAATTAAAGTAGGACCAACAGAACATAAAATCTCTCTGTATGCCGATGACATAATTTTGTTTATGTCGAATCTTAAAAAATCAATTCCAACCTTGTTGAATTTAATAAAGAATTTTTGGGAAATATCAGGATGTAAAATAAATAAAACTAAATCTTCAATATTAATGCTAAATGAGACCCAGAGAAATCACCCAGCTCCTGAGGTAAATCAATTCAATGTTGTAAATCAGTTTAAATATTTAGGAATTCAAATTGTTCCTAAGCTAGAATCAGTCGCCAGTGCCAACTATGAAGCCTTAATGACAGACATTAATGAGTTACTTCAGAGATGGATGTCACTACCAATGTCGATGATCGGGAGAATTAATATACTTAAAAGTAATATCTTACCCAAAATACTTTATTTATTTCAATACATTCCTTTACCACCACCTTCAGATCTATTCTCAAGAATTAAAAAAAAGTTAGTGGAATTTATATGGAACAATAGGAAGGCTAGATTACGTCTGTCCTTACTATATTTACCATTTGATCGTGGAGGTCTGAAATGTCCAAACTTTATGTTGTATTACTGGTCAGCACAACTGAGGTCTATGACATATTATTTTTCATCAAATGATCTCCCTCACTGGACTGAAATGGAATCATACAATTTACCTTTACCTCTTCCCATATTCATATACTCAGACTCGGCAAAAAAATTACAGAAACAAGTTAAAAATCCATTTGTAAAGCATATGATCAAAATATGGTGTGAAACCAAAAAATATTTAAAAGAACCACACTTATTGTCACAATTTAGCCCAATATGGGGTAATCAATATTTTAAACCAGGGAGAGCGGATGCTGTATTTAAAGTATGAAATTTAAAAGGGATTCAAAAGATTCAAGACTTATATTTGTCATGTTCAGATAACATAATGTCTTTTGAAGAACTGAGGACCAAATTTAATCTTAATAGAACACATTTTTTTAAATATCTTCAGCTTAGGAACTTTATTCAATCAAATCAAAATAATGTTCTCACCCGACCTACTTATTCATCCTTGAAAAAAATTTTGACGAAAGATAGTAAGAGAAAGGGTATTATTTCAGAGTTTTATAACTCATTGACATTATCCTCAAGTGAAAACTCACAGAAAAGACTGAATTATTGGAAAGAAGACCTGCAAACTGAAATTCCAGAGGAACAATGGGAATTGGCTTGTACAGAAGCTCAAACCAAATCAATAAATGTACGTCTTAAATTGATACATTTTAAATGGTTAATGCGGATGTATGTTACACCGGTGGAGTTAAATAGATATAACGAAAACATAATGGATACGTGCACAAAATGTATGGAAAGTAAAGGAACCCTATTTCATTGTTTATGGGAATGTAGAAAAATTAGAATGTTTTGGGAAGAGGTGAGGGTAACAATTGAAAAAATAATTTCAAAACAAATCATATTGAATCCTAAATCGTTTTTGTTGGGTCTGTATCCAGAAAAGCATAACTTTAATAAGAGTGAAAGAGCATTCATAGACCTCAGTTTGCTTAACGCCAAAAAATGTATTGCACTACTATGGAAAAAGACTCATAGACCAGATGTGACTCAGTGGTTAAGACAGATGTTAACAAACCTTCCACTAGAAAGAATAACATACATACTGAAATCAAAGGAAATTGTGTTTGAGAATATATGGAGACCTTTCATTGATTATGTAAAGAATTTAAACATAACTTTTGAAGAAGAAGGTGAATGATGTGTGTGGACCTTGTAAATTCCAAACTGGTGAATGTATAATATGTATACTTATGTAATGGATTGCCTAGACTAAACAGAGGAGCATTGTTGAAGACCTGCCTTTGTTAGTGGTTGTTGGTGTTTTTAGTACTTTTTTTTTAAATTACTTTAGTGTTAGTGTTTGATTGTTTGTGTTATGTTTGTAAAAAAAAAAGGTTCAATAAAAAATATTGTGGAAAAAAATATTCAACTGAATCAACAATCAAAAGCAAAGTCTGATTTGTGTTAAATATGATATAAACAATAAGGGATGCCATCAAACTTCCAAGTCATTTCAGAGATTGTTTTTGTTTTGCTTTTTGTGAAAGGATACCAACAATGGGCAGCTCAGTGGAGCAGTGGTCAGCACTGTGGCAGCACAACAAGAAGGTCACAGGATCGATCCCACCCCTAACCATCATGGGTTCGATCCTACCCCTGACCATCGGCGACCATTCTGTGTGGAGTTTGCATGTTCTCCCCATGTCTGCGTGGATTTTCGCCAGGGACTCCAGTTTCCTCCCACAGTCCAAAGACATGTAGGTTAAGTTAATTGGCATCAATTCATTCAAGTGACGATTCATTCAGGATCGTCACTTCCTTGTGGTAACGTATCGTCACTTCCTGTTTTGCTGTCTGCCTGTGTGGTTTGCTCTCTAGCCACTAGCTATGGCTACTAGCTCTCTTTCCTCTCCTCCTCTGGTGTGCTCTCTCTGCCAGATGTTTAGCTACACCTCTGCCTCTTTTAGCGATAACGGTAAATGTAATAAATGTTGTCTTTTTGAGGCGCTCGAGGCGAGGTTGTCTGATTTGGAATCCCGGCTCCGCTGCATTGAAACACCGTCTGCGCCAGTTAATCTTGACGGACGCCCATTAGCTGCAGCGGAGCTAGCTAGCTTAGGCCCCCCTGTCAGCGGTCCCTCGGCTCTCCTCAGCAGCGAGGAGACTGGGTGGGTGACGGTGAGAAGGAAGCCTAGTCGCAAAGCCCCGGTACACCACCAACCTGTTCATGTTTCTAATCGTTTTTCACCGCTCAGCGACACACCCGCTGAGGAAAAAACTCTGATCATTGGCGACTCTGTAGTCAGAAACGTGAACCTAGAGACTCCAGCGGCCATAGTCCAATGCATTCCTGGGGCCAGAGCAGGCGACATCGAGTCAAATTTGAAAATGCTGGCTAAAAGTAACTGTAAATATTCCACAATTGTTATTCACGCCGGCATTAATGACATCCGTCTCCGGCAGTCGGAAGTCACGAAACTTAATATAGAATCGGTGTGTGACTTTGCAAAAACGATGTCTGCCACTGTAGTATTCTCTGGGCCCCTCCCCAATCTGACCAGTGATGACATGTTTAGCCGCTCGTCATCCTTGAACCGCTGGCTGTCTGTGTGGTGTCCTAAAAATGACGTGGGCTACATTGACAATTGGAGCTCTTTTTGGGGAAAACCTGGTCTTATGAGACGAGACAGCATTCATACCACTTTGGATGGTGCGTCTCATTTATCTAACAATCTGGCATCTTTTTTATCCAAATTTCCAAAACCATGACTACTCAGAGTTGGGACCAGGAAGCAGAGTCGCAGTGTTACACGCCTCTCTGCAGCTCCTCTTCATCCGCCACCCCTCAACTTAGCCCCTGACTTCCCCATCAGAGAATCGTTGTCGGCTCCCTCCAAAGTAAATAAAAATATAATGTATAAGCATCCCAAAGTGATAAAGCAAAATATTGGTAAAACTCAAATTCAACATAAAGCCTCTAAATTGAATGATTTGGAATCTGTTCCTCATCATAATTTAAAAATTAAATGTGGTTTATTAAATATTAGGTCTCTAACTCCCAAGTCTCTGTTAGTCCATGATTTGTTAATTGATCATCATGTTGATTTAATTTCCCTTACAGAGACTTGGTTAGGGCAAGAGGATTATGTTGGTTTAAATGAATCAACTCCCTCTGGTTATTTAAACTGTCAAAATCCCAGAAGTTCTGGTTGTGGAGGAGGAGTAGCAACAATTTACCATTCCAAATTACTAGTTAATGTAAAGCAAAAAACATGTTATAATTCCTTTGAGGGCCTGGTCCCCAGTGTTGGGCACTTTAGCAATTTTAGGTTAAACACAATTTTATTTGCCATAGTTTATCGTCCCCCATCAACCTACTCAGAATTTTTATCCGAATTTGCTGATTTCTTAGCTGATTTAGTGCTGAAATCTGATAGAATAATTATAGTAGGGGACTTTAATATACATGTGGATGTAGATAGTGACTGCCTTAATGTGGCATTCAATTCAATATTAGATTCGATTGGGTTTTCTCAGAAAGTAAGAAATTCTACTCATTACCTCCACCATACATTGGACCTTGTTCTGACATATGGCATAGAAATAGAAAATCTTGTAGTGTCTCCTCATAACCCTGTACTGTCAGACCATTGTCTGTTAACCTTTGATTTGACTATTTCTGACTATTTGGCTCCTAAAGAAAAATATTATTACAGTAGATGCCTCTCAGATGATGCTGTTTCCAAATTTATGCAGATTGTTTCCTCTATGCCATGTGCCAACACAACGGAAATAAGCTATAGACAGCTTGCTCCTTCTGTAATTGATAACATGGTGGATATTGTTTCAGCTTCTCTGCATCAGACTCTAGACTTGGTGGCCCCCTTAAAAAAGAAAAAGTCTAATCAGAGATTTCTAACTCCTTGGTTCAACACAGAAACTCGTACCTTAAAACAGAAGACTCGTCAATTAGAAAGAAAATGGCGCTCCACTAATTTAGATGAAATCTATTTAGCTTGGAGAAATCATCCTTTAATTTATAAAAAATCTCTTAGAAAAGCTAGAACGAGTTATTACTCTGCATTAATAGAAGAGAACAAGAATAATCCCAGGTTTCTTTTCAGTACTGTAGCCAGGTTGACAAAGAGTCAGGACTCTGTCAATCCTAGCATTCCCTTAGAGCTTACTAGTCAGGACTTTATGAACTTTTTCAATAATAAAATTTCATCCATCAGAGATAAAATCAATCAGATTCTTCCCACAGTTAACTTAAATACTGTAACTACTACGACTCCTTCTATTGATCTCTGTCTTGATGAGTTTACTCCAATCGACCTTTGTGAGTTAGACAAAATAGTTTCCTCATCCAAACCTTCAACTTGTCTTTTAGACCTTATTCCTACCAGGTTATTTAAAGAAGTCTTCCCACTTATTGGTAGCTTTATTCTTCATATAATCAATTCTTCATTAACTTTAGGCCATGTACCGCAGGCTTTTAAAACGGCTGTAATTAAACCCTTACTCAAAAAGCCAACGCTAGATCCAGGAGCTTTAGCTAACTATAGACCAATCTCTAATCTCCCTTTCATTTCAAAAATCTTAGAAAGAGTTGTTGCTACGCAATTATTTGACCACCTGCAGGGAAATGGTTTACTTGAAGAGTTTCAATCTGGGTTTAGAGTCCATCATAGTACTGAAACAGCCTTAGCGAAGGTCACTAACGACCTCCTCATTGCATCTGATAATGGACTAGTTTCTGTACTTGTCCTTTTAGACCTTAGTGCAGCTTTTGATACTATCGATCATAATATTCTACTTGATAGATTAGAACACTATGTTGGACTTAATGGAACTTTGTTGCAATGGTTTAGATCTTATTTATCTGATAGGTTCCAGTTTGTTCATGTAAATAATGAGTTTTCTTTCAACTCAAAGCTTAGTCATGGAGTTCCACAGGGATCTGTGCTAGGCCCTACTCTTTTTAGTTTATATATGCTTCCGTTAGGCAACATTATTAGAAAGCACTGTATACATTTTCATTGTTATGCAGATGACACACAATTAAGATAAGATAAGATAAGATAAGCCTTTATTAGTCCCACAACGGGGAAATTCCAGGATTGCAACAGCACAGGGATAGCAACACTCAGAGCAACAATCAGAAGGCAAGAAAAAAAAACAAGCAAGCAAGAGCAGCTAATAAACATATGTACGTATTACTATAAAATATATATATATACACACACACACAGACACACAGTGCAGAGCATTGTAGCTGGATGGAATAAATATATGAATATATGAACACACAGTGCAGAGCATTGTAGCTAGATGGAATAAATATGTAAATATATAAACACCCACAGTACGGAGCATTGCAGCTAGGTGGAATAAATATGCAAGTATATAAACACACACAGTGCGGAGCAATGTAGCTAGATGGAATAACATGTAGATATATAAATATATAAACACCCACAGTACGGAGCATTGCAGCTAGACGGAACAAATATGCAAATATATAAACACACACAGTGCAGAGCATTGCCACTAGATGGAATGAAACAGCATAACCGTCTACCCAGCTATCCTGCATGGTATGATTATGTGCCCATACACACTCTCACCCTCCATAGCGACCGGCATGCTCCTAGTTGTATGCCGGAGAGGACCACTGTGTAAGTCTATTGCATCTTCTGCATTCAAAAAACTATTAGTTTGTTACGTCTTTTTTGCTATCTCTGCGAGCAGCCCTGCTTAGGTTGTACAGTCTGACAGCCGTTGGTAGGAAGGACCTACGAAACCTCTCGGTTGTGCACCTGGGATGATGTAGTCTGCTGCTAAATGAGCTCCTCAGTGCATTCAGTATGTCCTGCATAGGGTGGAACTCGGACTCCAGCAGAGATGACAGTTTAGCCACCGTCCTTCTCACTCCTATCTCCTCCATCGGATCAAGGCGCTGCCCCAGGACAGAGCTAGCTTTCTTAATCAGTTTGTTCAGTCTCTTCCTATCGGCTGCAGTAATGCCACTGCCCCAGCAGACCACTCCAAAAGTGATGGCTGATGCCACCACCGTGTCATAGAATGACTTCAGCAGCGCCCCTTGTACACCAAAAGACCTGAGTCTCCTCAGCAGGAACAGCCTGCGCTGTCCCTTCTTGTAGAGTGCATCAGTATTGTGTGACCAGTCTAGTTTATTGTTCAGATGAATACCCAGGTACTTATAGGATGTCACCATCTCGATGTCTGTTCCCTGTATATTTACTGGTACTGTGAGGGGCTGCCCATGCCTGCGGCAGTCCACCACCAGCTCCTTAGTTTTCCTCGCGTTGATCTGGAGGCAGTTCCGATGGCACCAGTCCACGAAGTCCTGGATAAGCCCTCTGTACTCAGCTTCATCTCCATTGGAGATGAGGCCAACGATCGCAGAGTCATCAGAGAACTTCTGTAGATGGCAGTGTGTTGTGTTGTGTGAGAAGTCCGCAGTATAAAGAGTGAACAGGAAGGGAGCCAGCACCGTTCCCTGGGGGGCCCCCGTGCTACTGATGATCGTGTCGGACACACAGTCCCGGGTTCTCACAAACTGAGGCCGGTTCGTGAGGTAGTCCAGGATCCATGATGACAGGTGCTGGTCCACCCCTGCGCGCAGCAGCTTGTCCTTCAGGATCATCGGTTGGATGGTGTTGAAAGCACTGGAGAAGTCAAAGAACATGATCCTCACCATATTCCCGGGCTTCTCCAGGTGGGACAGAGAACGGTGAAGGAGGAAGATCACCGCATCCTCCACCCCAATGCCATGCTGGTAGGCGAACTGGAGTGGATCCATCGCTGGTTCCACCAGGGGGCGGAGGTGAGCAAGGAGCAGTCTCTCCAGGGTCTTCATCAAGTGGGACGTCAAGGCCACCGGTCTGTAGCTGTTCAGGTCTTTGGGGTGGGAAGTTTTTGGTACAGGTACCACACAAGATGTTTTCCACAGCTGTGGTACCCTCCCCAGTTTCAGGCTCATGTTGAAGATATACGTCACAATCCCACACAGCTGGTCTGCACAGGACTTGAGGAGCTTTGCGCTGATGCCGTCCGGTCCCGGCGCCTTCCTCGCCTTGATCTTCCTCAGCTCCGTCCTCACCTGGGTCCTGGTCAGGGTCAGGATGGGGGGCTGTGTGTTGGGAGTGGGGGGGTGTTGGTAGAGTGGGGAGTGGGCAGCAGGACTTGATTTCTTTAGAGGCAGCAGTGGTTGTTGTGCAGTCAGGGGGGAGGGCGGTTGGTCAAATCTATTGAAAAACAGATTCAGGTTGTTCGCCCACTCCCTGCCCCCTGTGGCCTGGGGGGAGGTATTCTGGAGCCCCGAGATGGTTTTGAGGTTTCTCCAGACCCCGCTGATGTCGCTCTGTTGCAGCTTGTCCTCCATCTTCTTCCTGAAGCTGTCCTTGCCTTCTCTGATCTTTCTCCTCAGCTCCCTCTGTACGGACTTCAGCATCTCCCTGTTCCCTGACCTGAAGATCCTCTTCTTCTCTCTCAGAAGTGTTTTAATCTCAGGGTTGATCCAGGGTTTGTTGTTTGAGTGACGCCGTATGGTCTTGGTGGGAACGGATTTGTCCACACAGAAGCTGAGGTAGCCCGTGAAGGTGTGAATGAGGCCATCGATGTCCTCACCATGTGGATCGCAGAGCTGCTTCCAGGTGGTGGCTTCAAAACAGCCCTTTAGGGTGTCCATTGTCTCCTCAGACCATAACTCCACAGTGTGCATGGCCGGAGGTTGTCTGTGCACTAGGGGTTTGTACACCGGCCGGAGATGAACCAAGTTGTGATCCGATCTCCCGAGTGGGGGTAGTTGTGATGAGGTGTACGCCTCCTTAGTGTTTGCGTAGAATAAATCCAGTGTTTTATTGTCTCTAGTGTGGCATGTGACATACTGGGTGAACGTGGGTAGAATGGGAGACAGTGAAACATGGTTGAAATCGCCTGAGATGAGGAGAAGAGCATCTGGGTGTTCTGTCTGCAGCCTGCTGGTTACTGAATGGATGACGTCACGTGCTGTCCCAGCGTTCGCCGTCGGATTTGCATAAACAACAATGCAGATCACGTGTGAGTGTTCTCTCGGGAGATATGTAGGCCTCATGCTAACAGCTAGCAACTCAATGTCTTTGCTGCAGTGTCGTTGTTTAACAGTGATATGTCCCGGTCTGCACCAGTTGTTGTTAACATACATGATCACTCCACCGCCCCTAGCCTTGCCACTGTCTGGTGTTCGGTCAGCTCGTATCATGTGAAAACCCTCCAGCTCAATGTTAGCATCTGCTGCTAGTTCAGTTAGCCACGTCTCAGTAAACAAAAGGAGAGAGCACTCCCGGTATGTGCTATCATAACGGGAGATAGCCGCTAGCTCATCTAACTTTCCCAGTATCGACCGTACATTTCCCATGACAACAGATGGAAGGGAGGGTCTGTACCTTATATTTTTTGTCCTCCGCCTTACTCCAGCCCGGCAGCCGCGGCGTTTTCGCCTCAGTTCTCTCGGTATGTCGAGTATTTCCAATGGGACCGGGTGGCGGTTGAATGCTAGCAGCTGTTCTCTGCTGTATCGTATCCTGCTATAGACAGTGGCTCCGTCCACCGGCTCAGGAGACATTTAGGACGATCTGTGTGTCCGTGATATAAGTGGGGTGAAAAAAAAAGACGGATCAAAAGAGAGAGGAAGGGAAAAAGACTCGGAATCGAGCCGCTGTTGCAAAAGGCAGCCGACTCGTGTGGCGCCGAGAGAAAAAAAAAAAAAAAAAAAAAAAAAAAAAAAAAAAAATTATACCTGTCAATGAAGCCAGATGATAGTAATCAATTAGCCAAGTTAGAAGCCTGTCTTAAGGAAATCAAAGCTTGGATGACTTGTAATTTCCTGCTATTAAATTCAGATAAGACTGAAGTCATTCTTGTTGGTCCAAAAAACCTTAGAAATTCCTTTCCAAATCAAACTTTCAGTTTGGATGCGGTTACTCTTTCTCTTAATAGCTCTGTGAGGAACCTTGGAGTTATTTTTGATCAGGATTTGTCCTTCAATTCACATATTAAATTTGTTTCTAAGACTGCCTTCTATCATTTGCGTAATATTGCCAAGATTAGGAGCATCTTGTCTCAGAGTGATGCTGAGAAACTGATCCACGCTTTTGTTAGCTCGAGATTAGATTATTGTAATTCTTTATTATCAGGCTGTCCTAAAACATCTTTAAAAAGTCTTCAGCTCATCCAAAATGCTGCAGCAAGAGTTTTAACAGGTACTAGAAAGAGAGATCATATCACTCCGGTTCTGGCCTCCCTTCATTGGCTTCCCATAAAGTTTAGAATTAAGTTTAAAATCCTTCTTCTTACTTACAAAGCTCTAAACAATCAGGCTCCTTTTTATTTAAAAGATCTGATACTACCGTATTATCCTAACAGAGCACTACGCTCCCAAAATGCAGGATTACTTGTAATACCTAGAATCTCCAAAAGTACAATGGGAGGCAGAGCCTTCAGTTATCAAGCTCCTCTCCTGTGGAATCAGCTGCCAATCTGGATTCGGGAGTCAGACTCGATCTCTGTTTTTAAGAATAGGGCTAAAACCTAGCTTTTTGATATAGCCTACAATTAGGGAGGGATCATGTGTTTCTGAACCCTCCCTTAGTTATGCTGCTAATAGGTTTAGTCAGCCGGGGGACCTCCAGTAATGCACTGGGCCTCACTCCTTTCCTCACTCTCTATGAAATATTTTTTTTTGCTGGTCATTAACATCTGTTTGTTCTCTCCCATAGATTGAGTCCCCATCGTGCTGTTTGCTCTCTACATGTCTGTTCTTTTCTTCTTCTCTATCCCCTCACCCCCCAGCCAGTCGCAGCAGATGACTGCCCCTCCCTGAGCCTGGTTCTGCTGGAGGTTTCTTCCTGTTAAAAGGGAGTTTTTCCTCTCCACCGTCGCCAAGTGCTTGCTCACAGGGGATCGCCTGATTGCTGGGGTCTTTCTGCAACTGTGGGGGTTCCCCCCTAAAGTTGATAGTGCTATGAGATGACTGTTGTTGTGAAATGGCGCTATATAAATAAAGTTGAATTGAACTGAATTGAATTGAATCAACTAAATTGTCTTTAGGTATGAATGTGACAGTGAATGGTTGCCTCTTTGTGTTGGAGACAACACAAAGAGACAACCATTTGTGAAAACAATGCACACAAATGCATTGTCCAGGTACACCCTGGACAGGTGATCTGTCCAGGGTGTACCCTGCCTCTCGTCCAAAGAGAGGCTCTAGCCACCACCACCCCCCCCCCCAACACACACACACAACCTGAAAAGGATTAAGTGGTGGATGGATGGATGGAACCAACAAATTTGATCACATCTGTAACTGGTAGTCCATGTGAGCTAATGACTATGCTAATATGCATCTTATTAGCAAATCTAATATAGCTTTAGGTAAGTGTGAAAATGCAAGCCAACTCTCCACCTCCACCCCAGCTGCATCATTTATATAATTTCTTTATCAATTACGGCACTCCAAACCAACTATATTTGTGCAAATTACTCTCTGCAAAAGAAATCCTAGATAGAAACACACAATAATGATATTTCGTTAAAATTTGGTATTGAAAATTTGGGGTGTTGACAGTGACTGATACTGGCAGCGACATAATAGAAAATATGTTTTTTGTTAAATTTAACCTTTATTTATACAGGGTAGTTCCACTGACAGGCAACCTCTCTTCTTCAAGGACGCCCTGTTCACACTCACACATTCACACCAGGAAGCTGCCCAGTACAACCACAGACTGACCTGTGGCCACTGAGCAGCTCCACTGGAGCAGTTGGAGTTAAGGGCATTGCTCAAGGGCACCACAGTAGGGTTAAGGAGGGTGGGGCAAACACTGCTATGTTATCTGTCCCACCCAGATCTAGTCCTGCCGGTCCAGGGATCAAACCTGCGACTCTCCACTCACCTGTCCACATCCCTAACCATTAGGCCAACACTGCATATTGATACTGTGGTAATGACATACATATATTAATACTGTAAAAGTCATGCAGCACCTCTTAAATTATTTCCATTTTCTTGTGCTCACTATCTCATGAAAAGAAAAGCAGAGACGGCGACTACATTTCTGGACATTGTTGCCAGATTTGTTTGCTTCCTTTCAGTTCCGCTCGTTTTGTTTTTTTTTTTCTTTTGAAGCAACGTCTTCCAGGCTTGTTTTCACTAAGTTTAAACTATGAGCAACAGAAGGCATCCACTCTAACGCGAGTGGGTGCTGCCTTCACCCTCCAAAACTTTATGTAAACAATAGTTTGACAGAGACAAACTTTAGTTTATGGTATAATTTTGGTTTCTTCTTGAGAAAAACAAAACTGCAGCTCCTTGTTTTTGCCACTGCATCTCTGTTATGCCCCCAGCTGCCTTCAAGTGAGTTGTATTGATGGCAGATGTCATAGTGTGCACTATGGCTCTTTGGTTTACTGGTTATCTGACTGCATTTTACTTGTCCACTATGAGTAACTGTTGCTTTTTTTTTACTCTTTTGGACAATTACACAGTGAACAGCGAACTAAAAATAGAAAAAAAGCATGCACACACAATGAACAAAGTTAAAGATCAATTTGACTTGTTTTCACATTTTTTGGCAGCTATGGTGAAATATACTGTAGTTACAATATTTTCAGCTATAATAACCATGCAGTTAAAATCTGACAAGGTGACAGCCCAAATAGAAAAAAATCAATGTGCTCAGCAGAGATGGCTTAATCAAAGATGTCACTGAAGCCCAGACTGTCAGTGATAATGGGAATGATGGAGTAGCTCATTCCAGCTTTAACATACAAGATCACCAACAGTCTCTCTCTCTCGCACATTTTTTATAATTAATTGTGATTAATCACTACAATTAATATGTAGAAACAACAAGTATTTGAAGCAACTTAACTGCATTGTTTTCACAATTTAAGAACACTTGTGACCCTCTTATTCAGCAAAAATACTGCTAGAGCAACAAAAAATCATGATCGTGAAAGTATATTAAATTGTAAAAAAATATGATAGCCATTTGTAATATTCTTTTTCAGTTTATTATAAAGAGGAAGTCGATTTCTCTGCAACACTACCATTTTTAATATTGTCAAATTTCCTGTTTTACTTTAAAACGGTCAAAGCGGAAGTCAGCGCTTCTACTCAAGGCAGCTATCCTAATTATCCACAACAGAGTCATTCTTACTTGATTCCCAGAGCTCCTGACCTTAATAGTGAGCCAGAAGCTGTTATTCACATATTGGAATGTGTGTTTTCCTCCATTCACTCTGACAGACACTCTCCCTCTTTTCATACTTTTCAGCAAGCAGTCCCAATCACTCAAGCTACAGTCCTGGACACAATGTTAATAGAGGGGATGCACTGGAACAGAATTCTTGGCAGTTACAGCTAGTGATGGTCTGGATGAATCCGAAGCTCTGGAGCATGTGTCAAAAAAAAAAAACAGCACAGTTGCTCAGAAACACTGCTTCTGAGGCTTGATTTCTTGGGCCAGAGTCACGTGATCAATGACTCAATGGTTTTAAGGAAGTGAAGTATTGGCAGGATTTGTGGTGTGTTTTGGTGGAGATGTTGCATGAGAAACATGGAGGCAGCAAGGAAGAGAGGACGTTCTGCCGTGTGGCAATATTTTGAATTTATTTCAGTCAAGCTGATAGGTTTGGTAGCTTTCTGTTTCTGTTGTTTGTATGTTTTTATGTTATCTGAAAAATATTCTCTCTCTCTCTCTCTCTCTCTCTCATATACAGTGGTGTGAAAAAGTGTTTGCCCCCTTCCTGATTTCTCATTTTTTTGTATGTTTGTCACACTTAAATGTTTCAGATCAATAAACACATTTAAATATTAGACAAAGAGAACACAAGTAAACACAAAGTGCAGTTTTTAAATGAAGGTGTTTATTATTAAGGAAAAAAAATCCAAACCTACATGGCCCTGTGTGAAAAAGTGATTGCCCCCTAAACCTAATAACTGGTTGGGCCACCCTTAGCAGCAACAACTGCAATCAAGCGTTTGCGGTAACTAGCAATGAGTCTTTTACAGTGCTGTGGAGGAATTTGGGCCCGCTCATCTTTGCAGAATTGTTGTAATTCAGCCACATTGGAGGGTTTTAGAGCATGAACCGCCTTTTTAAGGTCATGTCACAGCATCTCAATAGGACTCAGGTCAGGACTTTGACTAGGCCACTCCAAAGTCTTCATTTTGTTTTAATTAAGCCATTCAGAGGTGGACTTGCTTGTCTGTTTTGGATCATTGTCCTGCTGCAGAACCCAAGTGCGCTTCAGCTTGGGGTCTACGGACAGATGGCCGGACATTCTCTTCAGGATATTTTGGTAGACAGCAGAATTCATGGTTCCATTTACCACAACAAGTCTTTCAGGTCCTGAAGCAGCAAAACAGCCCCAGACCATCACACTACCACCACCATATTTTACTGTTCGTATGATGTTCCTTTTCTGAAATGATATGTTACTTTTACGCTGGATGTAATGGGACACACACCTTCCAAAAAGTTCAACTTTTGTCTCATCAGTCTGCAAAGTATTTTCCCAAAAGTCTTGGGGATCATCAAGATGTTTTCTGGCAAAACTGAGACGAGCCTTTATGTTCTTTTTGCTCAGCAGTGATTTTGGTCTTGGAACTCTGACCATTTTTGCCCAGTTTCCTTCTTATGGTGGAGTCATGAACACTAACCTTAACTGAGGCAAATGAAGCCTGCAGTTCTTTGGATGTTGTTGTGGAGTCTTTTGTGACCTCTTGGATGAGTCGTCGCTGTGCTCTTGGGGTAATTTTGGTCGGCCAGCCACTCCTGGGAAGGTTTACCACTGTTCCATGATTTTGCCATTTATGGATAATGGCTGTCACTGTGGTTAACTGGAGTCTCAAAGCTTTAGAAATGGCTTTATAACCGTCCAGATTGATAGATCTCAATTACTTTGTTTCTCATTTGTTTGCTGAATTTCTCTGGATGGCAGCATGGTGTCTAGCTTTTGAGGATCTTTTGGTCTACTTCACTTTGTCAGGCAGGTCCTATTTAAGTGATTTCTTGACTGAGAACAGGTGTGGCAGTAATCAGGCCTGAGTGTGGCTAGAGGCATTGAACTCAGCTTTCCAAAGATGTAATAAACCACAGTTTATGTTTTAATGGGGGGGCAATCACTTTTTCACACAGGGCCATGTAGGTTTGGATTTTTTATTACCCTTATAATAAACACCTTCAATTAAAAGCTGCATTTTGTGTTTACTTGTGTTATCTTTGTCTAATCTTTAAATTTGTTTGATGATCTGGAACATTTAAGTGAGACAATCGTACAAAAAAATGAGAAATCAGGAAGGAGCAAACACTTTTTCACACCACTGTATATAGGTGAGCACATTACAAGGCCACATTAATGTGAAAAATCTTTAAATAACTTGATGACATGGCTGTACAGTTGCGATGTGAAAACTGGTCTCTGCCAAGAATGAATGAACTGACGTAGCACCGGATGGAGGATCCACTCCACTTCTGGCCAACGAGGAAGGCTGTTTACTCACACCTGTTTAAACTTGCACTGCAGTTTGTATGCACTCCTGCATCATCAGTTCCATGTGAGAGGATTTTCTCTAAGGCAGGAGAAATCATCTCCAAGAAGAGAAACAGACTCAGCCTACATACCGTGGAACAAATCATTTTCTTGAATAAGAACCAAACAGAATAACCATGTTTGCATTATGTGTTCATGTTATCAGTTCATAAGCATTTACACTGCCCAGTTCCTAAGCACTTTCCCAGTTCACAAGCACTTCTACAACAGGTCAAAAAAAATACTCTACCTATAAGTTACTGTATATAAAACTGTACCTGTCCACTGGTTAATTACATAAGCATGTGGGAGGCAGGGACCTTACAGCACAAGCATACTCCCAAGCTATTCTAAGATTGTGTTGTACATTAATACATGTTTTTATTATGTTTACAAACATCAAAGGGAGCTCACACCATGGCACATGTTTAACCAAGGACAGTTTATTCATCAAAATTATTTACCATTATTTAAAAAAAAAAACATGTTCAAAGTTCCATGACAATAGCCCGATATCAGACAAAACTGTCACGTAATAATAAACAGAAGCTCTCAACTCGAGAGTGGGAAACCATAAAGCAGTTCACTTTTGGCCACCAGATGGTACCAAAGAGTACTGTATTGAAAAGCTTCAAGTAATGAACCCTTTTCAGATACAAGCTTCAGTGCTTGAGAAAGCTTCATTAGTCCGATCCCAAGTTACAGGGCAGTTACCATAGTAACACAGTAATGAGTGGCAAGCACATGCCAGCTTTAGTTTGTATGCAGCAAAACATGTCACAAAACACAAAAAATATTTAATCATAGTAGTACACACAATGCCTTTTTTACTCTCAGGGCCATATTACAATGGCGGGGTCGGCTGATCAGTTGTCAGTGATGCAGAACGTGTTTATGGGTGTTTCCAAGTTCATTTCCTTATCACAACAGCGTAAAAACGAACTTTCTGCCAGCGCATGATGCAAAGAGGCCGGTCTAATCATTCAGAGGTGTGTTTTGGATAATCCAATCCAAAGCGCTTCTTCCCATCCCTTTAATGCAAAGCGGCGCATTATCTAAAGTGAATTGTGATCATGACAGTTCAAGATGGGTTTTGCGCTGACCAAAGCCCATGTGTGTGAGCCAAAATGCACACGATAGTAATGCTGCTTGGTAGTAAGGAAGACATCAATCACAGCTGATGCACAGTTAGTTATTTTAGAAAGAACAAACGGTAAAGAATGGGCTGAAAAAAAAACTGAATGGTTTAATGCAATGCGCACGGATGCAACACAGACATGAATGGGTTTGACACTTAATTAAGGAAAAGAAGATGATGCCTGTGCAAAATTTCATAAACCTTCATTAGCGATGACGTGGAAGTCGCTCCCGGCTGTGAGGAGATGGAGTGCTCCCTCTCCTGTTGCTTTTGCCAACCGAGGGTCTCCCCCTATCCGTCCTGGGTAGGAGGGAAGGAGGTGATCTGGTGCCTTGTTCATTTATTCCCCTAAAAATAAAACGCATTAATACCTAAGAAGTCTGATGAAAACAAAAATTCCCTCCCCCATGCGCATCACATTGGAACACACTAGCACACATGCTCCCTGTTCATTCATTTATTCCCCTAAAAAAATCCTACATTAATGCCTAATCTTTTGAGTCCAACTGTAAGTCCACAATTAAAATGAGAGTGTGGATGGAATTAAAAAAAAACTAGTGTGTGATCATCATATAATTAAAATGATGGGTGATTATAACCGTTACAACTCTATTAAAATAAGATCCCAGCGCATGCCGTTTGCTGAGCTCCGGAGCTCCATGATGTCAAAACACGCCACTGAAATATCATTAAACAATGCGCTTCTGACGATAGACCTCCCTTTTCCTGATCAGAAGCGGATTCTCATGGAATGCACTATAATAGTAATGTGCAATAGATTGCGTGCCACCACACCTCTTTGAAATGACTCTCCTCCTCCCAGCACATGGCAGACACACTGCTTACTGGTAATTTGATGGTGTGACGCAAGACGTAAAAAACAGACAATGCGCTGACAGAAAATAACAAAACCACAGGCGCATGGCATAAAGTTTGTTGGAAAAGTGCATGGATGACCATCAAAATAGTGATGTGTGGATAAGAACACAAAAAAGAACTGGTTTTGAGCCTTTAATTATTAATTTGTTGTCAAGTAATACAAGATGGATTGATAAGATTAGCTCTCCACAATGCAAACAGACACTCTGTGTACTGCTGTGACTGAATAACGTGTGTATTTTTTGTGTTTTGTTAAATGCACCCTAATGCTGCCACTCAATGTTTTTTTTAACTGCCATGAGTTCTGTTATGTGACATCATATGCATACCCTCTATACCGGGTGAAAAATTACAAGTATTTGGGACCTGCACTTACAGTATATAGCATCTTTCTAATCTCAAAGGCCACTTAAAGTGCTTCACTAGTACTAACCCCCTATTCTAAGAGGCTATCGAAGATAGATACCTCGGGACAATTTAGAGTGACCAAGTCTTTGAATTCAGGGAGGAAACCAGAGCACCCAGAATAAACCCACACAGCACAGGGAGAACATGCAAACTCCACACAGAAAGTTTCACACCCCTGCCAGCCTTAGGATTCGAACCTGGAACCTTCTGTTATGCAATGGTGCTAACCACTGTACCGCTGTGCTGCCATTTTGCATTTCGTGCTGGTGGATCACAACCAGGTTGTAAGCAGAGCTTCAAAATGCAAAAAGAAGAAACAGGAGCAAGCGACAACAAATAGAGAGTAGGCAATTTATTGAAAACTGCATTTAAACTCAAACAGGCGGATCATCACCTGATCAAAAGTTTAAGACCATAGCACCCCACACACCCACACACACACAAACAGAGCTAAAAGCATTAAAAATGTCATGAACCCCTGTGCGCCATTATACAGTGCACGAGGGAGCAAATGAAAAACCCACTCGCAGGAGTAGAGAGTGCTGTGTTTATTAAGGTTCACCAATGTAACAATCCAACTGTCACCAAGTACAGTTCAGTCAACACACACAGTATGGAGAGGTGTAATGACAGAGTTGGCCTCCAAGGTTACAGGGTGCCTGCCGAATACTCAACAGCTTGGTGAACATAAAGCCTGGTGCTACAGGGCTGCGTAATTCACAAAGCAGGAAAGGCAAGCAGCCTAATGCTACAGGCCTGCTAGCACAGGAGAAAGGCTAAGAACACTTACAGGTCTGGAGTTAATTCGGGGCGGCCGTGCAAACAGGAAGCAGAGGCAGAGAAGCGGACCAGCCGAAACACCAAGGTATGGATCATCTTGAAATGTCTGGCTGGGTAGAACGCTGGGAGTGAGTAACCATACGCGGAGGGAAACGCTGCCACATATGAAGGGGAATGTCCCGACAACCTCCTTCCTCAGCAGTGGCAAACAAATACTCCAAACGCTAATGAGGAAAGAGATTGCCGGTGTGAATGCGTGGGCAGAGCTGATTGGGAACAGGTGTGTGAGAGCGCCTGTAAATGAGAGTGAATGGAGCGTGTGTGTGTGTGTGTGTGTGTGTGTGTGTGTGAGAGAGCACCATTAAGCGCAGCTGACGGAGCCTGACAGGAGGACGGGGCGTGCCCGAGCTGTCAGGAGGAAAGTAGGTCAAAGAACAGCCATGCGTCAGAATCGGGTTTGGATTCATGACAGCCCCCCCCCCCCCCCAGGGGTGGTTACCAGACACCCCAGCACCATCAGCCAAAAAAGAAAGGAGACAACACCCCTCAAGGGAACCCCTCCATCCCAGCAACAACACTAACCCAGGGTGTGAGGTGGGGGAAAACTGGTTAGGAGGGAAGCAACCCGTGAAAACACAATAGTACAAAAACAGAATGAATAACAATCCCTCCTAATAAACCCCCAACCTGGAGCACTAACCTCCCTATCCAGAAGTCCAAAGTTCAGGGAGTTGACCAGAGTCCCAGGTCCCCAGTGTGGTGAGGAGTGGCAGATCAGGTGGCCTGCCCAAGTCCCAAGTCCACCAGGCAGCCCGTGGGGTAGTGTCCGGTGGCCTGCCCGGGCCAATGGGTCACCCAACCCATAAACCAAGTCCCTCAGGTGGTCGACCAGTGTGATGGAGCCACAAGGACCTGCGAGGATGGTGGAGAGGCAGCCTCCAAACTCGGGAACCTCGGCGGTGAAGCCAAGGAATGGGAGCCCCCCTGCCGTTTGAGGCTTGGGGCAGGGGGACCGTAGCACCTGCGACAGTCCCGGTCTGGGATGTGGCTGCACCCGTGACGGTCCCTGTCTGACACGTGGCTGCACCCGGGACGGTCTCGGTCTGGGATGTGGCTGCACCCGCGATGGTCCCGGTCTGGGGTGTGGCTGCACCCGCAATGGACTCCAGCTGGGGCTCTGCTGCACCCGCAGTGGACTCCAGCTGGTGCTCTGCTACACCCACGGTGGACTCCAGCTGGGGGTCCGCTGCACCCACGGTGGACCCTGGCTCAGGCCCTGCTGCACCCGCAGTGGGCTCCGGTTGGACCACCATTGCACCTGTGGTGACCCCCATCGGGGGCCTCATTGCTCCCACGGTGGCCTCCCCAGCGAGGTAGGTGATGCTCCCGACGTCCTCCGGCGCTGGACCCCAATCCTCGGTTGCCTCCAGTGGCTCTCCGACGACCCTGGCCAGAGGCTCCAAACCCAAAGAGCGAGAAAGAGAAACCAGGTCAGGGTCTCCAGCAGCGGCAGAGCCCGGTGTGGTGGTCCTGTGGGTTACTGTGAGCTGCCCCGGGTCCACCTCACCATAAGTCGGGCAGTGTGATATTAACATTGACACTCCTGACATAATGGAGCACACTTCCCTGACTTCTGGCTTCACCGCCATCCAGGACTCTGGTGATTTAGGGTGCGTAGGTTCCTCCAGTCCGTCGGGTGCCTCATCCTCGTTGGACCCCTCCACGGAAGCTGGACCCGCTTCGTGGTCAATGGGCGGCCAGGTGGTTGCTGCTCCTCTCCGGCGACCCTAGGGTGGAGCTCGAAGGGGGTAGGAGAGGGAGAATGATTAGGGTCACCGGCAGCGGCAGAGCCTGGCAAGGGGGATCGAGATGCGGCTGGGGGCCGCACCCGACTCCCCTCCCCAAAAGCCAGGCAAGATTCCTCCACCATCAACAAATGAACTACAGGAGAGACTACTTGCCTGTGCTTAAGCTCTACTGCCGACCAAGACTTTGACAACGATGCCCCGGGTCCCATCGGCTGGAGGTCTGGTCCGGGGGACGTCTCCACTGCGGCGGCCCCCGCAGCAGGCATGATGACGGTAGCAGGAGTGGAATTCTCGTGCGCTGTCCTCCACGCCTCTGGTTCCTCTGGCGTGGCGGCCGTGGACGACTCCTTAGCTGGCCCATGGGCTGGACCCTCCTGATCCACTGGCTCCTCCTCCCCCGAGCGACCTGGATCCGGGAACGATGGGCTTGTGGGGGCACATAGAGAAGAGGCATTGAGACCCAGCATGAGAGTACTATATGCTGCGGGGGCGGAGAGCTCAGGGGACTGCATGCCCCGAGTCTCCTCACCAGGAGGCAGGCAACATTGATCATTGATTGTGTAACTCGAATGAAAAGAAACTTGCCTGTTCTCCTGGCACTGGAGGTCCCCAGTTGCCTCCGAGGCATCCTCTCCACTCTCCTAGTGTTTCCCGTCAGGTTGAAGCTCCTCCTCCCTTGGGGAAAGCACTTTAAGTCTCTCAGCCATCTCCGGGAGGAGCCACGGTTTCACCTCCAAGATGAGGCCCATTTCAGCCAGGAGAGCCCGCCTACGTTCCTCCATCTCCTCCCGTGACGGTGCGGAGCATCGCTCGGAGAGTGAAGGCGAAGCTGCGGTACGTGGGACTGGACGCTTCTTGCTGCGGGGCTTCCTCCCTCTCCTCCTCTTGGGTGATGCGGGGATGAGGTAATCCGGAACGTGGAGCACCGTGTCGGGAAGTGGGTTACCTGCGCAGAGAGACCTCGTGTCCACGGGAATGGAGAGCGAGGTGGCTGCGAGGAGCTCGAGCACCGGGAGATCCTCAGCCGATTCCTCACAGGGCGCGGCGAAGATGTCCCAGAGAATCTCCATCGCCTCCGGATGATGCCAGAGGCTGTCTCACTCCATCACCCTCCTCGCAGTGTCCCAAGCCTGACGAACTGTCGGAGAGGGACGGGGCATCTGCGTCCAGGAGAGAACCTCCTCCAGTTGACATAATGAGCACTGCTCCCTGTCTAACTCCATCTCCGTCCTCTCTTCCACAGGCTGGGTGGACGCTGGACCGGGAGACAAAGGAGGTCCGAGGAGGGGGGAAGTCCTCTTCTGACAGAAGCATTTCTTCTGGCAAAGGGCCAACTCCAATCGCAAAGAGGCATCCTACACCTCTGCGTCAGGAACGGGAAGGATAATGGAGAGGATGGCGTCTACCCTATGGATATCTCGGAGGTGAAGGTAGTGTCGCTCGAAGTCCTCCACGAAGAGTCGTGCCCACTCCCACTCCTCGGGAGACCGAAAGCACTGAAAGACGAAGCCCGCCTCCTCCAGCAAATCCTGGGCTTCCTGCTTCTCATCTGTCCAAGTCATTAAGTCCATGCATGCGGAAGAAAAGAGAAGGGGGGGAAAAAACACAACTCTACTCTGCTGTTTTGTTTTTTTTTACGGTCGGGACATTCTGTCATGAGCCCCTGTGCGCCATTATATGGTGCACGAGAGAGAGAATGAAAAACCCAGTCGCAGGAGTAGAGAGTGCTGTGTTTATTAAGGTTCACCAATGTAACAATCCAACTGTCACCAAGTACAGTTCAGTCAACACACAGAGTATGGAGTGGTGTAATGACAGAGCTGGCCTCCAAGGTTACAGGGCACCTGCTGAATACTCAACAGCCTGGTGAATATAAAGCCTTGTGCTACAGGACTGCGTAATGCTCGAAGCAGGAAAGGCAAGCAGCCTAATGCTACAGGCCTGCTAGCACAGGAGAAAGGCTAAGAACACTTACAGGTCTGGAGTTAATTCGGGGCGGCCGTGCAAACAGGAGGCAGAGGCAAAGAAGCGGACCAGCCGAAACACCAAGGTATGGATCATCTTGAAATGTCTGGCTGGGTAGAACGCTGGGAGTGAGTAACCATACGCGGAGGGAAACGCTGCCACATATGAAGGGGAATGTCCCGACAACCTCCTTCCTCAGCAGTGGCAAACAAATACTCCAAATGCTAACGAGGAAAGAGATTGCCGGTGTGAATGCGTGGGCAGAGCTGATTGGGAACAGGTGTGTGAGAGCGCCTGTGAATGAGAGTGAATGGAGCATATGTGTGTGTGTGTGTGTGTGTGTGTGTGTGTGTGTGTGTGTGTGTGTGTGTGTGTGGGTGGGTGTGTGTGTGGGTGTGTGTGTGTGTGTGTGTGAGCACCAGTGAGTGCAGCTGACAGAGACTGACAGGGTGGTGGGAGCGTGCCCGAGCTGTCAGGAGGAAAGTAGGTCAAAGCACAACCATGAGTCAGAATCAGGTTTGGCCTCCAAACCCGGATTCATGAAAAAAAAAAAAAAAAAAAAAAAAAACAAGTACAGACTAACCCCACCATTCCTTTTGATCACTTCAAAAATTTGTTTAGGCAGGCTTGATGCAAGTATTTCCAGGAGGCTGGTGGGAATGTTGCTCCACGTGGTAAAGATGGCTTCAGGAAGGGCATCTTCTGCCAGAGGATCCAAGGCAGAATACCATGCTGGTGTATCCAAGCCTTGAATTTACCAAGAATTCCAGACTGGTCCACTTTACTGAGCCTGGGCTCAAGGTCCTTGTTGGACTCTAGCTGCCATCCTTCTGTTGCAAATTACCCCTTGACACTGGTCTCCCCCAGTCCATCTTGCCTACACTCACTTCTTCACCTATCTTGTATATCTCCCATTGTTTTGGATGGTTGACCTCAGGTATTTAAACTCATCTACTTTTACTATTTCTACTCCTTGCATCTTTACTAATACAACTATCTCCCTGTCATTTACACACATGTACTCTGTCTTGCTTCTGTTGGCTTTCTTTCCTTTTCTCGCCAATGCATACCTCCCAACTCTCCAGGTTCTCTTCCAACTGCTCCCTACTCTAACTACAGATCACAAAATGGTCTGCAAACATCATAGACCATGGAGAATCCTGGCTGGCCTCCTCTGTTAGCTTGTCCATCACAATGGCAAACAAGAAGGGCCTCAAAGCCAATCCCTGATGTAATCCCACCCCCACCTTGAATCAATCTGTCACTTCTACAGCACACCTCACCACTGCCTCACTGACCTCACACATGTCCTGCACCACCCTCACATACTTCTCTGACACTCCTGATTTCTAATAACCCCCTTTCAGAGTACCCTGGCAATCCAGAAAAAAGCCAGTATGATCTGGGTTTTCTCTGTTGTAGGAATAGGTTAAGTGAATACAAAACCCGTGATGAAGTAGGTGTCATGGTCACCACATCACAGCACAGTGACAGAGTGGAAAAGAATTAGAAGGCTGTCTGTCATTATTCTGACAGATCATATTAATTTCAAAGGTTCAACAGACAACTGTATGTGCCACAATTACATCAATATCACAGCGGCTGAGAGTGAGAGGTTTCTCTTATGAGCATTGTTTCACTCACTCCTACGGAGCCTCCAGCAGATCTGACTGTCCCCGGCGGCTATGGAGCTGATATCAACCTGTCCTTTGGCGCTGGGCAGTCTCCCTGTTTAGCTCCGCTCTGTGCTTGTTTGTGCATCCCGGTTCACCCCACATTGATTTATCCTCTGCTCCTGTTTTTTGTTTCAGTGACAGCCCCTGTATCATGCTTTGTATGGTGTGGAACACAAAATGTGACGGACAAACACATGTCCCCACCAAATAAAAGTGCAAGCATACACAGTGTTTCTTTTTCTAAATATGAAAGCTATTCAGTGCAGCTGTGGACAAAATGATGGTAATAATGTAAAATATCAGGTGCATTTTGCAACCCTCTCTGTTATGATGGATGACAAAGACCAGCAAACACTGAACTATATAGATCTGTACTGAGCTTGACACGGGGTGACAAAATTAAAAGATGTGTAAAAATGCTGGTGACTCTCAACTAATCAGGCATCACCAACTTCCAGGCTGGCCAGCGCATTTGTGTGACATCAGCAATGTGAGGACATGAAACTTGGTATCCTGGAAAAATGCACTGTTATCTTTGGGAGATCAGACCCATGTCTCCCTGAAGTCTGAAAAAAAGTCATGGTGGGTTGTTGAGGTGTTAAATTATGCTAATGCAGCCCATGCCTGTCGCTCGTCAATTGTAGATTGAAAGTGGCTACACAGTACCATACTTCCTCTCTTGGCATCCATGCTTTCTCTAAATCCACAAAGACACAATGGGTGGCCTTTGAGACTAGAAAAAGCGCTATATAAGTACAGGTCCTTATCCTAACTCTGTTGACCTTCTCTATACTTCTCCATCAACACTCTTAAAGCAAACATTGCATCTGTAGTACTCTTTTTTGGCATAAAACCGTACTGCTGCTCACTAATTGTGATCTCTCCTCTTTACCTGGCTTCAATAACTCTTCCCCATATTGTCATAGTGTGGCTGATCAATTTTATACCTCTGTAGTTACTACAGCTCTGAGCATAACCCTTGTCTTTGAAAACTGGTATTACAACACTTCTCACCTCCTGGGGCATCCTCTCACTCTTCAAGATTGTGCTCAACCAGCTTGTTAAAAAGTCACTACCATTTCTCCAAAACATCTCCATACCTCCACAGAAATGTTATCTGGACCAACTGGCTTTCCACCCTTTATCCTCTTCATCGCTGCCCAAACGTCACCTTGCTAATCCACTGCACTTCCTGGTTCACCATCTTTCCTTCATCCATCATCTTATCTCTCTCGCTTTCTTCATTCATCAGCTCTTCAAAGTACTCCTTCCACCGTCTCAACACAGTCTCTTCACTTGTTAGTACATTACTCTCTGTCTTTAATCAACCTAACCTGTTGCACATCCTTTCCAGCTCAAGCTCTGACTTGCCCATTGATACAAGTACTCTTCTCCTTCCTTAGTGTCCAGCCTCTCATACAACTCACTATACGCCTTTTGATTTGTCTAGACTTCTGTTTGCTTTCTTCACCTCCCTGACTATTCCACCTTTTCTTTTCTGATCTCTTCCTTTGATTATTTTTCTGTACCTCCTCATTTCACCACCATGTCTCCCTGTCCTCCTTCCTCTGTCCAGAGGATGCACCACATACCTATCTACCCATTTCCCTCAATACTTTTGCTGTACTTTCCCAGTGCACTGGTTATTCTTCTCTATCACCCAGAGTCTGCATCAACTCATTCCTGAACTCTGTAAAACATTCTTCATTCTGTAACTTCACCCATTTAATCCTTTAGTCCATGAGCCAGCCCCAATATTTTGACGTTTGACAATCAAATTAGTGAACAGACCCAATCATGATTTTTGGTTAGCCTGGTTTCTAAAGTGTCCAAAAACAGGACTTGGACATTTTGGTTCGGTAGCTTAGTGCCCCAACGGCAGCCATATTTAAAGGTCGTCTATATTTTTAGCTCTATGACATCTGGTCAGATGTTTGGTCATAACTTTCTCATAGGTAAACCAATCTTCATGGAATCAGTCTTATTTTGTTCAGAATTACTTACTGCAGATGCTCATTATATAATTATGTAACTTATTGCTGTAATAAAATTACATTTTAATGCTCAAAACAGTGTTTTAACCATTTATCATATTCAAACGTGGAGGATTTTTCCCAAACACTTGCATATCACCCAAACACTTGTCCTTCTCTCCAGTTATACTAATCAAATCATTTTATATTACAGGTGTAACCATCTTCAGTACAGTCAATGAGACGGCATCACCATGTCTGAACCTAAGAAGAAAAGACGAGCAGCAGAGAAAGTTCCGTGCATTCTGTGTGGAAAGCTAGCTTTGCCTGATGAGCTTGTTCGGTTGACGGTTGCTTCTGCTTGGAAAACACTCTATGAGGCAGCAAAAGTTCGACACTTTGAACCAATCATGAAGCTTGCCAGTGATGATATGAATAAAGTTCCTGACATTCTCTACCATAGTAGTTGCAGATCAGACTTCACGCATAAGAAAACTCTTGCGAAACTGACTGATCCTAATCCTGCCACAGATGAGCAGAAGGATGAACAACCAAGGCAATCAAAACGCCAGAGGACATCCGATACATCATCACGTGTATATGACAAGAATTGTATATTCTGTGAAAAACAGTCAAAATACACAAAGGGTTCAAAAACACGTGAAAGACTGATTCAAGCGCTGGATTTGCGTGCTGATACACGAATACGAGATGCTGCAACTAAAAAATCAGATGTAAGGATTTTGTCAATTACCTCAAGAGATATCGTGGCGGCTGAGGCCCATTACCATGCCTCTTGCTACAAAGCATACGTGAAGGAACAGCCAGTTGTGGACAAAATCAATGAACAAACTGAAGTTGACGCAGCGAGGGTTGACTTGTACAGATACATCCATAGTGATCTGTTTTCGAAACCACGCATCATTCCACTTTCAGACCTAATTTCAAAACTGGAGTCTCTCTTAAGTGAAAAGGGTGTCGAAATTAGTGAATCAACAAAGAACAACCTCAGCCGAAATCTCAAATCAGAATTCGGCGAGACCTTGCACTTTTTTACGCATAAGCGCAGGGTTTACATTCGTCCTAACACGCTAACTATGGACGCGATTGCCTGTGATTACCTAGACCTTAAAAGTGACTTGGCAGAGCTGTGTGGGTGAAGTGACATTAATCGTTAGTGTTGCAGAAAAGTGCTTTGAAATTACGAAGGATGCTGTCAGAGAGGTTCCTGAGCTGACATGCTCACACGAGGAAGCGGATACAAAACTGGCTCTCCACGCAAGGCATGCAGCAGGCACACATAGACATGTGATAGTTAACTTGATTCGTTCAAACGACACATTTCGTGAAGCATTCTCTCGTCTTGGGGAAGAGTGGAATGTTGCAGATGAGCTATTTTCAACCCTGGAAAGATTTGCCTGCAGCATGTATCCATGCAGTGCAAAGAGTACAACCGTGAACGACCTGAGATATGAAATATTCCGGTCCAGAAATGGTGATGTGTCTTCAAGACAATTGCCTCCTTGTAAGGATGCTCTCCATCAGCACACCAAAAGGGCAAACTACCAGGCGGCCATTTGGAGACGATGCCTTGAAAACTCGCCCACGATTCCAGAAGCTGCAGATGGACATGGATGGAAAGTTGAAAGGGATGGGCAAATTGGCATTGAATGGATAACAGGAGCACCTGCACCCGACATAGTACTTTCACTGATGTCATGCAAATGTGTCAGAGTGTGCAAAGTTGGCAGTTGTCCATGTATTGACAATGGGTTACCTTGCACGCCAGCCTGTAAATTGCAGGACTGTGACAATATGAGAGAGGAGGATGAGATGGAAATAGTTCCCGACAAGGATGGAAGTGACTCCAATGACGACGTTGAGTAAGGCCTGAATGCAATTTCAGGATACAGCGGATATGAGTGCTCTAGGTCTTAAATGACTTCTGTGTTTCCCTAAGTCATACTAGTGGCAATAACATCATTGCTAATTGTTTATTGATGCTGAATGAATCCTTCTAGATATTTCATGAACCAAATTAATCATTTGATGACCATTTACTGTTTTACAGCAAACTTCCTATCAAAAATAGTGTTAAAAACGCATTTTTCTTACCTAAAACGTTAAATTTTGAAAGGTAGTGTAGCATAACAATTGTATCAATTATACATGAATGTCTGTGGAATTTGATTCTGAGTAAAATAAGACCAATCCCATTAAGATTGGTTGATCCGTTTAGAAGGTATGGGCAAATTTCCAAGTACATGTCATGTGAGCTCGAAAACGCTGGCCATTCTTCAAAATGGCTGCCGTTGGGGCACAAAGCTACCGAGCTGAAATGTCCAAGGCCAGTTTTCATATACTTCAGGCATCATACTAAACAAAAATCAAGGTTGGATCTGTTCACTAATTTGATAGTCATATTCGGTCTGGCTCATGGACTACTTGGCTCTGCCTTCACTCACTTCCTCTTCTTGCTTTTCAGAGTCATTCTCCAGACTACCATCCGGTGCTGCCTAGCTATAATCTCCCCTGCCACCACCTTGCAGTCTCCTATGCTCTTGACAAATTAAATCTGCTTCCTGGGAGGGCAATGATGCCTGCTAGCTGTCATTAAGGTAGTGATGCTCCCAGCTACTGCCTTCAGTGCCATCATGGCGCCACCAATAGCGACCATCCCCTCAGGCCTTTAAGCACCAGTTCAAAATGTGCTCAAGTGTGCTGTTCCCAAAGCAGAGAGGACAGGAAGGTGTTTCAGACTTGCCCCACAGCTGGAGGTTTGATGGACTGGATAAGATGTCATCCACATCTTGGATGAGGAATTGAATTCATTACATGTTGTAAATAACAAATAATCCTTCTCTGTGGTGAGCTATTATTTTCATCAGTGGAATCCGATCATGTAAATATGTATAATTTGTTCTATTTTACTAATAAGTGTTTGAAAGTTTAAAAACAACACATTTGAAAGGTGACAACTCATTAGTCAGTCCACTTTCCAAAAATATCTATTGAGATGTATACTGTGTATCGAGATATAAGATAGTTACAGCCATGTGAAAAAATTAGGACACCCCATTAAATATTCAATTCTTTATTAATAAATGTTCGTATATAAGATGAGATAAGATAAGCCTTTATTAGTCCCACAATGTGGAAATTCCAGGATTGCAACAGCACAGGGATAGCAACACTCAGAGCAATAATTTGTGACCCATGCTGGCAAAATGAGTTGAAATGCGCACCACGTCATTACAAGCTACAGGCATGAGAAGTCATAAATCATGACTCTCTTTGTTTGCTTGCGGCAAGTCCCAGGAAAACCCCCGTGAGTAGCCTGGTATCATTGTAAAGCTTAGAAATCGTACTTTCTAAAAATACATATGTTTTGGTGGAAGACATAACTCCCAACCGATCGAACGCGTTTTAAACCTAGCCAAAATACAAACAAATCGTCTTTTCTGGGTCTGTTTTTGCGCACTTCCTACTAATTAAATATCATTTTGAAGGTCTTTCAACACAGAATATGGCAAAAACGTTACATCAGTTTTGATAATTTCCTCAAAGTGACTCATTTTGCCAGCACGGGTCACATATCTATGTCAAACTTTGTTTTTGTTTTCATTTACATTTTTTAACATTTATTTTAACCATCTTAAGTGGGAATGAATGTGGGGGTATCCTAAAAAAAGATGGGGGCAGTGTCCTAATTTATTCCTCACAATTTGTTTAGAATTACATTTCACAGAAAATTTTTACAAAAAGTCTTTAATTCATTTTTAATTGTTTAGTTGTATTACATGACTCTCCCAGTATTTTTAACATTGATATTAAATATCCATATGTCTAAATATGTTAAAAAAAACACACACACAGGCTTATACAGGGTGTCCTAATTTTTTCACATGACTGTATATCAGGGTATAATGTCTGTCTCAAATCATCCTGCCATCAAATATACAGTGGTGTGAAAAGTGTTTGCCCCCTTCCTGATTTCTCTTTTTTTTGTATGTTTGTCAAACAAATGTTTCAGATCATCAAACAAATTTTAATATTAGACAAAGATAACACAAGTAAACACAAAATGCAGTTTTTAACTGAAGATGTTTATTATTAAGGGTAAAAAAAAAAAAAAAAATCCAAACCTACAAGGCCCCGTGTGAAAAAGTGATTGCCCCCCATTAAAACATAAATTAACTGTGGTTTATCACATCTTTGGAAAGCTGAGTTCAATTTTCTAGCCATTTCTAAAGCTTTGGGACTCCAGCAAACCACAGTGAGAGCCATTATCCACAAATGGCGAAAACATGAAATAGTAGTGAACCTTCCCAGGAGCGGCTGGCCGACCAAAACTACCCCAAGAGTGCAACAACGACTCATCCAAGAGGTCACAAAAGACCCCACAACAACATCCAAAGAACTGCAGGCCTCACTTGCCTCAGTTAAGGTCAGTGTTCATGACTCCACCATAAGAAAGAGACTGGGCAAAAATGGTCTGCATGGCAGAGTTCCAAGACGAAAACCACTGCTGAGCGAAAAGAACATGAAGGCTCGTCTCAGTTTTGCCAGAAAACATCTTGATCCCCAAGACTTTTGGGAAAATACTCTGTGGACTGACGAGACAAAACTTGAACTTTTTGGAAGGTGTGTATCCCATTACATCCAGCGTAAAAGTAACACAGCATTTCAGAAAAGGAACATCATACCAACAGTAAAATATGGTGGTGGTAGTGTGATGGTCTGGGGCTGTTTTGCTGCTTCAGGACCTGGAAGACTTACTGTATTAAATGGAACCATGAATTCTGCTGTCTACCAAAAAATCCCAAAGGAGAATGCCTGGCCATCTGTTTGTGACCTCAAGCTGAAGCACACTTGGGTTCTGCAGCAGGACAATGATCCAAAACACACCAGCAAGTCCACCTCTGAATGGCTTAAGAAAAACAAAATGAAGACTTTGGAGTGGCCTAGTCAAAGTCCTGACCTGAATCTGACTGAGATGCTGTGGCATGACCTTAAAAAGGAAGTTCATGCTCGAAAACCCTCCAGTGTGCCTGAATTACAACAATTCTGCAAAGATGAGTGGGCCAAAATTCCTCCACAGCACTGTAAAAGACTCATTGGTAAATGGTAAATGGCGTTCACTTATATAGTGCTTTTTCTCATCTCTGGATGACCAAAGCGCTTTACAGATCCTGCTATCCACCCATTCACGCACACATTCACACACTGATGGCGGCAGATCATTGCCAGTTATCACAAACACTTGATTGCAGCTGTTGCTGCTCAGGGTGGCACAACCAGTTATTATTAGGTTTAGGGGCAATCACTTTTTCACACAGGGCCATGTAGGTTTGGATTTGTTTTCCCTTAATAATAAACACCTTCATTTAAAAACTGCATTTTGTGTTTACTTGTGCTGTCTTTGTCTAATGTTTAAATTTGTTTGAAGATCTGAAACATTTGTGTGACAAACATACAAAAAAAAAGAGAAATCAGGAAGGGGGCAAACACTTTTTCACACCACTGTATAAGCTGAAAAGATTTGTACTCATATCTTGAGGCCTTTGTGCACAACCTGGATGCAGACCAATCTGAGCATCACTGTGTGAGTGTTTCTAGCATTAAGGCAATTGCCTGGACGGAGTAGTGATTCTGTTGAAATGTGGACAGACTGAACTAACCTGAATTCACCACAATGAACTAAAAAAAGAACTGGTGAAAACATCTTTTTTTGCAATCCTTTATGGTCCTGAATAATTACACCACAAAATGTGAAAATTGCTAAATTTCTGATGTCACTAGCATGTGCTCTGTTCTAAGATCTGGTTACTCCTTTCTGCACCTCCAGCTTGATATGATTATGTATCTTCCTGGAAGGGCAGTTAGGTCAGAGATAAGAACCATAAAGGCAATTACACGTGTATGCAGATGGAAAATAAATATTGTTTTCACACAAATTCATCAGACTGTCTATCAGAAAACAAAAAGTTGTTAATGAGCACCTGATTAGAATTTGAAGTCCTCACTACTTCCAGCTCTGCTTGTGTTCTCCACAGGCACAATTCTCCCCCTCTTTGCATACACGCTGTTAGTCTGTGTACTAATGGTACTTCACACTGAGCTCATCTGCAACTCCCAGAGTCCTCAAGCAGCCCATTCTACCCCTCCTTTTCTTCCTTTTGGCACAGGCTGGACTCAAAATCAGGTAGCTGCATACAAAATTTATATACAACTTTGACACTATATGGCTGAGTCTTCTGGGTGCCAATAATAAGCCAACTAACTTACTAGTTAGTAAGCTTCACATCAGCATTCACTGCTCTGTGAGATACTACCCTAAGAATAGGGTCTTCACAATGGAGTAACGTTATATGATTGAAAATACATACAACTATACACTACTATATTATTAAGCATTGCTTTTGAATCATTTAGCATCTGGGCTGCTGTAATGTGCTGCAGTTGTGTTTTTTTTAACTGTTTTATGTTAAATTTAGTCTATCCAACCTAATAATAATACACCAAAAACCAAAATCACTTTTCCGGAGGTCCGGGTCGCGGAGGCAGCAGTTCAAGCAGAGAAGCCCAGACTTCCCTCTCCCCAGTCACCTGCTTCAGCTCTTCAGAGAGGATACCAAGGAGCTCCCAGACCAGATGGGAGACATAATCTCTCCAGCAAGTCCTGGGTCTGCCCCAGGGTCTCCTCCCAGTGGGACGTGCCCGAAACACCTAAAGTAGGAGGTGTCCAGGAGGCATCCTGATCAGATGCCCATACCACCTCAACTGGCTCCTTTCAATGCGGAGGAGCAGCGGTTCTACTCTGAGCCTCTCCCCGATGACCGAGCTCCTCACCCTATCTATAAGGGTGAGTCCAGCAATCCTACGAAGAAAGGTAGTCTGATCCCAGGCTTCCTAAACTGGCTTTTGGGACCTAAAAAGCCAGCCAATGAAAATATGACGAGGGTTACTTTGCGCCTGGATTGGATGTGGGTGGTGGTGGCAGAGGAGGGACACACTTTTATGTCCTAAACCAATGGTAGCAGACAGCAAGAGATCTAACAAATTAAGAAGACACTTGGAGACAACACACCCTAATCATGTCAACAAGCAGTCACGTGCACAGAAGAATGTGAAGTGAAGCTCACCACAGCAGCTGCAGCCTGGTTTCTGTGTCTCCTCTCCTTCAAACAGAGTCAGGTAGGTTAGTGTAGTAACTGTCCTAAGCCTTGGTAGTTTTTGTTGCTGTTGTGAAAGTACACACAGAAGGCGATTTATTTTTTAACAAAGGGGATGGTGGTTGTGGGGGGGGGGGGGGGGGGTGCATAAATTTAACACAGTGTAAATGTCATTTCAGTACAAATTTTCAAGAACAAAAAGTGCAAAATATGAAAAAGGTTTTACAATTTAAAAAGTCACGAATTTGCTATAAGTAAGTCCCAAATTTACGGAAAAAAATGATACAAACACAACTTCCAAATGATGAAAAAAAGTCATAAATTTACAATAATGTCACATATTTACAAGAAAAAAATTGCCAATTTTTTAGTACATATTTATACATTTGGTCTTTTTTCTCTCATAAATGTCCAATTTTTTGACCAATTAGTAAGGTTTTTCTTGTGAAAATTAATTACATTTTTCTTGGAAAGTTATAACTTGCATATGTATGTAAGTTATAACTTTCCAAGAAAATACAGAACACGTGATACTATACTTATGAATGGATGAGGAAATAACCATTTTCCTGAAATGAATTTAGTTGTGGATAGCATTTAGCTTTCATCCATAGGCACTCCACCTTTTATTTTGTTACTGATGTTTAATTATGTAGAATGCTTAGTAGCATTACGAAGGAAGTGGTTATCGCCTAAAATGTAGATGATAAAAATAGACATTCACGTTTTCTTAAATCAAATGCTCAGAAAATGTAGAAAAGATTTATAAAAGATATTACTTTCACTTTTCGTGAAGCCTCTGAGGGGTGGCAGTATAGTTAGGTGATGGTCAAAGAGGCAGTGAGCACAGCAAACAGTACAGATAAGTCCAGTCACTCAGTTATATTAGTGGATTTAAGGCCAAGAAGGCTGCATCCCCCAATCATTTAAAAAGTCCACAGTATTTAAATTTTGCATTATATTTTTTTTAAAAAAGATGCACCTCATACAGTTACCATAAATGTAAAAATTTTAATTATTTTTTTTAAATATACTTTTCTAAATGAACATTTATGGCTCCTGTACATCACTGTGTGCTATGCATTGATGCTGTGCGTTTGTGATGGGGATGCTGATGTCAATTTGTCCTCTGTCCTCAGGGTATTGGTATTCTGCTAAATGTCTACTATATTGTTTGGGTGAAATGCTTTTAATGTTTTTAATTGTTGTACTTGCCTGCCAAGGATGAGCAATACGTTCACGTTTTACTCACAGAGAAATAATTTCCTTATGGGGACAATAAAGTAGTAAGTTTTTTTGTTTTTTTTTTTCTGCTGTGGAGTTAAGAATTGAATATGCAAGTCTAATAGGAGTTTTTGGCAAATACAAATCGGTTTTCCCCCCCATCACAACCCTCAGACACTCTCGCTTCATGATAACACTGCACACAAAGGATTACTTTAACACAATGTGTTGTTTCTGTGACCTAGCTGGAACGCTTGTGGTTTCACTCAGGATTTAAAGATCTGAAGTAAGTAGCAGATGTGTTTACTGGACAACACACTCTTTAATATGGAGGCACACTTTGTGGCTGACGAGTCTGCATATATCTTTCATCCTTTTCTTTTTATTTATTGTTATATTTTTGTTTACCATTTGCCTGCACTGCAAATTCTCTTTACTGCATTCTGCAGGAGGCAGGGATGTGGATCAGCTCAGCCACAGGTTTACTTTTTTTCATCCAGCATTGAAGCTCAGTTTGTTCGTGCCAATAAGACTGTTCTGGTAGCTTTACTGTGTGTCTCTCCTAAATTTTACAAAATAGGAAGGCACATTCAAATATTTTGTAGAGTTTCATCTTCTCCTAAGAAATGGAAAAAGGAAGAAATAAGAATGCTGATGAGAAAAACATGGCATTCTTCAAAGGACCATGAATCTGAATTTAAAGAAGGCTGCTGGATTGTGTGAAGGTGTTTTCAGTCACATGAAGCATATAAATCTCACAAGAGATGAAAAACTGACAATCACAGGAAGAACTGGCAGCAGAGTTTTGGTTTTTTTAAACATATGAACGCATTATGTGCCTTGGACACCAAAAGTTTGAAAAGCACCAATATTGTGAATTCACAATAGACAGTGATGATAGGTAGTGAAAATCTCAGGTGTTCACTATATATGTTTAAATACAGATGGCAGCTTAAGGTCATCGTAAGAGGAATGGATTTGTGCAGGAAAATAGGACAAAACAAAGAACCAGTGAGTCCTGACATCTCCTTATCCATGAAAAAAGACTAGCACTTTGTAAAAAACAACCCTGCATTTTACAAAAGTGATGAAAAACATCGTTTCATATCAAGGTATGAATTGCTGCAGCACACATTTTTAAAATTGCCAAACACCCACATCTGTCACGTTCTGAGCACGGGGGGATCCCACCGGGCTCAGGTTGTCTGCCTTTTTTTCATATTTTGTACTGTGTTGTCATTTTGAGTTGTCAGTATGATTTATTTTCCTGTTTATTTTTGTTATAGTTTGCTTTTTGTATTTTTGAGGTTGCCTGTCCCCATTTCTGCCATATCTTTATGTTTGTGTTCTGTTGTGTTCTCTCTCTCTCAGGGCTGACAGCTGTCAGTGGCTTTCTGGGATTTCGCTCTGCGTGGGCGTGGCCCTGTCAGCTGTCAGCCCCGATTGCTCCCTCCTCTCTCATTATTTTCAGCTGGTCTATATTGTTTCTTTGTTTTCTCCTACCCACTCAGGTTTACCACACCTGTTATCACTTGCCTTATTTTGTGTTTAGCCTTATCTAAGGGGCTGCACACTTTTGTCCAGCGCAGCACCCTACTTTCAACTCACTCCTACAGAATATAAGGGCCTCGTTATATTTGTTTTTTCATGTATTCTTAACAAGTGTTTCTAGTTCTGTACTCCAGGTTTAGTCGGCGATTCCCCTCGCCTTAGCTGTTTGCTATTTTTACTTGCCTGTACTTTCCTTGTCTCTAGTTTTGTAGTCCTTTGTTGACACTAATAAATTCACAAACTCACAGCCAGCACGTGGTGCCTTTTATCCTGCCCTGAAGGGCATTTATGACAACATCATACAAATGGTGTTCAGTGAATGTTCAATAAGTTGCTATTTTGCTGCCTTTCTTCCACAAAGTTGCAGCATGGATTTTCTTCATAGCTTATTCTCTCCATTTATCTCACACCTGCAGGCACTGCTTGCAGATGATGTAAATATTCCTTAAATCAGCATACATCATCAGGCTGCAATGCAGTTATATTCAGCAATAACCCAGTAAATAATGTCTTGCAAATACTAGCATTCAGGGACAAGGTCAGGGGATTATTCAGCTTGACTTACCTCAGCATTACAGCTGTAACTTCCCCATCATCTACTTATTGCTTTTATTCCCTCCACCAAAAATGTAATGTGATTTATTTGTTTGTTGTTAGCAAGATTACACAAAAATCTACTGGATGGATTTCATGAAATTCTCACTAGAGGTAGCCCTTGGGCTACAGATTAACACATTTGATTTTGTACATGATCCAAGAGTGCATGCCTCCACCAAGGCCCTATCTTCTAATGTCAAAGAAAGTGAAAAACTAATCCAGAATGTACATCCTGACCCAGATCACCTGCAAAACTTAATGAGTTCATCCGTAGCTCAATGGCCACCTCTGGTGAAAATTTAATCAAAATCCGTCCAGCACTTTTATGTAATCCTACCCATAACAAGCACGCAGACAGTCAGACCGACCTCAGCAGAGGTATGTGCTCTCTGAGATCCATCTAGTTTCCGCTGAGCTTATCTAATATTTCAAATTACTCTCAGCTGCTAACTAAACAAACTCATATCAAGACTGGACTGTTGACAGTAACTGAGCCAAAATGCATTTTTCAAAATGCAGGAACCTGTCCAGGCTGCAGTATGGCAGGTTCTGAACCACTATGCCTACCTGGATGCAGTGTTCCTTGCTGAGAGAGTCTACGCTGAAGTGAGGTCCGAGGAGGCTCTCTACCTGCTGGCCACATGTTACTACTGCTGGGGGAAACCATACAAAGCCTACAGGCTGCTAAAGGCTCACAGCTGCTCTACACCATGGGTTCAATTCCTGTTGGCCAAGTTGTGCGTCGAACTTAGCAAGCTGGCTGAAGGAGAACAGGTTCTGATTGTTGGAGTATTGAACAAACAAAAAAGTCAGGATGACATCATTACAGAGTTTGGAGACTCTACTTCCTTCACGTTGTCATTACTGGGGCATATTTACTGTAAGACAGATCGCGTTGCTAAAGGTGCTGAATGTTTTCAGAAAAGTTTAACCCTCAGCCTGTTCCTCTGGTCACCTTTTCAGAACCTCTGTCATCTAGGTGAGAAACCAGATCAGGTGTTCAGGTTGTCATCTCTGCAGAACTGCTCTAGCAGTAGCTCTTCACTTATTCACCAGTGTGATACATGCAAGAGTCAGGAAAGAGTTGAGCACCTCAGAAGTTACGAGATCCTTCAAACTGCGGTCCTCTGAGAGCCGTCAACAAGTCATGCTTTTCGACTGAAGATCATAAGAAGCAGAAGCATATCTTTCAGTACAAAATGAGAGGGCAGAAAGATCTGAATCTCTGCTTTGACACTCAAGAGTGCAGGCCTATTAAAACACTTCATAAAAAAACTGACAGATAATTGGATAACAGTTGAGATTCTGCCCACTGATGTCATCTCACTCGGTCTGTGTTTTCAAGTATCTCTCTCTGCTATCCACCATTTGTGCTTCAATATTGCAGTGCAGCGTGGTTTAAGTGTCTGTCTGTTGCTTTAAGATCCAAACTGTTCCAACACATTAAGATATGCTCAGAGATTGTTGGCCAACATTTGGAGAAGGCCTATGAATCAGCCTAGCATAAGAATGTGTTGAGGTTGGCTCATAATATCATATCTGATCAAAATCATGTCCTAAATAATTAATACATTTTATTATCATCAAACCACAGATAAAGGGTTCCACACTTTAATAAGATGTGATTAAAGAGCTCCTTTGTTCATCAGTCTATTCTTACAATCAATGCAGAGTTTAATCCCAGTGTCAGTACACCTTAAACTGCACTGGGATGCATTGGCTTGTTGTAAAATATGTCTTTGTTGTATGTCATTTGTTAAATTTTGATTTCTGTGATGTGAACTACTTGAGCCACTGAAATGATTCTCTGATCACACAATAAAGTATTATCTATCTGAAAATGCCAGCATTTTGTCAGGACAATGCGGAGACAAGAATAAAAAAGCAAAGTTTATACATAAGAGGGAGGGCTGACATTCGAATATTCATGAAAGGAACTCTACAGCAGCACAACATGAGATCATTTGGTGGATATCAAAGCTCTTCCTGTAAGAAAACAACTGTGATTATGTTTCAGTAAATGATGCTGTTAATCTCACCCCCCCAACAACTTTCAGTGGCAAAAGCAGAACCTAGCAATAATCAACATAGCCAATAGCAGCTTGAAAGCTGTTCATCAAATCAAAACAGAAACACAAAAAAGAAATCAGCTCATTAAATCACTACTTCATCCAATTAATTACCAATTAATTCATTAAAAATCCTTCAATGTGATTTTCTGGATTTTTTTTTTCTCATTTTGTCTCTCATAGTTGAGGTATACCTATGATGAAAATTGGAGACCTCTCTCATCTTTTAAGTGGGAGAACTTGCATAATTGGTGGCTGACTAAATACTTTTTTGCCCCACTGTATATATATATATATATATATATATATATATATATATATATATATATATATATATATATATATATATATATATATATATATACTGTGTATATATATATATATATATATATATATATTATAATGCATCCAATTCATTTAACTAGGCTTCTGTGGGACTCCAGATGTGCTGAAAAAACTGTCCAACTTCCCCTGAGTGGTCCAAAAAATTGGCCAGTCAAGTGAAACCACACAACCCTCCTCAAGCAGACAATTTTTCACAGCACACCAGGCACAATGGTTGAAAATCACTCTAAGGTGCCAGTAACAAAACAATCTTAAAAGAAAACCAATGCTCAAAATGATATGTATATATTCAAAACATTTCTTATTGCTCCTGCATACAGAGCTCCAAATGACAACCTTAAATTAGGAGCTCAACCTGATCTCCTTTTTGAAAAGCTTAAAGTGACAAGTGTTTAGGAACTGGACCACGAGAAGGAGAAGGGGAAGAGGAGAAAGCAACAGGAAGCAGAAAAAGGGGAGAAAGAAAAAATGTGACAAAGTAGAACAGTAGTTAAATTGTTTCTTAATTTTCCAAAAATGAATACACTAATTTTGTCTTGACCAGTTAATTCATCGACAGCTTCAATGCAATTTAAAGACACAGCACTGAAAATCAATGTGAAATGTAATGTCAGGAATGTCACATCCAGTCAATATTCAATTATTGCTCTGTTCTTCCTGGTTGAAGGGAGGTAAATAAAAATATAGTCGTCATTAAACTGAACCTATTCTGACTCACTGGAGAGGACAGCAGAGCTTTGAGGGTGTACTTTGGTGTGAGCCACTTGGGTGTTGTTTGGGTCATGCTGCTTGGTGGGTTTGGCCTCAGAGGAGCCGGAGCTTTCTCTCAGTCGGTTTTAACTGGATTGGAATTTGGGGAGTTTGATGGTCAGGTCAGTGCCTCAGGCTTACTGTCACATCCATAGATTTTTCTCAAGAGTTTTTGGTGTGCGCCATAGTGGCCTGACTTCCTCGGACATATAGCAAAGTATCACGAACAGTGCAACATCCATGTGCATTATGTGATGGACCAAAGTGTTTGACTGATATACATTGGTATAATAAAAATTTTCGACATTTTAAAACATTTTTAAGGCCAAGTGATAAAATTTAGGACTTTACTTTTAGAAAAGGGACAATGCTATGTGAACATCTACAGTTATTTGGCAGTTTTACTTTAGGTTTTCTCAAAAATCATCAATGTCAGTGATGAGAAACTGAATTATGTAAAGGAACAAATAAAGTGGAATGAACGTGATGAATGTAAAGTAATGGATTAAGAGCTTATTTATCTTAAGCTCACCCAAAATTTTAAGAGAGATGGAAAGATTGCCTGTAATTTGTTTTCAGTTCCTCTCCTGCCACTTACAGAATGCAGTCATGTAGCCATTTAAGTACAAGGTACGAACATGCATAATTTAAACTTGCCCCAATGCCCTCTAACAAAATGACTGTAACTGACATTCTAGTTTCTGTTACACTAAAATGCAAAAAAACATTAGCAATGCACTTACTAAATTGAATGCAATGACTTTACCATGCAGTGCAAGAAACAATAGCATAATTACATATATACAGTATGTGATTTTTTTTTAAGATCCTCGAAAGATGTATTTAAGATTCCACTTTTAAGAATAATAAAGGCCTTATTTTTTGATAAACATTCAAGACTTAAGGTATCAGTGGAAACCCATCTATTCTAACAACATGATCACTGTACAAAGGCCTATATGCATGTCAAGACTGTATGGAGCAGCACTATGCTGACAGAAATGTTAGACAGTGAGAGTAATGCAGTATTTTAGGATCATAAGAGATGGAAGAAGTGTTCCATCTTATGTCCAGCAGGCAGCAGTTGCAAATGCCCAGTCCAACAGAAGTCTATGGTATACAACAGCTTTCAGCAACCATGACAATTTCTGATGACTATTAGTTTAACCTATAGTTTTATAACATAGCGGATAAAACAAGAATTTTTTAATTGTTTTTTTTTTTTTAATTTTGGTAATGAATCAAAATTTGGAAAATTTCTCTAACTTTTCATATCCCACTAGTCACTGGGGCTCAGCATATCAAGCAATGATCCCAAGCAAATTTCAAAATTATTTTGTAAAAACTCTTGCCTCTGTTGGATCTCAACCCCCTGAACAGCCTCATGCACTGTAGATGTTCAGCTAGACCAGAGGCCAGAAACCGCTACAAGTCATGGGCATTTTTTTTTTTTTGTCCAAAAGAAAAATCTGCATGGAGCCATAAAATGAAGCTATAATATTACACATGAAACAAATATGCAACTAACTAACTAACCTGCACTTATATAGCGCTTTTCTAGTCACAAAGACCACTCAAAGCGCTGTCACTAGTACTAACCCTCTATTCTAAGGGCCTATAGGAAACAGATATCTAGGGACAATTTAGAACAACCAATTAACCTAACATGCATGTCTTTGGATTGTGGGAGGAAACTGGAGCCCCCGGTGTAAACCCACGCAGCACAGGGAGAACATGCAAACTCAACTAAAAATAAAATAATTTATGAACAGAATATGTTGGACACTGGAATTTCACCTTTATTGAAAGTCAGGCAGATAGAATGAAGTTGAAAATCCAGAAACCAAATTGGATCCAACTGAAAAATCTGATTGGTCGAATATTTCAAAACAATTCTTGAATGAGTTTTGAACCAGGAAGGAAGCACCCATCTCTTTTAGAAGATTTATGATTAGGATGAGTTGTGTGTGTATGTAAATAAGAAAGATAAGCATTAACCTGTGTCCTGTACTTGTAAAGAGAGTCCACTGGTGTTGCCAAGCTCACATGTAGCTTTTTATTTGCAAATTAGAGATGCTAACGAATATAGTCATGTGAAAAAATTAGCAGGTGGCCGGGGAGAGGGAAGTTTGGGCTTCTCTGCTTGAGCTGCTGCCTCCATGACCTGGACCTCCAGAAAAGCAGTAGAAAATGGATGGATGGATGGATGGACTCGTCTGTCCAAAGAACATTATTCCAGAAGTCCTGGTCTTTGTCTACATTCTATCTGGCAAATTTCAGTCTACCGAAAAGCAAAACAAAAGGCAGTGCATGGGCTGAAGGCTAAACTAAACTAGACAGAACTTGGCATGAAAAGCTAAACTAATCTTGGCAAAGAACAAACAGAGCAGGGCAGGGTAAACTTACATGGACAGGAATTAAAGACAGAGACATAGCTGGGTAAATGACGTAATGACCTCCTGACAAACACAGAACAGAGACTCACATATATAGAGAAACCAATAACAAACTTGAAGAGAGACAGCTGAGAGAAATCAGGGCAGCAGGTGAAACACACAGGACGGGCGGGGCTGCACACACACTCACAGACAGGGAGACAGACATGACAGAGGATCAGGGAGCGACAAGACCACAATAACACAATACAAACAATGACTGACCTTGGATCATAACAGAACTCACAAAGACAATACTACTAATAATAATGATCACAAGACTTGAACCAAAAACAGAAGACAACCATAAGACACAGACAACAGAGGACGACATGACATGATATAGAAGCATCTGGGAACATGGGGCACTTAATAATAATCAGAATAATAATATCCATCCATCCATCCATCTTCTTCCGCTTTAATACAGTGGAAAACAAAACTAAATGAACATAAAGCGTGGCCACAGTCCTAGCCATGCCTTTGATCATGACAGGAATGGTTTGATGCCTATAAGTTATCACTCAGTCTGAGTAAAATTAAATATATAATATTCAGTAATCATCACATCAATAAGCAAGTTAAAATAATTATGAATAATGTTGAGATTGACAGAGTTAATGAAAATAAATTTTGGGGAGTAATAGTAGATCATAAATTAAGCTGGAAGTCACACGCATATTAGGACAAAAATATCTAAAACCACTGCCATACTACATAAAACTAAGTATATTCTAAACCAAAAGTCACTCTATGTTCTGTACTGCCCCCTCATAGTCTCATACATCACATATTGTTTGGAGATTTGGGGAAATGCCTATAAAACCAATACACAACCAATCTACACATTACAAAAGAAAGTCATAAGAATTATACATCAAACTAATTATTATGAAGCAACCAATCCACTGTTCAGTAACCTACAGACTCTAGAATTCTATGACCTAGTTGATTATAAAACCATCCAAATAATGTATAAACTACAGAATAATTTGCTTCCCCGCTGCATTCAGATGATGTTTGACATTAGGGAAGGTCAATATGAACTCAGGGATACAGGTGCATTCAAGGAACTAAGAGTGAGTCTAAATGTAAAGAATATGTGTATATCAGTGAAAGGTGTAAATCTGTGGAACAACTGTGTGAATTAGTTAAGGAAGTGTAATTCATTGTACTCATTTAAAAAAAAAAGTTTCAGAACAGTATATTAGCTAAATACAAGACTCAGGTGTGAGCACTTCAGTGGAGAAATCTTAAGGAAGTCATACTTTGTTCGACTTTGTTCTGTTTTAATTTGTTTTAATTTAATTTCTGCTTTAATTTCACTCTTTGTTCTGTTTTAATTAAGGACCCAAGGACCTGAACAGCTACAGACCAGCGGCCCTCACATCTAGGGCTGCAACGATTACTAGAATAATTCGGTTACAAAAATTCTCAATCCAAAATTTACGCATCGACGTGTTGTTTACTGTAGCACTTCCAGTCTATATGACCTTCTTCCTGGTCACACTACCTAAACAAAACGCAGATGTTTAACAGCGCCATGGTAGAGTGGCATAGTGATGGGCCGGCAAAGATAAAGAAAATTTTAAAAAACAACAAATGCACCTCAAGTCTGGAATCATTTCAAGCTCAAACTATCTTATTTACTATTGCTCTGAGTGCTGCTATCCCTTTGCTGCTGCAATCCTGGAATTTCCCCATTGTGGGACTAATAAAGGCTTATCTTAATTTAATTTTGGCATACAAGAGTATGTAATGTCTTTTGTTATGTAAATAGGGTAGGTGAAATAAGCTCTCGCTTCAACCTACACCTTTTTGGTCATTGTTTTGTTTGTGTCTGTATAATTTGTGTTCCATACCGAATATTATGACTGAAATAAATGAACTGAACTGAAAACTGATTTGGAATATTTTACAGGGTATATGTGAAAAGTTTGTATTTAACTGTCCTCAGATTAATACATTTCCTGTCATAATAGGACCCTCAGAATTTTAATGTTGCATTAGACTAGTATACTGTTCACTTGATCCGTATATACACTGCCCTTCCAAAAAAAGTCACAGTCTCTAAAATTTCACTGGGCTTTAGCATCCAGCTTTGATTATGGCACAAACTTGCCATGGTATACAGTTGAAATCATAAGTTTACATACGTGCATAAAAAGACACATAACCTATTTTTTTCTCACTGATATTAAATCAAAGAAAATGTTTCCTGTTTTAGGTCAGTTAGGATGACCAAAATTATTTCTATTTGCTAAATAATTTTTATATTTGCTAAATATTTTTAGAGAATTTTTTATTACTTTCTTCAAAATCAGAAATTTACATTGATTTCTTCGGTATTTGGTGGCATTGCCTTTAAACTGTATGACTTGGGTCAAACGTTTTAGGTATCCTTCCACAAGCTTCTCACAATAGTTTGCTGGAATTATGATCCATTCCTCCTGACAGAACCAGTGGAACTGAGTGAGGTTTATAGGCCTCCTTGCTCGCACACATCTTTTCAGCTCTGCCCGCAAATTTTCTAAGGGATTGAGATCAGGACTTTGTGATGGCCACATTGTCTTTGTTGTTCTTGTTGAGAGCCAATGATGAAGACAATGGTTTACCGATATCATGGATGTACATATACCTGTCACCGCATGTTTGGTAAGTGATTTGGCTTATATCAGAACACATTTTAGAGTTTTAGCATGCAGTTTGGAGCTGTAGTTCGATGTAGAAAATGGGTGACATCTAGTGGTTGTGAAAACTACATGAGCCAAGCTGTGGATGGTTTGAAGGTGCTTTAATGTAGAAATGAGAGTGTCCCACTTCTGTATCGCCCCAACCTTTACATTTACTCTAATTCTGACCTTTACCTTTGCAATAACCCTCCCCTTTTACCCAGCCTTAAAGGGAACATATGAAGCACTTTATGCACATGTTGACAGCATTCCCAGAGGTCTTAATGAAATATTTGTGATGTCCTTTGATCAAAATACTGTACATCAGATTTTAATTATTGCAGCTAGGGGTAGGACAAAAGATTGATTCAGTGATGGATAGTGATACTTGACACTAATGATGATGCACCGATCCCTAAATGCATGGATCGATCTTTTATTAATTATATACAGTACATTCATGTAAATAACCCAGCCACAGGGGGTGCACATGCCAGTGTACTCCTAGTGCCGGTCCAAAGCCCGGGTGAATGGGGAGGGTTGTGTCAGGAAGGGCATTTGACGTAAAACCTTTGCAAAATCAAACATGCAGATCACAATGAATGAGACTTTCATACCGGATCGGTCAAGTCCTGGGTTAACAACGACTGCCACCAGTGTTGTTAACCGACAGGGTGCCGGTGGAAATTGGGGTACTGTTGGTTGAAGATCAAGGAGGAGGAGGGGGAAGGTGTGTTAGGAAGGAGAGAGAGAGAAAAAGAAAGGTAGAAGTGTGGAGGTGAGAGTAGGGGTGCTAAATGTAGGGACTATGACTGGTAAAGGCAGAGAGTTGGCTGATATGATGACGAGAAGAAAGGTAGATATACTGTGTATTCAAGAAACCAGATGGAAGGGGAGCAAGGCTAGGAGCACTGGAAGTGGATTTAAACAGTTTTACCATGGTGTAGATAGGAAGAGAAATGGAGGAGGAGTAATGTTGAAGGATGAGTATGTGAAGAGTGTTCAGGAGGTAAAGAGGAAGTCGGACAGAATCCTGAGTTTGAAGCTAGAAGTCAAAGGTGTGATGTTGAATGTTGTCAGTGCGTATGCCCCACAAGTTGGATGTCAGGTAGACGAGAGAGAGGAATTCTGGAGTAAGTTGGATGAAGTGGTAGAGAGTGTTCCCAGGGGGAGAGAGTAGTGATTGGATTGGACTTTAATGTAGGTGAAGGGAACACAGGTGATGAGGAGGTCCTGGGTAGGCATAGTCTTAAGGAGAGAAATGTGGAAGGACAGATGGTTTTGGATTTTGCTAAAAGGATGGACATGGCTGTGGTGAACACATACTTCAAGAAGAGAGGAACATAGGGGGACTTACAAGAGTGGAAGAAGGTGCACACAGGTGGACTACATATTATGCAGAAGGAGAAATCTGAAAGAGATAGGAGACTGCAAGGTGGTAGCAGGGGAAATTGTAACTAGACAGCATCAGATGGTAGTCTGTAGGATGACTTTGCAAAGCAAGAAGAGGAAGAGAGTGAAGGCAGAGTCAAAGATTAAGCGGGGAAAGTTACAGAAGGAAGAAGGTCGCACAGAGTTCAGGAAGGAGTTGATACAGGCTCTGGGTGGTAGGGAAGAATTACTGGACGACTGGGAAAGTACAGCAATAGTATTAAGGGAAATTGGTAGAAAGGTATGTGGTGTATCCAGTGGACAGAGGAAGGAAGACAAGGAGACTTGGTGGTGGAATGAAGAGGTACAGCAAAGTATTCAAAGGAAGAGGTGAGCAAAGAAAAAGTGGGATAGTGAGGGAGATGAAGAAAGTAGACAGGAGTATTTGGAATCTAGGCGTATGGCAAAGGCAAAGGAAAAGGTATATAGTGAGTTGTATGAGAGGCCAAAACAATAAGGAAGGAGAAAAATGACTTGTATCGATTGGATAGGCAGACAGATTGAGCTGGAAAAGATGTGCAATAGGTTGGGCTGATTAAGGACAGAAATGGTAATCTACTAACAAATGACGAGAGTATGTTGAGAAGGTGGAAGGAGTACTTTGAAGAGCTGATGAATAAAGAAAATGAGACAGAGAGGAGGATGGATGAAGGAAAGATGGTGAACAAGGAAGTCCCGAGAGACATAGTTACAAGGCAGAAGTGAGGGCAGCTTTGAAGAGGATGAAGAATGGAAAGGCGGTTGGTCCAGATGACATACCTGTGGAGGTATGGAGATGTTTAGGAGAGATGGCAGTGGACTTTTTAACCAGATTGTTTAACACAATCTTGTAGAGTGAGAGGATGCCTGAAGAGTGGAGAAGAAGTGTTTTGGTACCATTTTTCAAGAACAAAGGTGATGCTCAGAGAACCGGAGTGGTGGCCTAGAGGTAGGGCATTCGCCCCACAAATGGGAGGCTGGGGTTCAAATCCCGGCTGGATCATGCCAAAGGCATGTAAAAATGGAACTTCCAGCCGTCCAGCTTGGTGCTCAGCAAAATGGAACAGAGAAGGGAAATGTTGGTTACCCAGCCACAGGGGGTGCACAAGCCAGTGTACTCCCTATGCCAGTCGCAAGCCCGGATAAAAATGGGCAGGTTGTGACAGGAAGGGTATCCAGCATAAAACTCAGCTCCAACCTATATTTATGGCAGATATGTCTGCCGCAGTGCCCCCACCAGAACGTGGGAATAAAGCTAGAAGAAGAAGAACAAAGGTGATGCTCAGAGCTGTAGTAACTTCAGAGACATAAAGTTGATCAGCCACACTATGAAGATATGGGAAAGAGTTGTTGAAGCCAGGTTAAAAGGAAAGGTGACAATCAGAAGCAGCAGTACAGTTTCATGCCAAGAAAGAGTACTACAGATGCAATATTTGTTCTAAGAGTGCTGATGGAGAAAGATAAAGAAGGTCAGAAGGAGTTGCACTGTGTCTTTGTGGATCTATGTAGATATGATAGAGTGCCAAGAGAGGAAGTGTGGTACTTGCTAGAGTGAAAGATGTATGGTTTGGAAATGATGGTACTGACAAAAAGACCGGTGACAGATTTGAAGATGCTAAGATTCTCCTTGGGAGTGACTAGGAGGGACAGGATTAGAAATGAGTATATCAGAGGAACAGCTCAGGTTGAGCGGTTTGGAGACAAAATAAGAGAATCAAGGCTACGATAGTTTGGACATGTGCAGAGGAGGGATAGTGGATATATTGGACAAATGATGTTGAAGATGGAGCTGCCAGGCAGGAGGAAAAGAGGAAGACCACAGAGAAGATTCATGGATGTAGTGAAGGAGGACATGGAGAGGGTTGGTGTGACAGAGGAAAATGCAAAGGATAGGGTGAGATGGAAGAAGAAGAAAAAGAAGAAGAAGAAGAAGAAGAAGAAGAAGAAGAAGAAGAAGAAGAAGAAGAAGAATCCCAACTCAGTGCACTTTCACTACCACTTTCCTGAGTTTTTAGCCTTATGAGACTGCTTTTGGTCAGATACCAGAAGGATTTCTTAAAAAAAAAAATAAGTAAAATTAAAACGTGTGGTCCGTTTGAGCTGCCATTAAGGCTTTCATTCATTAAGACTGTCATGGTCTGAGCGCAAATCTCGTCCACGCTTGGGTCATGCAGTGTTTTCTCCCCATTCTTTAGTAATTCCTTGTGGGATCTCTGAGCTCTTATTTTGACAGTGTCTCTGCGGGGCTTCCAGCTGTCAGAGCCGAGCTCAGCAGTGACAGCCGGCCTTGATCTGATTCAGCTGTTGACGCCTCATCAGCTGATTAATTATCTCACCCTATTTTAGGGAGCAGCTTCTGTCTCTCAGGGTTGCGATCTCGTCAGACGTTCACTCATTGAACATCCCTTCATCTATCATCCGTCTCTGTAAGTGTACACTACCGTTCAAAAGTTTGAGGTCACCCAGACAATTATTTTGTGTATTACATGAAAAGTCACACTTATTTACCACCATGAGTTGTAAAATGAATAGAAAATATAGTCAAGACACTGACAAGGTTAGAAATAATAATTTGTATTTGAAATAATATTTTTTTCCAGATACTCAACCTGCTCAAAGGAAGGTCAGTTTTATAGCTTCTCTAACCAGCTAAACTGTTTTCAGCTGTGCTAACATGATTGCACAAGGGTTTTCTAATCACCCATTAGCCTTCTGACGCAATGAGCAAACACATGTACCATTAGAACACTGGAGTGATAGTTGCTGGAAATGGGCCTCTACATACCTATGTAGATATTGCACCAAAAACCAAACATTTGCAGCAAGAATAGTCATTTACCACATTAGCAATGTATATTAAATATTAGAGTGTATTTCTAATTAGTTTAAAGTTATCTTCATTGAAAAAAACAGTGCTTTTCTTTCAAAAATAAGGAAATTTCTAAGTGACCCCAAACTTTTGAACGGTAGTGTATATCCTGCGAGTCTGTATTCCTGTGTCTGAGTCAAACCTTAGTTGTGTTTTTGCCCCCTATGGCTCATTATTTTGTCATCTGTCACTCATTAATAAATTATGCAAACTCATCAGCAGCCTGTAGTGTCTCATTAGCGGTCCACGAGGACCGCACAATAACAGTAGATCGCAGCCAGAACGAGATGCCGGTCACCGTGAGCTTCCTATTAGGCTTGTGTTTTTCCCCTTCTCTGGGTGCTCGTAATTCTCGATAGCATGTCTGCTTTCGAGCGTGGGTATTGCCCTGAGTGGTTTGAGGAGATAGATGGCTACCTGGCAGAAGCCCGTTTCCTCATGCCCACCTACACGGTATACGAGCCCCTAGGTCTCGCTCAGAGGACTTTGCTAAAGTACCATCTCACCTCCTTTCCAGAGGGAAACGAATGGGTGGCGTGGATTGTGACACAACGTGGACTGATAGAGAGAGAGCACTCGAGAGGGCAGCCAAGGAACCCTCACCGACTTCCCCAAGTACGGCGTTCCTGACGAGGGAGGAGGTCCAGGGACTGGGGGGAAACCCCGGCAGGAGGCCAACGGTGAGGCATCTCCACTCCTCGCCTCGGGAGTCAGATCTTGTCACCCGTCCAGCCCAGGTGCAGTGTTTCCCTGACTTCACCTCGCCCTCTGCCGGTCGACGTCACCACAAAGCCCACGGCAAGCCTCTGCGAGAACCCCGTCCGGATCCAGTTCCGGGTCGCCGTTGGAACTCTGCCTCCCAGCCAGCTGCTTCTCCTGCGTCACAACAGAAGGAAAACCCAGCAGCCTCTGCCTTTAGGTCATCTGTCCTTGCTGTCCCGTCAGCTCCTCGTTTCCGGATCGCCTCGGCTGTCACTCGCTCCTCCTCGATGCTTTCCCCAGCTGCTGTGAGCACCACAAGTCCTGCTTCGGCAAAGCCCGTCATCGATCCTGGTCGAACGGCTCCTCCTTGTCTTCCCAGGGGACCCTCCGTCACCATCTGCAGCAGCCTCCATCGGTCCTCAGCGAAGCAGGCAAGTGCGTTTTCATTCTTTTCCTTCACTGAGCGAATTGCCTTGTCTGACCGCTGGGTGTGGAGCTCGGGGCTCAAAGTCCCCTGAGCTCCCTCCATCTGCTGCAGTGATTAATCATGAACCTGCTTCCTTTGTGTCCCCTTTCCCCGAGCATTCTTTGGCGCCGGTCTACGCTGTTGGATGAGGAAGGGACCTGCAGCCCTGGAGTACCTAGTTCCAGCCCTGCAGCCACGTCATGGGCAAAGGGGGAGGGCAGACTGTCATTTGGAGCCTGCGCCGACGAATAAGCGTCCCCGGGACTCCACGGAGAGACAGTCCGACCCGGCAGGTCACGGATCCCCTGCCATTTTTTTCTCCATTTTGCGCTGTCCCACTTGGAGCGGCAGCACAGCTACGTCCAAATGCTCTTCGTGGACTACAGCTCGGCCTTCAATACAATTATCCTGGACATTCTCATTACCAAACTGAACACCCTTGGTCTCCCACCTCTCACATGTGCTTGGATAAAGAACTTTCTCACGAACCGGTCCCAGACTGTGAGACTTGGCTCCTACTTCTTCTCCACATGGACGCTGAGTACTGGCTCCCCACAGGGCTGTGTGCTGAGCCCCCTCCTGTACTGTCTCTACACCTATGACTGTCGTCCGGCCTACAAAAACAACCTCATCGTGAAGTTTGCTGACGACACCACGGTGGTTGGACTCATTTCTGGAGGAGATGAGACAGCCTATAGGGGGGAGGTCCTGAAGTTGGCAACTTGGTATTTAGAAAATAACCTGACTCAGAACACCAAGAAAATCAAGGAAATCATTGTCAACTTCAGGAAGACCAATACCGACCCAGCCCCCCTCTTCATTAACGGCGAGTGTGTGGAGAGGGTCCACACATTCCGGTACCTCGGCGTCCTCATCTCCTCTGACATCTCCTGGACAGACAACATCTCGGCGATTATTAAGAAGGCTCAGCAGTGGCTACACTTCCTGAGAGTCCTCAGAAAGTACGACCTCAACTCCACCCTGCTGCTGACCTTCTATCGCTCATCCATTGAGAATCTGCTCACATACTGCATTACAGTGTGGTATGGGAATTGCACAATGGTAGACAGGGAGAGGTTGCAGAGGGTAGTAAAGGCAGCACAGAAGATCATCGGCCGCCCTCTCCCCTCCCTGACAGACATGTACACCGCCCGCTGCCTTAGGAGAGCACAATACATCATCAAGGACATCTACCACCCTGGAGCTGACCTGTTTGACCTGCTGCCCTCAGGGAGGTGCTACAGGTACATCAGAGCCAGGACAAATAGACTTAAGAACAGTTTTTTTTCCAAAAGCCATCATGGCTCTGAATTCTCAGTCCAACCCTCCCTGACCCTCTCAGTATACCTCTAAACACAACACTGTGTAATTGACATTTACGGTCCAGAATGCTGTGCATTCTTTTTAATATTTTTATTTTTATATTGTATATATGACTTAGATTATGTACATTGTACACATTATACATTATTTATTGCAGGAATTTATTGTTTTTATGCTTTTTATTTTTCTCTTTTACATATGTTGCACTGAAGGAAATGCTTAAATCTCATTGTACATTTGTTTGTATAATGACAATAAAGGCTATCTATCTATCTATCTATCTATCTATCTATCACGCTGTTTGGGCCCTCAGCGTGGACGCCAGCATTGGGGGGTCCTCAGACTGTAGAAACCATCATGCCGGTTGTGGAGGCCACCACAGCCGAGTGGGAGCCAGAGGATGTCCTTCTCCCTACTGAACCTGGATTGTCGAAGTCCTGGATGGTGACAGAACTCGAGATAAGGCAAGTGCTCTATTTTGTCTTTCTCTTATCAATTCTAGAGCATTTTTGCCTGTCTCTCGGGGAGACGAGCCGGGTGCAGCCGTCCGCTGCATCCGAGCTTGTCTCGCCAGGCTCTGTCACTGCCGGTGATCCTGAACCCGGTTCTCTTTCTTCTCCCAAGCCTTCTCTCAGGGTCACCGGTGTGGAGTCGATTCTGGTTGCCATTCGGGAGGTTACGGGTTCGGGTTGGGAGGTTGTCTCAGGTGCTGCCCCGGTCCAGTCGGGGTTTATCGTGGGTGCAGCCGCGACCCAATCGGGGTCCGTCGTGGGTGCAGCCGCGACCCAATCTGGGTCCGTCGAGGGTGCAGCGCGGTCTCGTTTGGGATCCGACTGGAGAGCAGTGCCAGTTCTGGTGGAGTTCGGAGGTGGAGCTGCAGATCCTTCGCTGAGCGACGCCGGACTGGTCCCTCATCCTTCCCCCGTTCTTTTTCCCCTTCCATCGGGGGCCGCTGGAGTTATCCGTTATCGGTCCGGCCCTCCCTCATTTTCCCTCTCTATAGGGGGGCGGTCTCTGAGTTCTCCCCTGCGGTCCGGGTGGCTGAGTGATGCGGGTCGGCCGCCTGGGAGACTGCCTCACCCGTTTGGCGTTCTGGGTCGGCCACCTGACCATTTGGACCTTCTGTTCGGCGACCTGGTTCAGCCACCAGAGGTACTGTATTTCCTGGCCTGGGACTGAGGTAGGCTGCCCGAACTTTCCCTTTTTTCCCTGCCAGCGATCTGGACGCTGGATGCAGGTAGACCTCCCAAACTATTTGTTTTTTGTGTTATTGTGCTCTGCCTGCCTGCATTCCTGTAATGATTTTTTTTTTCCCCCTCTCTCCCTTTGATTGTCCCCTCCGTAGTCTGGGAGATGTTCTTTTGTTGCCTATGGCCGTTTATTTGAATTGATTTAAACTGTTTGTATTTCGCCGCTCTTTAGCGTGTGGGTTTTTTTTCTCCCCCTCTGTAGTCTGAGATATGCGCTTTTGTCGCCTCTGCCAGTTTATTTGTACTGATTGGAACTGTCTGTATTTTGCCACTGTTTTAGCGTGATTTTGTGTTTTCCCTTCCTCTGGTTTAGAGACGCTTGCATATTATGGTTGTTTAACCGTGTATCTGTTTGGGTTTTTTTTGGTTTGGTCTTCTTTCTGTGCATTATGGAGTATATTTGTGGGGGGGTTTTTTCCTTGCTCTGTTGTGCACCATGCTCCTATTTGTTCTGTATTGGCCCTGTCTCTCTCTCTTTTTGTGACTCTTGCCCGCCGAGCCTTTTCCTCCCTCCACCCGCCCTGGGTGGGATTTCATAGCCTTCTGGGTGGGGGGGAGGCTTGGATGTTACGTTTACGCCCAGAGTGCGTCCTTCGGGGGGGGGGGGGGGAGTACTGTCATGGTCTGAGCGCCGATCTCGTCTGCGCTCAGGTCACGCAGTGTTTTCTCCCCATTCTTTAGTAATTCCTTGTGGGCTCTCTGAGCTCTTATTTTGACAGCGTCTCTGCGGGGCTTCCGGCTGTCAGAGCCGAGCTCAGCAGTGACAGCTGGCCTTGATCTGATTCAGCTGTTGACGCCTCATCAGCTGATTAATTATCTCGCCTTATTTTAGGGAGCAGCTTCTGTCTCTCAGGGCTGCGATCTCGTCAGACATTCACTCGTTGAACATCACTTCATCTATCATCCGTCTCTGTAAGTGTATATCCTGCGAGTCTGTATTCCTGTGTCTGAGTCAAACCTTAGCTGTGTTTTTGCCCCCCGTGGCTCATTATTTTGTCATCTATCACTCATTAATAAATTATGCAAACTCATCGGCGGCCTACAGTGTTTCATTAGCAGTCCACAAGGACCGCACCATGACAGAGACTTCAGTTCAATCACTCCTCAATTCAGAAAGGTGGAGAAAGATCAATCATTTTTGTTTAGTTTATCTGCCTCAAATTTCTTCACATTTAGAAGGAACAAATATAAAATACCACCTCTAGTGGGAACTGACAGATTTTGGTGGCCAGGTTTGATGGTCACTGGGACCTCACACATTATGCAACACCAAATCTATAAAGGATAATTAAGAAAAAATGTTAATGATATGATCATTTTGGTTCAAAAAGGCAGTTATCAACCTAAATGTCTATCCTGCAACTCAGGCGCAGAACAAAACACTGATGTTATTCCAATTAACCTTCTGTGGGAAACAAGTTTATATGTTTTTGTCATTTCTTAGTATTTTCCTAATCATTATTTCTTCATTTTAGTCATAAAAAAAACCCACTGATCCTTAACTCACAGAACACGTTTCTTGAAAATCTTATGCTAAACAAACCACATTTATCACTTCAAATTGGTGGTACAATTAAGTCTCATTTAATTTTAATTAAATTTCCATCTTTCCTCAGATGTATTAGTGCCTCCATCGCTGCCTGCTGTTCAAATCCCTCCACCACCCCAGTGTCTAGCTTTGAAATCACATATTGCACCAGCAAATGTAAGTTGTAGAACGAAATTAGTGTTAATATACAAGGCTGTGTGTTTTAACACTGAAAATTACAGTATGTAAGACACCAATCCACACCATACTGCAAAAGACCACTGCTGAGCACAGATTCCATCCCATAAACTAATCTGCTTATACATTACTGGTTTGCTCAGAGGGCCGTTACACATTGTAGAGCTCAACAAGCATCTCTGAGCAGATATGCAGACCCAAGCCACTCCTCTGCATTCTCTAGCAAAAGCACTGAGTAGCGCCCCATCTTTTACTCAGCTAATATGTCTATGCATCAGTGACACACCGCATGGCCACGTTGTCTGACCCTGTGACCCTGTAACCTTTCCCCCAAAACCATAGGCCAGTTCCTCAAGGTTAGTCTATATACCAAGTTTAGTGGCCCCTTATTCTTTTGCTTTGAAATGAGTGTGGACGACGTTATGACCTTGGCCTTTTGACTCCTGATGTCGACCAGTGTATCAAGGCTGGTGACCCTAGTTTAGTTTGTTCTTGAGTTCAGAGGGCAGACGACCTTGTGACTTTCAGCTTTGACCAGCTCAAGTTCAACCTGTACCAATTTTGATGAGCCTAGTGCTTATTGCAACAACATGCAGCAATAACATAATGCTCATGAATGTGAAATTATATAAAGAGGCAATATAACCTGACCCTTGATCTTTGGGCCCCAAATCTAAGTCAGGCTGAGAGCACTTCCTGGAACAATCATTGTTGTAAGTTTGGCAATTTTAACACTACTATCAACACCGTAATGGCCACAAACATGACAAAATATACAACTAGAAAAGCACTCAGAGAGCACATACCTCCGCCAAGGCTCCTTCCGTCCCTCATGGATCACCTCCAAAATGTAATGGGTTCGTGTGTAGGCCATGAGCCACTTGTGGTGAAAGCTGCATCAAAGTCTATCTAGTAGTTTTGGAGGATTCTGGCTAACACACGGTGAGAAGATAAGAGCTTTGGTGGAGGTATGCATTTTTGGATCATCACCAAAATATTATGGGTTCCTCTCTAGGCCAAGGATCCCCTCTGGTGAAAATTTCATCCAAACCCATCAAGTAGTTTTTGTGTAATCCTGCTGCATAAATACAAACAAGGGCTTTGGTGGAGGTATGCAGTCTCAGATCATCACCAAAATTTAATGAATTCATCCTTGGCCCAAGGGCTACCTCTGGTGAAATTTTGACCAAAATCTGTCCAGTAGTTTTTGTGTAATCCTGCTAACAGGCAGACAGACAAACAGATGGACAAACAGACAAACCACCCCGATTACATTACCTCCTTGGCGGAGGTAATGGGACCCTGTGACCTTCACCTTTGATCTTCTGGTTATAAAAAGAAAGTCTTGTCAAGGGGACTCCTGTGGATGTGAAGTTACAGCTGCTGCCACAGGGACAGACAGACGTGTGCAGAAACCGATCAGGCCGATGGCTGTACCGATGGCTGTACCTGTTTTTGGACTAAAAATCCAGAAACTCTTGCCATGAGTCACTAAAGTACTGCTGATGAGGCTCAAGTGAAAGTGTCAACACACAAAAAAACTACTAGTTTATTGGCTGTTAGCAATTAAATCGGCAATAAAATCCCTTAAAGTAGAACTGAACCCACCTTTTGGCACAAAAAGTAGAATAGCAGATTAATTCCTTATTACCTATTGTATTTTTCAACACATAAAAGAAATTTTTAGGCTGTGCGATGGCCAAGCTATAAGCCGATAAACTTTTGCCTCTGGCTGGCAGTGCCAAACAAACCGGAAGTAGTGCAGACGACGCTGCGTGACGTCACGAGTGTGATCCCTAAACAAAACAACAATGGCAGATGATAGCAGTTCCAGCAGTCAAGAACACCAGAGTTTTCAGAGTGAAGAGGCATTCAGGATCGGTGACGAGACAGAGGAGGATGCAGGAGTGTGGCAGGTGGCAGGCGTGCACAAGGGCGAGCCCAGGAGACCTAATGCACCTGTGACAGCAGCTGGCAGACGGCGATGCAGAGGTGAGGTCCGCCGCCGTGGAATACACCTGTGCACAGGGGAGAGACTGGAAAGGCAAAGGTAGGTATGCTTACGCTGTAGATCTTGCTGGGAGATGAGGGGGTTCCTCTGCAGCAAGAGGGCTGAAGGAATCAGACGGCTTCATGCCGAAGCCCAGGGCAGAGTGGCTTATATCCCACGCTGCTGACGAGGCGCAAGTGTGCGCGCAGCTGGCGCCGCTAATGAGCGGCGAGTTGTAACATATCCAGCCTGTGTTGTGTTGTAGCTTAGTTTTCTTTTTTCTCTGTCACATTTTGTCTTAGTTTTGTTTTGAATTGTAATCGCTCTTGCCTGTTTTCTCTTTTGAATTCTTGGATGGAATATGGGTGGGCAATATAAGCTGCGGCTTCAGCCATCACCCATTTCGGATAACTTACGTTGAATTGTATAATCAGATGAGTCATTGTTCAATTTGACCTTGTTGTTATATCATTCAGTTTCTTTCAACCTGTACTGTACTATCCGCAATAAATAAATTCATTCATTCATTCAAAAAATTGGGCTATGTATTACAATACTTCTACAGACTATAGTGGCAATACACAAGAACAGAACTGGCCTCTGCATTTGACTGTGCTATTTATAAATACAGTGATCCCTCACTTATCGCGTTTAATGGGGACCAGAACCGACCACGAAAAGTGAAAAACAGCGAAGTAGCATCACCCCCCCCCCCCAAGGGCGTCACAAGCACTATTTTGCACAAAAAGGCACAAGAGAACAACGAAAAGTGCCACTAAGCAACACGAGCGATAAAGAACAATGAATGCGGTCTTCCTTCGCTGGGTATGTGCGCTCTGCAGGGAGAGAAGCTGGGTAAAACGTCTCAGCCAATCAGCTTGCGAGGTAAAACGTCTCGGCCAATCAGCTTGCGAGATTCCCGAGCGGTGAAGAGGTGGGCGGAGAGGAGTGGAGCGGTGGTCAGAGAGGTGGATTTTGAGTTGTGCGGGCTCTCCGTGTTGATACCTGATGTTCTAATGTAGTCTCCCTGCCTTCTGCTAGTGCCCGGGCAACTTTCGTGCCATTTTTTCTCAATTTTGAATTTTTGATGAATATTTTTGAAAAATCCGCGATGCACTGAGGGCGCAAAAGGTGAAACGCGAAGTAGCGAGGGATCACTGTAATATCTATATCTAGAAACGCATCGCTTCCCGGTCGCTTTTCCTCACCCTTTCTTTTCTTTCGTCGCCATGACAGCTTTCCTTGGCCACTGAACAGATCTTCCCAGGTGTTGGAAGTGTTTTGTAGTCGACTATCACGACAAAATGCACCAAAAACAACCAGTGTCGACGTGCTCGCAATGGTAAACATGGAGGACTGTGTCACACTCGTGACATCACGCGGAACTCCGGCTGCACTTCCGGTTAATCGGCGGATTTGTCTGATTTTTCAGGGCGGGAAATTCAAAATCGCGATTTTTTCCAAGATTCCGGGATTTGTGGAGGGGGTGCCAATTATCTTTATAATTGTATGTACTATCACCCAGTGCCGTTCAATGCCGTTCAGTTCAGTTCTACTTTAAAGGGCCTATATCAGAGTAAACTATATGCATGTATGTGATAGTATATTCCCTTTGGTACACTGGAGAATGAATTTCTTATGAAATATGAGTTAGTTTCGCGAGCCCGGAAGTAAGATGCCTTGATCTCTGAGGCTCTGCCTCTCCTTCTTGTGGCTGCCGCCCATTTCATGACGTAACCCCTGAGCCGGCTGCTGCAGCGTGTCGCTGGGTTCCGCCCACGAAAACAAGGAAGGCTGAACAAATTCCTAAATCTCTCACAGCCAAAGGCACATTTACGCCACTTAGAAGACATTGTCTTACGTAAAAAAGCAAACAGTTGTTGCCACTGAGCAGATTAGGTGCGAGAGGAACTACTTCTTCACAGCGTCAATGCTAAAGTGAAAGAGTTTTGCCGATCACCGCTCCGTTAGCTGCACGGAGAAAGTGGGTGTGTGCGTTAGCCTGGGGGCGGTGCTGGCAGCACAGGCACTTCCTGGAGTGGGCGGCTCACCCACGTTCATACGTATGAACGTGGGGACCCAGTCATTATCAGGGACAGGGCGGAGCAGCAGCTCAGAGAGCAGGGTTGAGAAGGAATACTCAGAGATGCGTGAATGGAGCAAAATACCACTTTGGGGGTGTTTTTGGTGAGGAATTAACATTATAACATGCTTAAAAGCTCAAAAAAGTCAATTTTGCATGATATAGGCCCTTTAAGTTTTCAACATTTATTAATTTCCTATCCAAAGATGAGTCCTGATTTTCCTCGTTTTGTGTCAATAAATCAATAACACAATTTTGGAGACTTGCTGTGATAAGAGTTCATCATCACATTGTATTTGACTAACATTCAAAGCCTGCAGGTACTCTGATTGTGGTCAGTTGTTGAGTCGTGACTGTGATCTGTCTTGAGTGATTTCTAATAAATGCTACTTATTGAAAAAAAAAAAAAAACAGAGTAGGAATATTGGCATTTACTAAAGAGCGTTAATCCAGAAACTTTTAGAGCATAAAAGGTTTAGATTATTTTTCAGTGGCTCACAAAAACATTTCCTTGTTAGCTTCTTATTTATATTTTGAACTTAAACTTCTAGTTGTCAAAGAGGAACGTGTCACATATGATGTCAAGTCAAAGTTTACAGCCCCTACCATGCAAGGAAATGATACTAAGAAAGCACGAGAACACTAATATGGACAGACCCGTTTCTCTCAGAGAAGGAAATAAGTCACCCAACTCTCATGAAAGTTATTCAGACAAGAATCAAGCAAGTTGGGTTGTGTCAATATTACAACTACTGACCACTTTGGTCAAAATTCCAATTTACAAATGAGCTCTCCATTTGAAAACATTCATATTCACTCTCCATTTACTTGGGACCGGCACTAGGAGTACACTGGCTTGTGCACCCCCCGTGGTTGGGATATTCAGATTCAGTTAAGGATGGAGTAGAAACAGTACAAAAAAAAAAAATCAGTACCTCCCTTTTTTTAAACATAATTTCCATTTTTGCCTCATGAGAGGCAGAAGGTCATCAGCCACCAAGTAAATGAAAGTGATTTTGTCTAAAGTAAAAGGTAAATCTATGAATACCAAGCCAAAGTCAAGTCTTTTATCAGTATTTCAAGCCTCAAACTGGACCTTGTATCCATCTCCTGACTTAAACTTTCAATAACTTTTTCTCTATGTTCCTTGGAGTGTTCTTTTGTCGTCAGTGTAATTGCAGAGAGGTATACTGATCAACCAGTGACTGAACCTTCCAGAAACAAAGGCTTTTATACTACAATCACTTGACACACGTGCAGCACCCAAGTGATCTCCATTTCAATAATTGTGAGCCCACAAGTACCAACTGGCTGGACCTCTGAGGAATTAGGTCAGTCACTTTCAAGGGGGTGAATATTTTATGCCAGTGTTTCTCAACCGGGGTGCCGCGGAACCTTCGGACACCATGAGAGACCGTTCGAGGTGCCATTGGAAATTGTCTAATGCCACTTTCAAATCACAATTGGCAAGCCGCAGGCTTGGGTTTTATTAGCCTAAATTAACACCTCAACAATCCTCCATGGCTTTATCAAACTTTAATGAGATGCAGGTCTGAACTCCCACAAATAACAGTGCATTTCTCTGGTGTATCAAGTTTCATGTCCTCATCACTGATGTCACATGAACGCAACATGAGCCTGGAAGGTGAGACACCAGCCACTACTGATTAGTTAACCTCTTGCGCTCCGTTGTACCGTGGACGGGCAAGTCTCTGCGTCCTAGAGCACACGAGAGCACATGAGGGCGCTCTCGTGCACTCTAGGACGCATGGTGTAGATGGTGATGTAGGTGGTGATGGTGATGTAGTGGCGTCCAAGCGCACACTGAAAATAAAAGCTGCAGACACAGCAACGAACAGATTAGTTCATCTGATTGACCTCTCATTCGACTAATAAGAGCCTTGAATTGGGTTTCTGAAACATTGAAGAACCAATGACTGAAAACCTAGCCAGAAGGACCCGCCTGCTGTGAATACAGTGAGCCAATTGAAGCAGAGAAGTTCGCGAGCTGTTTTTTTTAAGGCTGGGTGAAGACTGACTGCTGGAGCGGATCAAAAAAGGATTAGACGTTATGAGACGTTATGATTTCTTCCATGGTCATAGACCGACGGAGGCTGACGACAAAGGCCGAGTGACACACACGCCTTTGCCAGTCTTTTTTTAATTACTATTGTTATTTGTTTTGAAAAATCGCTCACCAAAAACCGCAATCATGGAAGCACAAAACAGCAATAATAGAATTATGTTTTGACCGGGTCGCGAGACCAGAACCAGAGCGGACCAGCGTCGCATTCGTCTGACAGTGAGGAAGAGAAGTTGGCCAGGACAATGTGGCTGTGAAGAGGTAAGGTGTTATAAGCCAAATTATTTTTTATCCCTGAAAATTGTAATCCAAAATGACTTTTGACCGATCGGTAAATTACAACTGTGCTTTGCGGCACAGTTCGTGCGCCGCTGTACAAGGGGTTGTTCGCCGTGTACAGACTGTGAACGCCCCCCCCCCGGCTATTCTTCTGCAGCGAGGGGGGGGAAGCCGCGGTGACTGCGCTGCTGTACCACATCACCACATGAGGCTAATCCGTTGTGTAGCGATGGCCGAAGTCCATCCTCTGTAGCGAGCGGGGGGAAGGGGGACAACCCCCCCCACACACACACACACAGACAGCCCTGAGTGTCACCTTTCATTAGAGCCCAAAATGAAGCTTCTATATTGAATCGTTCAAAAGTTACAAACATTTTTCCAAACTGTGCCATTTGGCACAATTTGGCACAGTTCCAAAACGCCTGGGAACAACCTGAGGAAAAAGCTGTGTAATATATTCATTTTTTGTGGTATTGTTACAAAATTTGGACCTCAGCTGGATAACACTTGGTTCTACATTTCTGTTGCATTTTTCAGCCCGGATCTGAAGCTGTGTGTTAATTTTGCAAGCATTTGTATCCAAAAAAACACCCAGGCCAAATTTATTTTCTTCAAGTTCACTATGTTTAGATGACTGTAACTCAGTGGCCGGAGCACTTAAAGAGATCATGTTTTTTTTGCCAAAAAATTCAAAGTGTTTTCTTTTAAATGAGACCAACCCCATGAAGATGCTGCAAAGGGTTGAAGAACAGCTTTCGATTTACTTTGGGCACATTATTTTTTGGCGTTTTTAGGAAAATTGACCGGAGTGCAAGGGGTTAAGTCACCGACATTTTTACAAGTCTTTTATCACTCCATGTCAAACTCAGCACAGATCAGTGGCTGATTGGAATATACCGATCTATAGGTCGCTGCTTGCTGTCCTTCGTGTCAATGGACAGGGTTGCAAAATATGTGTGTGCACCTACACTTTTATTTAGTGGGGTCATGTGTTGTTGTGTTGCATTTCATATCCAGCGTCACACAGCGCAAGATACTTTTTTTTTCCAGAGGGGCCTGTCATGGAAAAGAGGAGCAGAGCATCTCAGGGTGAAAATTAATGTGGGGTGACCCAGGATGACCAGGGAGACTGCCCAGCGCCAAACCAGGACAGGCTGGTGTCGGTAGCACAGCAGCCGGAGACGGTCAGAGAGCCGCTGCAGACTCCAAAGGAGTGGCTGAAAAAAAAAATGCTCTTTAAAAGAAACTGCTCACTCTCAGCTGTTGCCATGTGTGAGCCCACAACACCATCCAAAGGAGCACAACAGCTGGGAAAACATCCTTCAGAAACCGCATCCCCATGCTGGCTGCCCTCAGCACCACACAAGCGGAAAACTGTCACAAAGCTCTTCCGCCCCATCCGTCCATCCATCCTCCTCGTGTAAGTCTCATTTTCAAACTAATTTATTCTCCTAATAATGACGGAATATCAATACTAATTTGTACGTAAATCGCATCGTGTTTCACACAGAGTATAAACAAATTACAATGTGAGGACAGTAGGACCACTCGTGGCTGTTTCTTGACCTGCACAATTCCAGAAAGTCTGGAAAAATAAATAGAAAACTGAACTCCAAAGCGCCAATGTGGGAGCATTTTGGATTGAAGGAAAATGAGCGAAGAGAGCCCAGTAATGTCAACAAGCTGCTATGTATGTCCCCTATATTTGAAAACAGCTGTAACAAAAACTGAAAAATGCATTAAAATCATAACCATTTCACTCAGTTTTTCCAAGTGGGAACAAAACTAGGCTCAGACATGCAGAGCCTCACATTCCCCCACAGTCTGGTATAAAGGAGCCTTTGACCAATAATGCAGACATAAACTTGACAGTAATAAAGGAAAAATTTACGATCAAAAATTTGTCTTCCAAAATTATTACATTACAGGCCTAATTACAAGACTAAGTTGTCATTAGATATTCCATAATAAGATAAGATAAGCCTTTATTAGTCCCACAACGGGGAAATTCCAGGATTGCAACAGCACAGGGATAGCAACACTCAGAACAACAATCAGAAGGCAAGAAAAAAAACAAGCAAGCGAGAGCAGCTAATATACATATGTACATATTACTATAAAATATATATATACACACACACAGACACACAGTGCAGAGCATTGTAGCTGGATGGAATAAATATATGAATATATAAACACACAGTGCGGAGCATTGTAGCTAGATGGAATAAATATGTAGATATATAAACACCCACAGTACGGAGCATTGCAGCTAGGTGGAATAAATATGTAAATATATAAACACACACAGTGCGGAGCAATGTAGCTAGATGGAATAAATATATAGATATATAAATATAAACACACCCAGTGCGGAGCATTGAAGCTAGATGGAATAAATATGTAAATATATAAACACACACAGTGCAGAGCATTGTTGCTAGATGGGATGAAACAGCACAACCGTCTACTTAGTTATCCTACATGGTATGATTATGTGCCCATACATATTCTCACCCTCCATAGCGACCGGTATTTTCCTAGTTGTATGCCGGAGGGGACCATTGTGTAAGTCTATTGCATCTTTTGCATTCAAAAACTACTAGTTTGTTACGTCTTTTTGCTATCTCTGCGAGCAGCCCTGCTTAGGTTGTACAGTCTGACAGCCGTTGGTAGGAAGGACCTGCGAAACCTCTCGGTTGTGCACCTGGGATGATGTAGTCTGCTGCTAAATGAGCTCCTCAGTGCATTCAGTATGTCCTGCATAGGGTGGAACTCGGACTCCAGCAGAGATGACAGTTTAGCCACCGTCCTTGTCTCTCCTATCTCCTCCACCGGATCAAAGCGCTGCCCCAGGACAGAGCTAGCTTTCTTAATCAGTTTGTTCAGTCTCTTCCTATCGGCTGCAGTAATGCCACTGCCCCAGCAGACCACTCCAAAAGTGATGGCTGATGCCACCACCGTGTCATAGAATGTCTTCAGCAGCGCCCCTTGTACACCAAAAGACCTGAGTCTCCTCAGCAGGAACAGCCTGCACTGTCCCTTCTTGTAGAGTGCGTCAGTATTGTGTGACCAGTCTAGTTTATTGTTCAGATGAACACCTATAGGCTATAATAATAGGCTATAATGTGTCATTTTATCACATTTTGGGTTGGAAAGATGCCGTGGAATTTTTTGTAATGTAAGAAGGGTGCCATGGCTGAAAAAAAATGGTTGAAAAAAACTACTTTATGCAATCGTGCATTTCACATTATAAAATAGCTCAGACTAGGGGTTTGCCATATTGTAACACTCATGATAATTCCACTTTAAATTTTGATCCTGGGATAAAGTAAATGTCACAATATTCTGATTTGACCACATAATAACACCACACCATCATGCTGCATACGCATTATGGTATGTACTTCAAAACAAATCAGACATGGCGGTGGAAGACGGCAGTCACTTTGCTATTGGTGTTGCCTATAAAAGGTTCACAAGTGTGTAAATACTGTAGTTTGTTTTTTAGGCTGTTACACACTGCTGCAAGGCAAAAATGTGGTACTGAAGTGCAATATCCACCCACAAATCTTTCACATCAACTATTCGAACTGCTCTGGTGCAAAATTTCTGGCATACGGAGTTGCGCTCCGGGCCATTGCTTTCGGCCAAAAGTATAGCAGCTTGGTCATGCTAGCCCCAAGCTCATTTACATTTTATGAATGAGGTCCATAACAACGTTCCAAAGTCCTCTACATTTGTTATGAACATCAGAATTGATACTAACTCATCATCATTGACATTAGCTGTTGAGGCTAATGTTAGCTCCTTTCTGTACCGCAAAAAATGTGTTCAAAAGGACATCAGCTTTGAAGCATATCTCAAGCCTCATGCTGTCCTTAATATGATAATTCAAGTAGTCTTTGAGATTATCATCGAAAATTTGTTGGTTTTCCCCCTCATTTATAATCATTCAAAATTAATCTCTTACAATATACTGTAAATTTTATTTCTGTCATATTCTATTTTAGATTGTTTTTGTTTGTCTTTAATTTACTTTTTATTTGCTTTTAAGTTCTTATGCATTCCTTTTGCAACTTGCTGTAATGCTTTAACATTTATGTAAAGCACTATGAATTGTCTTGTACATGAAATGTGCTATACAAATAAACTTGCCTTGCCTCATTTTGACACCCCCCACCCTAAACGCCCCACTTTGGTTTATGCCTGTGCTTTTCTGCATGTCTCCCTGTTGCTCTTCACTTCACAGCTGATCATCTGTCCAATAAAAGTAAAAATGCTCAAAATAAATCTATCTATATAAAAGGGATTCTGCAGTGTGGGTATGAATGCATGTACTGTTTGTATGTGGCAAACCATGACTGTGCATGTGCACCCGACACGGTGGCTGGAGTTTATCATCCATGAGTCTCTCTCCAGAATACAGGCGTTGTGGACTGACGGGGAGGCGTAGGTACAGGTTACCATTGGGTACTGGGACACCAAAACTATATTTACACTTACCTACACTACCGTTCAAAAGTTTGGGGTCACCCAGGCAATGATTTTGTGTTTTCCATGAAAAGTCACACTTATTTACCACCATGAGTTGTAAAATGAATAGAAAATATAGTCAAGACATTGACAAGGTTAGAAATAATGATTTGTATTTGAAACAATAATTTTTTCCTTCAAACCTTGCTTTCGTCAAAGAATCCTCCATTTGCAGCAATTACAGCATTGCAGACCTAACATGATTGCACAAGGGTTTTCTAATCATTCATTAGCCTTCTGACGCAATGAGCAAACACATTGTACCATTAGAACACTGGAGTGATAGTTGCTGGAAATGGGCCTCTATACACCTATCTAGATATTGCATCAAAAACCAGACATTTGCAGCTACAATAGTCATTTACCACATTAGCAATGTATAGAGTGTATTTCTGATTAGTTTAAAGTTATCTTCATTGAAAAAAAGTGCTTTTCTTTCAAAAATAAGGAAATTACTAAGTGACCCCAAACTTTTGAACGGTAGTGTATATTCATTTTCTTTATTAATAAGCTCATATAACCCCCTAGGTGTACGCCGTGCAAGGAATGAAGCACACCCTGGATCCAATCTCGTGTGCGCCGCTGCTCTCTCCGCATGCCTCTCTCTTCACACCGGTGCTGGACTGTTGTCACACGAGGAAATGGAGACAGACTGCACTGTTTACTCTCCGTAATACACTCGCTGTGGAGTGTCATCGGCCGCAGAAATGGACATGGATGGTGCTGGAGGAATTGTGCGTACCTCGACGGCACAGCAGCCAGGTGTACAGCAGGTAAAGCCTGATTTAAGCACCTTTCTGGAGCTTACGCTCCGTGTCTTCACGGGAGCATATTGTGCAACTAGGCCAGGGATGGCCAACTGCCAGCTCCACCCACATTCAGTGCGGCCCGCTAGTCCATTTCCAAAAATATTTCATTTATTTATATCACGCTTTTGAAATTGTGTTTGAAACTTCATTCTTAAATGCAATTATAGTGTCCACCAGCAGAGGGAGCGCTGATTGAAACCTAGGTGACGCTCTGTGCGAGTGGTCAAGCAAGACAGCAAGTGAAGGAGCAGTGTGCACCAGAGTTTGTTGATAGGAGCAGGAGTAAAGTAAGCATTAAGAGGCTGTAAACAGCAGTACATGTATGTGGTAAGCTGCAGACTGCTCTTAAAGAACAGTAAATGCTACAGCTCTTCAGTAGTGATGGCTAGGTGAAGCCTCAATGAAGCTCTGAGGCTTTCAAAGCTTACAGGCTTCATTTTAATTAACAACAGTGGCATCAGGTGGCCACCATGAACATTCTTACATATTCTAGTATGTTATTACTGTTTTGCATAATTTCCGCTTTGTTTTGACCTACTGTTACTATGATGGGTTGGACTATAATTTTTAAATGCCATATTTCCCAGCTTTACTTTCATTTTTTTACTTCATCTTTCCATAACATCGGTGTCCAAAACTCAGAACGCAATATTATAAAATTACTCATCCAACAATAGAAAAAGGATCCCTTGGACCTTTAATCAGCTACTGCAGCTGATTAAAATGGGAATGACTGAAGTGAGTGAGTACAAATTAGCCACTTAACAGCTCAGCAGATGTTTAAAATGTTCACTGGTGCAGCAAGTTCCTATATGATAACCTTGCTATCGCTCTTTCTGTATCAGAATGCTTAACATATGTCCCATGCATTCTGTCACTAGTGTATGTACTGTATGTATGTATGTCCATGAAATTTGCTTGCTGTTGCTATTGTACTCGCAGCACCCTTAACACTGCATGCCATATTCACTGGGCATCAATGCTAGTAATTAGATAATATTAGCACAATATTACAGAATTACATTTTGTAGAAAAATGTCACCAAGGCCTTTCCGGTGGCAGTTTTTTGTGAGCCAGTACACAGTTATCCATTATCAGGAAAGAACAATAACCCACCTAAATACAGTACTCAAAAAAAGGGATCAAAAGCCCTGTGTTCCATCACTTTAATATCTCTAATATCAGCTCTTGCCAAGCAGACGGCACTCATCTGCCAAAAAAAACATATGGGATTCAGCTGAAGGACTCCAGTTTTTCAAAAACAGTCTCTTTCAGTCTAAACTTCTTAAGGAGCTTGGTATGAGCGGGCTTTCACCTAAAAAAAAGATTGAGGTAGTGTGATGTTGAAAAAAGATCTGGATTCAGCAAGGACACTGCCACCTTTCACCCTCCATGTTGTCCAAAGGTGTGTTTGCTTTCAAAAATGTGAGCAAACCTTCGTCATCATTACCTGACATTTTCATCCCCGGCCTTTTTAAAGAACGTTAATGGGAAAAAATACACTTTTTTTAAAAAAAATGAAAAGCGGGGTCATTGGCTAAAATGTATTGGGGGAAAAAGGTCAGAATAGTTACAATTATAATAAACAGAAACACGCAAAATATCCCTAACACTGTATTTAAATTTTGAGTTCACTTTATTGCAGAGGCTTGTTTCACACAAATACATAAAATAAAACTAATTAAAGGGTCATTTGGAAAAGTGTGCTGCAGCATTTACTGTGAGACACGACATCGGAATTCATCTCAGCTCTGGATTTTTTTCGTGCAGCTTCGCCAAACAGAGCAAACATTTACAAACGACTTTGAGGAGTCTGCACTCGACTTAAAATAAAACCTCACACCGATGAAAGGCTCTCAATGTGTGTCTGAAAGGACAACAGAAAATGTGGGCTCCCCTTAAGTTTATATAGGTCACGATTTAAAAAAAAAAACGTCCAGACACATAAATATCAATACGAGCATCCCAGCAGTGCCCACACTGAGCCGAACCCTCTGCTGCAGAGGAGAAGGCGTAGAAGAAATAGTTTGGTGTTGCATATCTCGGTGCGCTCCCCCCTCTCAGGACCTCAAACCATATCCAAACAGCTCTGGGGTCAAGCCTCTGCAACAAGCCTTGGCTAAGTCAACAAGGAACACTGAGAACTATAAGTGAATAAAACTCTTGTACCCAACTCAGCAAAGAGGAACTGGCTCGCATTCTTCATCTATATCATCAAATAGGATATTTTCTTTGCCTTTTCTCTCCTCATCACAGCAGCTCCAGTTTATGTCAGGAGCTGCGCTCATCCAGAGGGCACCTTTAGGTCTCTGAGGTCAAAGGTTTGGCTGATGAATGCACTCAGTGCAAAAACAAAAAAAAGCATTAGCTCATTTTTGTCACGTTCCGTGAATCTCGGCATTGCAAAACAATTCTCTGTGAGGTGAGCCAAGAAGTTTCAGGACGGTACAGACACCAGCGCTCATCTCCAGCATACACACACACACACACACACACTCACCCACTCCCCAGTGCCTCACCAGGTTGGCTGGCAGAGCCGATTATGCAACATGACACACATTAAAAGGTGGCCAAGTTGGAAGGAGATGCCGGCGAAGTAAAGGCTGACAGCAATATTCAGACATTCAGTGGGCGCTAGTCACGTTGGCACATTCCCTCCCCGCCTTTCTGCCCGTCTGTCTATCGACAGTCAGCATTTGAAAAACAAAAAAGCATTTCCTTCATGCAACAGGCTGAAACAGATTTGGGCTCCAGCCGCTCCACACTGCAGAAACAAATAAGTGGTGCTCAAAAAAAGATTTCACGTTTGCTTTAAGGGATTTTTAGACATCTTGCATTTTGCTTGTAATGCTGAAATAAAATCTGGAACGTCATGCTGGCGCTAGAAATTGGAGTGTATTTTGCTCTCATATGTAACACGGATCTGCTGTAATTACAAAATCTACAAGCAACTGCCATCAACACAAATACAGCTTTCAACGGAGACACGACACCATGGGCCTTATGCAAGAACATGTTTGTATTCGTATGTGTAAATCCCACCTACTTTGTTAGTAAGCCGCGTTAGTATGGACGGGCCACTCCAGATACTGAAGTGTGTTAATAGTCCACGGAAAAACAGTGAATTCCACCCGTGTGTAAGTGGGCGCTCGTTCACAAGTACTGAAGATTTGGATGATTGATGCCAAAAACTAGCAGAAAGGCCAGGGTGTGGACATCAATAAAAAGACACAACATAGAGAAATTTGTAGAGCGTACTCATATTCAAATAGTGCTTTTTAAGTGTACAGCACAATGCCACTAGCGCTGGATTCAGATTGTTCCAGATACCGTGTAACAAGCATTCTGCCAAATGTTGAACTTTTAAAAAAAAAGCTGTTAAAAATCTGCATTTTTATGAAGCACTTTTAACAAAGACTCCCAGAGGTTGTAAAGGTGTATTTGACTTTTGAGAGACAGACCCCTCCACCATCACCAAATACCAAAAACTATTTTGAGGATAAATTTGGGCCAAATCCTGTGGACTAAACAGCACAATTATTGGACTATTTTTTCTGTCCAATTTTCAACATTTTTTTTCTGATTAAATATGGTTTGTGGTAGACGGACTTAACACAGACCAATTTTCAGTGTCTATTTTGTGGGCTAAATTAAGGTTTGGACCAACGGACCTGATTTAGCCCAAAATACATTTAAATTACGGCTTGTACTGGGGGGTCACTATGAACCAATTATTCACAGCATTAAAAATATTGTAACCATTTAAATGGATCAGAAAATAGGTGACCTCGGTCCAAAGGATCACTGGCTACACAAGAAATCCCAGAAATCTTGACATTTCTACCCAAATGGATAACCTAGTGAACCAGCTAATGGGTTCCAAGATCAGGCACAGCTGAGATATTTTTTAGATTTCTGCTTAAATCAAAAAGTAGATGAGTACTGGTATTAGCAGAGCCACATCAGTGGAACAGCCAAAGCAGAGTAGATTGCTCATTAAAATGACAAGAGACTACACACACACACACACACCATCATCATCAGAATGTAATGAAATTTGGTCCCATGTGGGTTACATTCCTGGATCTATTTAGTAAGCCAGAACAACAACTAACTAAAGTCGAGCCAGCTGGACTGGCTCGACTGGGCTGGGAAGATAATCAAAACTCTGATCACTGTTTCTTTTACAGAAGCGGAAGGGAGTAAGTGAGCACATCTCTAATCAGTGCTGGAAGCAGATGATGTATTTCTATCTGTGGTCCTCCTCGATTGCTCAGAGTTGGAAAAAACACAGACTAGGAGGAGTGAGTGTTCCGGGTCCTTAACGTCCAAAAATAAACCAAACATGAGAAGATTCCCCTTTTTCCCTTTCAGGGTAATGATTTCACACTGAAGCATCTAAAGCATGTGAAAGATCAATGCAGCAACAAGGGAACCCTGTGACCACACGAGGTGGGACGAGGCTATACACCCACGCAGTATACGCCCACTTCTGTCTTCTCAAGGACAATCATCTTTCATTCCTTTACTGTTTAGTGTTTTTTTTTTTTAACGTACCCATGGCACGCCCCTTTTCTGCATGTTGACACAGTTCCCAGAGGTATTAATGAACCATCTGTGACATGCTTTGGTCAGAAATCACCAAAATTTAATTATTGCAGTACCAGTTAACATCCAGTCGAAGGAGCCCTTCTCACAAACCCCACCCTCCATCTTTTGTCATTGCTGATCTTTGTGGCTGACAATACCAATTTGTGGCTAATGTTAGCTTGTTTGCTCATTGTTCTCTGGTAGCAAACACAGCATGAGATAACCAACGTACTGGCTGAGTGTAAAAGTGCAAATAAAGTATTATCAGAGACAGGCGTGCGTGGTTTGAGTGGTTGATAGCATATGAGCAGTTCCTGGGTAGGGGTGTGCCACATCGTATCGTTCACGATAATACCGGTATAAATTTTCATACCAGTGTAAAAATGAATAGCACGATATTTGGGGTGTGCTGCGTGACGATGTCACACCATTATGCTGCTGACGGAAGTTACACATCAGCATATAAATGGCAAAGCAAACATGGCGCAGGAAGCTGCAGCTCCAAAGTCAGACAGTCTATATCCAGATGAGTGGAAATATTTAAGTTTCACTTTCTGTTTCAGACTGCTGTCATGTTAAAAAAAAAAAAAAAAAAAAAAAAAAACCAGCATAGCAGTGTGAATCATCTGCCTGCATTTTTTCCCGCACGTCAACAACACCACTGGAGCTTTATTAACGTCGTACAATGTGCCACTCAAAGTGGCTGTAGTTGTATTTTAGTTCCATTTTGACTGCTTCTTGTTGATTTTATTCAACCACCCCAAGAGAGAAGAAAAAAACATTCGTTCAGTTCAACAAGAGCCAAAAAACCCCAGGACAGGTCCGTGCAACGAGAGTAATGCAGGTAAAGTGATTCAGCATAAAACCCGACATCTGTGTGCAGTTAAGATGTAACAGTTTATATCATTTTCTTGTAATATTTGATGCAGAACTAAAAATATTTAAACTAAATCTGAGCCACTGCCTATAAACTGGAAAATTTTGTTTTAACTGAATATGTTGAAGGTGTGGAGCATGTAAATGAAGAGGCGGATTTGGTTCAGACGGTTTATTACACGACTCACACAAGAAGCATAGACAGAATGACATTCAAGCAGAGGCCCTTCTCTTAAATACTATGACATTCTTCTAGACTCTTCTCACACACAAAAGCTGATCTTCCATTCAACTGCAACACCTCCCTGTTATCTCACTAGGGTATCTAGAAACTTCCTACACACAAAAGGTACTCTTCTCGTCCTTTGTTCCTGTCTAAGGTGGTAAACAATTAGGCTCTCCCCAGGTTGCCACCCCCCCCCCCAGCAAGGGTAACAGTCCACATGCTGTGATAGAACCATCAACATCAGTCCACATGCTGCTTGGGCTTCAGTCTTCTCCCGTATCTGCTGTAGCCAGGTTTCACTGCCTCCGTGGCGCTGTCATGCTGGGGGGCTGATGTTTGGGGGGGAAAACTTTGTGACTGTCCGTGTGGGTGCTCTGGGAAATCCTTTCCCTGGGGAGCTCCCCGTGGGGGTCTTCCACGCCGAGGGGCCCTCGCCAACAGCACTTGCTCGTCCGCCACAACGAAAGCGGGTTTGAGTCTGTCTATGCCAATTTTTTCCCTCCTACCCCCCAAGTCTAGCAAAAAATGCTTATCCCCTGTTTCCAGCACTCTGAACGGTCCATCATAAGGTGGGCGCAGTGGAGGGTGGTGGGCGTCGTGTCTGACAAACACGAACTCTGCGTTTTTCAAAGCTTTAGGCACAAAAACACGCGGAAAACTGTGGTGGGCAGGGCCCGGCACCGTGCTTGTGTCTATGCTACGCTGCAACAGCTGAGACGGGGAGCTGCCCGGCGCGGGATTATCTGAGAGAAACTCCCCGGGCAGCCGGAGTGGTTGCGCAAAAACGAGCTCTGCCGGGGAAGCTTCCAGGTCCTCTTTAGGTGCAGAACGTAACCCCAATAAAACCCACAGTAGCTTGTCTACCCAATTTGCATCCGTCAGTGAAGCCCTTAGAGCCGCCTTCAATGATCTATGAAAACGTTCGCATAACCCATTAGCCTGTGGGTTGTACGCGGTTGTGCGGTGAATTGTGACACCCAGGCTGCAGGCCATTGTTGACCAGAGTTCGGAAACGAATTGAGGGCCTCTGTCGGACGTAATGTCCGACGGGACTCCGAAACGCGCCACCTATGCTATTAAAAACACGCGCGCCACCTCCTCGGCCGTGGTTGCCGCCAGCAGAACCACTTCCGGCCAGCGCGTGGTGCGATCCACCAATGTCAGGAGGTGCGTGTACCCTTGTGATGGCGGGAGGGGGCCCACGAGGTCCACGTTAACATGGTCGAACCTCTTAGACGGAATGCGAAACGGCTCCAAAGGAGCCTTCGTGTGTCTGTGTACTTTGGCTCGTTGGCACGCCACGCAGGCTGCTGCCCACTCTTTCACTTGTTTGCGAAGGCCCGGCCACACATATTTGTCTCCTACCATTTTGACCGACGCGTGCACTCCTGGGTGCGCCAAAGAGTGAACCGACTCAAACACGCGGCGGCGCCACACGTCCGGGACCACAGGACGTGGGCAACCCGTGGAGACATCGCAGATTAAGGGGGGCATGTCATCCTGCAGCACCCTGCTCTGCAGCCTTAACCCTGTTGGTCCAGACTGGAGCGCGCGCACGTCCACATCACTAGCCTGCTCCGCGGCCATGGCTGCGTAATCTATCCCTACGCAGACCGGGGCCACGACGGCGCACGAGAGGCAGTCCGCCACTACATTCAGTTTGCCCGACACATGCTGAATATCGGTAGTAAACTCTGAGATCGCGGCCAGCTGCCTCTGCTGCTGGCCCGACCACGGTTCTGAAACCTTGGTCATCGCAAATGTTAGTGGCTTATGGTCGACGAACGCGGTGAAATTGCGCCCTTCCAGCCAGAACTGGAAATGGCGAATGGCCAGGTGGAGAGCCAGCAACTCTCTGTCGAACGCGCTGTACTTATGTTCACTATCGCGCAAAGTCCTGCTGAAAAAGGCGAGTGGCTGCCAAGCCCCGGCGACGCGCTGCTCCACGACAGCCCCTATGGCCACATCTGAGGCGTCAATAGTGAGCGCTATGCGGGCCGTTGGGTCTGGATGTGCCAACAATGCGGCGTTTGCCAGGGCTGCTTTGACTTCCGAGAACGCCTGCTCTCGTTCAGGGGTCCATTAGACCTTATTCGCGAGTTTCTGTTTTTTTGAGCGCAGCATACAGTGGTTGCATGAGCTGCGCTGCGCAGGGGAGGAAGCGGTTATAAAAGGTTACCATTTCCAAAAATTCTTGTAGCGCCCTGACCGTTTGCGGCCGGGGAAAATCTGCCACTTTGTCAGGCAGCGTGTCTCTCCCAAAGGAGAGACACGGTGCCCCAAAAAATCAATCCCCGTCACCCCAAACTGACATTTCGCTGGGTTGATTATTAAACCGTGCTCTTCCAACCTCCGGAAAACCATCGTGAGGTGGGTTTCGTGTTCGTCTTCGGACGCGCTGGCTACTAAGATATAGTCCAAGTAGACGAACACGAAAGGGAGATCGCGCAGCACTGCATCCATCATGCGTTGGAACGTCTGTGCTGCCCCTTTAAGCCCAAAAGACATGCGCAAAAACTCGAATAAACCGAACGGAGTTATTACCGCTGTTTTGGGTATGTCCTCAGCGCGCACTGGGACTTGGTGGTAACCACGGACCAGATCTATCTTAGAAAAAATGCGCGCTCCTGCGAGGTGAATGGAAAAATCCTGAATGTGAGGAATTGGGTAGCGGTCGTGCGCTGTAGCGTTGTTTAACCTGCGGAAATCACCGCAAGGTCGCCACAAACCTTCAGCTTTAGGGACCATGTGTAGCGGGGAAGCCCATGGGCTGTTTGAGCGCCTGATGATGCCTAAGCTCTCTAGGTTGGCGAACTCCTCGCGCGCTATGGCCAGTTTAGCTGCGTCCAAGCGCCGAGGTCTTGCAAAAACGGGCGGCCCGGTAGTGGTGATAAAATGCTCCACCCCATGTTCAGCGATAGCTGCTGAAAACGTTGGGACTGTGAGTGCTGGGAACTGAGTGAGCAGTGTGTGGAACTTACCGTATGTTGCTGTGACGTTGGCTTGTGGTGTTGGCCGGGCCACTCAAGCTATACAGGGGAGAGAGTCAAAGGACAGTGCATTAACTAGGCGTCTGTTAGCGACATCTACCAACAAACTATGTGCACACAGAAAATCATCCCCCAGTATATGGTAATTCAATGCTGCTACCACAAAAGTCCACTCAAATGTACGACCGTGTAGAGACAAGAGTAGAGTCCTCTCACCAAAGGTCTTAATCTCTGAGCCGTTTGCTGCTGCCATCTCGGGGCCACGGGATCCTGCCAGCCGGTCAGCGTAGGTCGGCCGGATGAAACTCTTCTGTGCGCCGGTGTCCACGAGGAATTGCCTCCCCGAGCGTGCGTCCGTCAAATAGAGCAGCTTGTTCTCCTCCCCGAGGGTCGCGGCTGCTACCGACCCCCGGTCTTGGCGTTTCCCGAGCGCTTGAATTGGCACGGTGGTATACATTTGCATGCCCTCTCTGCGAAGCGGCGGTGGTAGAAGCAAAGCGTGTCTCCTCCACGTTCCTTGGCCCCCGCTGCTGCTGCCGTCGGCGGTTCTGCTGCTGCGCCGAGCTCCATCGCTGCCGCAATGGTCGTGAAAGCCCTAGTAGCGACGAGGATCCGGTCTGCTTCCCAGACTAGCGCACGAGAGTCCCGCTTGGCCAGCAACGGCGAATTGGCCAGGGTCGCTCTCACCACTGTTGGAAGGTTCCGTAGGAAGAGGTGGGTAAAAATGAAATGGTCATTGTCAGTGCCCTTTAACCTCAGCATCTTCTCCATCATGTCCATGGCTGAACCATCTCCCAACTCGGTCCGCGTCAGGAGTCTCTCTGCTCTTTCGCCATCCGAGAGTGTGTAGTGCTGGATGAGGGCAGTCTTCAGCGCGTCATACTTGCCGTCGGCTGGTGGCTGATCGAGCAGACTCTCAATGTGCTGAGCCGTGCGGGCGTCGAGCGCTGCCACCACATAGTGGAACTTCGTATCATCCGCCGATATCCCCCGGAGGGCGAACTGCGCCTCAATTAGGTGGAACCAGGAGTACGGGTTGTGCTGCCAAAAATCCAGTAGCTTGATCGCGACAGTGCACGCGAAGCTGGGGGTTCCCGTCGAGGTTGGCTCCGGGGATCTTCCATCGTGTTCCATGATCCGTCTTGGGTCACCAGTGTGGAGATTGTAAATGAAGAGGCGGATTTGGTTCAGACGGTTTATTACACGACTCACGCAAGAAGCATAGACAGAATGACATTCAAGCAGAGGCTCTTCTCTTAAATACTATGACATTCTTCTAGACTCTTCTCACACACAAAAGCTGATCTTCCATTCAACTGCAACTCCTCCCTGTTATCTCACTAGGGTATCTAGAAACTTCCTACACACAAAAGGTACTCTTCTCATCCTTTGTTCCTGTCTAAGGTGGTAAACAATTAGGCTCTCCCCAGGTTGCCACAAAGGTAAATAATGCTGGCCTGTGAAACTGTCCTTTTTACATAAATTTAAAAGAAAAAAACTGTATGCTGCAATATCGTGAAAAATATTGTTATCGTGAAAATTGACAGGAATATTGTGATATCATTTTTAGGCCATATTGCCCACCCCTATTCCTGGAGTGTAGTAAGTACAGAAAAAACCCAGAATAACTGAATGGCTAGCTCTGTTAATACCAGCTAACTGCTAACAATCCCAGAGAGTGTATAATAAGCCATGGTCATCATCATCATCATAGCAGTCTGTCGGAGGCGACAATGACTGTTTCATTTAGGTCTGATCAGATTCCTCCACGCAGCTCTGTCCTTCGCCTTCCACTGCCAGGAACCCCTGACCTTGTTAACCCGGTAAAATAACCTAAAAAAAAAAACTTCTGTGGGAATGAAATCTGTGGTGAAGTATTGGTAGACGATAGGGATGGGCACAATTAACCGATTAACCAATAATTGATCATTAAGAATTTCACCGAGGAAGTTCATTTTCGTCGACAAACCGTTTTTTTTTTTAAACAATCCGAATGTAGGTTATTAGGCCTAGTGCACGGCCGTCCTCAAACAATGCAATGCATTTAACTGTGCCACTGGCAAAATTTGGGCACCAGGGGGCAACATTACACCATCGCCGTACCCTGGCGTGCCTCAGTTGATACATGCGAGCTTCCGTAGGGCAATCGCCAAATCATGGAGGTTGCGGCGAAGTGTTGCGTGGGACCATTTTAATTTAAAAAATGACCAGGTGTACTGCAATCACTGCAATGCAGCATACAAAAGAAAAAAGTAAAAGAAAGAAATATATGTTCCGTTATGTGTCCTGTATGTGTCTCCCGTTATTGTCTGGCTCGCAACTTGAAGCCTCCCTCGTTTGCGCTATGCGCATGTGTTCACGTTTTACTGCAAACTTGTCTTGTTAATAAATTCATCCTTGAAGAAAAACACTCTTTATTTTTTTATTATTATTCTCAATACATAAGAGTACAGTGATCCCTCACTTAGCGATAAAGAGCAATGAATGCGGTCTTCGTTTGCTCGGTGGCCACTCGGCAGGGAGAGAAGCTGGGTAAAACGTCTCGGCCAATCAGCTTGCGAGATTCCCGAGCCGAGCCAACACGAGAACAGCGAACAGAGAGGTGGATTTGAGTTGTGCGGGCTCTCCGTGTTGATACCTGATGTTCTAATGTAGTCTACCTGCCTTGTTACCTACCTAAAAATGTTAATGATTAACCGATTATTAATCATTAATTCTCCCGACGATCAGCGAAGAAAATTTCACCGAATGCCCATCCCTAGTAGACGATCTGACAGGAATCGTGGATGTCTAGTGGGGTGAATAGATTATAGAGCAAATGACCACCAAAAGTCAGCAGAGCGAATGCTAGAGGCCCACTCTGCAGGGGTCTGCAGACAATTGGGAAGCCTGGCCAGGTAGAAAACTGCCATTGCCCTGCTGACTCACGCTGTTGAACTAACAACATTAACAACACAATTTCCCAGGCCCCAAAAAAACAAAACAGGCCAGAATGACACAAGATACATCATCAATTATGATTTACAGAAGTAGTGGGAAAGTCAGATGTCTAGTAGGGTGTCCAGAGCCATACTAACTCTGGTCCACCAGCTAAGCTAACACTATAGTAGCGCTATCAACAGGTGGCGTTAGAGGCCCACAGAGTGCTACTCCCACCATCTCATCGGCATGTGCTTTCTGGAAAATATGGCCTATTAAATAAATCAGAAAGTAAAGACTTGGTCAAAAATGAGCTTTTTAAAAAACAGAATTACCACAAAATACGTACACCTCATTTTTTTTGAGCCTTTCGGGACTTCTAAGATTATGATTTATCAATGTATATGTCTTTGAAAATAAGGCAGAAAACACAAAAGCATGTAATCTGCTCTTTAACTTTATGCTATATGGTTTTTTTTCTTTTTCCAGGCAAGGAAAAAGTTCCTTTTCCTTCTGGCCGCGGACGACCGGCATCGTGTAGCTGTAAAACTTAAGAGTGCCATGACTCCACACAAACCAGGTGCGCGCCGAGAATCAAACAACTGTCATTATTAACCCGTAAACACCCAAATGGAGCCCACAGTTCCAAAAACAGCAGGAAAAAAAGGTGAAAACCACAGTCCAGCATTTGAGCTTCCATGCAATGTGTTTGCATCTTTAATTTGTTATGTTTAACTTGTAAATTTGTCACTTTTGAATTTAGTTTTTTGGGTTTTTTTGGGTGGGGGGGGGGCAAGTATCTGCTACTTTCTTCCTGAAATTGATGCTTGTTGCCCTTGTCAATTTGCAGCTTTTTTTTTCTATTTAATTTGTCAGAACCATGGCAACTGGTTTTGGGCAAAGACGTACATGTGGATCCAGAACCACAGGTTTCAGACTCTGGTAAAGGGTATTTCAGTGAAGTGGTTCAGATAGAGTATTAGCTAAAAAACAGTCAGTGTCACAGAGTTTCTGAGCCACACAAGGCTGCAGTGTTTCCCAGTAGGAAGAGGTGTTTCACAAACAAGCTGCTGCTGAGCCAACTCAAGTTCAAGACTTTAAGGTTAACCAACAGCAGTCCTCTTTTCCATGTAAATATCAAAGTCACTTGTAGGTAACTGACCATTTTGTATACCTTTCTTTGTTGTTGAGATACTATAGTTTACATGGCATTTTGACCTTTGACTTTTGGTCTTCAAACACTGGGGGATAAAAATGCAAACTGCAATTGCTGATTCTTACAAGATACTTTCTAGGGAAATAACTAGAACTGGCAACTGTGGTTTGGGAAATATGACAAAATCTCCATGGCCAAAAGTGACTTCAGAGCAAAAAAAAAAAAAACATGAGGAGAATGCATCCCTTTTCCCGCTGCTCATTTTCTAATTATTGTTTCATTAATGTGACCTCAAAGATCTCCCCACACGACAGGATATCAGCTCAGAAGTATTAAACTTCGGGCTGTCAGCATAATCACTGTACAGACATCATATAAAAATAATTTATCATCTTCATTTTTATACTTATCGTATACCGCTGTTTACACTGAAATGAGCTGCCTTCATGTTCTTATTCCTCATTTTGTTGGATTCTGGTCAAATCAGTTTTAGCATGTGTGGGTATCATCATCATCATCATCATCATCATCATCATCCATATTTATTTTGACAGTCCCTCAGTTGGGGTGGGTCTTCTTACAGGTGAAGCTCAGTTTTTACGCCGGATGCCCTTCCTGATGCAACCCTGCCCATTTTATCCAGGCTTGGGACCAGCGCAGGGACTACACTTGACTTGTGCACCAACTGTGGCTGTGTAGCCAACATTTCCCTCCTCCGTTCCATTAGTGCTGAGCACCAAGCTGGATGGCAGAAAGTTCCATTTTTACATGGTCTCTGGCATGACAGATGCCAGGATTTGAACCCCGGCCTCCCAGTTGTGGGGCGGATGCTCGACCTCTAGGCCACCACTCCGGTATGTATATGAGCAGTAAATTTCTTTCCACATTTTAATTCCAGTGTTGAATCTTCTTCTAGCTCCCTTTTGGGGTCACAACAGCGAATCATCTGCCTCCCTGTCCCGGTCTGAAAGTCTCATTAGTGATAATTTGCATAGTTGATTTGGCTGAAAATTGAAAATTCCTTATGGAGGATGCCCTTCCTGATCCCCATTTTCCCAGGCTTGGGACTGGCAATAGAATTGCAGTGGCTTGTGCTCCCCCCATGGCTGGGTAACCAACTTTCCTTCCCCCATTCTATTATGCTGAGCACCAAGCTAGAAGGCGGGAAGTACCATTTTTATGTGGTTTTTCATATGACCCGGCTGGGACGTGATGCCATAACCTCCCGACTGTGGGGCAGATGTTCTATCAAAAGGCCACCACTCTGGTCTCTTAATTCCACTTTTAAATACTTACTTAACTTTATTTTCATTGCACACAAGCACGAGACATTGTTTAGCGCAAACCTAAGATGCCACGAATCAGCATATTTGCATAAAAATGTTAAATAAACATAAAAATAGAAAATTCAGCAGTACAAACTACAAATACAAGATAAAATACAATTATAAGTATGCATTAATTAATGCAGCTGATGTAATAATGTAATAATGCAGCTATGTATAAATATGTGTGTGATTCACAATACTAATATACAGGGTAAAAATACGTAGATCACACTATTGCATGTGAAATATTATTGATAAATAAAATTTTAATGCTCTTTGAAAGGATGTGCATGGATATTATCATTATATCATATCAGCGGCATAAAGTCATCTTGACGTCAACAATAATATTGGTTATCGTGATAATTTTTGTCACAATTTATCGGCCAACAAAATCTGTTATTGTTACAGACCTAACTCAGCATGTTGAATAATTACGAAAGCTTTATTCCAGCTTTACTGACTTAAACAACAATTTTTATGTCATTAAATAGGCTAACATAAATCTTATAAAAACATATAGTGAGTTACTGTATACTTTTATACAGTGAAAAAGAAGGAGCCCAATAGCATCAGTGGCATATATGCAATGATGGGCTGAAGAAAACCATATACAATGGATATAAAAGTCTACACACCCCTGTTCAAATGCCAGGTTTTTGTGATGTAAGAAAATGAGACCAAGATAAATCATTTCAAAACTTTTTCCACCATTAATATGACCTACAACCTGTACAACCCAATTGAAAAACAAACTGAAATCTTTTAAGGGGAAAAATAAAAAACTTAAATAACCTGGTTGCATAAATATGCACACCCTGCTATAACTGGGGATGTGGTTGTGTTCACATTCAAACTTATGTTAAATGGGAGTCAGCACACACCTGCCACCATTTAAAGTGGCTCTGATTAAGCCCAAATAAAAGTCAGCTGTTCTAGTTGGCTTTTCCTGACATTTTTGTAGTCACATCTTACAGCACAAGCCATGGTCCGCAGAGAGCTTCCAAAGCATCAGAGGGATCTCATTGTTCAAAGGTATCAGTCAGGAGAAGGGTACAGAAGAATTTCGGAGGCATTAAATCTACCATGGAACACAGTGAAGACAGTCATCATCAAGTGGAGAAAATATGGCACAACTGTGACATTACCAAGAACTGGACGTCCTTCCAAAATTGATAAAAAGACTGGCCAGGGAGGCTGCCAAGAAGCCAACAGCAACATTGAAGGAGCTGCAGGAATTTGTGGCAAGTACTGACTGTTAAGTACATGTGACAACAATCTGCCGTCTTCTTCATATGTCTGGGCTATGTGGTAGGGTGGCAAGACGGAAGCCTTATCTTACAAAGAAAAACATCCAAGCCAGGTTACATTTTGTAAAAACACATTTGAAATCTCCCAAATGCATGTGGAAAAGTTTGTTATGGTCCGATGAAACCAAGGTTGAACATTCTGGCCATAATTCCAAAAGGTATATTTGGCACAACACAACACTGTTCATCACCAAAAGAACACCATACCTACAGTGAAGCATGGTGGTGGCAGCATCTTGTGTTGGGGCTGTTTTTCTTCAGCTGGGGGCCTTAGTGAAAGTGGAGGGAATTCTGAACAGTTCCAAATACCAGTCAGTGCTGGCATAAAACCTTCAGGCTTCTGCTAGAAAGCTGAAGATGAAGAGAAACTTCATCTTTCAGCATGACAGTGACCCAAAGCACACATCCAAATCAACAGAAGAATTGTTTCACCAGAAGAAGATTAAGGTTTTGGAATGGCCCAGCCACAGTCCAGACCTGAATCCGATCGGACATCTGTGGGGTGATCTGAAGAGGGCTGTGCACAGGAGATGCCCTTGCAATCTGACAGATTTGCAGCATTTCTGCAATGAAGAGTGGGCAAATATTGCCACATCAAGATGTGCCACACTGATAGACTCCTACCCAAAAAGACTGAGTGCTGTAATAGAAGCCAAAGGTGCTGCAACAAAGTATTAGTTTAAGGGTGTGCATATTTATGCAACCAGGTCATTTTAAGTTTTTTATTTGCTATTTTTCTCCTTAAAAGATTTCAGTTTGTTTTTCAATTGGGTTGTACAGGATATAGTTCACAATGATGGTGGAAAATGTTTTGAAATGATTTATTTTGGTCTCATTTTTTTACAACACAAAAACCTAGCATTTGAACAGAGGTGTGTAGACTTTTTATATCTACTGTATATGGAGTCAAGTGTCAGCCTTGAAACCTAATCTGAAAAGATTAAAGTATATAAAAAAAAAAAATCACTGACTTAAGGATGACCAGTCAAAAGTCGTTCTGCTCCATAAAACTGATTTGCATGCACTTATTTACTTATATTGAGACTGTAAATGGTGCCAGCCATCACCTGCTATGTGCAGATACATAAGAAATGGAATTGCTGAGTTTATTTTGATGAGATAAGAGGCCTAAATTAGAGCAAGAGGAGATGGTCGCACATTAAAGTCACAATTTCACATGACAAGCCTCTTGTTCATAATTTATGAGTTTATGAGACTCATACTTTCAAATTACTAATGACACTCAGCTAAAATCAGACTTTAAAATCTAAGCAGTTCACTGCAGAAAAGGAAATTGTCCACATTTTATAGAAAACGTCAACAATTAAAACTGCAAGCAGCGTTGAACGGGACTTTGCAGCTTTGGCGTCACTCGGGGAGGCATACAACTCATAAACCAGGCCTATTCAATTAGCGAGTCTTCCTTGGCGGGCTCAGGTCACAACAAGGAAGTATAAATTTAAGAAAAAAATATGAAGGAATGACGGTCCGCAAGCGTGCACACAAGCAACGCGTGTGACTGTCATCCGTGCAGAGGTCAGAAGCGCCCCGCCCGCGTGAGAATTCCAGTCTGGTGGCAGAGTGTCTCGCCAGCATCACTGTCCGAGAGAAGCATGAGCTTATTAAAGTACTTTAAACGTGGAAAAAAAAAAGCAGAGGAGTTGTGTAAGCAGCGAAGGCATTTATGGTGTTTTAACCCACTGGTAACGGTAACTTTAATCTGTCAGCAGCCTTCAGACAAACTAAATGTGCCAACATTTGGAATTCAAAATAAGGGAGGTTTTTCCTGCTGTCTGGGTGGTGAGGAGAATTTTTAGAAAAAACTATAAATATATAGAAGCATTATAACAGAAATAACTGCGTCTTTGGTAATTTATTTCATTAAATATAAATTTATTAATATTTTTTCTTTGAAATTCAGAGTTAAATTATTGTTCTGTTCTGGCTCTGCAAAATTATGGTCAAAAGTGTAAATTGTATAAGGAAAAAAAAGTCAAAATTTTGCCACAATCTGTTTCAAATTTATATAAAAAAACAGTGATTTTATTTAAAAAATAGACAAAAATTAGCCATAAAATAATACACAAATTTATAATAAAGTCTCAAATGTATAAGAAAAAAAAGAGGAAATTAAAAATTTCAGGAAAATGTTTTTTCAAATTTAGATAAATTTACAGAGAAAAGTAGAAAATTATAAGAAAATTGTTATAAATTTTGAAGAAAACCTCAAACCTTCGAGATTGAAGTCATTTCTCAAGTTTTAGGTGGGTATTTTTTGCATCCTTAACTATGAGAAATTTTTGGTTGACTTATATGTGTGTGTACCGGAGTGGTTGTGATGATCAGGTAGGCGTACCCTCCCTCCTGTTTCTGTTTCTTCCCGGCTCCGGAGCTCATTGGCACACCGACGTGACTGGACACACCTGCTGCTTCCTGGTCTACCAGGGTATAAAAGAGCCAGTGTATGAATGCTTCCCCGCTGGACCGTTGGGTCCACTGCCACTTCAGCAGTGTGTCTCCAGGGCTGTGCACGCTCACCTGAACCTTTCATCTCCAAACAATGGACTCTTCCACCCAGGTCAACCCATCCTCTCCTCATTCTCTACTGTATCCCATGCAGGAGTTCCCTGCCAGGTCCTCTGTTTGTACAGTAAGCCTTTTTTTTCCCCTCTCCTCTTTCTCCTCCTTAGTTATCCTTGTTTATTAATTATTTCTCTCCTCCTTCTCTTTCAGGCTGCGTGTGGCTCCAGCGTACTCCTGTCTTTGTGTAAATTTAAGTTTGCGTCTAATTTGCATCGTTCCTTATGTGTGCATGTTTATTTAGTTTGTCTAGTTCTGAATTTTAAGTTTTCATTAAAGTTGTGTTTATTTTACCACCTGAGTCTGAGTGTACATCCGACGTGGTTTGCTCTGTATTTGAGCCTATCTGGTATTGAATCATGACAGAACAGTCCAGCCAGGATCAAGGCTTAGCGGGCGCTAACCGGGTGAGCATTCAGCACTCTCGCGTTTGGATGGCACGGCGCGCCAGGTTATTTTTTTGTCTGAACAACTCCAAACTATTATGCAACAATTGGCTACTGTCACCGAGCAACTGTGCCAACTTCCTGGTGCGACAGCTACTCCTGCACCTGCTGCTCCAGCAGCTTCTCCTATCTGCAGAACTATTTCCATTCCCTTACCTGCCCCCTATGCGTGGGAGGTGGGGGTATGCAAAGGATTTCTGCTCTATTGCCGGCTTTATTTTCAGCAGGTGGAGGGGGAGTGTAGGGATGATTCGGCGAAAATTCAATTTATGACCCTGTTACTCCGAGACCGGGCGCTTAAGTGGGCTCAGTCCATCTTGAGCGGTCCGGAGGGGCCCCTGTACACATACAAACGGTTTGTACAGGAATTCACTCGGGCGTTCGATCATATGGAGAGTGAGGGGAATATCGCTAGCCAGTTAATGGGACTCGGGCAGGAGGGTCAGTTAGCTGCCAACTTTTCAGTCGAGTTCTGGGTCGCCGTGGCGGACTCCGGATGTAATTACTTTGCGCTACACAGCGCCTTCTTCTGGAGTCTAAATGCCAACCTCCACGATGAACTGGCTATCCGTGCTAATCCCTCCTCTTTGGATGGATTAATTGCGCAGGCGGTGGCCCTTGATAACCAGTAACATGAGCACACGCGCGGGAGCCAAGGGCTGCTGCTTCCTCGTCCACTTGACATCCGGCCCCCCACGTCATCTCGCGCCACCCCATCAGCGTCACCACTGGAGCCAAGGGTCCTCGGTAGAACTTATTTGACTCTGGAGGAACCAGTGCGGGGAAGAGGTGGGGGTTTGCATGTATTGCAGGGCCACTGATCATGCGATATCGAAATGTCCCCATTCAGCCAAGATCTGGCTTGTCAGTTACCGTGGGGGGTCTGGCGGAAGAATCTTCTCCAAATTCTCCCAATAGTTTTACACTCTCGGCCCTCATTCAGTTACCGGGGACCGAGTGTAAAACATCAGCTCTGATTGATTCCGGAGCTGAACAAAATTTCATTCAACAGGATCTGATTCAAAAATTTAAGATTCCCACCAAGAATCTCTCGACATCATTAAATGTTTCTGCTCTGTCTGGCTGTAGGCTTGCGGCGGTTACCCTTCAAACTGAACCTATTTCTATCACTTTGTCCGGTAAATACCATGAGACTATTCAGTTTTGTGTCCTTCCTCATTCGTCAACACCAGTGATTCTGGGGTATCGTGACTTCACAAACACAACCCCATTATTAACTGGGACCAGGGCTCCATTTCTTCCTTGAGCCCGTTTTGCCTTTCATCGTGTCTCCGCTCAGCCGCATGCTGGCCCACTCTCTCCATCTCCTCCCCTCCGGCTGAGCCAACGGATCTCAGCCTTGTGCACGAGGTCTATCATGACTTAGAGGAGGTCTTTAGCAAGTCAAGGGCCCTTTCGTTACCACCCCATCAGTCCTATGACTGTGCTATTGACCTCCTTCTGGGTGCGCGGCTGCCATCCAGTCGGCTCTACAGTTTATCTGGGTCAGTTAGGACACGATGGAGAGCTACACTGAAGACTCCCTTAGCGCTGGCCTTATTCGCCCGTTGTCCGCCCCTCTCGGCACTGGGTTCTTTTTTGTAGGTAAAAAGGACAGGTCCCTGTGGCCGTGCATTGATTATCGTGAGCTTAACGCTATCACCATCCATCCATCTTCTACCGCTTAATCCTTTTCGGGTCGCGGGGGGGGCTGGAGCCTATCCCAGCATCTTTGGGCGGGAGGCAGGGTACACCCTGGACAGATCGCCAGTCCATCGTAGGGCCAACACAAAGAGACAGACAACCATTCACTCTCACATCCATACCTAAGGACAATTTAGAATCCCTAGTTGATGCCATTTAACCTCACCTGCATGTTTTTGGCCTGTGGGAGGAAACCGGAGTACCCGGAGTAAACCCACGCAGACTCAGGGAGAACATGCAAACTCCACACAGAAGGGTCACCGATGTTCAAGGGTGGAATCGATCCCATGACCTTCTTGCTGTGCTGCCACTGTGCTAACCACTGCGCCATCGTGCTGCCCTAACGCTATCACCATTAAGTATAAATATCCATTGCCCCTCATTAATTCGGCCTTTGAACTTCTCCAGCGGGTGCGGTTTTTCACCAAACTCGATCTCCGTAACGCATACAATCTTGTTTGCATATGTGAGGGAGACGAGTGGAAGATGGCCTTTAAAACACATCTGGGCCAATCTGAGCATATAAAAGAGCCAGTGTGTGAATGCTTCCCCGCTGGACCGTTGGGTTTGCTGCCACTTCAGTGGTGTGTCTCTGGGGCTGTGCGCACTCATCTGAACCTTTCATCTTCAGACAATGGACTCTTCCACCCAGGTCAACCCATCCTCTCCTCATTCCCCATTGTATCCCATGCAGGAGTTCCCTGTCAGGTCCTGTTTGTACAGTAAGCCTTTTCTTCCCTCTCCTCTTTCGCCTCCTTAGTTAAAGAACAGAGTGTTGTGAACTAAAGAACAGAGTGTTGTGTTTAATTCATGCTGCATGGAAAATCATTGGAGTTAAAGAGTATGTATCCATGCAGATCTTATACGAACAGGCATCCTGTAGACAAGCTCAAAAAAGAATCAGTGACACGAGCCATGTATTAAACATTGAATATGAGTGGCTGCCCTCAGGGAGGCGATACAGAGTCCCCAAGTGCAGGTTTAATAGATATAAGAATTCATGTATCCCGACATCAGTAAAACTTCTAAACTCAAATAGATAGGTCAAGGATAGTTATAACTCCTGTTCTTAATGACTGCTGTTATCCATTTATTTATGTATGTATTTGTATTATTTATTGGGTTTTATTTCATCTATTTTTTTTATGAAGGATCTTATGTACTACATCCATTGTGTATGTGTGGATTGTGTGGTTGCAGCACGGGTGATAAGCCCAAGACAAATTTCCCCTTGTGGGACAATAAAGTTTATCTTATCTTATCTTATCTTATCCTTGTTTATTAATTATTTCTCTCCTCCTTCTCTTTCAAGCTGCTTGTGGTTACCACACCACACCACGCTTTTCTCTCCCTCTCCCACCTCCCATTCCCTTACTGATCCCAGCTTGCTGCGTTGTCTGTGTCGCTCTTCTTCTGGTTGAATCTTATTCCAAATGGAAAATTATGGATTTGGTGGGCTTTATATGCGATTGACACCACTTCAAAAGAAGATCGGGCTAGGGGGAGCCCAAGTGGACTCATGGACAATTGGGAATTCATGTGTCTGTGTGATTCAACTGAGATGCGGAAGACATCTCTATTTGTTTGGCTTTTGATCACAGGATTTCTATTTTGGCTCTGGAGTTTCCTGATGTATCAGAAATTAAGAAGTTGGGAGAGCTAATCAAAATGCGGACCCGGCAAAGCTCCTTCAACAACAAATTCGACCAGTTGGGGAGTGCACTGATAGCGGCAATGGTGAACTGAATGGTGGCTGATTCAGTAGGTGGTATACATCTGGAGTCGCTGGTGCTCTTCAGGGAATGATTTTAAAGCCTGTATATGGAAATTATGAAGCACGGAATCGCAAGAGAGATGGAAATTCTATGCTCTGAGTGAACTGTGCCTTTGACCTTGATTCGGCGCCCTCTCCTCCTGGATGAAGACAAAACAGAAAAGAGTTTGGCTTCTCTTTAACCCAAACAATTAACATCAATTGTTAACATCAATTGATAGCAATTGATGCAATTGATAGCAATTGATAGCAATTGATAGCAATTGATTCGAGGACAGCGCTATCATGTGTCTAATACAGAACTTTGCCATCTGGCATGCACGAAGAGAGACAGACTCTGGGACATGCTTATCTGTGTTTTGAAAACATGAACATAACAACTATCCGTTGCCAGGAGGCGCCCCCCTTTGTTGTACATCAGCAACTGATACATTCAACACTGCACTCACACTGATTATTATTATCTACATGCTGACTACACACACACTGGTCTCTCTTCGCTCCTTTGTATTGTGTGATCTGTATTAGTCTGCTAATTGTGCTTAGAGGGTTTTTTTCTATGTAATCACAATTTAGATTATCTATGTAATCTTTATTTTGATTAACTATGTTTTTTCTCTCTGCCTATTGTGTCATTCCCTCCCCCATTCCCCCTCTTTACCCTCCACTGATGACAGGCACCCTCATGGCAGCCGCGTCATTGGAGGCGCTTATCGCGCGCCCAATGTCAAGTCAAATTCCTCGTTTGTTTACTCTGTAAACATGCTTGGCAATAAAGCTTTCTGATTCTGATTCTGATTCTGGTTCCAGTGTGCTCCTGTCTTTGTGTAAATTTAAGTTTGCATCTAATTTGCATTGTTCCTTATGTGTGCATGTTTATTTAGTTTGTGTAGTTCTGAATTTTGTGTTTTCATTAAAGTTGTGTTTATTTTACCACCTGAGTCTGAGTGTTCATCCGATGTGGTTTGTTCTGTGTTTGAGCCTATGACAGTGGTGGCCTACTTAGTCGAGCATCCGCCCCACAACCGGGAGGTCGCGGGTCCAAATCCCATCCGGATCATACCAAAGACCCTGTAAAAATGGTACCTTCCGCCTTCTATCTTGGTGCTCAGCATAGGAGAATGGGGAAAGGAAAGTTAACACACAGAGCTACCAGAGGACTGACCCCCCACTGTAGCTTTCACTACTTACAGTAGCTGTGTGGCCTAGGGTCAGAGAAATGGCGATAGGATCTGCCCTATACACCACATAGTGTCCCACATGCTGTGGATATGTGTGTGTAATGCAGTGTGTAGTTATAAAAAGAGGTTCCTACTCACACGTGTGATTTAAAACAAAACAAACCACAGTAGTGGATGTGCAATGTTTGTTAATGTTATCAATCTTTTCTTGGAGGGTTTGTGCACTGAAGTATTTGACAGTTCATTTTTTATTCAGCTAAGTACACTTTGTGATGTGCCAAGGTCAGTTATGACCAGGATGTAGTATATTTTAATTCCTAAGGGAAACAAATGTTAATGCTACTAGCAGTGCACGTTGACGTTTTTAATGCACTTTGGGATATGCCTAAGATGTGATCAAAATGGTTATTTACAGAATTGTATTTTTCCCTCCATTCTATTTAATTAATTGTTGTTCAAGAGGAAAAAAATTTCTACTACTTTAAGTTCTGCTCAACCCAAGCACTGTTATTGTGTTTTTATGCACTTTTGATGTGCCTTTGTCATGTGCCGAGCATACATTTAAAACCAAGACAATGAATAAAAAGTGCATATTTTGCATCATATTGATCTGTGTTGGTTTGAAATTTGTCATATTCAACAGATCGCTGAAAATGTGCTGCACAGTTACATGTCTTGATTTCAAAATGTGGCCCAACTGATTTTGTAATTGAATAGCCCCAACATAAACTGTTCACATCGCTGGGTCAAATGAGCTTTGATTGATGAATAACACATTATGGTGCATAACATCTATTACCAGAGTTATAACCCTTTTATTCCTCAGTTAGGGGGCGCTGTGGCTATGTGTCATTGTGCATTATAGAAGTGTTCAGTGTTGGCTAGCTATTCACTATGCAAAATTTTATTTAATTTGGATAACGTATGCCACAGTTACAAAGATTTCTCTTCAACTACGAGGTACTATAGCTATTTGTGCTATAGTAATATAAATCTGTTCTGGGTGGGATTAGTATTATATATTTGTATTTTGGCTCCAATCAGACAATGTACATTTGAATTATAACAGCTTCCCATTGCTTGGCATCATGCCATCTGATGGCCATGGAGTCTGAGCATTAAATGAGAGCCAACAGTTTTTGTTATTAAGCATCATCAACTTCTTCAGACCTGTCTTTGAGTTTCTGAGCTCACTGCGGTCAACATACTCAAAATGCAATAGCCCTGTGAAAAAGCGCTTCCTCTCTCTGCTAGGGAGAGCTACACTTATATTTTCATATTGTTATACAAAACTGTTCAGATATGGAAGGTCATCATGGCGGTGCGGTGGCATAGTGGTTAGCACTGTGGCAGCACAGCAACTCACCTTTGGCCATGGGATCCCTGGTTCAATCCCAGCCCGTGACCAACTGTGATATGTGTGGAGTTTGCATGTTCTCCCCGTGTTTGCGTGGGTTTACTCCTGGAGTTCTCCGGTTTCCTCCCACAGGCCAAAAACATGCAGGTTAGGTTAATTGGAGACTCTAAAAGTGGCTCTAGGTGTGGATGTGCGTGTGAATGGTAAAGGGATAGCGCCGTACCGTGGCTGCTTCATCCATCCAGGTGGATGCCCTCAATTTTCCCTCTGGGGATCAATACAGTATACAACAAAAAAAAAATACATGACAAGTTGGAGTGGAATTGAATAATATATGTTCAAGTTCAAACAATTTCCTGTTTTTTGGGGAGATATCAAATGTGACCATGCCCCTACAGCCAAACGGTTTAGCTTTTGGAAAAGTTTTCAACACCCTAACAATACATGCCTGTAGATTATTCCTGCCAAAAATGAGGTCAGACGGTAGGATTCCCTAAAACAGATATGGGCAACTGGCGGCGCACATGCGGCCCCCGACGTCAGCCACTGCGGCCCACTAGTCCATTTCCAAAAATCAGTTATCTATTTATATCCCGTTTGAACGTATTTAGAACTGCATTCTTAAATGCAGTTATAGAGTCCACCAGCAGAGGGAGCTCTAATCAAAACCTAGGTGCCTCTCCATGAGTGGAGCAAAAGTGAGGTAGCCACAGATAGAGGGAGCTGTATGCCCCGAAGTACGTCTTTTAAGGTATGTATGTGTTGCATGCTGAGACTGCATTTACAGGCTGTCAACAGCAGTAAGTGTACAGAGTAGGCTGCTTTTAAACAACAATAAATGTTCCAGCTCCTCACTGAGGAGTATTTACAGTAGCAAATTTCAAACTGAAAGGCAAATTTATACAAGAAATGGCAAATTTACGACAGAAAAACACTAATTTAGAAAAAAACCCGAGTACAACTAAAAAGTTATAAATTGTTAAATAAAATGATACAAATTTATCAGTAGAAGCTTGCACATCTAATACCAAAATAAAATATAGGTTTGCCAAAAAAGGCTAATTTAACCTCTTGCACTCCGGGATACCGCGGGCGGTCACGTCTCTGCGTCCTAGGGCGCACTGAAATAAAAAAAGCTGCATTTCCGTTCTTCCACTACAGACACAGCCGCGAATAGAAAGCCAAAGGAGTGCTTTGATTGGTTTAGATTTGATTGACCTCTCATTCGACTAATAAGAGCCTTGAATTGGGTTTCTGAAACCTTGAAGAACCAATGACTGAAAACCTAGCAAGAAGGACCCGCCTACCAACGGCTGCGAATACAGCGAGCCAATTGAAGCAGAGAAGTTCGAAAGCGTGCGTCCCGTGCGTAAAATCTGTTTTGTGTAAGCCGCTGGGTGACACACACGCGTTCGCCAGTCTTTTTTTCTTACTACTGTTCTTATTTGTTTTGAAAAATCGTTCGCCAAAACCGCAATCATGGAAGCATAAAACCGCAATAATGGAATCATGGTTTGACCGGGTGGGTCGCGTGACCAGAACCACAAGTCGTAACAAGCGGACCAGCGTCATGTTCGTCTGACAATGAGGAAGAGAAGTTCGCCAGCGACACTGCTGTTGTGGACAGGTAAGTGTTATAAGGTAAATTATTCTTTATCCCTGAAAATTGTAATCAAAATGACTTTTGACCGATCGGTAAATTACAACTGTGTGTCACCGCCACATGACGGACCGTGTCCGGTCTGTGCGCCGCGTCCGGACCGTGAACGCCCCCCTCCCCCCCGCTAATCTTCTGTAGCAGATTGCAGATATATTGCAGATATTTTAGTACAACTGTGCGTAGTAGACTGCGGCGCACCGTCCCCGCTGTCCGTCATGTAGCGATGGACGATGTCCGTCCTCTGTAGCGGGGGGGGGGGGTTGTTATCCTGTACATTACAGATATTTTAGTATAATTTTTAGTGCACCGTAGGTTATTTTTTCTTGTAAAAAAAAAAAAAGCCACACATTTTTTACGTGGCATGCTTCTTTGTGTGTGGGGGCTTGTTTGTTCATTCATTCATTCATGAATGAATAAACAACCCCCCCCCACACACACACACACAGCCCTGAGTGTCACCTTTCATTAGAGCCCAAGATCAAGCTTCTATATTGAATCATTCAAGAGTTACAGATGTTCTTCCAAACTGTGCCATTTGGCACAGTTTGGCACAGTTCAAAAACGCCTGGGAACAACCTGAGGAAACAGCTGTGTAATATATTCATTTTTTGTGGTATTGTTACAAAATTTGGACCTCAGCTGGATAACACTTGGCTCTACATTTCTGTTGCATTTTCCAGCCCGGATCTGACAGCTGTGTGTTATTTGCAAGCATTTGTATCCAAAAAAACACCCAGGCAAAATTTATTTTCTTCAAGTTCAGTATGTTTAGATGACTGTTACTCAGTGGCAGGAGCACTTAGAGAGATTATGACTGTTTTGCCAAAAAATTCAAAGTGTTTTCTTTTAAATGAGACCAACCCCATAAAGATGCTGCAAAGGGTTGAAGAACAGCTTTTGATTTACTTGGGGTATGTTATTTTTAGGCGTTTTTAGGGAAATTGACCAGAGTGCAAGGGGTTAAACCAGAAATGTAGCATATTTATCAGTAAAAATATTTTCTTATTTACTTTGATCATATTCTTCTAATATTTTAAAAGCATTTTTCTTCATCGTCATATTTCCTTTTCTTCTTGGCTTTTTGTTAATTACCATCTGGAATTTCTTTTTGCTCATCATTTTGATGGAGAGAGTTTTAAAAATTAGGTCATGAAATAATTTTATCAGTAAATTTAATTCTAATATAATAAAACACTGAGTAGCTTTTATTTTCATTTGCATTTTCAGTTTTAATTGTGAAACTTTTGACTTTGAAGAACCCCCACCCCCCACCCCCCTGAAGGTTTACATATAAATCTGGCCCTCGGGAAGTGAAGAAAAAAACTGTGGTCCTCACTACCAAAGTTGCCCATGCCTGTCCTAGAAGGAGCTCGTTGAAGCATGATTGTTAAACCAGACTGTCAGTGATGGAGTAGCTCATTCAGGTATGACGTAATCACGCGGGGGTGCTCAGATCTTTTGATTGTTGACCTTGACCTTAAGCACAGCCTAGATACAGACCCATCTAGGACGTGCATAAAGTAGAGGTCAGTGGCGTAGGAGGAGTAAAGTTTTTTGAGAAATCCTAAATGCCCAGATCTTCTGACCTTTGACAGTGATCTTGACCTTGACCTCAGCCTGGATGCAGACCTAGCTGAGGCTCACTGTGAGTGAGTTTCATGAGAACAGGTAATTGCCTAGGAGCAGTAGTGATTTTTTTAATCATGCAAGTGCTCAGATCTTCTGACCTTTGACAATGACCTTGAGCACAACTTGGATGAAGACCCTCCTCAGCATCATTGTGAGTGAGTTTGGTGAACATCAGGGCAAATGCCTAGGATGAGCAGCGATTCCCGTAAAATGTGGACGAACAACTGATGGACGTTGAGTGTCATTCCATAAAATACAAATTTTTTAGCCAGAAAAAATGGTGACTTTTCATGCATGTTTTGTTGTTTTGTTTCGTATACTTTATTAATCCCAGAGGCAAATTGGTCCACTGTGTTTTATCAAGACCAAAGTCAGTATAGTCGTCTACCAGGAAATTTTACAGCACTTCATGCTTCCCTCTGCTGACAAGCTTTATGGAGAAGCTGATTTCATTTTCCAGCAGGACTTGGCATCCCCCACACACTGTCAAAAGTATCAAAACCTGGTTTAATGACCATGACATCACTGTGTTTGATTGGCCAGCAAACTCTCTTAACCTAAACCCCATACAGAATCTATGGAGTATTGTCAAGATGAAAGACACCAGACCCAACAATGCAGATGAGCTGAAGGTCACTATCAAAGCAACCTGGACCTTCATGGCACCTCAGCAGTGCCACAGGCTGATCACCTCCATGCTACACCACATTGATACAGTAATTAATCTAAAAGGAGCCCTGACCAAGTATTGGTCAGAGCTGGTACCGAGTGGTACCGAGTGTGTACATGGACATACTTTTCAGTCGGTCAATATTTTTTTATTAATTTTATGTAATATTCTAAATTTTTGAGAAACTGAATTTGGGGTTTTCATGGGCTGTAAGCCAAAATCATCAAAATTAAAATGTCATGTGTCTGAGCTCTGGTTTGTTACTGAGCTCAGACCCTCACTTTATTTCTAATATTGTTTATCTGTGAGTTTGAGTTTGTTAGTTTTCTGTATATGTATGTTGGTCTATTTTCTGTTCTGTGGCACAAGCTCCCTGTTAAATCAAAGGGAATCTTCATTCTTTTGCATGTCCTTATGTTGTTAAAATTGTGTTAACAGGCCTGAGGAGTTGTTAGTTCCTGTCCAGCAAGTCAGTTGGGGGTGGGGGTGGGGATCAGTGCTGCTGATAAAGCCACGTCACCCTTTAACCCTTTGGTTTCCATCTCAGCAGCAGCTCTGTTTGAATTGTCCTCAGAAGGGAACATGTAAATCGACAGAGGTGTGAAGATTGTCACAGTTGTTCCCACTGATGTCATGGGGGGGATAATCCGTTAGGTGTCATGTGTTTACTCTTCCTGGGTTAACTGGATTATTTTTGCTGCTGGGGATCACCTATTCCTCTTCTTCTCCTTTTTCCCTGCTGATTAATGCAGATCTGCAGGATTTAACACCTCCAAACACCACCGCTTAGTTCCTCCTCACAGCTGTCTTAAAAAAAATGCCCAACACGCGCCAATTTATCACATCCTTTTTTCATGTAAATTAGAAACATTCTTTTGTAAATGTGAGGATTTTTCTCATAAATTTGCAGGGTTTTCCTGCAGAGTTAGAGCCATTTTACTCAGAAATGTGCAGCTTCTTACTTGAAAATTTGCAGCTTTTTATTATTCATAATTTTGCAGTTTTTTTCCTCATGAATTAGGAACTTTTCTTACTCTTGAAAAAAAGCTTAAACTTGCAGCATTTTACTCAAATCTTATATCTGCAGCGTTTTAGGTTGTAAACAGTTGGAATGTTGGAATGTTTTTACACCTTCTTTTGTCTTTTTGCTAAAGTTGCAGCTTCTTACCCATAAAATTCCACTTTTTTTGGTCAGAAACTGGCAGCTTTTAACTGAGACTTACATCCCCCCCCCTTTTTTTTTGGTCAGGTCAGGCATTGGCTTGCTTGCTACCAGATAACCATGAAAACTGGTACTACCTGTCTCATGGGTCGGGCCGTTGGCGACTCAACCAGCATCCCTGCCCTTCCGAGGGTGTGGAGGGTGAAACAGAGCATCCTGGCAGAACTAAAAACAATATCTGCCACAGGTCTGTGGTGGACCACTCCCAGTTACACAGGGTGAGACTGGATATCCTGGCAGATAAGCACATCTGTCGCAGGGTCTGTGGTGGACTGTGCCAGTCGGTGCATTGTGACATGCACTACACAAAGAGCAGAGATAAACAAACCTATCATCTGGTCAGTCACTGCAACAGATACTGGAGTCAGTTTGTCTTGGCTTGTCCTTGCCACTGATAATACCTTTATCCACCAAGAATGTGCTGCTAGTCCAGCAAAAGCTAGCAGTACTCAAATACTTTGCAAGCAGTTTCATGAAATGGTCAATCAGAAAGCAACTCATACTGGCTCAGACATCGCCCGGGCTTACAAGGTCCACACTGATCTGTTCACACTCTGACAGGCAGCGAAAAGTAGGCTAGGAGCAGGAAGACAAAAGAAGAGGAAAACAGCAGCCTTGTGTGTAGCAGAATGGAATGTATGTACTCTGTTGGACAGAACAACATCACAGCGCCCAGAAAGACAGACTGTGCTTGTGGCCCTGGACATGAACAGGTACAATGTAGACATAGCTGCACTTAGTGAAACAAGATTGCCTGGATATGACAACTTGGAAGACCATGGGTACATCTTCTTTTGGAGCGGGAGATCAACTCAAGAAAGGAGAGAAGCAGGAGTGGGCTTTGCAGTTAGAAAGGAGATAGCAGCAATGCTTGATGAGGAACCGGTGCCAATCAATGACAGGATAATGACTATGAGACTCCCACTACAGCGGAAGATGTATGCCACACTCATCAGTGTATATGCCCCAACAATGACCAACACAGAGGAGGTGAAGGAAGAGTTCTACAGTGATTTACGTGAGACTATCAGGCGTGTACCGACTGATGACAGGCTGATACTCGTTGGAGATTTTAATGCCAGAGTTGGTTTGGACACTGAGAAATGGAAAGGAGTGCTAGGCAGTCATGGAGTAGGCAAGTGCAATGCTAATAGAGAACTTCTACTTGCACTATGTTCAGAGTAGCTTTGTTCCAAATTGTAATCGCTCTTGTTTTGTTTTTCTTTTGAATTCTTGGATGGAATATGGGTGGGCAATATAAGCTGCGGCTTCAGCTATCACCCATTTCAGATAACTTATGTTGAACTGTATAATCAGAGGAGTTATTGTTTAAGTTGACCTTGTTGGATTTTTTCCCCTTTGTTATATTATTCTGTTTCTTTTTAATCTTTACTTTTAATCTATCCAAAATAAAGATTCATTCATTCATTCATTCATTCATTCATTCATTCAGTACAACCTTGTGATAACCAACACTCTATTTAAGCACAAGGACACACACAAGAAGACATGGATGCACCCAAGATCCAAGCACTGGCACTTATTAGACTACATTATAGTCAGGCAGAGAGACATAAGGGATGTATTGGACACCAGAGCAATGAGAGGCGCGGACTGTGGTACTGATCATGGTATGCTGATATTCTAGATTAAGGATTTGCAGACGAAAACAGCACTGCAGGATGGGTGCGAAGCCACCACGGAAGCTAAACACTAGAAGAAGAAGAGGAAATACTCAAAGGTTCAGAGTGAGTTACAGAAGTACACCAGAGAGTGAAGTCCAACTGGTGGGATGAAAAAGCAGAGGAACTTCAAACTGCAGCATACAGAAAGAACATGAAAACATTCTTCACAGGTTTGAGAGAAATCTACGGCCCTAAACCAAGAGGAATGATCCAACTAAAGGCTATGGATGGTGAAACGGTTTTGCAGGAGAAAGACAAGATCCTGGACAGATTTGCAGACCACTTTGACCAACTACTAAACAACCCTGGAGATCTCACTGAAGAGGCTAAAGAAGCTCTAGTGCAGCGACCAGCTGTATCAAGTCTGGATGAACCACCAAATTTTGATGAACTAATGGCAGCTATCAGGACAACACAGGATGGTAAAGCTCCAGGAAGGGATGGAATTTCAGCAGAAGTGTGGAAATTTGGTGGCGTTCAGCAGACCAACTGCCTGCACAAGCTCATCCAAGAGATATGGGATGCCCAGAAAGTACCTCAAGACTGGAAGGATGAAAGTATTGTGCCTTTGTTCAAGAAAGGTGACAGGAAAGATTGTGGAAATTACCGAGGTATATCACTGCTAGCCACTGTTGGTAAGATTCTCTCACGTGTACTACTTAACAGACTCAGTGACCACATCTCGCAGAATGTACTACCGGAAACCCAGTGCAGCTTTAGAAGTGGAAGAAGCACAATGGGCATGATTTTCTGCTTGAAACAGATTCAAGAAAAGTGTATCGAACAGAACATGCCGCTTTATGTAGTCTTCATAGACTTCAGTAAAGCCTTTGATACTGTTTCGCGACAAGGACTTTGGCAGGTACTCAAGAAATATGGTTGTACAGAGAAGTTTGTCAGCCTGATCAAGGCACTCCATACAGGTATGCAAGCAAACGTGGCAATGAGTGGTTCAGTAGCTAAAGACTTTTCAGTAAGCAATGGGGTGAAACAAGGGTGTGTGCTGGCACCTACACTCTTCTCACTATAGCTGGCAACCATGCTTGAGGTGGCCTTCAAAGACACTTCAGAAGGAGTATACATTCAAACAAGGAAAGAAACAGACTTGTTCAATGTGGCACAGTTTAAAGCCAAGAGTAAGGCATCGATAAAGGTAGTAAGAGAAATGCTCTTTGCTGACGACAGTGCTCTAGTTGCACACAGCGTGGAAGATATGCAATCTTTAGTGGAGAAATTTGCAAGAGCAGCTAGCCAATTCAGCCTCCAAATCAATATCAAGAAGACAGAGTGCCTTTATCAACCACCAAAGTTCCAGTTATCAACATCACTACCAGAAGAGATCAGCATTGGTACAGAGCCACTAGTCAAGTGCAAGACTTTCAAGTATCTAGGGAGTACTGTTTCAGAGAATGCTAGGCTGGAGGATGAACTATCTCTCAGAATGGGAAGAGCAAGCGCTGTGTTTGGAAACTTGAGGGAGAGACTGTGGAACAATCGACATGTGTCTATCCGTGTGAAATGCAAAGTGTACAGAGCGACAGTACTGGCTACTCTATTGTACGGTGCTGAAACTTGGACTGTCTACAGAGTGCAGGTGAAGAAACTCCACGCGTACATGATGAGACACCTTCGAGCCATAATGAACATCTCATGAAAAGACAAGGTAACCAACATAGAAGTGTTGAAACGAGCTGGTCTACCATCAATGGAGGACATGCTAATACAGATGAACCTGAGATGGTCCGAACATGTTGAGAGGATGGACCACCAGCGTCTCCCTCGGCAGTTACTCTACTCACAGTTATGCGAGGGCAAACGCAATCAGGGTCGATCAAGGCTCAGATTTAAAGACACTGTAAAAAGAAACTTGAAGAAGCTGGAAATGGACAGGAGTTCCTGGCAGCGGAAGGCTAAGGACAGAGCTGTGTGGAGGAATCTGATCAGACCTAAATGAAACAGTCATTGTCACCCTCGACAGACTGCTATGATGATGATGATGATGGATGGATGGCACGAGCTCCCTCCTCATCTCCCAGGAACACCCACCAGCTGCTCGCCATCTGCCTTCCAGCCATCCTAGCTGTGTGCAGTTGGAAATTAGGTCAGCTGCTCGCTCACACCTGCTGCTCATTATTTCCCCCACTATTTATAAACAGCCGTTTCTCTCCATCAGTGCGGCAGTCTCACTTGTGTTCAGACTGGACTTTTCTCGTACGGACAGTCTCCCCCTCCTCTCCTCCAGAGTGTCCTCAGCTCTGTAGAGTCATATCTGTGTAAGTTATTCTTGTTTGCATTTTTGTGTTGTCAGCACTATTTTTGGACTATTATGTTAATAAATGTCACTACTGCAGTTAAGCACCTGGGTCTGTCTTTCTGACCCGGAGGGGCGTTCATGACATAAAATAAATAAACACTTGAAATATATTACACTCTGTGTAATGACTCTATAATATATTTTAATTTTTTTGATTGAATTACCTAAATAAATAAAGTTTTTGTTGACATTCTAATTTATTGAGATGCACCTGTACATACACACACACACACACACACACACACATTATATATATATATATATATATATATATATATATATATATATATATATATATATATACGTATATATATACGCGCGCGCACACACACACACACACACACACACACAGTCAAGTGAAAAAATTAGGGCACCCTCTATAAGCCTGTGTTTTTTTAACATATTTGGACATATGGATATCTAATCTAATACCAACGTTAAAATACTGGGAGATTCATGTAATACAACTAATCAATTAAAAATAAATTAAAGACTTTTTTCAAATTTTCTGTAAAATGTAATTCTAAACAAATAGTGAGGAATAAATTAGGACACCCCCATCTTTTTTAGGACACCCCCACATTCATTCCCACTTAAAATGGCTAAAATAAATGTTAAAAAATGCAAATAAAAACAAAAACAAGGTTAGACATAGATATGTGAACATTTCTTAATAAAGAACTGAATATTTAATGGGGTGTCCTAATTTTTTCACATGACTATATATTAATCAATTTTTAAATGGGGGAATGTAGATCTACTAATTTTTTATTCTATTTCTTTTTACTTTTTAATTCAAACAGACTGAGCATTGGATCATATGCTGCCATGACCCTGGCAGATAAAATTCTGCTCCACATGAGTAAAGGGAGGAAGGGAAACAAGCTCAGTTATGATATGGTCATGGAGTAGCTCCCCTCAGTTTGTCTGACATGCATGAAATACGAAAGCTGTCTCCCACACAGGCCAGCAAAGATCACCGCTGCCTCACCCCTCCACCACTGCTGCTGCCTCACAGGCATTTAAGCTGCCCGCCCGCCCGCCTGCCTGCCTGTTGCAGTAAAGACTTCCAGACAGTAGCCTGGCTATAATTAAGAAACGGTAAAATGCACACCTAGCGAGGGCCAGGGCTACCACTTGAGATCAAAGACCCCTGGCCCTCAATGACAGTTTTTCTCCCCCATCAGAAACCACTGATTTAGAGTGTTTGATCTCAAGTTGTGCAGTTCTGTATGCCACCTTTAGCCTGCAAACAATGTGAGCGGAGGCAATGTTCCACATTAAAACAACCAGAAGATCGGAGATTAGAATACGGCGTCACAAATATCTTGTAGTTTTGCCATTTTCTTATTTTCTCAGATTAATCCCCCAGCAGACTCATTTAAATAACCAAGTCAAATTATTATTAGAGTGCTCCACACTGCCTCCTTGGACTGATTTTTTTCTCCTTTTGAAATTTTTTTAAATCATCCTGCATTTGTTTAGCTTCCTGATGTGACACAGCCTTGATAATGATGCGCCGCAGCTAAAGAAACCCTCTTAGCATGGTGGAAGTTCAGAAAATGTTTCTACAAATAGACTGTGGAAAGCAAAGTGCTTAGGATAAAAGTAAAAAAATAAGACGCTGCATGGAAACACAGTGAATGGTTTTACCACATTTAGTCGTTGATGTGCCAGTTTTTTGAGACATTTTCCTTTGAGAAAAAAGATAAGAAATAAAGGCTAGTTATGCTAAGTCACCAAAATAAACCCTAACAATTGACAACTGCTGTCACCTTCAAAATAATACTCAACCACAAATACATTTAAAGAGCAAAACTCTCACAACAAGTGTATCTCCAACAAAGTCCAAATCTGGCCAGTGATGACCTGCTTCCTGCTGTTCCAATAAAAGACTAATAATAAACATAAAAGACAGACTACTTTTGAGTGCAGGAGCCACTTAAAGGTCAGACTGGCATTATTTTAACCTTTGGATATGCCTGTCACTGTAGTTGCTTTATTTTTAGAGATTACAGACAGGATTTCACATGGAGCTATAGAGTTGTTCACTTCAGAAAGACCAAGAGTTCAATTTCAAGCGTTGCTCTTCCCCCACAGACAACTAAGCAAAGAAAAATTTAAGACCTTGGCAACAGCTGTATCTTAAGGAGCGGCGAATGCTGGAGAACGTCGCAATTTTGGGGTTTCATCGGTGTTCGGAAAAAGGTTGCCAAACAGTTGGCAAACCGTTTAAGGTCATGAACAGTTTTTTCTTGTCACCACAAACATTTGAAAGCGGTCACTTAAAGCGAATATATTTTTCCGCAAACATTTGCGGCACAGTTGTAAGCATTTGCAAATGGTTGTGTAACTGAGTCAGGTTTGTGGGCTGCCTTGCTCGCATGTCTTTTCAGCTCTGCACACAAATTTTCTGTGGAATTGAGATCAGGGCGTTGTGATGGCCACTCTAAACATTGACTTTGTTGTCCATAAGCCACCCATTTGCACACAAGTTTTAATGTCCTGGTAGTGATGTTACACCTGACATCGCCCACTCCACACTGATTCAAACAATATTAAAGTGGAAGTGTCATGAGCCGTGTATCGAGCACTGTTTCAGCACGCCCACAGTCACGTGACTGCAGCAAGCGAGACCTCGTTATGTCGGGCACATCATGTGACTCAATGGCTCTTGGCAGTAGTGCAACAATTTGGATGTAAGCTGCCAGTAAAACCTAAAGAAGAAGAAGACTTGAGGGCTCACAGGAAGTTTGAGAAGGTTGGGCATTTGAATATAAGTCGGGGAGAGTATTACGAAGTTAGAATTAGGTTTAGGTTCAGTAACATTAAACAAAAACACAATCCATTCACTAAATATTACACAGAGATACATGCAAACACACTCATTCACACAAACACACTAGATAGATACGGTGCATCCAGAAAGTATTCACAGCGCTTCACTTTTTTCCACATTTTGTTATGTTACAGCCTTATTCCAAAAGGGATTAAATTCACTTTTTTCTTGAAAATTCTACACACAATACCCCATAATGACAACGTGAAAAAATTTTTTTTGATATTTTTGCAAATTTATTGAAAATAAAAAAACTAAGAAATCACATGTACATAAGTATTCACAGCCTTTGCTCAATACTTTGTTGATGCACCTTTGGCAGCAATTACAGCCTCAAGTCTTTTTAAAAATGATGCCACAAGCTTGGCACACCTATCTTTGGCCAGTTTGGCCCATTCTTCTTTGCAGCACATCTCAAGCTCCATCACGTTGGATGGGAAGTGTTGGTGCACAGCCATTTTCAGATCTCTCCAGAGATGTTCAATTGGATTCAAGTCTGGGCTCTGGCTGGGCCACTCAAAGATATTGACAGAGTTGTCCTGAAGCCACTCCTTTGATATCTTGGTTGCGTGCTTAAGGTCGTTGTCCTGCTGAAAGATGAACCATCACCCCAGTCTGAGGTCAAAAGTGCTCTGGAGCAGGTTTTCATTCAGGATGTCTCTGTCCATTGCTGCATTCATCTTTCCCTCTATCCTGACTAGTCTCCCAGTTCATACCACTGAAAAACATCCCCACAGCATGATGCTGCCACCACTACTGGCGTGGTTATGAACGGTGCCTGGTTTCCTCCAAATATGACGCCTGGCATTCATGCCAAAGAGTTCAATCTTTGTCTCATCAAACCAGAGAGTTTTGTTTCTCATGGTCTGAGAGTCCTTCAGGCGCCTTTTGGCTAACTCCAGGTGGGCTGCCATGTGCCTTTTACTAAGGAGTGGCTTCCATCTGGCCACTCTACCTTACAGGCCTGATTGATGGATTACGGCAGAGATGGTTGTCCTTCTGGAAGGTTCTCCTCTCTGCCCGGAGAAACATTGGAGTTCTGACAGAGTGACCATTGGGTTCTTGGTCACCTCCCTGACTAAGGCCCTTCTCCCCCGATCGCTCAGTTTAGATGGCTGGCCAGCTCTAGGAAAGTCCTGGTGGTTCCGAACTTCTGTTTACGGATGATGGAGGCCACTGTGCTCATTGGGACCTTCAAAGCAGCAGAAATTTTTCTGTACCCTTCCCCGGATTTGTGCCTCGAGACAATCCTGTCTCGGAGATCTACAGACAATTCCTTTGACTTCATGCTTGATTTGTGCTCTGACATGCACTGTCAACTGTGGGACCTTATATAGACAGGTGCGTGCCTTTCCAAATCATGTCCAATCAACTGAATGTACCACATGTGGACTCCAATGAAGCTGTAGAAACATCTCAAGGATGATCAGTGGAAACAGGATGCACCTGAGCTCAATTTTGAGCTTCATGGCAAAGGCTGTGAATACTTACGTACATGTCATTTCTTAGTTTTTTATTTTTAATAAATTTGCAAAAATCTTAAAAAAAAAACTTTTTCACATTGTGGCATATTGTGTGTAGAATTTTGAGGAAAAAATTAATGTAATCCCTTTTGGAATAAGGCTGTAACACAACAAAATGTGGAAAAAGTGAAGCACTGTGAATACTTTCCAGATGCACTGTAGATGATAGATAGATATTTGTGTGGTTGAGTGTCATTTTTTTGAGAGTGTAAGGTGTGTTTTTGTGAGTGAGTCAGATGGAGGACAACCTCATTTTTGAACGCACGATTTAAAACATTAGGTTTTTGGCAATGAAACACGTGCACAAGAGGCCATGTCAAAACTGACTGCTGAATGCACTGCAACCATCAGGATGGAGAGGACAATGCCATCAACATCACAGGTAACCATTTATTATTCCATATTATTATTGTGTTTTCCAAACCTCTCTAGCCCCATGTATTAAAATGATATCAACTCCATCAGTCAGCAGCAGAGGAAGAACCTGGGCCTTCAGCAGAAGACAACTTGTGGGACCTTTTGGATAGCAGAGTTGGTTTGCATTATGTTATTACTTTAAGCATCATTTCTTTTATTATAAAAAAATGATAATTACATTTGGGGTTTTTTTGTTGTTGTTGTTTAGGTGAAAGTGCAAAGTGCAACAGCAGATGCCCTACCTCTCCAGAGGAGCAGACTTGCTCTGTTACTGGGCAACACACAAAGCCATTTGCCCAAACCTTTACAAGCTGGCAAAAAAGTATCTCCATATGCCAGCAACATCAGTGCTATGTGAGAGGGTGTTCTCCAAAGCTGGAGAGGCAGTAAGCCACAAGAGGAGCAGACTGAAACCACACACAGTTGAAATGTTTCTTTTTTGAAAAAAAAAATCTTTAAACACTTCCCATCTAATAACACTCCCCAGTTGCAGAAGCACCAGCAAGCTGTCTATCATTTGACAGATTACACAGAGGGTGATCTAATTAAAGTCAATTAAAATAACAGATAAAACAGATTGACAGAATTTTTTCAAGCCTGTCTGAGAAAATGACATAACAAAAAAATGTAGTGCAGCCTCTGATAAGAGTACTGAGGCTTTTTCAGGTCTTCCACTCAGATGCGGTTCTGACACTCAGTCAGCAGATGGCAGTCTTTATTAAATGATTCATTACACTGTGTTCATTGTTTCATAAGGCCTCAGTTTCACCATCACTGTGTCCTGGCTGATGTTTTGAAATGTTGCTTCAGTATTTCCACATAATATTCTTTTCTCATGATTTCATCTATTTTGTGAAGTTCACCAGTCCTTCCTGCAGCAAAACACCCCCACAACATGATGGTGCCACCCCCGTACTTCAGTTGGGAATGTGTTCTCAGGTTTGCAAGCTTTCTCCCCCTAAGGTCTTTGTCCCTGTGTGCATTTGCAAACTGTAATTCGTCTTTCCCATGATGTCACACAAGAAAGCAGTGTGTTTGAAGTGTACTTTAATACATCCACGGGTGTGTCTCTAGTTAACTCAAATGTTTTCAATTAACCTAACAGAAGCTTCCAAAGCTATGCCGGCTTCATCAGTTTAAAGGCATAGTAATGTTGGTGTATGTAAACTTCTGACTTTGAAAAAAGTAATAAAATATTCCATAAAAAATATTAAGCAAATATAAAAACATTTTGTTTGGGACCTTAAAATCTGTTTGCAAACTGTTTGGCAGCCTTTTACGAACCCTGACGAAACCCAAAAATCACCACATTTGCCACCATTCTCCACTCTGAGAAATACATGGGTGACATTTGTTGATAGTCACTAATGTTCACCAGCTGTCTCTCACAAACACTTTCTCAAATGCTCGCATAAATATTGCAAATGGTTGTTAAACATCGCTAAATGTCACTGTTGCTAATGACAAGAGGTGAACCCTGATGTTAATGAACGTTCAGAAAAGGTGGCAAATTCAAAAATTGCCACATTTGTCGGCATTCACCACTCCGTGAGATACTACCTTTAAAGTATCACCAAAAAAAAGTCAAGTTATGTGTAGTTCACTTATATAGTGCTTTTTCTTCATCTCTAGATGACCAAAGCACTTTACAGATCCTGCTATCCACACACACATTCATCACACCCTGATTGTAGCAGAGCTGCCATGCACAGGTGCTGGCTGGAATTGAACCACTGACCCACCGATCAGTAGTTGGCCCCACTACACCTGTGCCACAGCTGCCCTTAAACTTGAGTGTCCCATTTTTGCATAAATTGTATTTTAATTTTACAATACAGGCAAACCATCTCCCTCACTAACTGCAATTTCAGTTTAAAATAATTTCTCTAAAGAATGCATCCTAGAAAGTCATTTTTCAACTTGGCAATCTCACAGAGGATCCCAGTGCCTGGACACCAGGGGCCTCATGTATAAACACGGCGTACGCTGATTTTCACGCACACAGTGTGATTTCTAAAAACAAACATGATGTGAGAATCTGTGGGCCAAGCCGCAAAGTTTACACCTGCCGTGAAAAGTTGCGGGCTCTCTGCAAAATTCTGTTTGACTCTATCAGGTGGGTCTGTTAAACTACAAAACAGCTGAAACTCACAAAATGTGTTAAAATAACATGTGTACTTCAGTTAAAATGATTCGTCTACGAATTAGTGTCGGAAAAAACATGATTATTATTACAAGATTTATTTCCATAACTCAGCTTACTGAGCGCAGTGAAACCCCGATGAATAACTAATTTCCCTCAGATATAACCTGCCTCATTCATGGTCCAAAACCAGCGCCACTGTAAACTGGATCCATTTCTGTAAATATGACAGAGAGATAAAATTTACCGGAGACTATAGTTGACGCAGGAGGCAACGCGCACAGATCCGTCTTTCCTGGGAAGAATTCTGTTTGGCAAAATGCCCTCTAATCAAGCCCTAGCTCCAGCACAACACGTGCCAAGGTAGCTGAATTGCAGATCCCTGCAAGTGAACCCCGGTAGCTGCATCGGTGACATTTGCAGCTATGTCGGAGTGAAGAGATGTTTCCATAGTCTAAAATATCTCTCTTTGGAGATTTGTTTTTCCTTTCTTTACAATCTAGAAATAAAAGGCTTCTTCCTGGCTGTCATGCATAATTTGGAGTCTGACACAGATTTGGTTTATAACTAGTATAAATTCACCTGTAAGACTGGAGTGGTATTCAGTGGTGTTTGACTTTATTTATTTTACTCAGTAACATCACATCTGTCTATGCAAATTACCGAGAGCTTTCTTTAACAGCATTTTTTTCCCGTGTGTCAGCACCCTCCCCCCACCCCCGTCACACTGTCATTGAGTAGTGATCCGTCTACAGACTTTAAGTTTAATTCCAGACCGTTTTATTTATTTCAGTTTGAGCCAGCTGCCAGCCACCCCCCACCACCACCCCCTGCAGCCTGAAAAGGATTAAGCGGGATAAGATGGATGGATGGATGAGCTGGCTGCATTAACTGAGGGGTAGGCACAAGCTGTTGCTTCAGCCTACACCATTTCTGTACAAAATATGTTGTCTTTTTCTCGTTCCTTTTTTTGACTTATGATCCGATAGAAATTTTTTTAAAAATGAATGAATGAACTGCCATTGTAACACGGTCCACTCTGTAAACTTAGGTTTATTGTTGATTCCAGAGGGTCAGAGCAAAATAAAGTATTCTCTGACCTCCACCTCTGTTATCAACACCTCAGCGTCACACTCCGTTATTATATTTTTATGTTGTGCTTTCCCGCAGGATAGACGATCACTGTTTGACAGAAGGAGCATTTTCTTCATTTACAGTCATTAGTGGGAGGAACTGAGGCAGAGTAAGGAGATCGTGCACGTGCGCTGGTTTTCAAAGTGAGGTGGTGTGACGATTTTAGGTGGTTGCCTCAAACAAAATTTTATCTTTAAGGGGTGCCAGTCAGGTATCTCTCCTGACATACAAGATGAGTTGACCCACAACCAAAACCACACAAACGATGTACATCGAAAATTCAACACACTCTACTCAATGAACGATGAGACAACTTGTATAGCGAAAAAGCCCATAATGAAAATCCAAATGTCCACCCCAACTAACAACTCAAAGTGTCCCAAACAAAAGTTTCCACCAACAAACAAAAATGAAATTCCTCTCAAGGTCTTGAACAAAACATTTCTAAACAAAAAACAGATATTGAGGGGAAAAAGAAAATAAACAGAAGGGGTAAAAGAAAAGTGCCCTGACTGAAAAACCCCAGTTCAACTGTTACTTTCTGCCCCTTTATCTTTTTTCCTCTCTACTCCACCCCTCTGCCTTTCTACCACCTTACTCTTCCCCCCAACAAAGTTCCCACTCCCTGCTTTTATAGGGGTGTGGTGATGACCAGGTGACATGGGAGCCAACGGTAGAGCAGCATTGTGTTTGGGGTGCAGCTGAAGGCAGGACTATGGAAGGGTACGTGTGCCAGCGTATTACACCCATTTTAAAATCTCTGCATTGGCTTCCTGCCTGCTTTAGAATTGATTTTAAGGTCCTTTTACTAGTTTATAAAGCTCTTAATGGTCTTGCTCCTGCCTGCTTATCAGAATTGCTTTTATTCTGTGAACCCTCCAGGGCCCTCAGGTCCACAGGAAGTGGCCTTTTAATCATCCCTAAAGTTAAGACCAAACCCATGCTGAGGCATCTTTTAGTTATTACGGCCCACGTCTATGGAGCGCCCTTTCCTGGGGACCTGAGGGCAGCTGAGAGTGTTGATATTTAAACGCAGACTGAAGAACCACCTTTTAAACCAGGCTTTTAATTGAATTAAATCATTTTATCTATTTTATTGCATTTTAGATCTTAGCCTATTTTATAATTTTATTTTATTTTAGTGTCCTATCATAATATTTTATTTTTATTTTCCTTTAAATGTCATATTCTGGCTCTGGTGTTCCCTCGCTGCAAATTTAAGATCCATGACAGTATTTTCCGCACGTCCTGTTTTATTCTGTACTTTGTTTTTAATGTGACAATTTTAAATTACTTCTGTGCATCCATAAGTGTGAGCAGATGTATGTGTGTGTGTGTGTGTGTGTGTGTGTGTGTGTGTGTGTGTGTGTGTGTGTGTGTGTGTGTCTATGGTGATGTGGCCTGGGTGGGGCTGGGGGATACATTCTTCTTTATTTTCCTTTTGTTTTAATATGTAAAACATTTTGTGTAACATTGCTGTTTGAAAAGTGCTACATAAATAAAGTTTGATTGACTGATTGAAATGGAGGAATCCAGTTTGTCACACTCTCCCCCCCCTGAGAAAAGCTGGACATGGGGAAGGCACTTTTCCTTTAAACCATTAACACATGAATATAAACAGCTTCTCTTTTTTTCCCCCTTCTTAAAAAAAAAAAAAAATCACATTGACTTAAGTAGGGAATCCAAGGAAGTCTTCTTCATCTTCTTCACTGGGGCGGCAGTGGCTCAGGAGGAAAAGCAGGTCATCCAATAACCACATGGTTGGCGGTTTGAATCCCGCTCCCCCTGGATATCCTGCCATTGTGTCCCTGGGCAAGAAACTTCATCCCAACTGCTCCTGGTGGGTCTGAAAGAGCCATGTTAGGTAGCATGCCGCCGTGAATGGGTGGATAGCAGGATCTGTAAAGCACTTTGGTCATCAAGAGATGAGTATATAAGTGAATGCCATTTTCATCACCTCTTGGAAAATCTCAAGGATTTCCTTGCCTGTCCACTTCCTCTGTTGTTTCATCCTCCTCCACATCTGACGAATCTCTTCTCCTCCTGAAGTTTTTGCTACACAGAATTTTTGTGAAGTTTAAAGATGTTTCTTCCAGAACTCTGAGTTTCTCCTAGCTGCTGCTGGTAGTCAGTCGAACAGAGGGAAGATTTACCTGACAGCAAGACCCAGCTGAAGATTCTTCCTCTGTCATCTCCGAGCAGCCAGGAGGACTTCTCTGTATCCATGGCTGCAGACAGAAACATATCAGAGGTTCTGACAGTTGGAGACTACGAGCTGCAGGTCAGCCTATCGGAGGCTCTGCGTCATCTAACTCCACGAAAAGACCGCGAGCAGAGAGCCAGTCGGTGGTTCTCCAGCCGTGACATTATCAAGGCCTTCTGTGACATCAATGATGCCCACTTTGAGGACTGCAAGGGTTTCCTGAACGTTATTAACCATCACCATGGAAACCAGAGGAGAGTTTGCATGCTCTCCTACCTGAGAGCCTTCCTCAGCATGGCACAGCTGTTCTGTCCAAACGACAACAAACTGGAAGAGTTCTGGATTGATTTTATTGTAGGTTCAGGATGTGCGAGCTTCTTCGTTGACAACTCTCAGGGGTTCTGTGAGGGTCCATCCACCTGCTGGAGGAGGAGGTGGATCATTACAGCTTGGAGCTACAACATGAAGAGTCAGTCCTCAGTGTCAGACTGAACCATCCAATCATGCACAACAACATCAGAGGTCAGACCGTGGAGCTGAGCTTCAGTGCCGAAAACCACCCAGAACTGGAGGAGGCTACATCCAGGGTCTTCATGGAAGTGCAGAACTCGCCCCGTGTTACGGACCTTGGTGATGCAGTCTAGGCCCCTCTCCTTAATTAACACAGTCGTCAATCCTACAGCCGTAAGAAACCAGGCAACAAGACCCAACTGAAGATTCTTCCTCTGTCGTTTCCTCAAACTCTGAAGCTCTTTAGCCTCCTCTAATTTCGATCTCACTTCCTCTGTCTTTCTACCACCTGAGGCTGAATCTCATTCTCCACCCTTGCAGACTCGCTGACTTTAGCCGCATTCATGTTAAGTGACTGAGGGTTTAGGGCTGTCCCAATCTGAAATCAGGAAGTAGCTTACTGCTCACTCACTCACTTTTTGAGCCCTTAAAAAACCCTTCTCTAAGTCATCATACTATGCTGACGTAAGGTAAGGGAATTACCCACAGTTCAGAGCACCATGTCGGGGTCTCTCAAGGGAAAGCTCTTGATTGGTCACCTGTTCATCACTGACCACACTTTCACCACCCCACCAAAAAAAAAAAAAAAAAATACTGCCTTGAAAAGAATTTAAGATCTTTGCCAAAATAAGAATACGACATAAAGACTTGATGTTTATTCTGCATTACACATCATTTAAGTCATTTAATTACAGTTTTAGTTAATGATGCAGTTTGAAAAAAGATGATTTGCCGTTGTAATCAATTAAATCATCTTAAGAGGCTGCACACATTTAATTCAGTTCATCCCTGACGAAAGTAGAAAGTCTGAAAGATTTTTATTAAAATGGTAACACTGAAAATTAAATAAGACATAATTTGATCCCCTTTATTTCAATGAGAAAATATTACAATGATAAATATAGATGGGCAAAAATGAAGGAGAATGCAATAATTTAAAATAGAATTGGGATTTTATTTTAAGAAGTTACTCAAAAACCTCTAAAGACCCTGAAACACACAGCCTTGAACTTTCAGGTCAGTTTCACTGCCCCTGATGCAAAGTTAGGCCTGTCTCAGCTCAGAGACGACCTCAGACACCAAGTAGTCATCTTGAGGAAGGCTGAGAGAAGAAGGAAGATCAGACAGAATAAGAGAAGGAAAACAGCAGCATTCTATGAGAATCCGCATAGGTTTACAAGGAAGTTGTTTGAAGAGAACAGGAGTGGTGTGCTGGACATTCCAAGGGAGGCGCTGGAGAGTCATTTAAAGAAGACCTACAGAGACCAGAAGAAGGGTGAGACAATGGTACCCATCGGTGGCCTGGAGTATCCGTCGGCACCCGGCTCTCCCTTTGATCTAACGAAAATATACTGTATATACAGTGGTGTGAAAAAATGTTTGGCCCCTTCCTGATTTCTTTTTGGGGTTTTTTTTTTGTATGTTTGGGACTTCAGTGAACCGCAGTGAGAGCATTATCCATAAATGGCGAAAACATGAAACAGTGGTGAACCTTCCCAGCAGTGGCCGGCCGACCAAAATTACCCCAAGAGCGCAGTGATGACTTATCCAAGAGGTCACAAAAGACCCCACAACACCACCAACAAACTGCAGGCCTCACGTGCCTCAGTTAAGGTCAGGCCTGCATGGCAGAGTTCCAAGACAAAAACCCCAGCTAAACAAAAAGAACATAAAGGCTCATCTCAGTTTTGCCAGAAAACATCTTGATGATCCTCAACATTTTTAGGGAAATACTCTGTGGACTGACAAGACAAAAGTTGAACTTTTTGGAAGGTGTGTGTCCCATTACATCCGGCGTAAAAGTAACACAGCATTTCAGAAAAGGAACATCATACCAACAGTAAAATATGGTGGTGGTAGTGTGATGGTCTGAGGCTGTTTTGCTTCTTCAGGACCTAGAAGACTTGCTGTGGTAAATGGAACCATGAATTCTGCTGTCTACCAAAAAATCCTGAAGGAGAATGTCCAGCCATCTGTTTGAGACCTCAAGCTGAAGCGCACTTGGGTTCTGCAGCAGGACAATGATCCAAAACACATCAGCAAGTCCACCTCTGAATGGCTTAAGAAAAACAAAGTGAAGACCTAGTCAAAGTCCTGACCTGAATATAATTGAGATGCTGTGGCATGACCTTAAAAAGGTGGTTCATGCATAAAAATCCTCCAGTGTGGCTGAATTACAACAATTCTGCAAAGATGAGTGGGCCAAAATTCCTCCACAGCGCTGTAAAAGACTCATTGCCAGTTATTGCAAATGCTTGATTGCAGTTGTTGCTGCTAAGGGTGGCCCAACCAGTTATTAGGTTTAGGGGGCAATCACTTTTTCACACAGGGCCATGTAGGTTTGGATTTGTTTTTCCTTTAATCATGAACACCTTCATTTAAAAACTGCATTTTGTGTTTACTTGTGTTATCTTTGTCTCATATTTAAATTTGTTTGATGATCTGAAACATTTAGGTGTGACATACAAAAAATGAGAAATCAGGAAGGAGGCAAACACTTTTTCACATCACTGTGTGTATATATAGATAGCTAGATAGCTAGATAGACAAATAGATAGATAGATAGATAGAGAGAGAGAGAGAGAGAGAGTGATATATATACAGTATATATCACTATATATACTGTATCTATACAGTATATATACTGTATCTATACAGTATATATACTGTATATATATATATATATATATATATATAGCACTGCAGGGCTTGTCCAGCAAAAGCTAGTGGTACTCATAATACTTTGAAAGCAAGCAGTTTCATGAAATGGTCAGTCAGAAAGCAACTCATACCGGCTTGGATGTTGCCCGGGTTAACAAGGTCAGGAGTTCCTGGCAGTGGAGGGCGAGGGACAGACCTGAGTGGAGGAATCTGATCAGACCTAAATGAAACAGTCATTGTTGCCCCCAACAGACTGCTATGATGGTGGTGGTGGTGGCAGGGCTTGACATTAACACCGGCCAATGGCTGGTGCATTTCAGCTGTGGCCAGTATGACAGCTACACTCTACAGCCACTTTGGCCATGTGCAGCCATGAAGGGGTGTCCCAATCCATAGGGGTAGGGGTAGTGATGTTACGCTCGACACCGCCCACTCAACACTGATTCGCGCAATATAAAGCGGAAGTGTCATGAGCAGGTTTTTTTTTTAAATTAAATAGAACAAAATACAACATACAAACTCTCGATGAGGATAAAGGTTACAAAAAAGTTACAAAATCAGAACTTTCACAAAAAATATACAATCAGTCAAACTTCACATTCCAATTAACAGAAAACGGGTATACTAAAAGAGAGAGAGAAAGAGAGAGAGTAAAGATCACAACAATTCTCTGATAAAAAGTCTTTTTATTATAGTAATAGGAGCTGTCCAATGTCTCTTGCAATTTTTTTGCATCATGAGCAGTGCATCGACCGCTGTTTCAGCACGGCCACAGTCATGTGACCGTAGCAAGTGAGGCCTCATTACGTCGGTCACATCACGTGGCTTGAGGGCTCGCGGAAAATTTGAGAGGGTTCTATTGGAATTAGGGTTTTGTTTTTGTTTGCTTTGTATTGTTTGTTCCTGTCATCCAATTTTGAATAGACTTCGGATGGGCAAATGCTCAAAAAAAAGTCTTGAGATATTTTCAGGTTTTCTACTCAGATGCACTTCTGACACTCAGTCAACAGATGGCACTCTTTATTAAATGTTTCATAACACTGTGTCGATCATGAAGCTCTTGTCTCAGAGTTGTTCATTGTTTAATAAGGCCTCAGTTTCACCATCGCTAGCGTATCTATGTGTAATATTTAGTAAATGTAATGTGTTATTTAATGTTAATAAACCTAAACCTATTTCTAACTTGTGTAATACTGTCCCTGACTTCTACTCAAATAGCAAATGCAATGATGATAACAAATCTCCTTTTCGCAAAAACCCCTCAGTTTAGGCCCTTTTCCACTAGGGTCAGTAAGGTACGGTTCGGTATGGTACGGTACGGTTTGTCCACTTTTCCATTAGGGACTGTAACTGCTTTCAGTTCTCTTTTTTCAGAACAGTTACTTTTTTTCAGAACCACTCAATTGAGGTTTCAAGGGTACCGTCCTGGTTACGTAAAAACACTGCAGGCCACTGATTGGTCCGGGCATAACGTCATGAGAGTGGGCGTAACGCTGACTTTCCAGAGTCGCGAGCTACCATTTGCAAAGATTCTTCCGTAAGCCAGCCAACAAGTGATATAATATAAACAACAACAATAGAATGGCTTCACAGAGATCAACACCACAGTCCAGCAGAGTTTTCTGTACATTTCGGCTGATGAGAGAATCCAGAGGGATGCAAACAGAGCCACCCTGGAAAGTAGACGGAGACGCACTGGGAAGTAGACGGAGCCACCCAAACTGAATTGAATGGCCGCAGAAGCACCCAACTTCAGCAGTTGAAGCCGTGATATTGGGATATAGAGGATGGTGAATGATGTGATATGCATATTTTGCGTTATTTATCCCAGCAGTGGAAAGTTCACTTTGGACAGACGAAAACCTGCTCATGTTTAAACGATGACCTAGCTAGTTAGCCGTCAATGCTACGTCTGTCCTTGTATGTTGCCTTTGTGTTGACAACATCTGATGAAATAAGTTAGTTGTAATCCTGGTTAAAAAGGTGTTTTTTTTACATGTTGCACCTTCGTGCTGTGCATGTACTTAAGTTGTGTGTATTTTCGTTGTAGAGTCGGACCAGGCTACGTTTGGCACCACAGCAATGTGTTCTGACTGGTAAGGTGCACATCTTGTTATTTACAGTCAAATATTTTGCTTTTTAAGTTAAAGAATAGGTAAAGTGCCAAATTTAAAGTAGCACAATTTCCACTTAATATGAAAGGGACTGAACTGAGATTTATTTGATTGTGTGAATATTAATTACAGAGTGACTGAAAATGAATGGCACATCCAATAGTAGCCACCGTAAAATAAACCGCTTGTTTATTTATTTTTCATCAGATCACTTCTGTGATCCTTTATGAGTTATAGTCATAATAGTGTATGTTGTACTTTGGGGAATGGGAGTCGTTCAGTCACCATTAGAATTTAGTTTATATGTGTAGTTCATAGTATTTCGTCTTTAAACTCATCCAGTAAAAGAACACATTACAACTATTTGAGACCCATTGTAGTGCTTACTTTTATATTTTAGCAATACAATCACAAAACACCGCCCACACTTGAAACCAGGACAACACAACAGTGGCTAAACTTTTATTGATAACGTTATTTCACAACAACTCAGTATCTAAACTCAGTGTAAATGGTGTAGAGATTGAAAGGGTATCCGAAATTAAAATCCTTGGCGTAATAATTGATAATAAACTGTGTTGGAAGTCACATATTAATTATATTAAAGGTAAAATATGCAAATCAATTGCAATACTACACTGAGTGAAATATTTGCTGAATCAACCCACACTATAGACTTTGTATCATTCATTAATACTCCCATACATGACAAATTGTACTGAAGTATGGGGAAATACATACAAAACAAACATATATCCAATCTTTATGCTTCAGAAGAGAGCTATTAGAATAATAAACAAAGCTGCTTACAGGGAACCAACAAACCCACTTTTTCTTAAATTAAAAGCTCTCAAGTTGAAAGATCTGGTTGTTTTTAAAACTGCAGTAATAATGTATAAAGTGAAGAATCTATCACTGCCCGCAAATATCCAAAAGTTGTTCCAAATAAGGGAGAAACAATATCATTTCAGAGGAACATGTATATTTCAAAAACCTTCAGTGAGAACTACCACCAAGCAGCACTGTGTTTCAGTGCAAGGAGTCAGACTGTGGAATGCTTTTGGACCTGAATTAAAATCATGTACAACGCTTGGACAATTTAAACAAAAACTAAAGGAAGAAATACTCCAAACATATATACAAAACGACATGTAAAATCACATAAGGATAATCATATCCAGTCTGTGTTGTGCTGTTGCTTAGTTTTTTGTCACATTTTGTCTTGGCTTTATTCTGATTTGTAATCACTTTTATTTTATTTTATTTTTGAATCCTTAAATGGAACATGGGTGGGAACTATAAGCTGCAGCTTCAGCCATCACCCATTTCAGATAACTTCTGTTGAATTGTATAATCCAAGGAGTTGCTGTTTAATTTGACCTTGTTGGATTTTTTTTCCCCTTTGTTGTATTATTCTGCTCCTTTCTTTTAATCTTTTAATCTAATCTATCCAAAATAAAGATTCATTCATTCATTCATTCATTTCTCAAATATGTTTTAAACTTGCTTTAATTATTCACCACCCATTTCTGTCCCATTTCTGTCTTTCATCTAGGCAAGAGGAAAACGATCCACCCAAACCGCACCTTGCCTCACTATTTACAGAGATGTAGGCTGAAGATCTGCTGAACCGGGACCAGTACGAGGGGTCGATCCAGCTGCTGCTCAGTGAGGCAGTGTTGCCGGCGTGTGTGACCCATTCCAGTTTCTTTTTTTTTTTTTACAGTTTGAATTTTGCACATTCTAAATAACCTGGAATTTGCTGCTGATTGTAATAAACAATTTAGTGACTTATGTGTTTGCATCATGATTTTCTATTTTGTCTGTTAAGACGCCAGTGGGAAAAGAGTCAACAGTACAAACCATTTCTCAGTGACGTTGAAAATAATGGCTCATTATTAAGAAAAAGTAACCAAAACAATTACTTGCTGAAGACTGTATTGTTGGGTGTGCCAGTGCGGAAGACACTGCACACTTTAGTGATAGTCCCAGTATATGGAGGAATTCTGGGCCATATTAGCATCTGGATTTCCTAATAATAGGATAGAAGAGAGAACCTGCAGGGTCTTGGCCCTCCATGGCACATGATTGGACACCCCTGAGTTCGGGTTTAATGGGATTTAACATTTTAACACAAACTGCTTTAAGATAAGATAAGATAAGCCTTTATTAGTCCCACAACGGGGAAATTCCAGGATTGCAACAGCACAGGGATAGCAACACTCAGAGCAACAATCAGAAGGCAAGAAAAAAAACAAGCAAGCAAGAGCAGCTAATAAACATATGTACGTATTACTATAAAATATATATATATACACACACACACAGACACACAGTGCAGAGCATTGTAGCTGGATGGAATAAATATATGAATATATGAACACACAGTGCAGAGCATTGTAGCTAGATGGAATAAATATGTAAATATATAAACACCCACAGTACGGAGCATTGCAGCTAGGTGGAATAAATATGCAAGTATATAAACACACACAGTGCGGAGCAATGTAGCTAGATGGAATAATATGTAGATATATAAATATATAAACACCCACAGTACGGAGCATTGTAGCTAGATGGAATAAATATGCAAATATATAAACACACACAGTGCAGAGCATTGTTGCTAGATGGAATGAAACAGCATAACCGTCTACTTAGTTATCCTACATGGTATGATTATGTGCCCATACATATTCTCACCCTCCATAGCGACCGGTATGTTCCTAGTTGTATGCCGGAGAGGACCATTGTGTAAGTCTATTGCATCTTTTGCATTCAAAAAACTATTAGTTTGTTACGTCTTTTTGCTATCTCTGCGAGCAGCCCTGCTTAGGTTGTACAGTCTGACAGCCGTTGGTAGGAAGGACCTACGAAACCTCTCGGTTGTGCACCTGGGATGATGTAGTCTGCTGCTAAATGAGCTCCTCAGTGCATTCAGTATGTCCTGCATAGGGTGGAACTCGGACTCCAGCAGAGATGACAGTTTAGCCACCGTCCTTCTCTCTCCTATCTCCTCCATCGGATCAAGGCGCTGCCCCAGGACAGAGCTAGCTTTCTTAATCAGTTTGTTCAGTCTCTTCCTATCTGCTGCAGTAATGCCACTGCCCCAGCAGACCACTCCAAAAGTGATGGCTGATGCCACCACCGTGTCATAGAATGACTTCAGCAGCGCCCCTTGTACACCAAAAGACCTGAGTCTCCTCAGCAGGAACAGCCTGCGCTGTCCCTTCTTGTAGAGTGCATCAGTATTGTGTGACCAGTCTAGTTTATTGTTCAGATGAATACCCAGGTACTTATAGGATGTCACCATCTCGATGTCTGTTCCCTGTATATTTACTGGTACTGTGAGGGGCTGCCCATGCCTGCGGCAGTCCACCACCAGCTCCTTAGTTTTCCTCGCGTTGATCTGGAGGCAGTTCCGATGGCACCAGTCCACGAAGTCCTGGATAAGCCCTCTGTACTCAGCTTCATCTCCATTGGAGATGAGGCCAACGATCGCAGAGTCATCAGAGAACTTCTGTAGATGGCAGTGTGTTGTGTTGTGTGAGAAGTCCGCAGTATAAAGAGTGAACAGGAAGGGAGCCAGCACCGTTCCCTGGGGGGCCCCCGTGCTACTGATGATCGTGTCGGACACACAGTCCCGGGTTCTCACAAACTGAGGCCGGTTCGTGAGGTAGTCCAGGATCCATGATGACAGGTGCTGGTCCACCCCTGCGCGCAGCAGCTTGTCCTTCAGGATCATCGGTTGGATGGTGCTGAAAGCACTGGAGAAGTCAAAGAACATGATCCTCACCATATTCCCGGGCTTCTCCAGGTGGGACAGAGAACGGTGAAGGAGGAAGATCACCGCATCCTCCACCCCAATGCCATGCTGGTAGGCGAACTGGAGTGGATCCATCGCTGGTTCCACCAGGGGGCGGAGGTGAGCAAGGAGCAGTCTCTCCAGGGTCTTCATCAAGTGGGACGTCAAGGCCACCGGTCTGTAGCTGTTCAGGTCTTTGGGGTGGGAAGTTTTTGGTACAGGTACCACACAAGATGTTTTCCACAGCTGTGGTACCCTCCCCAGTTTCAGGCTCATGTTGAAGATATACGTCACAATCCCACACAGCTGGTCTGCACAGGACTTGAGGAGCTTTGCGCTGATGCCGTCCGGTCCCGGCGCCTTCCTCGCCTTGATCTTCCTCAGCTCCGTCCTCACCTGGGTCCTGGTCAGGGTCAGGATGGGGGGCTGTGTGTTGGGAGTGGGGGGGTGTTGGTAGAGTGGGGAGTGGGCAGCAGGACTCGATTTCTTTAGAGGCAGCAGTGGTTGTTGTGCAGTCAGGGGGGAGGGCGGTTGGTCAAATCTATTGAAAAACAGATTCAGGTTGTTCGCCCACTCCCTGCCCCCTGTGGCCTGGGGGGAGGTATTCTGGAGCCCCGAGATGGTTTTGAGGTTTCTCCAGACCCCGCTGATGTCGCTCTGTTGCAGCTTGTCCTCCATCTTCTTCCTGAAGCTGTCCTTGCCTTCTCTGATCTTTCTCCTCAGCTCCCTCTGTACGGACTTCAGCATCTCCCTGTTCCCCGACCTGAAGATCCTCTTCTTCTCTCTCAGAAGTGTTTTTATCTCAGGGTTGATCCAGGGTTTGTTGTTTGAGTGACGCCGTATGGTCTTGGTGGGAACGGATTTGTCCACACAGAAGCTGAGGTAGCCCGTGAAGGTGTGAATGAGGCCATCGATGTCCTCACCATGTGGATCGCAGAGCTGCTTCCAGGCGGTGGCTTCAAAACAGCCCTTTAGGGTGTCCATTGTCTCCTCAGACCATAACTCCACAGTGTGCATGGCCGGAGGTTGTCTGTGCACTAGGGGTTTGTACACCGGCCGGAGATGAACCAAGTTGTGATCCGATCTCCCGAGTGGGGGTAGTTGTGATGAGGTGTACGCCTCCTTAGTGTTTGCGTAGAATAAATCCAGTGTTTTATTGTCTCTAGTGTGGCATGTGACATACTGGGTGAACGTGGGTAGAATGGGAGACAGTGAAACATGGTTGAAATCGCCTGAGATGAGGAGAAGAGCATCTGGGTGTTCTGTCTGCAGCCTGCTGGTTACTAAATGGATGACGTCACGTGCTGTCCCAGCGTTCGCCGTCGGATTTGCATAAACAACAATGCAGATCACGTGTGAGTGTTCTCTCGGGAGATATGTAGGCCTCATGCTAACAGCTAGCAACTCAATGTCTTTGCTGCAGTGTCGTTGTTTAACAGTGATATGTCCCGGTCTGCACCAGTTGTTGTTAACATACATGATCACTCCACCGCCCCTAGCCTTGCCACTGTCTGGTGTTCGGTCAGCTCGTATCATGTGAAAACCCTCCAGCTCAATGTTAGCATCTGCTGCTAGTTCAGTTAGCCACGTCTCAGTAAACAAAAGGAGAGAGCACTCCCGGTATATATATATACCGGTATACATATATATTTATGGTTCATAATTCTGTTGGCAGATGTACACCAAACCAAAAGTGATTTCTCAAACTGCTGGATTGTTCTTAGACAGCTTTTGCAATCTTTCAGTATTTATGTCACTTGGTGGTAACCTTCACACATAAAAGAAAAGTAGAGACATCTGCAAAAATACAAAGGTTTATTGTCAAAAGTCCCAGGGCAATACTACATGAATACATGTATAGTTCACTGTTGATGCAGAAAATACAGTGGGGCAAAAAAGTATTTAGTCAGCCACCAATTGTGCAAGTTCTCCCACTTAAAAGATGACAGAGGTCTCCAATTTTCATCATAGGTATACCTCAACTATGAGAGACAAAATGAGAAAAAAAAAATCCAGAAAATCACATTGAAGGATTTTTAATGAATTAATTGGTAAATTCCTCGGTAAAATAAGTATTTGGTCAATAACAAAAGTTCATCTCAATACTTTGTTATACACCCTTTGTTGGCAATGACAGAGGTCAAACATTTTCTGTAAGTCTTCACAAAGTTTTCACACACTGTTGCTGGTATTTTGGCCCATTCCTCCATGCAGATCTCCTCTAGAGCAGTGATGTTCTGGGGCTGTCGCTGGGCAACACAGACTTTCAACTCTCTCCAAAGATTTTCTATGTGGTTGAGATCTGGAGACTGGCTAGGCCACTCCAGGACCTTGAAATGCTTCTTACGAAGCCACTCCTTTGTTGCCCGGGCGGTGTGTTTGGGATCATTGTCATGCTGAAAGACCCAGCAATGTTTCATCTTCAATGCCCTTGCTGATGGAAGGAGGTTTTCACTCAAAATCTCACCATACATGACCCCATTCATTCTTTCCTTTACACGGATCAGTCGTCCTGGTCCCTTTGCAGAAAAACAGCCCCAAAGCATGATGTTTCCACCCCCATGCTTCACAATAGGTATTGTGTTCTTTCTCCTCCAAACACGACAAGTTGAGTTTTTACAATAAAGTTCTATTTTGGTTTCATCTGACCATATGACATTCTCCCAATCTTCTTCTGGATCATCCAAATGCTCTCTAGCAAACTTCAGACGGGCCTGGACATGTACTGGCTTAAGCAGGGGGACACGTCTGGCACTGCAGGATTTGAGTCCCTGGCGGCGTAGTGTGTTACTGATGGTAGCCTTTGTAACTTTGGTCCCAGCTCTCTGCAGGTCATTCACTAGGTCCCCTCATGTGGTTCTGGGATTTTTGCTCACCGTTCTTGTGATCATTTTGACCCCACGGGGTGAGATCTTGCGTGGAGCCCCAGATGGAGAGAGATTATCAGTGGTCTTGTATGTCTTCCATTTTCTAATAATTGCTCCCACAGTTGATTTCTTCACACCAAGCTGCTTACCTATTGCAGATTCAGTCTTCCCAGCCTGGTGCAGGTCTACAGTTTTGTTTCTGGTGTCCTTTGACAGCTCTTTGGTCTTGGCCCTAGTGGAGTTTGGAGTCTGACTGGTTGAGGTTATGGACAGGTGTCTTTTATACTGATAACGAGTTCAAACAGGTGCCATTAATACAGGTAACGAGTGGAGGACAGAGGAGCATCTTAAAGAAGAAGTTACAGGTCTGTGAGAGCCAGAAATCTTGCTTGTTTGTAGGTGACCAAATACTTATTTTACCGAGGAATTTACCAATTGATTCATTAAAAATCCTTCAATGTGATTTTCTGGATTTTTTTTTTTCTCATTTTTGTCTCTCATACTTGAGGTATACCTATGATGAAAATTGGAGACCTCTCTCATCTTTTAAGTGGGAGAACTTGCACAATTGGTGGCTGACTACTTTTTTGCCCCACTGTACATATTTATACAGTATCTACAAGTAGTTAGTAATACTCAATATGATCATCATCATCGTCATCATAGCAGTCTGTCACAGGCGACAATGACTTTCATTTAGGTCTGATCAGATTCCTCTACACAGTTCTGTCCCCTGCCCTCTGCTGCCAGGAACTCCTGTTAATCCATGTATTTCTCCATGTAACCTTGTGACTGCATTATTTTAATTATTTTTAATCTTAGATCCATTTGTTTTGGCTTAAAATGCATCATAATTGTTAAATATATCTTATTATGCCTAGCTCAGCACTGTTTACCTGCTGAAATATATATTTTACGGCTCATATACTACAATATGGCACCTGGCGATCAAGATTGGCAGCTGATCATGTTTGCCACGACACCACTGGCTGGAGCAGGTAAATCCCATGACGTCTCAACAGTCTCTCCATGATTTTGACACAGATCAGAGCAGTTTGTTGCACAGGAAGCTAAACATTCCTACTGTGGTGAACACTCAATGGACCTGTTGGACCGGTTCTGTGACTCGCATTTCAGGTCAGAACAAAGGCAGGAAGCTTAGCCTTGTTATGCAAGGCTGGAGACTGTGGGGGGTCGATTAAAGGATGCGTGGGAGACAGTGGAAGTGATATCATGGAGGGAAATGCATTGTGACTGTCTTTATTATGCCATGTGGTGAAATGCATTGTGACTGTCTTTATTATGCAAGGTGGTCTGTGGGACATGTGATCTATGAGGTGTGAAGTCCCTGATATTTAAGGACGAGAGTTACTGTTTCATGCTCTCTCTTTTTTCTGCTGTTGAAATGATGGAGATGTGAATAAAGATGACTCTGAGAAAGAACGCTGCCTCGTCATTTTCACATCTTCCACACTGGAGACCCTGAGACGTATTATGGAAGAAAGAAATTCCCCCGGGCCAGCCGCTTCAGGAGCCCCCAGCCAAGCGAACGCCGCTACAGTCCAGCTACCGGACTTCTGGCAGAACAATCCGCGCTCCTGGTTCAACGCAGTTGAGGTGCAGTTCAACCTCCGGGGGATATCGGTAGATGTCACGAAATTCTACCACATAGTCGCAAAGCTGGACAACAGCACGGCCCAGCATGTGGAGAGCCTGATCGACCAGCCGCCGGAGAGCGACAAATACGGCGCGTTGAAGGCTGCACTCATCCAGCAATTCACCCCCTCGGCGGAGGAGCGAGCAGAGAGGCTCCTGGCGCTGACGGAGGGGGAAAACGACATGCCCACGAGCCTGATGGAGAAGTTGTTGAGGTTGAAAGACTCTGACGATGATCACTTCATTTTCACCCACCTCTTCCTCAGGACTCTACCGTCAGCAGCGAGAGCGGCTCTGGCCAGTTCGCCACTGTTGGCCCTATGGAACTACCGCACGCTGGGCCGAGAGGCGCAGCGGATTGTCAATGCCACCAAGTGGCGCGCAGCCACGGCCGCTGCAGCGGAACTCGGCGCGACGACCGCAGACGACAGGAGGCCAGAGACAGCGGTGCCAGACTCACCGACAACGGCGGCGGCAAGGGCCAGGGAGCGTGGACCGGACATCTTTTGTTTCTACCATCGCCGCTTCGCAGAGAAGGCACGCAAGTGTGTACCGCCGTGCCAGTTCGGGCGTTCCGGAAACGCCAAGACTGGGGGTCGGTAGCAGCCGCGGCCCTCGGGGAAGAGAACAAGCTGCTCTACTTGTCGGACGCTCACTCCGGGAGGCAGTTCCTCGTCGACACAGGCTCCCAGTTGGGTTTCATCACTCCTTCCTACACGGACAGACTGGCGGGTTCCAGAGGTCCCCTGGTGACAGCGGCGAACGGCTCGGAGATTAAGACCTTTGGTGAGAAGACTCTGCTTCTGTCTCTACACAGCCGTGCATATGAGTGGACTTTTGTTGTAGCAACAGTAAATTTCAATATGCTGGGGGCTGATTTTTGTGCTCACATGGGTTGTTGGTTGATCTCGCTAACAAGCGCCTGGTTAATGCATTTTCTTTTGATTCTGTCCCTTGTGCAGCGCGAGTGGCCCCGCCTACAGCACAAGTCAACGTCACAACAGCAGGCGGTAAGTTCCACACACTGCTCACTCAGTTCCCAGCACTCACGGTCCCCACATTTTCGGCAACAGTCGCTAAGCACGGGGTGGAGCATTTTATTACCACTACCGGACCGCCCGTTTTTGCAAAAGCTCGGCGCTTGGACTCAGTTAAGCTGGCCATAGCGCGCGAGGAGTTCGCCAACCTGGAGAGGTTGGGCATTATCCGACGTTCAAACAGTCCGTGGGCTTCCCCGCTACATATGGTCCCGAAAGCTGACGGATCATGGCGCCCTTGCGGGGATTTTCGCAGGTTAAACAACGCTACAGCGAACGACCGCTACCCAATCCCACATATCCAAGATTTCTCGGTTCATTTGGCAGGGGCGCGCATTTTTTTCTAAAATAGACTTGGTCCGCGGTTACCACCAAGTCCCAGTGCGCGCTGAGGACATACCCAAAACAGCGGTAATAACTCCGTTTGGTTTATTCGAGTTTTTACGCATGCCATTCGGACATAAAGGGGCTGCTCAGACGTTCCAACGCATGATGGACGTGGTGTTTCGCGATCTCCCTTTCGTGTTCATCTACCTGGACGATATTTTAGTAGCCAGCGCGTCCGAAGATGAACACGAAAAACACCTGGCCACAGTTTTCCGAAGGTTGGGAGATCACGGGTTAATAATCAACCCAGCGAAGTGTCAGTTCGGGGTGGCGCAGATCGATTTTTTAGGACACCGCGTCTCCCCCGAAGGAGCAGTTCCGCTACCTGACAAAGTGCGCACTGTGGCAGATTTTCCCCGGCCGCAGACAGTCAGGGCGTTGCAGGAGTTTTTGGGAATGGTGAATTTTTATAACCGTTTTCTCCCCCGCGCGGTGCAGCTCATGCAGCCGCTGTATGCCGCGCTCAAAAAAAAGAAACCCGCGGATAAGATCGAGTGGTCCCCGGAGCGGGACCAAGCGTTCTCGGAGGTGAAAGCAGCCGTGGCAAAGGCTGCATTGTTGGCACACCCAGACCCAACGGCCCGCATAGCGCTCACCACTGACGCGTCAGATGTGGCCATAGGGGCGGTCGTGGAGCAGCATGTAGCCGGGGTTTGGCAGCCCCTCGCATTTTTCAGCAGGACCTTGCGCGATAGCGAACGTAAATACAGCGCGTTCGACAGGGAGCTGCTCACTCTCCATTTGGCCATCCGCCACTTAAAGTTCTGGCTGGAAGGAAGTGCTTTCACCGCGTTCGTTGATCACAAACCGCTAACATTCGCGATGGCCAAGGTCTCGGAACCGTGGTCAGGCCGGCAGCAGAGACAGCTGGCCACGATATCAGAGTTTACCACTGATATTTAGCATGTGGCGGGCAAACTCAATGTAGTGGCAGATTGCCTCTTGCATGCTGTGGCGGCCCCAGTCAGCATAGGGTTAGATTATGCAGCCATGGCCGCAGAGCAGGTTAATGACGCGGATGTGCGCGCGCGCCAGTCTGGACCAACAGGGTTAAGGCTGGAGAGCAGGGTGCTGCAAGACGGTATGCCCCCCCCCCCCCAATCCGCGATGTCTCCACTGGAGAGGCCGCCGCGTTTTTGACTCGGTTCATTCTTTGGCGCACCCTGGAGTGCGCGCGTCGGTCAAAATGGTGGGAGAGAAATTTGTTTGGCCGAGCCTCCGCAAACAGGTCAAAGAGTGGGCAGCAGCCTGCATGGCATGTCAACGAGCCAAAGTACACAGGCACACAAGAGCTCCTTTGGAACCGTTTCACATTCCGGCCAAGAGGTTCGATCACGTTCATGTGGACCTCGTTGGAACCCTCCCGCTGTCACAGGGGTGCACACATCTTCTGACAATGGTGGACCGCACCACGCGCTGGCCTGAAGTGGTCCCGCTGGCATCAACCACGGCCGAGGAAGTGGCGCGCGCGTTTTTAACAGCTTGGGTGGCGCGCTTCGGCGTTCTGTCAGACATTATGTCCGACAGAGGCCCTCAATTTGTTTCCGAGCTTTGGTCGACAATGGCCCGCAGCCTGGGTGTCACAATTCACCGCACAACCGCGTACAATCCGCAGGCTAACGGGTTATGCGAACGTTTTCATAGGTCATTGAAAGCGGCTCTCAGAGCGTCACTGACAGATACAAATTGGGTTGACAAGTTACCATGGGTGTTATTGGGGTTGTGTTCTGCACCTAAAGAGGATTTAGAAGCCTGCCCAGCGGAGCTTGTGTTTGCGCAGCCACTCCAGCTGCCTGGGGAGTTTCTCCCAGATAACCCTGCGCCAAACGCTTCCCCGTCTCAGCTGTTGCGGAGTAACATAGAATCAAGAACGCTGCCCGGCCCCGCGCACCACAGTTTTCCGCGCGTTTTTGTGCCTAAAACTCTGAAGAAGGCAGAGTTTGTTTTTGTTAGACATGATGCACATCGAACCCCGCTGCGACCGCCTTATGATGGACCATTCAGAGTGCTAGAAACAGGGGACAAGCAGTTTTTGCTAGATTTGGGGGGTAGGAAAGAGAAAATTGGCATAGACAGACTTAAACCCGCTTTTGTGGTGGCAGAGGAGGAAGTGCTGTTGGCAAAGGCCCCGCGGCGAGGTAGACCACCACGGAGGGTTTCACACAGTAATGTTTCCCAAAGTAATGTTTCCCCAGAACACCCGCAGAGACTGACGAAGGGTTTCCGCCCCCAGACGGCAAATCCCCAGCAGGACAGCGCCGCAGAGACGGTGAACCCCAGCTACAGCAGATTCGGCAGGAGGCTGAAGCCTATCCAGCATGTGGACTGATGTGTATTGATGCTATCACGGCATGCATGTGGTTATTTTCTTGTTGTTCTGTTTTTCTAAAATGCTGGGGGGGGCTTGTGTGGTGAACACTCAATGGACCTGTTGGACCGGTTCTGTGACTCACATTTCAGGTCAGAACAAAGGCAGGAAGCTTAGCCTTGTTATGCAAGGCTGGAGACTGTGGGGGGTCGATTAAAGGATGCGTGGGAGACAGTGGAAGTGATATCATGGAGGGAAATGCATTGTGACTGTCTTTATTATGCCAGGTGGTGAAATGCATTGTGACTGTCTTTATTATGCAAGGTGGTCTGTGGGACATGTGATCTATGAGGTGTGAAGTCCCTGATATTTAAGGACGAGAGTTACTGTTTCATGCTCTCTCTTTTTTCTGCTGTTGAAATGATGGAGATGTGAATAAAGATGACTCTGAGAAAGAACGCTGCCTCGTCATTTTCACATCTTCCACACTACAGACATTCTTTGCGTTCGTGAAGCTGGGGTGACATCACTGCTGAACGTCCAGATCGACGGTTTGAAGCAATATTCTTACCACAAGAGAGCCATCTGAAACACACACAGAGAATACATATTTTAGTACCTAATACCGATAACTTGCCGGCATTGCAATGTCGTATGGCGGACTTAAAACCAAAGTAGCATTAGCAATCATTAGCTTACCGTCATACGTGATGTAGTTCGTATCCTCATGTCTTCCCCTTTATACTGCTCTATGGTTTCCTAAATGCTCCAGTACTTTTCCAGAGTGTGTCATCTCGCCGCCTTTGTGTTCTGTTCTCCTTTTTTGGCTTTATTCTGGCAAAAAAGGCCAGAGAACGCAGACGCCTCATATCCTGCCAGCTTGTGCTTTGCTTGCGTCACTTTTTTTGCGTAATGTTACACTTGTTTTACGTCCGTTACGCTAGTTTTACGTAACAGGAGGGAGAGGGTTGTGCTGCCTCCCGGTAACTATTCCCACCCACGTCAAGTGGTACTACATGAGCAGTGGAAACACAAGCGGGCCGAACCGTACCATACCAAAACGGGCCAAAGTGACCCTAGTGGAAAAGGGCCTTTTGAGTGGTGAATCAGACCCCTTTTAAATCCTTCACTACTGACGTATGCAACACCCACCCCTCTCAAATTTCCCGCCAGGTCTCAAATAACGTGATGTGACAACGAGTCCTCGTTCACTACGGTCACATGACTGTGGCCATGTCAACACAGTGCTCGACACTCTGCTCGCGACACTTTCGTGTTATATTGCTCAAATCAGTGTGAGTTGGCGGTGTCGAGCATAACATCACTAAGAATAAGCCTCCTGCACCTTATCCATAAATACGGATTGTAACATTAATGTGCATGTACTGTCGGGCCAACCTCTTTCACAAGCTGCAAGTTCAAACAACACAAAAAAAGGGTCTCAACGTCATTTTCATTAAATTTCAGCAACTTAAAAAAGCCATACCTAAAAGACGAGTCGAAAGACTGAAGCACACCCTCAGATATTCTACCAGATTTAATAAATTCTAATCTCTCCTTTTCTACCTCTACTCATTCACTTTCTTGTTTTACTTTTTCCAAAGTTAAAGCTTTCTCCACCTCCAAACCCTGCCGCATTTGTATTAAAGCAATTTCTTTTTCCTTTTTCCATTTGCATTTTTAACATTAACAGTTCTTTCTGCTGTTCAAAGCTTAAATTACTGGGGCTGTTGGAGACCGTGGGCAGACACGAATCCCCAGAACCAACAACATGGGCAGAAACAGGAAAAATATTCATTTTAAATAAACTAACTTTCAGATTCGCTTTGACCCTATCTTTAACCCTTTTATCCCCAACATCAATGTCATAATGATCAGTGATTTTAATCAACCGATCTTTACTACACTGATCCAAAATTTCCTCTTGTTTGTGATTGTAAAAATGCACTGATTATCTCATCCATAATGCAACGTGTGCACGTCTTATAAAAGCACAACGAGGAGAAACTAAAGATGCAAAAAAAAAAAAAAAAGGAAAGTGTTTCTGAAATGCACCCGAGACAAAACATGTCCCCAAAAGCAGAAATTTCCCCACTAGCTACCTATCAGGAAAATTAGCTAAAACTCACCCCTAGTCTCCATGAGGCGTGGCAGTGGGTTCTGATGCACCAAACACCACTGGCCTGGCAAAGGCGACCAGAAACTGGCAACCCTCCGTAAACCACGGCATGCTCCTGAGCTGATGAAGGGGAAAAAGGATGCTCTAACTGCCGTGCCACAACACTACACAAAACACACGACGAAACCCAAAGCAGGCAATGCCGCTATGCCCAACAGGGGAACTCCACAATTAATGAGTGCATAAGTGAACACCTACCGTCGGTGCCTCCACACACCACCAGCAGCAGGGAAAAAAGAGTCTAGATATGGAAAAGCAAAAAGAAAGAAGAAAAAAAAACTCTCCAGCTGCAACACCGGACAAAAATGATATACTAACGCACATCTGCCAAACCTCAATTAAGGAGAAACAGATCCACTGAACAAACAAGGAATCCTCAGACTGGTGATACCAATTACACACTGGTAGGGCTGTGCGATATAATGATATACTGTATATATCAGATGGTCATATAAAAACTTCGTTTCATACAACATCGTTTCACAGAATACTCAATTGTTTATATCGTAATTTAAAATCCACATACTCCCGTTTCTTGAACAAAGCTCCTCACGCACTACTTGTCAGCTCCCCGCATCTCCCCCGCAGTACGCGCAGCGGAACAGGTGTGTGGTGGGTGGCTGGGCTCTCCGGTGGCTGCTAACTCCAAACTACCGGTTTAGTCAAATAGCTGCTACTCCTGTTTGTCAGGGATGTGGGAGTGTTTTCCATCGTGCTGCGTCAGAGAGGATAGCCTGCTAACCTTGTTTTAATAGGTGGTTAGTAACGTCAACGCCATGTCTAATTATAAAACGGCAAATGCTAAATGATGCCAAGTTGTGCTAACTGGAAACATTATAGTGTATCAGACCATTATTGCATGATGGTGGCACATACACGCAAAATAAATATTAAATTAAAATGGTCAGAGGAGCAAGTTGGCTCTTAATGTAATTTATTTGATTTCTAATCATTTTAATTAGTCAAGTCGTGATAATGAATAAAGTTAAAGTCATCACATGTATTTTATTGCATTACCTTTTGTGTCTTTGATTTTCAGATCATGACCAGTCTGAAATATTTTTACTAAGAAGCAAACAGGTTAAATCAGGCCAGAATGACAGTCTTTAGGCTGCAGGCTGTAACTCTACACTTAAACTTTCACTGATTTAAACTAACAGCTAATTTATATCTATAGATTGCAGCGATGGGTAAATTTCTCATTTTCAGATATTTTTGTTTCACTTTTTTTTTTTAACTATTGTCCTCTGGCTCAGGAAATATTTAACTTATTGATGTTTACTTTTTATTCGCATGATATGATTTAAAAGAAAAACCTGAAATTTATGAGAATCAAGTCTAAAAAAAACTAAAACAGCACTGCAAAATTATAAGGGAAAAAGGTGTATGTAAAAAAGTTTAAAAAGAAAAGGAGATGGTCTTTTTATGTGATTATCTAAGCTGTAGAATTTACAGAAAATGTCTATTGTGATATATATCACTATCATTATATAAGATGACTTAAATTGTGATATGAAAATGTCATATCGCACAACCCTACACACTGGTAATCAGAACCTCCCAAAGCACATTCATAACTAACGGAGGAAAAAGACGAGTCAGACAAATACAGCGGACAGAATTACAAGAGTTTTAAGCTTTAGCCTCAAAACTCACAATTTACACATGAAAAAAAATGGAAAAAACGAGCAACCTAAGCAAAAATATTTGCGCTGAACGCTGCAAAACAAATTAATTGACACAATTAACTAATTAGACAACAACAAAACTAAAAGCAAACAGCGGGGGGAAAAATATGTGCGTAATTTGTTTAGAGGAGCCCCCAATTTGTTATGGCCTGGTTCTAGGCCATAACAAATAAAGAGGATGCACCAGAGTTAACTTAAAAGTGAAAAGTGTTTATTTGCAAAAAGTGCCAAAAATATGCAACAAACTAAAACAACAAAAAGAGTCCAGAAGGTTCAGGTAGTGATGGGACAGCAAGCTCCGGAGCTTCGAGGGTGCTCCGAGCTTGTCCAGGAAATATTTTTCAAAGCGCGTTTCGAGGCGTATATTGCAGACGTATGTACTGACGTCACTAGCCTCGCCAGCCGATGTTATGCTGAGAATTGCTCACTTGCCGAGAATTGCATTCCATCGTCAAGCAGGTGTTTAGTGTAACAATATACTTTGAAAATACCTTAAAAGAGTGATTACCCTTTTTCCTGAAAATGTATAAAGGCAAAATCTTGACTTTGAAGATTGTAAAATGTGGAGCTGGATCACTATGATTTCTAACCCTCTTTGAAACACTAAAACATCTGGCGAATAAACATAATTTAAACATAATTTACAAGAGGCAACAACAATTTTTTCTTCAAAAAATGTATAATGGGTACGTCTAAAAATGCACAAATGGTTACAAGCCTGGGTGTAGTGTTATATTTTATAGTTTTGGCAGATGGGATGCAATTCTCGGCATAACACCAGTAGTACCACGTGACTTGGTCAGGAAGCCATTCATGATTTTGCACGCAACATGAAATAAAGTGAGCAGCGATACACGATGAAAATCCCCGTCCCTCACGTTTTGTGTTGTCGATGTTTGACTGTGTAAGGGATTTGTCACAGCCAATTTTCAGATGGACGCAGCACCAAAAACAAGGACTTCTCCCGTTTCAGAGCATTTTGAGCGCATTTCTTCCATTGATGCATTTTTTCACCCATAGTGGACGTTTATTGCAACTGAAGTGATGGTGTAGCTGTAATGGCTCTGCTTTTCAAGTGGGAGACTTGGGTTTAAGTCCCAGCTGGGTCATTCTTGTATTTTTATTTTTATTTGCAAGGTCAAGTGTCTGTTGTGTTTCAAAGAGCTTGGATCATTATTACGCATCATTATGCTGAGCGCGCGCACACACACACACACACACACACACACAGATTTCTTGAATTATATATAGAGTTATACTGGTGCATACCCGTGCATGCCTGTAGAGACCAAGTATAAGCAAGTATTTCTGCTGACATTTAAGGGGCTGCTGATCTGTCGCAAGGTCTGTGGTGGACTTTTGCCAGTCGGTGCATCGTGACATGCACTACACAAAGAGCAGAGATAAACAAACCTATCATCTGGTCAGTCACTGCAACAGATACTGGAGTCAGTTTGTCTTGGCTTGTCCTTGCCACTGATAATACCTCTATCTGCCAAGAATGTGCCACTAGTCCAGCAAAAGCTAGCGGTACTCAAATACTTTGCAAGCAGTTTCATGAAATGGTCAGTCAGAAAGCAACTCATACCGGCTCGGACGTCGCCTGGGTTAACAAGGTCAGGAGTTATGTTCCCTGCATGACAATAAGGATAGAGGTATACTGGGAAAGACAGTATTAGACTGTTGAAAAGTTATTATTTCCTAATAAAAATGGATAAGTAGTACAAGTACACTAACACAGACACATTTACTGGAGTCACCCCAGTTTTATTATTTCTTTTTTCCCTTATGATTATTGATATTTCTTAAAAGACAGCACATTTATTGAAGTGGAAAAAATACACTTTAAACCAATAATGCCCTTGCAAAAATCTGCATTTTGTATACATTTTGTCGACCACATGGCCTAGCCCAGCAAACAAAGTTCCACATGAGGCTTCGTCTATATGACAATTTTAAATAAATCACCCTTATTGTCATTCAACTGTACAACCAATCATGTACAGTAGAACGAGATTGCGCTTTACCTATCTACAGTGTCAAATCACACACACCCCAGTGCAGAATCAGAGGGCCGCTGCCATGCAAGGCGCCGCCACAGATTTCCCTCCTCCATTCCGTTATTGCTGAGCACCAAGCTGGACGGCAGGAAGTTCCACTTTTATATGGTCTTTGGCATGACCCGGCCGGGATTTGAACCCCTGCCTCCCGGGTGTGGGGCGGATGCTCTACCAACTGAGCCACCAGTCCGGTTTGATTTTGATGAAAGGCCTCAAGTCTTCAAGAAAGCCTCAACTAGTTATGACAAAGTAGTAGCCTAGAGATAAAATGTCTTTTCCACAACAGGGAAGCTAGGGTTCAAATCCCAGCTGGACCATTCTTATAATTTATTTTTACTTGCACGGTGAAGTGTCTGTTGTGTTTCAAAGAGCTTGGACACAGCAATAACACATCATTATGCTGAGGCACTGTTGTGCCCTGTATGGCAATAAGGACAGAGGTGAATGTACTGGGAGAGACAGAAACTTGTCTACCCTACACTGTACAAACTTGCAGAAGCATTCCTTTGCACGCCTGCATCCTCTATGCTCTGAGAGAGTATTCTCCAAAGCTGGGGAAATAATCCAAAAAAAAAAGAAGAAATTGCCTTAGTCCAAAGACTGTTGAAAAGCTATTTCTTAATAAAAATGGACAAGTACCACAAACACATTCACTGTAGTCACCTGAGTTTTATTATTTCTTTTTTCTCTTATGATCATTGATATTTCTTAAAAGACAGTGCATTTATTGAAATGGAAAAAATACACATTAAACCAATAATGTCCTTGCAAAAATCTGCATGTTGTATACGTTTTGTCCACTAGATGGCCTAGTAGAGAAAATGAAGTTTCACATGAGGCCTTGTCTATATGAGCCATTTTGATGAAAGGCCTCAAGTCCTCTAGAAAGCCTCATCTGGCCATCACTAGGTTCCAGTGTGCCCAGGAGAGGAGAACAGCCCCAAACACAGGTGACAGACCTCCCAGCTGGCTTAACAGCTCCTCTTTTATGGAGCCGCCCATTTACACCTGCGACAAATCAGCTGATCACCTGAAACAATAGGATACAGGTGCACATCCCAACTCCAAAGGGGAGATGGCATGCGTCGCAACGCCATCTTTCAGTATGAAAGCTGCGCAATCCTTCATACATGAGGCCCTGGGTCTTACTAGTCACAGAGTGGTGATAAACAATCCACAACAAGAAAAAGTCAAACACAAAAACAGTAATCAAAGAAACAAAGAATTGTCAAGGCAAAGAAGGAAGAAAAAAGGAAGTGACCATGAGGAATGTGAACATGTACACAAGGAGTTTAAAAAAATACTAAAACAAAAACAAAACAAAAAACTAAGAACACTAGGAACTACAGAAGTGGATGAAAAACTTGATGCAAAGGAGTAAGCTGAAGACTGTTCTACGTCTTTAGTTTTTTATGCCAATCTTCTGCTCCACAGTTCTGTTGAGTAGGCTGCAGTGATGCACCTTTAGGCTGTCTTACCAGCTGCCAAAAACCTGGAACCACTTCATAAATTATTTTACTCTGCTGCAAGGCTGTCAAGTGAGTGCAGATTTTCTTTCCAAAAGTCTCTTCAACAGTTGATTTTACTGAATTCCTTCCCACTGGTTGTGGATGCGTGAAAATACTGACTGTAGTGTAATGGCTGACTGGAAAGAAAACCTGCAGGATCTTCGCCTGCACAAGATTTTACACCCTTGTTCTAAGAGCCTAAGCCAGGGGTCTGCAACCTGCGGTTCTGGGGCTGCATGTGGCTCTTTTGCCGACAGATAGTGGCCCTGAGGCCTCGAGGGAAAAAAAATCATAAATTTCACAGAAAAGAAGTAATAAATAAAGAAAAAAGTTGCACATTCATGAGAAAAATATACTAAAATGCAGAAAATGAGAAAACCTAAATATTTATGCAAAAAAATCTCACAAATTTAGGGGAAAAATTGCAATTTTCTGAGGAAAACATACCTACAAATTTAATGGAAGAAGTTGAAGTTTTATGAGGAAAAATGTAATGAATTTATGAAAGAAATGCTGCAGTTTTACCCATGAAAAGTAATAAATTTACAAAGAAAAATATAGTAAATTTATGAGAATAGCTGCAAATTTATGCCAAAAATAGTGGAAATTATGGGAAAATGTTGCAATTTTATGAGGGGGGGGGACACAAATTGGCAAGAAAAAAGTCATAAATTTACCAGAAAAACTACAGTTTTAATTGGTTGTTAGGTTGCAAATTTAAATGAAAAAGTTGGCATCTTTACCTGAAAAAGGTTACAATCAGATAAGATAATCCTAAGAGAAAAGATGATGATGCAATATATACACACATATATATATATATATTTAATTATTTAATATGCTTTTAACTTTATTGGGAGAACTGTCACAAATTTACATGGAAAAAGTCTTCCACTTTTACAGGATAAAGGTATTAAATTTGCAACAAAAAATGTCAAATTTAGGAAAAAAGCAAAACACTTTTATACCAAAAACAGAACAAATTTTGAAAAAAAAATACAGTTTAATGAGGAAAACATCCACACAATTTTGCAAGGAAAAAAAAAAAAACTTTTTGCAAATAATCAAAAAAATTACCAGAAAAAGAAGCAATTTTGTGAGAAAAAAGGAACAAATTTATAATTAAAAAAAGCTGCAAATTTGTAGGAAAAAACTCTGAGTCTTGATGTTGTCAGGCCAGACTGTAGTTGAAATTCTGTTGTTTTACCTCAGTTTTTAGGCTCAGATATTTTTGTGACTCCATGCAGTTTTTTTTTACTCAAATCACTCACAGCGGCTCTCTGTGTAGTACAGGTTGCCGACCCCCGGCCTAAGCCAACGTCTGCTACTTCTGAGCAATGTGACTGTTCCGCACCATGCTTAAGGATGGGGCCCTCGGCTTTGGCCTGCCTGGAGAGGTCAGCTCCACCCATGATTCAGTTTCTCATGCTGGAGCACACATGCACACGCTATCTGCATGGGCCATCTAATGAGATATAACCAGTGCATCCGTTCCTCCTTACAGTCAGCTTACAAAATAAAGAAGGTGTGAGAGAGCCTTCATTAGAAAAAAAAAAGACTCAAAATAAGCCACAAAGTCCATGAAGTTCAAGTGCTCAAGGTTATTTTCCATTGTGCTGACCGACTGTGCTTCTTGCAGACCAGGAGTGGTCCCAGATGACTCTTGGTTTTATTACAATGTGATAATCAATCCACAAGGACCTAGGCCACATTGTGAGTGTCTGACGGAGTTGGGCATGGAAGGGGGAACAATTGCCTCTGACATCTCAAGGACCGACCTGCCCCTGTGTGGGTGTGCCCTTAGACAATTTATAAACTGTTTCTCTACATTTTGTGATGACCTCCACGACAGATTTCCGAGAGGAACACTTTTACTTTCTTTGAGAAAATCCACCAACTCTTTTCTGTCTTCTGCATACTGCGATGCACCAACACGTTCAACCGCTTCAGGCAGATTACAGTGCATGCAGTATCATTTGGTGTTTGTCTGTTCTATGAAGTGAGACGTGTGTGCCCTGTTCCCAGATGAGTCATTGCCATGTGTTCCTTTGGGCTCCTTATTCCTCATTCCACTCAACCCTACAGTATGTGCTTCTGAGTAGCAGATGTCATCGTGTATGAATTACTGCAGATCCCAGTATTCCTGCTAATGCTTTATGCATTAGGGTGGGGCAGACAATCACACAGCAGGAGCTGTGTTAGAAATGAGTCACTCATTCCCCACCCCTCTACTCTCATCCATCCATCCATCCATACATCCATCCATCCATCTGCTGGGAATATTAAAGTATTAACACAATTAATTACAGTGGTCCCATTAACGGACTGAAACTTATTAATGGAAATTAACACCCCACAGCACTTCCTGTTATACTGGAACAAAAATCCTGGCTCCAGAAAGTAAAAGTCCATTTTTAATGCACAGACTGCTCAGTTATGATAAAGGTGAATTACAAATTTACCAAAAGGAAAAAAAAAATCCCCTGCAAAATTAGAAGAAAAGTCTCACAAATTCACAAAACAAAAAGTTGCAGTTTGATGGTAAAGTCACAAAATTTACCAGAAAAACTCACCAATTTATTTGAACAAATTTGCAAACTTATATGGAAAAAACATTTAAATTTATGTGATAAAAAATAGCAAATTTATGCAAAAAAATGTGTATATTTATGAGAAAAGCTGCAAATTTGGGAACACAAATTTACATGGAAAACGGCTGCATATTTACAGGGGAAAATGGAGATTTGCAAGGTGGAAGACATCTCAAATTTAAAGAAAAAGTGAAAATTTATTTTAAAAAGTAACAAATTTAGATTTAAAAAGTTTCTCTGTATAAGGGAAGCTACATCTCTGATGCGACACGGATTCTGATGCGGTCCACTATGGGAAACATATGGAGGGAGAAATACGTATGCAAATCAAATTCTACAATGTATTCTAATAACAGAATATAGTCCAATAATAGAAAATTAGTTTGATTTGAAAAATTATGCTGTGAACCACTGGCGCACATGAATGCAACTCTGTCCCAAACAATAGTGAGGCCAGTGAATGTTGTTATTCATCAGTTTGCTGATCCACTTGGTTCAAGGGCACATTTCTGTAGACTCGGTACTTCACTGCCTTGTCCTGGATGATATGACTGCAAATGCACTACAAAAATATACACCTCATATAGGCTGTTGTACCCAAAGTGGCAATTAATGTGCTGAATCATAATCATATTCATTAAAATATGGAACGGCTGCTGATAATTCAGGGTAATTCAGACAAACCTGAGCTACACTCAACAGACTCTAAAGGGTGTTTCTTCTATACACAATATATACCTCCTTATGTGTATAATAGCATAATAGAAATTTGATTTATGATCAATTCTAGTATTATTCATTGTAAACAATCATTCATTTGACTCACTGGGATAGTGCATTTCATCCCTAACCCCAAAAAGAACAGCAACATCATTTACACTATTGCAGAAAATAAAATCTGCTATGGATTTAACCTTTTTGGGGCTGGAGAGAAATACACTTGGGACTTACAAGCAATACTTGTTAGTATTGATCAGTTGCTGGTTGGCCAAAGCGTTGACAGCCCCAACAGCATCCTGCTAACAAGTATCGGTGCTGCCGCAGCCCGACGGCTCTTGTATCCGTGCCATAGAAAAAAGTTTTACAGAAATTCACAGCTGGGTAGACTACTCTTATACTGCTACTTTAAGGTGAATTATTGTAAATGGCCGCTGTGTTATTTTAGCATATTAAAGACTTGCATCCCCATAGCTGATGTGGCCCTTGGCGGCTGCCATGCTTCTGTTTGGGCTGCTTTAAGGGTGCCTTCTGTCCAGACGTTGATGTTGTCTAGCCATCCCATTTTTTTTCTTCTTCCCCTCTTGTTAGTGCCATCAACTTCACCCTCAATGGTGATCGGGGGGATTCTCCAGGGACGTTGCTTCCAATGCCTGTACTTCGCTTTCTTTCTCTTTATGATGGAACTCAACAATCCTTCACTTTCTTTCAAACCCATTCATTTGTGTCACATTAAAGACTAAAATAATAAAAGACTTAATAATCCAAATCAGTTGTTACGGCATTTGATTAAAAAAAAAGCCAAATAGCGAGAAAGTTAAGTGATTTGAATTTATCCAAATCTATTCTGAAGAGCATGCAAGTGTTTTTGATTTCAATCGATCAGCAATAACTGGTAACAAAAAACAGCAGCTGTGCAGAACTACAGAAACAATCCATCTAGATGATGTACAGACAGCTCAAAAAATAAGTTCCTGCATCTCAATAAATTAGAATGTCTTCAAAAAGTTGATTTATTTCAGTAATTCAATTCAAAAAATGAAACTCATGTATAGATTCATCTCACACAGAGTGATATACTTCCAGTCTTTATTACCTCCGCCAGGCCGGAGGCCAGGAGGAGGTTATGTTTTTGCCAGCGTTTGTCTGTTTGTCTGTTTGTCTGTCTGTTGGTTAGCAAGATAACTCAAAAAGTTTGGGACGGATTTCAATGAAACTTTCAGACGTTGTTGGAAATGGTACAAGGAAGAACTGATTAAATTTTGGGGATGATCCGGATCACCATCTGGATGCAGGAATTTTTTAAAGGATTCTTTAACATTGTGAGATACGGCCATTTTCAACATGTGTGCAGGCCCAATGGAGGGCGCTGGTCGTCGTGTCTGACGAACACAAACTCCGCCTTCTTCAAAGTTTTAGGCACAAAAGCACGCGGAAAAAAGTGGTGGGCAGGGCCCGCCAGCGTGCCTGTGTTTGCGCTACGCTGCAAAAGCTGAGACGGGCAGCTGTCCGCCGCCGGATTATTTGGCAGAAATTCCCCGGGCAGCCATAGTAGCTGCGCAAAAAGAAGCTCTCTGCCGGGGAAGCTTCCAAATCCTCTTTTGCCGCGGAGCGCAACCCCAATAAAACCCACGCCAACCTGTCTACCCAATTTGTAGCCGTCAGTGAAGCCCTCAGTGCTGCTTTCAGTGATCTATGAAAACGCTCGCATAACCCATTGGCCTGTGGGTTGTACGCAGTTGTGCCATGATTTCTTTTGTTTTTTCTTTTGAATTCTTGGATGGAATATGGGTGGGCAATATAAGCTGCGGCTTCAGCCATCACACATTTCAGATAACTTATGTTGACCTGTATAATCAGAGGAGTTATTGTCTAATTTGACCTTGTTGGATTTTCTTTCCCCCTTTGTTATATTATTCACTTTCTTTTAACCTGTACTCTTAATCTATTCAAAATAAAGATTCATTCAGTCATTCATTCAATTGCAACGCCCACAGCCTGGGAGTTTGCAGATGGAGGAGATGGACACAACAGCAACACTTCAGTTTATTACCTCCGCCAAGGAGGTAATGCTTTTACTACTGAACCACTAATCCTATCATTGTGAATCCAATTGCTAGTCATATGTTTTCATGGTCAAGGAATCTGAAAACGTACACACAAACACTGTATGGGGGAGAACTGTGGCGCTTGGTGGAGGTCTGGGCTCTCCGAGTGCTTTTCTACTTTCTTTTAATTTTGATAGTTATGGCTTATAGCTCATAAAAACCCCAAATTCAGTTTCACCAAAAAAAAAAATAAATAAAATACACTATTACATAAAATTAATTTTAAAAAAATTATTTTTAATAGAAATCTTGGCTGACTGAAAATTATATCCATGTACACACTCAATACTTGGTCGGGGCTCCTTTTCAACAATCATAAATCAAGAACTCTTTATTGTCATTATGCGTGCACATAATGACTTACTGCATCATTGAGGTGTGGTATGAAGGTGATCAGCCTGTTGTACTGCTGAGGTGTTATGAAGGTCCAGGTTGCTTTGATAGCGGCCTTCAGCTCGTCTGCATTGTTGGGTCTGGTGTCGCTCATCTTCCTCTTAACAATAGATCAGGAGAGTCTGCTGGCCAGTCAAGCAAGGTGATCAACACATCATCATAGCAGTCTGTCGGGGGCAACAATGACTGTTTCATTTAGGTCTGATCGGATTCCTTCATGCAGCTCTGTCCTTCGTCTTCCGTTGGCAGGAACAACTGACCTTGTTAACCCGGGCGATGTCCAAGCTGGTATGAGTTGCTTTCTGACTGACCATTTCATGAAACTGCTTGCAAAGTATTTGAGTACCGCTAGCTTTTGTCACGCCGCGCCATTCATCAGCGGCGCCACCTGCTCATGCACCTGCTACTCGTCAGCGGCGAAGGATAAAAGCCGCCTCGCCCTGAGCGTCGGCCTGAAGCCGTAGACTTCATTCCTCTTTCATGGGCTTCTACCACATTCTCTTCAGCATCCTCATCTCCGGTAAGAAAATCGCTTACCTCATCTCTCCAGTCTGCTCCCCTGTGCACAGGTGGATTCCTCGGCGGCGGACTATCCCGTCCCTCGTCTCTCCTCGCTGCTGCACCGAGCCCTGCAGGTGGCTGTCTCCCGGGCTTCCATCCTTGAAGCGCCAGTCATCTGTCCCAACAAGTAAGCTTCTCTCCCTCGCCTATTCTCCTCCTGTGTTGGTGTGTGCTCATCACCCTGTGTCTGATTTCTCCCATAGGGTTGCCGGCTGAACGGTCTCCTGCCTCTGGGTCCGAAGCAGACGCCACCACCAACACATTAACATTCCGCAGACACGCACCCAAACTTCCCTGTTGTTAATAAACGGTTTGAACTACTCTGAGCCTGTGTGTGTGCGTCTCCTGAGCCGAACGTTATGTCAGTACGGCTTCAGCAGAGCGGCTCGGCAGACGGCGGGCTCGCACACCGGTTTACCATCCTCGAGGCTCGGGTGGATCAGATTGTTTATCAGCAACAGGTGGTTCTTAATCAATTATTAGAACTAACTAACCGATTGAACCGCTTGGACCCCCAACAGCCGTTCCTCCCGACTCGCCAGGGTGGCGCGGCTCCTGCTGTTCCAGCGGCCGTCCAGCCGGCTCCAGTGGCACTGGTTCGGCTCACGCCGATTCCGACCCCCGCCCGCTTTAGCGGTAAGCTCGGCGGAGCGCGGGGGTTCATTATGCAGTGTGAGTCCGTGTTCCACCGTGTGCCCGGAGATTTTCCCTCGGATCACAGCCGAATTGGTTACATAGGGAATCTTCTGGAGGGGCGTGCGTTAACTTGGACCTACGCCGTAATGGCGAGGCCCAGTTATGCCACCCTCACCTATGACCAATTCGTGAGGCGCTTTCTGGAGGTCTTTGACCATTCTCAAACCGAAACGGTCCAGGTCGATCGGCTTCTCGCTCTCCAGCAGGGAAGCCGGTCGGCAGCGGACCACTCGGTCGACTTCCGGGTAGCGGCGGAGGAATTGGGCTGGGAGGAACGCTCCCTCTGTGGCCTGTTCCTCCGCAGCCTCAATAGTGATCTGAGGGATGAACTGGCTGGTCGGGATATCCCTGGGACGCTAGCGGAGCTGACGTCCTTAGCGATAAGTTTGGATAACAGGCTGCGCGAGCGCTCCTCGGGGCGGAGGTCTTCTTCTTCTCGCCTTCGTGGAGCCTCGCCGCACCTGTTCCAAGCTCGCCCCCTGGCGGCGCCGCCAGCATCGCGCCCCGAGGAGTCGGAGCCGATGGTGACGGGCTGGACTAAACTTTCCCCTGTGGCGAAACAACGCCGCCGTGAGTTGGGCCTCTGCATGTATTGCGGAGGCGACCAACACACCGTGGAGCGTTGTCCACGAAAAGCCAGTCGGTGGGGTCCGCGAGTCACTGTTGGAAGCCTCGCGGATGTCAATCGGTTAGGATCACTCACTCATTTGAAGCTGCCCATCCGTTTCTGCCATAACCCCACTGGGCACCTCACCCACGCACTGGTGGATTCGGGCGCAGAAGGCAGCTTCATTTCACAAAGCCTGGCAACCCGATTGGGCATCCGCTGCCAGGCACTCAACACTCCCATCTCCCTAATCCACCTCTCCCGTGCCACCCTCGGGAGAGTGACACATCAAACTGTCCCCCTACCGGTCATCATCTCGGGAAACCACTGGGAGGAGATGACCTTTTACGTCCTTCCCAACTCTGTGTCGCCCGTCATCCTGGGGTATCCCTGGCTCCGCCTTCACAATCCGGTCCTGGATTGGAAATCAGCTGGGATATCGGCATGGAGTACGTTCTGTATGGGCACCTGCCTTCAGTCCGCTGCCTGCTCTCCGTCCGCTCCTCCCCCTGCGACGGACGCTGCACCCCCGGACCTGTCTCTGGTGCCCCCAGAATTTCACGACCTGGGTATGGTGTTCAGCAAAGCGAAAGCTATGTCTCTCCCCCCTCATCGGCCCTATGACTGCGCCGTCAACCTCCGCCAGGGGGCTCCCTTACCTTCTGGTCGCCTTTACAGCCTGTCTGCGCCGGAGAAGGAGACGATGAACGCCTACCTGAAGGAGTCATTAAGTGCTGGGATTATCCGCCCATCATCGTCACCCGTGGGGGCAGGGTTCTTCTTCGTGGGAAAGAAGGATGGGTCCCTCCGCCCTTGTATCGACTACCGGGCCCTCAATAATATCACGGAGAAGGACCGTTACACCCTGCCTCTCATGGACACTGCTTTCCACTCCCTCCAGGGGGCGACCTGGTTCACCAAGCTGGACCTACGCAGCGCTTACCACCTCGTCCGGATCCGGGAGGGAGATGAGTGGAAAACGGCCTTCCGTACCCCGAACGGCCACTTTGAATACCTGGTGATGCCGTTCGGGTTGACCAACGCTCCTGCAGTCTTCCAGCGCCTCATTAATGACGTCCTCCGGGACTTCATTGGCCTTTTCGTGTTCGTCTACCTGGACGATATTCTCATCTTCTCCAAGTCCAGGGATGAGCACCAGGTCCACGTGAGGCGGGTCCTCCAAAGGCTGCTGGAGAATCGTCTGTACGTTAAGGCAGAAAAGTGTGAATTTTACGCCAGGAGTACGTCCTTCCTGGGGTTCATCATCGCCCACGATAAGGTGCTCCCCGACCCAGAGAAGGTAAAGGCGGTGGTGGAATGGCCCACACCTGCATCCCGGAAACAGGTGCAGCAATTTGTTGGCTTCGCCAATTTCTACCGCCGCTTTGTCCCCAACTTCAGTGCCATCGTTGGACCACTGACCCGCCTCACGTCCCCGAAGGTCCCGTTCCGGTGGACCGAAGAGGTCGCTGCCGCCTTTGAGGCGCTGAAGGCGGAATTCTCCTCCTCCCGGGTCCTTCGCCAGGTCGACCCCGCGTTGCAGTGCATTGTAGAGGTAGACGCTTCGGACACGGGAGTGGGAGCAGTGCTGTCCCAGCGGTCGCCGGACGATGGCGCCAAGCGACCGTGCGCCTTCTTCTCCCGGCGCTTGTCCCCGGCGGAGAGAAACTACGATGTGGGGGACAGAGAGCTCTTGGCCATCAAGCTCGCCCTGTAGGAGTGGCGCCACTGGTTAGAGGGGGCGAACCTGCCGTTTGTGGTCCTCACGGACCACAAGAACTTGGAATACTTACGATCTGCCAAGCGCCTGAACGCCCGCCAGGCGCGCTGGTCCCTGTTCTTCGCCAGGTTCCAATTTTCCATCACCTTCAGGCCTGGCTCTAAGAACGTCCTGCCTGACGCCCTCTCCAGGCAGTTCGCCCCCGTGGAGTCGGAGGAGGCGCCCCACTCCATCCTGCCAAGGTCGTGCGTCGTGGGAGCCATCTCGTGGGACATCGAGAGCAAGATCCGGAAGGCACAGGAGGTGGAACCTGACCCTGGCGGCGGACCGGAGGGGAGGCTGTTCGTGCCATCCGCGGTCCGAGGAGAGGTCATCCACTGGCTCCACACCTCCAAGCTCACCTGTCACCCTGGCACCTCCCGGATGATAGATCTCCTCCAACGGTCCTTTTGGTGGCCAGGCCTGCGGAGGGATGCAGCCCGCTACGCCCGGGCTTGCCCAATCTGTGCCACCTGCAAGTCGGGAAATGCCCCTCCAGCGGGTCTGCTCCAGCCCCTGCCCGTCCCTGGCAGGCCCTGGTCGCACATCGCACTGGATTTCGTCACCGGACTCCCCGTCTCCAACTCCTATGACACCATCCTGACCATCGTGGACCGCTTCTCCAAGGCCGTGCACTTCGTCCCCCTGCGAGGCCTCCCTACTGCCCTGGAGACGGCGGACCTCCTCGTCCAACACGTGGTCAGGCTGCATGGGATTCCGGTGGACGTGGTCTCGGACCGGGGCCCCCAGTTTTCATCTGAGGTTTGGAGGTCTTTCTGCAACGCCATCGGAGCCAAGGTGAGCCTCTCCTCCGGCCATCACCCCCAATCCAACGGGCAGTGTGAGAGGACCAACCAGGAGCTGGAGGCTGCGCTCCGCTGTGTGTCCAGATCCAAACCCACGTCCTGGAGCAACCATCTTGCCTGGGTTGAATATGCCCACAACACCGCTCGCTCTTCTGCTACAGGGATGTCCCCCTTCAAAGCGTCCCTGGGTTACGACCCCCCGCTGTTTCCGGAGCAGGAGAGTGAAGTAACTGTCCCGTCAGTTAGGGCCCATCTCAGGCAGTTCCGCTCCACCTGGGCTGCCGCGCGCCATGCGCTATTACGCACAGCGGAGCGCAACAGGACTGTGGCGGACCGGCGTAGGAGACCTGCCCCGGCGTACAGAGTTGGGCAGCTTGTTTACATTTCCACCCAGGACGTCACTCTAAAAGGCGAGAGGAGAAAGCTGGCACAGCGCTTCATGGGTCCCTACCCCATCACCCGGATCATCAACCCGGTGGCTGTGCGTGTGGCTATTCCCCCCTCCCTCCGCATTCATCCTACTTTCCACGTGTCGAAGGTGAAACTGGCGGTTACTGACCCCCTTTGCCCTCCTCCTGCAGCGCAACCCGCGCCCCGGATGATTGGTGGCCATCCGGCCTGGTCCGCCTCCTCCATCCTGGACTCCCGGCGCCGGGGTCGTGGGTTGCAATACTTGGTGGACTGGGAGGGCTATGGGCCCGAGCATCGACAGTGGGTGCCCCCGTCGTTTGTGTTGGACCCATCGCTCATCGCGGACTTCCACCGAGCGCACCCGGATAAGCCATCGCCAGGAGGCGCTGCTAGAGGGGGGAGTACTGTCACGCCGCGCCATTCATCAGCGGCGCCACCTGCTCATGCACCTGCTACTCGTCAGCGGCGAAGGATAAAAGCCGCCTCGCCCTGAGCGTCGGCCTGAAGCCGTAGACTTCATTCCTCTTTCATGGGCTTCTACCACATTCTCTTCAGCATCCTCATCTCCGGTAAGAAAATCGCTTACCTCATCTCTCCAGTCTGCTCCCCTGTGCACAGGTGGATTCCTCGGCGGCGGACTATCCCGTCCCTCGTCTCTCCTCGCTGCTGCACCGAGCCCTGCAGGTGGCTGTCTCCCGGGCTTCCATCCTTGAAGCGCCAGTCATCTGTCCCAACAAGTAAGCTTCTCTCCCTCGCCTATTCTCCTCCTGTGTTGGTGTGTGCTCATCACCCTGTGTCTGATTTCTCCCATAGGGTTGCCGGCTGAACGGTCTCCTGCCTCTGGGTCCGAAGCAGACGCCACCACCAACACATTAACATTCCGCAGACACGCACCCAAACTTCCCTGTTGTTAATAAACGGTTTGAACTACTCTGAGCCTGTGTGTGTGCGTCTCCTGAGCCGAACGTTATGTCAGCTTTTGCCATGGTCATTAAACCAGGTATTGGTACTTTTGGCAGTGTGGGCAGGTGCCAAGTCCTGCTGGAAAATGAAATCAGCATCTCCATAAACCTTGTCAGCAGAGGGAAGCATGAAGTGCTCTAAAATTTCCTGTTAGACAACTGGGCTGGCTTTGGACTTGATAACACATAGTGGACCAAAACCAGCAGATGACCTCTTTTCAGATGAAAGTAAATTTTGCATTTCGACTTGGAAATCAAGGTCCCAGAGTCTGGAGGAAGAGTGGAGAGGCACAGAATCCAAATAGCTTGAGGTCCAGTGTGAAGTTTCCACAGTCACTGGTTTAGAGCACATCATGCTTCCCTTTGCTGACAAGCGTTATGGAGATGCTGATTTCATTTTCCAGCAGGACTTGGCACCCGCCCACTGCCAAAAGTATCAAGACTTGATTTAATGGCCATGGTGTCACTGTGTTTGATTGGCCAGTAAACTCTCCTGACCTAAACCCCATACAGACTCTATGCAGTATTGTCAAGAGGAAGATGAGAGACACCAGACCCAACAATGCAGACGAGCTGAAGGTCCATGGCCTTCATAACACCTCAGCAGTACGACAGGCTGATCACATTCACGCTACGCTGCATTGATGCAGTAATTCATTAAAAGGAGCCCCAACCAAGTATTGAGTGTGCACATGGACATAGTTTTCAGTTGACCAACATTTCTATTAAAAATCAAATTTTTAATTAATTTTATGTAATATTCTATTTTTTTTTATTATTTTTTTTTTTAGAAAACTGAATTTGGGGTTTTCATTGTCTATAAGCCATAACCATCAAAATAAAAAAAACCCACTTGAAATACAGTAGTCTGTGTGTAATTAATCTATATAATATAGGAGTTTCATTTTTTGAATTGAATTACTGAAATAAATCAAATTTACAACGATATTCTAATTTATTGAGATGTACCTGTATATTTCTGAGCTAGACAGCAGTAGGAAGCAGGAGGGTCTGGAAACTAGAATCATGTGTTCAGCGCTCTTTTACTGAGATATTTCAGTCAGATTGACTTAATATTGCACGAGAAGATTTGTTATTTTATCCAGCCTCCAAAAAGGATTAAGCGGAAGAAGATGGATGGATGGATTATGACAAATTCAGTCATAACAGTACTGATGCTGTACTGCACAATGAAAACAACTCGTGTTCAATCGATCCTCTAACAAGAGTCTGCACTCCAAAATTGACCAAAATAATCAATACATACGTGAACCTTTCACTGTTTTTCATGAATCTCATTTCAGCAAAACACAAACAATCTGTATTATCAGGAATCCAGCCCTGATGTGGCGTAACAGTTTCCCCTTAGGGAATAAATTACATTCAAGCTATATCTTTCTGCAGCTATAGAGACTGTCCTTGTTAGAGAAAGGAATTCATTTTTGGTGCTCTCTCCTCTATACAACCCCTTGAATAATAAAATGAAAGCACCTCACCACCACTTCCCTCCAATTCACCATCAGGGAGTTAACTGTTATAGTCCTGTCTTTGAGCTGCATTTTAATTCTCAGTAGTATTTCAGCTTGAGCTGAAGGAATTCTGGGTTCAGCCATTGTTCCATTCAATGCAGAGATACTTCACTGGCCTAATTTAAGAGATTCTTGTCCAGGTCATTCCCAGATTACCGGTCAAGTGTTTTATGAGGGGTGATAGCAATCGTAGGGCTGCAGTCTTTTGTGAAACAAAGGGAGCTCATGTTTTATGATGGGAAGAGGTTTGGAGGAAAACCTGCTGGACTTGTGGGTGGAACACACAACCACTCACCCGTGACAAACTTCATTACAAAAAGCTATTACATCTGGCTGAATATCTCCCAGAACAGTGTGCTGTAAAAAATGCAGAGTGGTGATGAGAAAAGAGTAGACTCAGGAGTTAGACATCTAAATTACTTTTGTGTCAGTTGATAAGGTCATGGCACCTTTGTAATGAAAAGCTGGCATTTCATAGGGTGGGACAGGAAAGGGTTTTATGGCTGTGGAAGACTTACCAGTCCATCACAGTTGTTAATAGCAACCGAAGCCCCAGGGACGTCAGTGATGTCACCAATGAAGGTGCAGTCCGTGTTCAGCATTTCACGCCGCAGTATCCTGTCCATCCTGTTGGTGATTTCAGTCTGGTGGGCACTCATGCCAGAACCATTCCCAGCACTGTTGCTCGTGTTTCCAAATACTTGGATCTCGTCGTGCCATTCCACCACTGCGCCAGGGGCGACCAGTCTGTTGTTGGGGCGTAGGCGGAGGTGAAATTCCTTCCCAAAGGCGGTAATGTTGAAGAAAAGCCTCTGGTCAGACTCATCAGATGAGAACACCTCTCTCTTGACGCGCTGCTTGTGAGTGGCTGAGAGCAGGTGTGACAGGTAGTGTCCATGGGAGTCGGTGCTGAAGGGTGTGACCAGACCATATTCTCTCAGCCGGTTCTTCAGCTGGTCTGCGAGACAACAGAGGCACAACAAAGATGGTTTTCAATAAGCCCAGCAGAAGACACTACATGTCTATAAAATTAGCAGAAACATCAATACAGTCACTGCATCCGGTAGGTAGCAATGTACTCAGGTATTTTTGTTTGACTGAAGTTTGGAGAACTGGAAACATGCTTTACTCTGCCATCTCACACACTTTCAGCAACAGTTATTACTTTTAGCTCACTTCACTGTCCTACAGACTTTGTGCCACTTTGTTTCCCTTTAGCGAGTCCCCCAACCCCAACACCACACACACAAAAAAGGGGGGGGGGGACAAGCAAAAAAAAACTGACAACACTGCTCCACAAGATGAACAGAGAAAGAGGTGAAGTGAGCTGTAAAGTGAATAGAGAAAAAGAGAGAGCACATAAGAGAAACCAGTGCAGTGAATTCCAAATATACCATATACAGTGCATCCGGAAAGTATTCACAGCACTTCACTTTTTCCACATTTTGTTATGTTACAGCCTTATTCCAAAATGGATTAAATTCACTTTTTTCCTGAAAATTCTACACACAATACCCCATAATGACAATGTGAAAAAAGTGTTTTTGAGGTTTTTGAAAATTTATTAAAAATAAAAAACTAAGAAATCACGTTACATAAGTATTCACAGCCTTTGTTCAATACTTTCTTGATGCACCTTTGGCAGCAATTACAGCCTCAAGTCTTTCTGAGTATGATACCACAAGCTTGGCACACCTATCTTTGGGTAGTTTCACCCATTCCTCTTTGCAGCACCTCTCAAGCTCCATCAGGTTGGATGGGAAGCGTTGGTGCACAGCTGTTTTCAGATCTCTCCAGAGATGTTCAATTGGATTAAAGTCTGGGCTCTGGCTGGGCCACTCAAGGACATTCACAGAGTTGTCCTGAAGCCACTCTTTTGATATCCTGGCTGTGTGCTTACGGTCGTTGTCCTGCTGAAAGATGAACCGTCACCCCAGTCTGAGGTCAAGAGCGCTCTGGAGCAGATTTTCATCCAGGATGTGTCTGTCTATTGCTGCATTCATCTTTCCCTCTATCCTGACTAGTCTCCCAGTTCCTGCTGCTGAAAAACATCCCCACAGCATGATGCTGCCACCATCATTGGCGTAGTTATGAGCGGTGCCTGGTTTCCTCCAAACATGATGCCTGGCATTCACGCCAAAGAGTTCAATCTTTGTCTCATCAGACCAGAGAATTTTGTTTCTCATGGTCTGAGAGTCCTTCAGGTCCTTTTTGGCAAACTCCAGGCGGATTGCCATGTGCTTTTTACTAAGGAGTGGCTTCCATCTGGCCACTCTACCGTACAGGCCTGATTGGTGGATTGCTGCAGAGATGCTTGTCCTTCTGGAAGGTTCTCCTTTCCCCACAGAGAAATGCTGGAGCTCTGACAGAGTGACCATCGGGTTCTTGGTCACCTCCCTGACTAAGACACTTCTTCCCCAGTCGCTCAATTTAGACGGCCGGCCAGCTCTAGGAAGAGTCCTGGTGATTCTGAACTTCCTCCATTTATGGGTGATGAAGGCCACTGTGCTCATTGGGACCTTCAAAGCAGCAGAAATTTTTCTGTACCCTTCCCCAGATTTGTGCCTCGGGACAATCCTGTCTCGGAGGTCTACAGACAATTCCTTTGATTTCAAGCTTGTGCTCTGACATGCACTGTCAACTGAGGGGCCTTATATAGACAGGTGTGTGCCTTTCCAAATCATGTCCAACAACTGAATTTACCACAGGTGGACTCCAGTTAAGCTGTAGAAACATCTCAAGGATGATCAGTGGAAACAGGATGCATCTGAGCTCAAGTTTGAGCTTCATGGCAAAGGCTGTGAATACTTATGTACATGTCATTTCTTAGTTTTTTATTTTTAATAAATTTGCAAAAATCTCAAAAGAAATTCACATTGTCATTATGGGGTATTGTGTGTAGAATTTTGGGGAAAAAATGATTTTAATCCATTTTGGAATAAGGCTGTGACATAACAAAATGTGGAAAAAGTGAAGTGCTGTAAATACTTTCCAGATGCACTGTAATGTCAATCAAAATAGCCTTCCTGTGCAGAAAATGAGATACTGACCTTCTAGGTATTGTAACATTAATGGATCTATTAAGAGAAGGGTGTCTCCAGTCCAGAAAAAGGATGCAAATGTCTTATATAACCAATATACTGTAAAGCTAATTGGCGTTATAGTAATTTCCTTAGGAACACGTAGGAGCAGTGCACAGGGGTTGGTGCCTGTCTGCATTTTCTATGACCCAAGGCCACACAGCTACTCTCCTCTAATAGCCCTGTGCATTAACATTTTTTTTCCCATTTTATTATGTTGAGCTCCAAGCTAGAAGGCAGAATGTACTATTTCTATACAGTCAGGGAGCAAACTGATGACCGTCCAACTATGGGCCAGATGTTCTACCACAAGGCCACCAACCTATTAACGAATATTCATCTAAGCTATTGTCTGAAGCCTGGAGATGCCCACTATGTGAAGTGAGCAGGTAATATTGTATAAACTCATTCCCAGTATACTTTTTAAGCTCATTTGTAACACCAACTTCAGATATGGATTTTTACATGGATTTTAGGTACAAATAGCCCACCGAGTTGGTTGCTTCAGTTTTTCTAATTATTTTAATCCAACCCATACAAATGACACATTGAAGATAAATCTTTCTAGAATAAAATTATAACTTGACATTACTGCAAATATTCAATTATAACACACTTTTCACCTATTAAAATGGAGTAGCATTATGAATGTGAAATTCACCAATCAAATATCTATAGTCCAGGAGCCAGCAAGGGTCGCCATGCACCCTCCACAGTAAAGCAACACCAACATCCTTATCAGCCAACGCAGGATTTTGATTTATTTCAACTCCAGTATCTCACTGTATATATGGCTATTTGTCTTCTGAAATGACTAAAAATATTTAGCAAACAATAATTATCCAAATGATAATGAAATAAGTATAATTATCTAGATAATAGTCTTTAATAAATACTTATGTCAAAATACAGAAATACTGTGATTAAGATAAGATAAGATAAGATAAGATAAGCCTTTATTAGTCCCACAACGGGGAAATTCCAGGATTGCAACAGCACAGGGATAGCAACACTCAGAGCAACAATCAGAAGGCAAGGAAAAAAAAAAAAAAAAGCAAGCAAGCAAGAGCAGCTAATATACATATGTACATATTACTATAAAATATATATATACACACACACAGACACACAGTGCGGAGCATTGTAGCTACATGGAATAAATATGTAGATATATAAACACCCACAGTACGGAGCATTACAGCTAGGTGGAATAAATATGTAAATATATAAACACACACAGTGTGGAGCATTGTAGCTAGATGGAATAATGTGTAGATATATAAACACACAGTGCGGAGCATTGTAGCTAGATGGAATAAATATATAGATATATAAATATAAACACACCCAGTGCAGAGCATTGTAGCTAGATGGGATGAAACAGCACAACCGTCTACTTAGTTATCCTACATGGTATGATTATGTGCCCATACATATTCTCACCCTCCATAGCGACCGGTATTTTCCTAGTTGTATGCCGGAGGGGACCATTGTGTAAGTCTATTGCATCTTTTGCATCCAAAAAACTATTAGTTTGTTACATCTTTTTGCTATCTCTGCGAGCAGCCCTGCTTAGGTTGTACAGTCCGACAGCCGTTGGTAGGAAGGACCTGCGAAACCTCTCGGCTGTGCACCTGGGATGATGTAGTCTGCTGCTAAATGAGCTCCTCAGTGCATTCAGTATGTCCTGCATAGGGTGGAACTCGGACTCCAGCAGAGATGACAGTTTAGCCACCGTCCTTCTCTCTCCTATCTCCTCCACCGGATCAAGGCGCTGCCCCAGGACAGAGCTAGCTTTCTTGATCAGTTTGTTCAGTCTCTTCCTATCGGCTGCAGTAATGCCACTGCCCCAGCAGGCCACTCCAAAAGTGATGGCTGATGCCACCACCGTGTCATAGAATGTCTTCAGCAGCGCCCCTTGTACAGCAAAAGACCTGAGTCTCCTCAGCAGGAACAATCTGCGCTGTCCCTTCTTGTAGAGTGCGTCAGTATTGTGTGACCAGTCTAGTTTATTGTTCAGATGAACACCCAGGTACTTATAGGATGTCACCATCTCGATGTCTGTTCCCTGTATATTTACTGGTGCTGTGAGGGGTTTCCCATGCCTGCGGCAGTCCACCACCAGCTCCTTAGTTTTCCTCGCGTTGATCTGGAGGCAGTTCCGATGGCACCAGTCCACGAAGTCCTGGATAAGCCCTCTGTACTCAGCTTCATCTCCATTGGAGATGAAGCCAACGATCGCAGAGTCATCAGAGAACTTCTGTAGATGGCAGTGTGTTGTGTTGTGTGAGAAGTCTGCAGTATAAAGAGTGAACAGGAAGGGAGCCAGCACCGTTCCCTGGGGGGCCCCCGTGCTACCGATGATCGTGTCGGACACACAGTCCCGGGTTCTCACAAACTGAGGCCGGTTCGTGATGTAGTCCAGGATCCATGATGACAGGTGCTGGTCCACCCCTGCGCGCAGCAGCTTGTCCTTCAGGATCATCGGTTGGATGGTGTTGAAGGCACTGGAGAAGTCAAAGAACATGATCCTCACCATATTCCCGGGCTTCTCCAGGTGGGACAGAGAACGGTGAAGGAGGAAGATCACCGCATCCTCCACCCCAATGCCATGCTGGTAGGCGAACTGGAGTGGATCCATCGCTGGTTCCACCAGGGGGCGGAAGTGAGCAAGGAGCAGTCTCTCCAGGGTCTTCATCAAGTGGGACGTCAAGGCCACCGGTCTGTAGCTGTTCAGCTCTTTGGGGTGGGAAGTTTTTGGTACAGGTACCACACAAGATGTTTTCCACAGCTGTGGTACCCTCCCCAGCTTCAGGCTCAGGTTGAAGATGTACGTCACAATCCCACACAGCTGGTCTGCACAGGACTTGAGGAGCTTTGCGCTGATGCCGTCCGGTCCCGACGCCTTCCTCGCCTTGATCTTCCTCAGCTCCGTCCTCACCTGGGTCCTGGTCAGGGTCAGGATGGGGGGCTGTGTGTTGGGAGTGGGGGGGGTGTTGGTGGAGTGGGGAGTGGGCAGCAGGACTTGATTTCTTTAGAGGCAGCAGTGGTTGTTGTGCAGTCAGGGGGGAGGGCGGTTGGTCAAACCTATTGAAAAACAGATTCAGGTTGTTCGCCCACTCCCTGCCCCCTGTGGCCTGGGGGGAGGTATTCTGGAGCCCAGAGATGGTTTTGAGGTTTCTCCAGACCCCGCTGATGTCGCTCTGTTGCAGCTTGTCCTCCATCTTCTTCCTGAAGCTGTCCTTGCCTTCTCTGATCTTTCTCCTCAGCTCCCTCTATACGGACTTCAGCATCTCCCTATTCCCCGACCTGAAGATCCTCTTCTTCTCTCTCAGAAGTGTTTTTATCTCAGGGTTGATCCAGGGTTTGTTGTTTGAGCAACACCGTATGGTCTTGGTGGGAACGGATTTGTCCACACAGAAGCTGAGGTAGTCCGTGAAGGTGTGAGTGAGGCCATCAATGTCCTCTCCATGTGGATCGCAGAGCTGCTTCCAGGCGGTAGCTTCAAAACAGCCCTTTAGAGTGTCCATTGTCTCCTCAGACCATAACTCCACTGTGCGCATGGCCGGAGGTTGTCTGAGCACTAGGGGTTTGTACACCGGCCGGAGATGAACCAAGTTTTTTTTTTTTTTTTTTTTGTTACTTATTTGTACCCGTAGGTAGATTTGGTTTGCAGTCTGGTGACAAGCCACCGGCTGCTGGTCGCTGCGTGCGCGAGCGCCCTAAACCTACATGTTTTTGGTTGTGATCCGATCTCCCGAGTGGGGGGAGTTGTGATGAGGTGTACGCCTCCTTAGTGTTTGCGTAGAATAAGTCCAGTGTTTTATTGTCTCTAGTGTGGCATGTGACATACTGGGCGAACGTGGGTAGAATGGGAGACAGTGAAACATGGTTGAAATCGCCTGAGATGAGGAGAAGAGCATCTGGGTGTTCTGTCTGCAGCCTGCTGGTTACTGAACGGATGACGTCACATGCTGTCCCAGCGTTCGCCGTCGGATTTGCATAAACAACAATGCAGGTCACGTGTGAGTGTTCTCTCGGGAGATATGTAGGCCGCATGCTAACAGCTAGCAACTCAATGTCTTTGCTGCAGTGTCATTGTTTAACAGTGATATGTCCCGGTCTGCACCAGTTGTTGTTAACATACATTATCACTCCACTGCCCCTTGCTTTGCCACTGTCTGGTGTTCGATCTGCCCGTATCATGTGGAAACCCTCCAGCTCAATGTTAGCATCTGCTGCTAGCTCAGTTAGCCACGTCTCAGAAAACAAAAGGAGAGAGCACTCCCGATATGTGCTATCGTAACGGCAGATAGCCGCTAGCTCATCTACCTTTCCCAGTAACGACCGTACATTTCCCATGACAATAGATGGAAGGGAGGGTCTGTACCTTATATTTTATTGTTGTTGTCAGATTAGTCTGACAACTTAACATTTTATATATATTTATGGACAGGATTTCAGTGCAAGCAAGGAACAGAGATTGTCATGTTTGGTGGTCACAGGATCTCTTATCTGCAGTTAGCAGATAGCGTGGTCCAGTTTGCTTCAATGAGTGACAACCTACAGGTCTTACTGGGGTGGTTTGCTACTGACTGTGAAGCAGCCAGAAGAGAATCAGCACCCCCAAGTCCACGTTCATGGGTCTCATCCAAAAAGGGGTGGATTTTCTTCTCTGGTTTGGGGATGAGCTCCTGCCCCAAGTACAGGAATTTAAGTATCTTGGGGTCTTATCCATAAGTGAGGTGAGATCGGAGTGGGACATTGACAGAGGGATTGAAACAGCATCTGCAGTGATGCGCACGTTGTAGCGGTCTGTTGTCTGGTGATGGAGATGAGCTCTAAAGCAAAGCTGTCAACTGAGCAGCTTAGTGGTTTTGATATCTGATCCGGGTGCCTTCTAGACACCTCCCATGTGAGGTGTTTTGGGCATGTCCCACTGGGAGGAGACCCCGGGGCAGAACCAGGACATGCTGGAGGGATGATGTTTCACCGCTGGCCTGGGAACACCTTGGTATCCTCCCTGAAGTGCTGGAGGAGGTGGCTGTGGAGAAGGAAGTCTGGGCTTCTCTGCTTAGACTGCTGCCTCTGCGACTTGGACTCCTGGGTAAGTGATGGATGGATGGATGGATGGATGGATCAGAATCAGAATCAGAATCAGAATAAGTTTATTGCCAAGCACATTTACAAGTAAATAACAGGTAAATATACGAGGAATTTGACTTGACACTGAAAACGTCATAAATGACATTCTCAATGACGCGGCGAGCCGTGGAGGCACCTGTCAGCAGGAGGGGAATAGTAGGCAGTGGGGGGAGGGGGAGGGTGGACACAATAGGAGAGAGAAAAAAGCATTGTTGATCAGAATAAAGTTCATATATGACCGATATTATGATTACAAGAAAAAAACTCTCAATGCACAATTAGCAGACAATAGAATCCACACAATGACACAAAGAGAGCAGTGAGTGAATGTCTTCATCAGTCAGTATAAATGGACCAGTATGTGTGAGTTGGATGCAATCAGTGGCAAATCAGTTAGGTGGACAACAATAGTCTCTTCCTCAGCAGATGTTATGACTACAGTCTGAAGCAAAGGCACGTGTCCTTGAGCACGGCAGATGGAATAGTTGAGCCAGACAGCTGTCCTTGAGAGTCAGATGCTGCCCGCCAATGTTATGAAAACAATTATACTGTTGATTATCAGGAGGACTGAGTGCTGAGGGTGCCAAAAAAAACAGGTCGAATAGCACTGACTTCAGAGAAAAAACTTTCAATTCTCTTACGGATTCAGTGCTCCACACTGGATGGATGGATGGAAATGTCTGGACTGTGATTACTTCCTGGCAGTTTTCAACCATCTATCTACTGGAGAATGGTGTTTGTGATGATGGTACCAAGTAATACAGTGGGGCAAAAAAGTATTTAGTCAGCCACCAGTTGTGCAAGTTCTCCCACTTAAAAGATGAGAGAGGTCTCCAATTTTCATCATAGGTATACCTCAACTATGAGAGATAAAATGAGAAAAAAAAATCCAGAAAATCATATTGAAGGATTTTTAATGAATTAATTGGTAAATTCCTCGGTAAAATAAGTATTTGGTCACCTACAAACAAGCAAGATTTCTCGCTCTCACAGACCTGTAACTTCTTCTTTAAGAGGCTCCTCTGTCCTCCACTCGTTACCTGTATTAATGGCACCTGTTTGAACTTGTTATCAGTATAAAAGACACCTGTCCACAACCTCAAACAGTCAGACTCAAAACTCCACTATGGCCAAGACCAAAGAGCTGTCAAAGGACACCAGAAACAAAATTGTAGACCTGCACCAGGCTGGGAAGACTGAATCTGCAATAGGTAAGCAGCTTGGTGTGAAGAAATCAACTGTGGGAGCAATTATTAGAAAATGGAAGACATACAAGACCACTGATAATCTCCATCGATCTGGGGCTCCACGCAAGATCTCACCCCGTGGGGTCAAAATTATCACGAGAACGGTGAGCAAAAATCCCAGAACCACATAGGGGGACCTAGTGAATGACCTGCAGAGAGCTGGGACCAAAGTAACAAAGGCTACATCAGAAACACACTACGCCGCCAGGGACTCAAATCCTGCAGTGCCAGACGTGTCCCCCTGCTTAAGCCAGTACATGTCCAGGCCAGTCTGAAGTTTGCTAGAGACCATTTGGATGATTCAGAAGAGGACTGGGAGAATGTCATATGGTCAGATGAAACAAAAATAGAACTTTTTGGTAAAAACTCAACTTGTCGTGTTTGGAGGAGAAAGAACACCATACCTACTGTGAAGCATGGGGGTGGAAACATCGTACTTTGGGGCTGTTTTTCTGCAAAGGGACCAGGACGACTGATCCATGTAAAGGAAAGAATGAATGGGGCCGTGTATCGTGAGATTTTGAGTGAAAACCTCCTTCCACCAGCAAGGGCATTGAAGATGAAACATGGCTGGGTCTTTCAGCATGACAATGATCCCAAACACACCGCCCGGGCAACAAAGGAGTGGCTTCATAAGAAGCATTTCAAGGTCCTGGAGTGGTCTAGCCAGTCTCCAGATCTCAACCCCATAGAAAATCTTTGGAGGGAGTTGAAAGTCTGTGTTGCCCAGCGACAGCCCCAAAACATCACTGCTCTAGAGGAGATCTGCATGGAGGAATGGGCCAAAATACCAGCAACAGTGTGTGAAAACCTTGTGAAGACTTACAGAAAACGTTTGACCTCTGTCATTGCCAGCAAAGGGTATATAACAAAGTATTGAGATGAACTTTTGTTATTGACCAAATACTTATTTTACCGAGGAATTTGCCAATTAATTCATTAAAAATCATTCAATGTGATTTTCTGGATTTTTTTTTTTTATTTTGTCTCTCATAGTTGAGGTATACCTATGATGAAAATTGGAGACCTCTCTCATCTTTTAAGTGGGAGAACTTGCACAATTGGTGGCTGACTAAATACTTTTTTACCCCACTGTAGATGGCCATTGTAATTGCAATTTCTGCTACAGTACTTATCATGCATTCCTCTCCATGCTTCTGAGTCATGGCCTAATCCCAGAGGATCAAGAATTTGTCATTTGTGGGGCTGCTTTGCAGGAGAACTTGTCTTTTCTGTAGGGTATGCCTGAAGGGTCAGGGTGTATATGCTGAAAAGCTTGGCATGTACTGCTTGTTCAATAGTGGGAGGCACATAGAAATGACGTGATCGGAGAGACTAAGTGGTAGATTTTCCAGTTTAGGTGCAGTGCTGTCTCTGGTCATAAAGCCTACACCTGAAAGGATCCTTTCTTCATGAGGATTAACATATTTGTGGCATTTTTTTTTTGTCATTATACAATTACTTACACCCCCCCCTTCCCTAATGGCCACCTTATTGTGATGAAGGGTTTTGCATGCTCTTATGATCCCAATAGCTATGTTGTCTGGAGCAGTTTGCTCATGGTAGGATCTCTCAAAGCAAATTGCTCCTGGGTAAATGGCTAGACCAAGAGCTGTCCAGTGGATTCCCATAAAAAAAGTTACAGCAAGGATCCAGTGTACTCCGCCAGTGTTGGGGTTACCAGGTCCCGCCCTGGAGCCAGGTCAGGGGAGGGCAATTGATGGTAAGTTCCTGGTGCCCAGGTTTCTGCCAATGGGACCCAGATGGGCTCAGTCTGAATGAGCCACAGGTCTGCAGTCCAGTTGAGTCATCGACTGCAGGAGGGATGAATGGAATCATGGATGCTACGTAGGTCAGGCAGCAGTCTGGGGTCCTCTGCTTAGACTGCTGTCCCTGCAACCCAGACACCCAGATAAGTGGTTGAAGATTGGATGGATGGATGGATGGACGGATGGATGGATGGATGGCCAAATTACATATTTTACAATTCAAGATATAGGATATATATCTCCTATAGGAGATAGGAGAGAGAAGGACGGTGGCTAAACTGTCATCTCTGCTGGAGTCCGAGTTCCACCCTATGCAGGACATACTGGATGCACTGAGGAGCTCATTTAGCAGCAGACTACATCATCCCAGGTGCACAACCGAGAGGTTTCGTAGGTCCTTCCTACCAACGGCTGTCAGACTGTACAACCTAAGCAGGGCTGCTCGCAGAGATAGCAAAAAGACGTAACAAACTAATAGTTTTTTTTTTGAATGCAAAAGATGCAATAGACTTACACAATGGTCCTCTCCGGCATACAACTAGGAACATACCGGTCGCTATGGAGGGTGAGAATATGTATGGGCACATAATCATACCATGTAGGATAACTAAATAGATGGTTATGCTGTTTCATCCCACCTAGCAACAATGCTCTGCACTGTGTGTGTTTATATATTTACATATTTATTCCATCTAGCTACAATGCTCAGCACTGGGTGTGTTTATATTTATATATCTATATATTTATTCCATCTAGCTACAATGCTCCGCACTGTGTTTTTATATATCTATATATTTATTCCACCTAGCTGCAATGCTCTGCACTGTGTTTTTATATATCTATATATTTATTCCACCTAGCTGCAATGCTCTGCACTGTGTTTTTATATATCTACATATTATTCCATCTAGCTACATTGCTCCGCACTGTGTGTGTTTATATACTTGCATATTTATTCCACCTAGCTGCAATGCTCCGTACTGTGGGTGTTTATATATTTACATATTTATTCCATCTAGCTACAATGCTCTGCACTGTGTGTTCATATATTCATATATTTATTCCATCCAGCTACAATGCTCTGCACTGTGTGTCTGTGTGTGTGTGTGTGTATATATATATTTTATAGTAATATGTACATATGTATATTAGCTGCTCTTGCTTGCTTGTTTTTTTCCTTGCCTTCTGATTGTTGCTCTGAGTGTTGCTATCCCTGTGCTGTTGCAATCCTGGAATTTCCCCGTTGTGGGACTAATAAAGGCTTATCTTATCTTATCTTATCTTATAGCCTGTCTCAGCATTACATCATTACAGTCTATCTACCCCCACCCCACCCCAGCCAGTCGCAGCAGATGACTGCCCCTCCCTGAGCCTGGTTCTACTGGAGGCTTCTTCTGAAGGATATTTCTTGTGACATGGATGACTTATCTGATGCTGGAGATTTAGATGTAGATGTTTATAAAATTCTTTGATGGCTGATATGGATGATTTATCCCATCATAATAAATAAAGGCTTATCTTATCTTATCATGCTTTAATGTTACTGTCAAACATATTATGACAGGAACTTAATAATGCTTAATTTGGTTGACAGTCCCAAAAACAAAATCGTCAATAGGTTTGTCATCCTTTCAGTCTGCTGCAGCCAGAGACTGGAATGACCGACAAAAAACACTCAAGTTGGATGCTTTTTATCTCTAAAGCAGTGTTTAAAACTATGATTATGAGCCATGTTAAGAAAGAATGCTGTTGTCACTCAAACTGCTAGACATAATATGATAAGGTTCATCAACCAACCTGTCCTCTTTGGCTGCCTTGATGTATATATTTTAGCTTTATCTACTGTATGTAATGTCTTGTGATAGTGTGTTTTGTTTTAGCTGTTATTATGACTGTATGTGTTTTAACTGTGTCTTCATAAATGTTTCTTTTAATATATTTGTCTAGCATTAGTTTGCCCCTTGTCCCTTCCCCCAGGCCACAGTTGTAAATAAGAATGTGCTTTAATCTGTCTTGCCTGGTTAAATAAAGGTCAAATAAAGAAAAAATTAAAATAAAAAGTTATCTCCATATTATACATTTTTAAATTTAACTTCATCATGAATTTATGTGAATGTCTTATGATAGTTATTGCAAGTTGGATGATTCTTCTGCTGCTGTGGATTGGTTAAACAGCAGCAGCATTACTCAGGAGTGATTTTAGCCCATTCTTCCACATGAACTGTCTTCAAATCTTGAAGGTTCCATGGGTGCCTTCTATGAACTCTAATCTTCAGTTTGTTCCATAGATTTTCAATTGGATTCAGGTCAGGTGAGTGACTGGGCCATTCTAGCAGCTTTATTTTCTTTCTCTGGCACCAATTGAGAGGTTCCTTGACTGTGTGTTTGGGATCATTGTCTTGCTGAAATGTCCACCCTCATTTCAACTTCAGCATATTGGCATGATGGCAACAGGTTCTTGTTTCTGTACATTTGTTCATTCATCTTTCCTTCATTTATATCAAGTCTGCCTGTACCATGTGCTGAAAAGCACCCTCACATCATGATTCTCCCACCTACAAACTTTACTGTTGGTATGGTGTTTTGGGGGCTGATGTACAGTGCCATTTCTCCTCCAAACATGCTGTGTGTTGTGGCATCCAAAAAGTTCAATTTTGGTTTCATCTGACCAGACTATATTCTCCCAGTATTTTACTGGCTTGCCCAAATGTTGTGCAGCCAACTTTAAATGTGCTTCAACTAGGGGTGGGCGATATGGCCTAAAAATGATATTGTGGGGGACACACATATGTGACCTATTTTGTGACTCACATTTTAGATCGGAACAAAGGCAGAGCTTCCTTGGAGATGACAGGAAGCTGCAAGGCTGTAGGGGGTGTTATTAAAGGATTTAGGAGGATGCATTGTAGACAGTGGGGGTGTTATCAGAGAGGGGGGATGCATTGTTACTGGCAATTATAATGCAACGTGTCTGTGATGCTTTTGACTTGTGAACTGTGAGAGTCCTGGTACTTAAGGACGAGAGTTTCCTGTATTGTCCTCTTTCTTCTTTGAGACGATGGTGAATGTGAATAAACCTGACTTGAGAGAAACCTGTCTCATCATTCTCACATTCCCACAATATCACAATATTTCTATGAATTTTCATGATAACGATTTTCTCCACGATATCACAAAATGCAGTTTTTTCTTTTAAATTTATAAAGGACAGTTTCACAGGCCAGCATTAATTATGTTCAGCACATTCAGTAAAAACAAAACAAAAACTTGTTTCTCCAGTTTATAAAGCGCAGTTTAGAATGTGTTTCGAACTTTTTAAATTCTGTATCAAATATTACTGTAAATATTATAAACCACCACATCTTAAGTGCACTGAGGGGTTAAGTTAATTCCCTTTCACAGCATATGGGGCACCATGTTGTGTACAGGGTCAGCGCCTATCTCTGTTTCTCTGACCCTTAGAACACACAGCTACTGTAAGTAGTGAAAGCTACAGTTGGAGGTCAGTCCTTTAGTAGCTCTGTGCATTAACACACAGAGCACTGAGGAGTGGACTGGGACAAAAATTCAGACCTGGAATTTGACTTCATCCTAGGCCACCCTGTTGTTGGAAACCACCACAGTTTTAGTAGGCCAACATTTTAAAATAACAGGAATCAAAACTAGATATAAAAGTAATTATAACCTTCAGCTGTGAGGAAAATTATAAATTTGAATTGTAATTGTAATAGTCAACTGCAGAATCGCTTCGGCCTCGAAGAGATTCTGGCAAACTGTCCGGCGGCTCAGGAGGGGAGAGCAGCTCCCTGTCCACACTGTGTATGGTGCGGTTGGGGCGCTGTTAACTTCGACTGGGGATATCGTCGGGCGGTGGAAGGAATACTTTGAGGATCTCCTCAATCCCACTGATACGCCTTCCACAGAGGAAGCAGGGTTTGTGGACGAGGGGGATGACTCGCCTATCACAGGGGCTGAGGTCGCCGGGCCCCGGGGGTGGACGAGATTCGCCCTGAGTACCTCAAGGCCCTGGATGTTGTTGGGCTGTCATGGTTGATACGCCTCTGCAACATTGGCTGGAGGTCGGGGAAAGTGCCTTTGGCATGGCAAACCAGGGTGGTGGTTCCTCTCTTCAAAAAAGGGGACCGGAGGGTGTGCTCCAACTTTAGAGGGATCACACTACTCAGCCTCCCTGGGAAGGTGTATGCCAAGGTACTGGAGAGGAGAGTCCAGCCGTTGGTTGAACCTCGGATCCAGGAGGAGCAATGTGGTTTTCGTCCTGGCCGTGGCACATCGGACCAGCTCTTTACCCTCTCGAGAATTCTCGAGGGTTCGTGGGAGTTTGCCCAACCAGTTTACATGTGTTTTGTGGACTTGGAGAAGGCATTCGACCCCGTCCCTCGTGGTTTTTTGTGGGGGGTGCTTCAGGAGTATGGGGTATCGGGCTTGTTGTTACGAGCTATTCGGTCTCTGTACGACCATTGTGAGAGTTTGGTTTGTATTGCCAACACTTGGTCGAACTCATTCCCAGTGAGAGTTGGACTCCACCAGGGCTGCCCTTTGTCACTGATCCTGTTCACAATTTTTTATGGACAGGATTTCTAGGCTCAGCCAGGGAATGGAGGGTGTCATGCTTGGTGACCACAGGATCTCATCTCTGTTGTTTGCAGATGATGTTGTCCTGTTGGCTTCATCCAGCAATGACCTACAGCTCTTGCTGGGACGGTTTGCTGCTGCGTGTGAAGCGGCTGGGATGAGAATCAGCACCTCCAAGTCCGAGTCCATGGTCCTCAGCCGGAAAAAGGTGGATTGTCCTCTCTGGGTTGGGGACAGGCTCCTGCCCCAAGTGGAGGAGTTTAAGTATCTTGAGGTCTTATTCACGAGTGAGGGGAAAATGGAGCGAGAGATTGACAGACGGATCGGAGCAGCATCTGCAGCGATGCGGACGTTGTACCGGTCTGTTGTGGTGAAGAGGGAGCTTAGTTCTAAGGCAAAGCTGTTGATTTACCAGTCAATCTACGATCCTTCTCTCACCTATGGTCACGAGCTTTGGGTAATGACCGAAAGACCAAGATCACGGATACAAGCGGCTGAAATGAGCTTTCTTCGTAGGATTGCTGGACTCACCCTCAGAGATAGGGTGAGGCGCTCAGTCATCCGGGAGAGGCTCAGAGTAGAACCGCTGCTCCTCCACATTGAAAGGAGTCAGTTGAAGTGGTATGGGCATCTGATTAGGATGCCTCCTGGACGCCTCCCACTTGAGGTGTTTCGGGCATGCCCCACTGGGAGGAGACCCCGGGGCAGACCCAGGACTCGGTGGAGAGACTATGTCTCCCAGCTGGTCTGGGAATGCCGTGGTATCCTCTCTGAAGAGCTGGAGCAGGTGGCTGGGGAGAGGGAAGTCTGGGCTTCTCTGCTTGAACTGCTGCCTCTGCGACCCGGACCTCCGGAAAAGCGGTAGAAGATGGATGGATGGAACTGATCTATTGATTATTAAAACAACTGATCGACTAATCTTAATTTAAATCTGGTGCTGCTTCTGATTTCTTCACCTTTTCAAAATAAAAATACAAGGTAATAGGTTTTAGGTAAAAAGTTACAATTTTGCATGAAAAAGGTCACAAATTTCTCACCAAAAACGTTCAAAATTTAAAAAATATACCTTTGTGAAAAAATGTTTAAAAAATGAGAAAAGAAAACAAATTTAGGAGAGAACAATAACAAGCAGATGAGAGGAAAGTTGGTACTGCAGACTACATATAGCCCGTAGTTTAGGAAATTCTGCACATTTTTCTTAAGACATCTGAATAAATGGCATTCACTTATATAGCACTTTTATTCTCATCTCTTGATGACCAAAGCGCTTTACAGATCCTGCTATCCACCCATTCACACACTGATGGCGGCATGCTACCTAACATGGCACTTCCAGACCCACCAGGAGAAATTGGGGATGAAGTGTCTTGCCCAGGGACACAACGGCGGGATACCTGGGGAGAGCGGGATTTGAACCGCCAACCATGTGGTTATTGGACAACCTGCTCTACCTCCTAAGTCACTGCCGCCCTGAATAGTCCTGAAAACATTGCCTTATGAATGTAAGAGCAATTTAGCTCTGGTTAATGCAGCCTATTTATTACATTTAAAAGCGTAAACCCCAAACTATAAGCAGCGACAGCAGGATAATATAACCACAGACACGCTTTCACCACATTACTTCTGTCTTCATCCCATTTCTATGCTGTGGGGCATGAGGTTTGGTTTTTTTTTTTGTCTTTTTAACATTATATTAATGTAGTCTAGTCTGTTATTTCACCGGGTCAGGAAGAGTCTAAATAAAACAAGGAGGGAATGGGCTTATATTATTATTTCATCATTTTTATCATATTGAATATATGCTGTCCTACCTGCCTGCTGTTTCCCAAGACACTTCTGCAGGTAGATGAGCGCTGTATCAGACCTCCCACCTTGTTCACTTTTTCTGTTTACCCACGAGAGAAATCAGCGTTGCACAGCCAACACCTGGGCTGTTAACAGATTTTTTTTCCCTTTCGGTTGGTTGAATAAATCACGCTGGAGCAGCCACAACGGAATGAAAATAAACCTCTGGACACTTCGGATGTCAGCAACGCCACTTCAGGAAGAAGTAAATGAAAAAAAGTAAAACTTATCCTCGAAGCGGCGTTGAAATGTTGAAAAAAATGCGGGCAGATTATTTGCATTGCAGCACCGTTTTTTCTTTTTTTTTTTAAAGATGGCAGCAGTTTGAAACGGCCTTAAAACTAAATTACTTCCTCACAACCAGACGCAGACGTTACAAGCACGGCGCACTGCTTCCCGCGCCATATTTGTTTTGCTGTTTCTATGGTAACATGCAACTTCCGTTGGCAGCGTACCGAACCCCAAATATCCCGATATTCATTTTCACACCAGTATCAAAATTTATACCAGTGTTATCGTGAATACGATATGGCACACCCCTAGCTTCAGCATGTTTTTTCTTCATCAAAGGAATCTTGCAAGGTGAGCAGGCACAGAGTCTTTCTCAGAGGGACTTTCTCACAGGGAGGCCACAGAATGTGTGGGTTGGCAGCAACACCTCCCAGACCATCACAGTGAGCACAGGGGCCCCACAAGGATGCGTACTTAGCCCATTGCTCTTCACCCTGCCGACCCATGACTGTTTACCAGCCTACAACACCAACCACATCATCAAATTGGTGATGGGCCTCATCACCAACAATGAGGAGGCCAACTACAGAAATGAGGTGAGCCAACTGGTCCAGTGGTGTAAAGGCAATAAGCTTTTCCTGAACATGAGAAAAACCAAGGAGATTGTGGTCGACTTCAGGAGGGGACACACACAGCACCCCCCTCTGATCATCGATGGAGCAGCTGTGGAGAGGGTGAGCAGCACCAAGTTTCTGGGGGTGCACATATCTGAGAACCTCTTCTGGTTCAACAACACCACATCACTGGCCAAGAAGGCTCAAACTCACCTCAATTTCCTCCACAAACTGAGGAGAGCACGAGTCCCACCCCCCATCATGAGCTCATTCTACCGGGGCACCATTGAGAGCATCCTCACCAGCTGCATCACGGTGTGGTATGGAAGTTGCACCGCCTCCTCCCAGAAGACACTACAACACACAGTGAAAGCAACCGGCAAGATCATCGGTGCCTCTCTTCCACCCCTCTTGGACATCTACCTCACCTGCAGAGCCATCAACATTGCAGGCAACACCTCCCACCCCTCACACTCCCTCTTCAGCCCTCTGCCCTCGGGGAAAAGGTACCGGAGCCTACGGGCCCGGTCCACAAGACTGCTAAACAGCTTTGTTCATCAGGCCATCAGGACCCTGAACTCTGTCCATTTCCTCCCCCCCCCCCCCCGGAGCATGACGCACACACCCGCACAATAACTACCTCAGCTGTTGACACAGAAAGACTGGCACACCAACAGTGATACATTTGTTGCTGTATGTCTCTGCACTTTAATGCAACCATTTGCACAAATGTCATATCTGCTGCTGTCTGTCATTGCAATACTGACGATGTGCACTCCTATCTGTCACTGTCCGCACCTACACTACCGCACTGAACTTGCAACTACTTGTATTACATCTCTTCTTTCCTGTATATAGGATTGCTGGGTTTTGTCATTGTTAATTGTTTATCTTTATTTGCACTATGGGAGGTCTGGGTCTATCTTTTGTCACCATTTGCACTATGGGTAGCATTACTGTATACAGACTGTTGTTGTTGTTTTTCCAACCTTATTCCTTTTCTTTTTTATATATTGTGCACACCACTGAAGGGAGAGAGAAACACCATTTCAATTCCGCTGTATGTCCTGTACGTATAGTAGTATTGACAAATAAAATCTTTGAATCTTTGAATTAGGCCGCCGGAGTGGTGGCCTAGCTGATAGAGCATCTGCCCCTCAGCATCGCTGCTTATTTTTTCATGCCGCTTCACTGGTGACCCCGCAGAAGCACACGCTTTGTGCGACGCAACCTTCTGGTCTGGACGGCCACGCTGGCGACTCGACGCTGAAAAAAACACGCTGCCAGCGAACACAGCAGCCTGACACAAACGATCCGCCCTCCCTTCTGCTTCAGGGAGACCTTGACGTGGAGCCAACACAGGTGAGCTACTCTCCCGGCATCACCCACGACTGGGAAAACTGCAGAAAACGTCATGGCGCGACCCTCGCCTGAGATCGGGACGTCCACGCTGGACCGGCCGAGGGACACAGAACGTTTTCTCCCTCTCACCGCTACTCCTTCCTCTCAGCGATCCTACTCATCTACCCGAGCCTGAGGAACAAAGATCGTCTATCTCCCCTCAACGCTCCAATGCACCATGACTAATCTGCAGCCACAGCCCATCATAGATGTTTAACGGCGCCGTCTGCGCTGATCTCCACCAAGATTCTGCACCCTGACTCGCCTCTCCAGCTGGCCCACCCACGCACGAGCCCCGTCGCACGTACCGGGGAGTTACAGGGATGGCACACCACGCACGGGACAATAACGGCTCCACTGACCGCCTTCCTTCTGCTGCACACTGGCCCTTCAGGCTTGCTTGTACACCTGAGGCCCGCAGCTTGCTCACTGGATTTTATGGTCTTAGCCACGGCACACAAGGGGAATTCAGCTGTCTGCGGTTCCCAAGGCTTTAGGGTTGCCCTGCCCTAAAGTCAACACGCCAGTCTCTCTGCTTTTATTTTTTTCTTACAGCCGCTCCTGCTTTTCTTCATGGCCACGAGAGGAGTCAGAGACTAATTTTTCTTCTTGCGGACCTCCGCACGCGCAACCGGACAGCCCCTTGACGTCGCGGAGCAGCAAGCAATTTTTGCGCGGCTCGGACGATTTCACCATCCCGGTCGGCACGTACTACCCCCCTCCTCCCTCCCCCTTTGCCTGCAGCGAGCTTCTCCCACAGCTCGCTCCCATAGATGGATTATCGAGGTCCCGGCCCCCTGCCGTGCCCTCTGGGGGGAAGCGTGTGGCGGTTTGGTGTAAACCCCCACAAACAGACTGGACAGACACAGCGCTCGGCTAGAGCAATTAACAGAACAGTGAAATGTGTATTAATGTCTACAGGCAGCCCCGCTTCTTCTGGCTCACTTCTGTGATGTTAATGTTGCCTTTCATGCATTGTGTTCATGCGTCCTGTCCTTACTGTGACCTAGGGACCGAGATCAATATGTCTCTCAAATGCAAATGTCTCATGCCTGTTCTGTTATCTCTTTAATCATACCAACTGCTGGGGAATGCTCTTTGATGTATTGTTGTAGTTGGGTATATATGCTGCAACTCTGTAACTCAAACTCTCTCTCACTCCTGCATCTGCTGCGAGACACACACACTGTGTGTCTCCTCTTCTCAGAGAGCCAGAGGATCCCGCTCCGGTCTGATCACACTTGGATCGGAGCGGGGATCCTGTGAAGGCAGTATGATTCAATAAACTCCACTTAAAACCTCAGCATCGTTGCTTATTTTTTCATGCCACTTCACACACACACCCCTTTCATTTACAACAGGGCAGCGAGGGGGAGGGGGGATGGATGAGTGGGTGTGTTTGTCTGTCCAGAGTCCACACCAGAGATTGAGTTTTAAAGCTCATTGACCAGATGTAGTAATGATTTTACCTTTAAAGATGTTCAAACACTCGCTGTAGTGTAGTGCACTCTCCTCACGCGCACCCCCGCAACGGGGTGCTTTTGGGGCAGGCGCATGTTTTTCAACACAAATCCAGCGCTTCGCACACGCAGTCAGGACGGAGACATGGCGAGGCGTCCATGGGCAGGCTGGGGGAGACGGAGGAAGGGACGGTGTTGAAAACCTCACAGGTGACTGTTTTTTTAAATCATACACTCTGTTTGCAGATGTGTTCCGTTACTCACTGTCCATCTTCTACCGCTTTTCCGGAGGTCCGGGTCGCGGAGGCAGCAGTTCAAGCAGAGAAGCCCAGACTTCCCTCTCCCCAGCCACCTGCTCCAGCTCTTCAGAGGGGATACCAAGGCGTTCCCAGACTAGCTGGGAGACATAGTCTCTCCACCGAGTCCTGGGTCTGCCCCGGGGTCTCCTCCCAGTGGGACGTGCCTGAAACACCTCAAGTGGGAGGCGTCCAGGAGGCATCCTAATCAGATGCCCATACCACCTCAACTGACTCCTTTCAATGTGGAGGAGCAGCGGTTCTACTCTGAGCCTCTCCCGGATGACTGAGCTCCTCACCCTATCTCTGAGGGTGAGTCCAGCAATCCTACGGAGAAAGCTCATTTCAGCCGCTTGTATCCGCGATCTCGTTCTTTCGGTCATTACCCAAAGCTCGTGACCATAGGTGAGAGTAGGAACGTAGATTGACTGGTAAATCGACAGCTTTGCCTTAGAACTCAGCTCCCTCTTCACCACAACAGACCGGTACAACGTCCGCATCACTGCAGATGCTGCTCCAATCCGTCTGTCGATCTCTCGCTCCATTTTCCCCTCACTCGTGAACAAGACCCCAAGATACTTAAACTCCTCCACTTGGGGCAGGAGCCTGTCCCCAACCCGGAGAGGACAATCCACCTTTTTCCGGCTGAGGACCATGGACTCGGACTTGGAGGTGCTGATTCTCATCCCAGCCGCTTCACACTCAGCGGCAAACCGTCCCAGCAAGAGCTGTAGGTCATTGCTGGATGAAGCCAACAGGACAACATCATCTGCAAACAACAGAGATGAGATCCTGTGGTCACCAAGCATGACACCCTCCATTCCCTGGCTGCGCCTAGAAATCCTGTCCATAAAAATTATGAACAGGACCGGTGACAAAGGGCAGCCCTGGCGGAGTCCAACTCTCACTGGGAATGACTCCGACCGAGTGTTGGCAATGCGAACTAAACTCTCACAACGGTCGTACAGAGACCGAATAGCTCGTAACAACAAGCCCGATACCCCATACTCCCGAAGCACCCCCCACAAAAATCCACGAGGGACGCGGTCAAATGCCTTCTCCAAGTCCACAAAACACATGTAAACTGGTTGGGCAAACTCCCACGAACCCTCAAGAATTCTCGAGAGGGTAAAGAGCTGGTCCGATGTGCCACGGCCAGGACGAAAACCACATTGCTCCTCCTGAATCCGAGGTTCGACCAACGGCCGGACTCTCCTCTCCAATACCTTGGCATTGGAGAGGACACATTGGACATTGGGCATTGGACACTCTGCAACATTGCGTGGAGGTCGGGGGCAGTGCCTTTGGCATGGCAAACCGGGGTGGTGGTTCCTCTCTTCAAAAAAGGGGACCGGAGGGTGTGCTCCAACTTTAGAGGGATCACACTCCTCAGCCTCCCTGGGAAGGTCTATGCCAAGGTTACTCACTGTAAACTATAAATTCACTACTCACTGTAAACACGGAAGTGAACGCGGTGCAACGATGCATTTGATTGGTTAGACTGAGTGTTTCAGCACCAGTTAGACAAATTTGATTGGTGAAATTGACAGAAGTTTACGAGGACTGGCCAAAATTGTGGGAAAGTTGCGGTGACTGGACAAAGTTGCAAGGTCGTGCAATAGTTGCACTGATTGGCTGATTTTGCGTGAATTGGTGCAATCACAACATCGCAAAATCCTAGAGGGACTGTTTGAAACAGCAGTACCTGCTAACTCCAGATCTTTTCAGAGCTCTCCAGGAGTGGTCTTTGGCTCTTGGATAACTCTTCTGATAATTCTTTTGACTCCTCTGTCAGAAATTTTGCGAGGAGCTCCTGGTCGTGGCCGGTTTATGATAAAATGATGTTCTTTCCACTTCCAAATGATGGCTCCAACAATGCTCACTGAAACATTCAGCAGTTTAGAAATGTGCCTGTAAACAATGCCATCATTATGTTTTGCAACAATAAGGTTGTGAAGGTTTAGAGAGAGCTCTTTGCTTCTACTCATCATGAGTTCTTTGTGGTGTGACAATCTGATATTCACAGACCTTTTTTAAAGGCTATCAGTCAGGACTTAACCAGTTGAAATTAATTTGTACTGATGGGGGATGGGATGGCTTCTTAAATTCTGATGGATTTCAGCTAGTTTCTTGGCTTTCTATGCCTTTTTGCACCGCTTTTTCTTCGTGCGTTCAATACTTATTCCCTGTGTCATTCAACTTTATTACATATACAATTGTTTTGTGTACACAATTGCCTTGATTTCTTTGCATGTATGGATTACTTGGGGTGTTACTGATAGCTGGTGAAAATAGGTCAATGGCTCCATCAGAAACATGTTTAATGAGAAAAAATGTTGGTGTGTTCATCAATACTTATTTTCCCTACTGTAAATGTAGAATATATAGTAATATATGCCCTACATACACTGGATGTTATGTTGACAAATTGACCACAGTATTTCTGTATGTGGACTCTGTCAAGATAAGACCACTATCTTGACAACTATATTTTTTTTATCATTTGGATAATTATTGTTTGCTAAATATTTGTAGTCATTTCAGAACACAAATGCGACTCACCACAAATAAACCAGCAACAAGTTGGCCTGATGTGATTCCTAAAAAAAACACAGAAATCCTTTTTTTTTAATTTGTGATTTTCATTTTTTTGCAAAATATGTTAGTTGAAATCATGAAGAAGCTACTCCATGCTTCAAATAACAATGTGGGAGATTTTAAAACTGTAAACTTTGTATTTGAAATGGAGTAGTCAATAGAAAATAGACAATCTTTGGAAACTCTGAACCTGATTTTCTCAGAGAAGTTGTTTGAGAGGGGCTAAATGTGGAATGTGAGTTTGGCCCTTGGAGCTTGCCGAAGCCATATGGGGGCATGACGTCAGGAGGGCTGCTGCATATATTCACCAGTGTCTGTAATAAAGTTCAGTTCGTTGCTCGGCACAACCTGACTCACATCTTGCTCACTTCCATACATAACATTTGGCGAGTGAGGATTAACTCATGGAGGCATGCAGAGCACCTCTACGGCCGTTTTTGGAGCATCCAGAACCAGCAATTCTGTGGCCTCGCAGGCTGACCGCGTTTGAGGTGTACATTGCAGCACTGGGCCTGGGTGGACTCGACAGAGTGAGGAAGCGAGCACTTCTGGTTCGCAAACTCGGCATTGAAGGTCAGAGAATTTTCCACACGTTAGGGGAGACAGAGTCATATAGAGGTGCTGTCGGGCTGCTTGCTAGCTACTTTGCCGAACACACACGTACTACGAAGCTGTGGGTTGAAAGGCTATTGGCGCTAAAAGACACTAAGCTAGCTAGCTCGGGGGAGCTAACGGCCCAGCTAGTAGCAATGGAGAAATTAGCAGCGGAGCTAGGTGGGCGCCAAACACAGAAGCTAGATGCTACAGGCTACAAGCTAGATAACACGTTGGAATCAGAGCCACAGGAGAGGGAGCCTGTGTCCACCAAGAATGACAAGCCAGCCGAAGAGCACAGCATGGCGGGAGAGCAGCGAATGAATTCGGTTCAGTTTTCCCCGCAGCCAGAGTCAGAGCAGCGGGAGGGGGAGCGCGAGCGTGCTGAGAGCCCCGAAACACAGCAGCGACAGCCGGGCATAGAAACAGCACAGCGGAGCACCTCAGACAGAGAAGAGGTCCAACGGGCTGATGGTTCACGGTCCACAGTGCCAGTCAGAAAACGATGTCAGGCTGCTTTTGTACCTGAGACGAGCCGCAGTCAAAGATGGATACAGCAGGTGAAGGGTCCATAGCGAACATGGTGACAATGGAACCGCCGCAGCACGACAGAGGTCCCAAGCCGAACGAGCACGCAGAGCCACCAGAAGCACAATGACAGCGCAGGAAAACAAGTAAGGTGCCGCTTCATGTTATGGATTGGATTCACGCCAGCGGGAGACTGGGATTGCAACTGACTGGGAAGCAGCGGGCGCCACTAAGGATCGTGGCTAAGCTGTGCACAGCGTGCCATCGAGGCACGCCAATAAGCTTGTCCGGGAAGATGCTCCAGATGGCGAGTCTGGACGGGAGTCGGTGATGGCGGTGTGGGATCCAGGCTCTGCCATCCAGAAGATCAGCCATCGCTTCGGGGGTCTGTAGTCTCCAGGGGCATGCCTGCTGAGGGGCTGCCCTGGACCCCCCCCCCCCATGCAACTTCCAGTTTTTTCACAGAAATGACTGTGCAGTAGCACTGTGTTAATAGTTCTTGTGTTATGGTATATGTTTACGTGGTGATATGGAATTATTTTGTGTATTTTGCTTTTAGTTAGGAGCACAGCTGTGATTTCTAGTTTTAATAAAGACTCTTTTTAGTTTATGGGTGGCAGAATTATCCACCCCGCTGTGCGGGTTGCACGGTAGTCCACCCGTCAGCCTTATTTTGAGTTATTTTGTGTGAATGTGTTCGGCCATTAAGTGCATTGTTTTCATTTTCTTAGTGCGTGATTCGGGCCCCAAATTCGGGGAGAGTTTCAATTGTATGTGTGGTTTTGGACTTTTCTAAAGGAGGGGGGGGGGGGTATGTGAGTTTGGCCCTCGGGACTTGCCGTAACCGTCTGGGGGGATGATGTCAGGTGGGCTGCGGCTGCTGTATATATTCACCAGTGTCAGTAATAAAGTTCAGTTTGTTGCTCAGCACAACCTGATTCACGTCTTGCTCATTTCCATACATAACACTAACATTCAAATAGCTACATCTTCTTCAAATCTTTTGGGATTTCCATGTGTTAGACATCATTGGAAAGCTTTGATTCCACACTTTTAGAATCTGGTAATAACTCAAAATACCCTTTGGGAGACTTGTTCCTGGTTTTCCATGGCTGGTCAATTTTAACCTTTACAGGTGAACTTAACCCTTTGAGTGTGAGAATTTGCGTTCTCCCAGTGGCAGAGCGCGACACTGCATCTGCCTTCTCACTCTGACTTTGTCAAAAGTAAGTGAGAAATTTCTGGGGTTTTTTTTAAATGTACTGCTTTCTTGTTCATATACTTTGAACATAAGATGATGAGGTACCTCTGTACAAAAAACGGTGTCAAAAAACTGAACCACTTTTGTGTAAATATGTCCAAAGTCCAGTTTTGACTGAGTTATGGAATTTAAAGAGGTGCTGCGACATTATGCAAATTAGATGCGTAAATTTATTCCTATCTGAAACTTTGGATCATATTTTACATCTTTCTAATTGACAGTAAGCCATTATCTCTTACCACTTTCAAGTTATAGCCTTGGAAATCTGAACTATTTTACTGACAAAAAATATTTACCACTCTTGACCACTTGGGGGTATGTTGCAGTTTGGCAACATACACATTCATAGGGTTAATTTGACCTTCTCTAACCTTCTGAATGCACATGTCCAACTGTTCAGTGTTTCAATACTTTTTTGCATAACATGCTGTTCTCTAACAAGGTACTTAAGGGCAAAATTCCCAACAGGTGTTTGATCCATGAATTGACCAATAAATTTTCTGCTTCAATTAGAATTGGTATTCAAACAGCCCTATTCATCATGATGTTCACATTTTGACATCATGAGACCAAGATGTGTCCTTAGGTATGACTGTGAGAGTGAATGGTTGTCTGTCTCTCTGTGTTGGCCCTGTGATGGACTGGCGATCTATCCAGGGTGTACCCTGCCTCTCGCCCAAAGATGCTGGGATAGGCTCCAGCCCCCCCGCAACCCAAAGAGGATTAAGCAGTAGAAGATGAATGAATGAATGAACGAATGAATTAATGAATGAGACCAAGATGACACCTAACAATTGCTCAGCAGTACCTCGCCATTGCAAGGCTTCAAACAGGATGTTCTCAGAGGGAAGTAGCCACTGAGTTTAGAGTGTCACCGAGTGTCATGAGCAGGTTGCAACAGAGATACAGAGAGACTGGAAGAGTCACAGAAAGGTATACAAGTGGACGTCCTTTGGCCACATCCCACGCTGACCACCACTTCATTGTGAACAGTGCATTGTGGAACCGGATGATGAATACCATTCAACTCCAGGCACATTTAAGGGAAGTGAGAGGCACCCAAGTGTCACATCAGCCCATTCAAAACGGTTTACATCAGCGTGGTCTGCGTGCTAGATGACCTGCAAGGGTACCTGACCACACCACCAGGCACAGGCATCATCGTCTTGCATGGGCCAGGGAGCATTTTTGCAGGACAAGGGACCAATGGGCCTCAGTGCTGTTCTCTGATGAAAGTCGATTCACGCTGAGCAGAAATGATGGCCACCAACAATGTTGGAGATGTCAAAGAGAGCACTACGCATCAGCCACTGTTGTCACCAGACGAGCCTTTTGTGGTGGTGGTGTTACAGTCTGGGCAGGTGTGTCTCGTCAATACAGAACTGCCCTACACCTTGTGAATGGCACAGTGACAAGCCGATGCTACCTGAATAACATCATTAATCCAGTCATTGTGCCCCTGCATGAACAACACAGGCCTAATTTCATCTTTATGGATGACAATGCCCCAGTTCATCATGTCATAAACCTCCCCTTGTGCTTTTCCACAGCACACGGAGGAAGAGAAGGATAGATGAGGATTTACGCACAGGGTTACACCAAACACACATTTATTCACACAGTTCAAAAAGTAAAGACTTACAGGAATGAAACAGCTGTGCACATAATGGCTGACACTAACAGCATGCAGCGGGCAGGCCACTGTGCACCGTGGCCACAAAAATTAACAGGACAAAATGCTCAGGTACACTTAAAGTTCTCAAGGACGCTCGACTGGCACGGGAGAAGAGCGGGGCAGCAGTGCCCGAGCGTAGCAATTGTGCTGCAAGGGGGCAAATGCTACAGACAAGCGTAGCAGCACAAATGCAAACAGAAACCCGGGAAAGCTCTTACTCACCATGCAGGAACAGTCCGAGTCATCCAAGTCTGACCACGAGCACACACACAAATAATCCTTTGGGACGTGGCAATCAAACGGTGGAGAACAACCGTCTGACTCATATAATGGTCCAGTGGTGTTTGTCTAGCGAAGAGCCGCTAAAATACAAACACCGCTGGCCACACAAATTGGGCACACCCGGGCGAGGCGCAGGAAAGATAATTACCAGGGCTGGGAACAGCTGATGGAACCAGAGGGAGAGCGAGGGGGCGTGGCTGGACCAACAGACTGTCAGCAGCGTGGGAGAAAGTAGGTCACCGAGGCTGACTAACAGCTGCCGGTCAGGGAGTGGCTATGGATACAAAATACACATACACAACAAAACCAAAACCCACAGAGAGATCGAGGCCGAGCCAGGGAAAGCCAAGCCGGCTCAGCTCATGACACATCAAGGTTCTGTCATTAGGGAACAGCTGCTGGAGGCTAGGGTATCTCAAATGGAGTGGCCTGCACTTTCTCCAGACCTGAATCTCAAAGAAAACTTATGGGATCAGCTGAGTCGCCGTGTGGAGGCGCATAACCCTGCACCCCACTACCTCAATGACCTGAGGGCTGCCCTCAAGAAGAGTGGAATGCCATGCCTCAGCAGACAATAAGTCGACTGGTGAACAGCATGAGATGTTGTTGCAAGCTGTAATTGATGATCCAGGGCACATGACAACTTACTGAGACACTGACATTTTTTGTTGTGGTATACCCACCACTGTTGTTGGCTTTTGTTTCAATAAACTGAAGTAAGGAAATCACCACTGCATGCTTCTACTTAAATGCCCTACTTTCATGATATATCACTATAGCGTGAACTTTTTACCTTTTCTATAAATTTCACCCGAAAGCCAAATATCCCTAACTTTTTGTGAGTAGTGTAGTTGCATTTGAGAGAAATTTGTCTTTAAAGTGACACTCCACCAAAAAATTGAGGGTTTTTTTTCTTGATGAGATGAGATGAGATTCAACTTTATTGTCATTACACATGTATGAATACAAGGTAACGAAACGTGACTTGGCATTTGGGCACGCTCTGCAGAGTGCATCCAAGGCTGGGGCAGCCGCTAGGCGCCAGTCATAAAGAAGAAAGGAAAAAAAAGAAAAGAAAGGATATGACACAATAGGCGAGAGAAAAAAAACATGTTTTATCAAATTGACGCTTAATGAGTAAGCAAAATTTTGATTGCAGGCAAAAAAAAACCTCAATGCATATTTAGCAGACATTTAGTAGACAAATCACACGCAGAAGGAGAGCAGTGTGTGTATATCGTATGCATGTAGTGTTGTATGCATTGTGTAGTGTAAATGTAACAGTTGTTAGTGAGCAGCAGAGGGCGCCTCCTGGCAGTGGATAGATGTTATAATCATGTGACTTATAAACAAGTCCAGAGTCCAGAGTCTATCTCTCTCTCTCTCTTGCTTGCAGAAGGCACATGGGCATTGTCCCTGAGGGTCCAATCCGCTGACGACAAACAACTGATTGTTGATTGTTTGGGTAGACATGAGCCGATCCTTCCGCTTATCTCAGTCAGGAGGAATGTAAACACGGGGCAAACAAGGTCAAATCAAATCAGCACAGTGCACTCAGAGAATAGAATTTGTCCTCATCCGTGTAGTTCTGTGCTTCCATTATATATGCAGGCTTAAACTGTTTTTCCATAGAGAGCACAGGGCTTCAGATGTATTCCTTCACTGAATCATTGTCATTCAGTTCACCGTTTGCCGCTACTCATGCCCTCCCCAACTGGTCGAATTTGATGAAGGAGCTTGCCGGGTCCGCTTGATCAGCTCTCTCACTTTCCTTCAATTTCTGATGCATCAGGGAACTCCACAGCCAAAAACAGAAGTCCTGAGATCATAACCAATAATGTTTCCATAGACGCATGAATTCCAATGTCCACGAGTCTCCTCGTAGGTTCCAATTCTTGGGCTCCCCCTTGGCCCAATTCTTGTTGAAAAATAGTGACAATAGCACATTTAAGCCGCTTCCAAATCTATAATTTCCGTTTAGATTAAGATTCAGCAGAAGAAGAGCGACTAAACACAGACAAAAACGCAACATTGCAAAAGCTGGGAATAGATCAGGAAGGCAGGGGAGGAGGGAAGAAAAATGCGACTGCTCTCTCTCAAGGCATTGTTTTCTTGTTAACATGTCTGTAGGATTTTTTATGACTTATAAGACATATCGAGCGAAATCACTCAAATGTCTCATGTATGTTTTTTTGCTGTAAAATTTCACTTAAGCCCTGCTCCCTGAGTTGGATGGAAATGTGAAAAATTGAAGGAACCACCATAGTGAAATATTTGTACCTAAAATCAGTGTCAAAAGACATATCTCAAGTTGGTGTATATGGATTGAAAAAACTGTGTAAATGAGTTTATCCAATTTTACCTGCTCATTTCACATAGTGGGCATCCCATGGCTTCAGGAAAAAAAATAATAATCAGTGTTGCTTTACTGTGGGGCGTACAAGGGGACCCTATCTGGACCCTCAATCATTCAGTTTCCAGCTATTTCCTTGTTTGCACAAAAACACTGTACCACGACATCATTACAAGAGTAAAAGCTGACTAATAAGATGCAACATGTAAGTACTTGTTGCTTAAATACAGAAATCTTTGATGCTCATGGGAGACCAAGGTTAACTTTAGGCCCACAGAGTTGCTGCCTTTACAAAACACACTATTAGAAACCCCTAAGCTGCTGATGCTTGGTTGAAGTGCCTAAAAATAAACATAAGTTCCAGTGTTCTGCAACTTAATCAGACACTATCATTTTTAGTTGACATTCAGTTCTATCAACTCAAAATCAGTACTCATATATCTTATACTCAAATCTATAAGTAACTCATTTCAGATATTCTTTCAGTCACAACCCACAGTTCAGATTCAATAAAGTAAAAGCTTGGCCTTCACGCCCAGCTCAATCTTGCTCAAAATAAACCAGAAACACCCACATTGCTGCAAATGCTGCTCCATTTACCTGGTAATTTCCCCTGTGTCAAAGTACAGGTCTCACTTAAAATGAATGACAAGACTCTAGATAGAAATTAGTACATATAAAATGATAAAAGTTTCAGGTGAAGCATTCACAGCTGCAGTACAAAGAAATCACTTACTCTACTGCAATGCCCCTTTTGTGTCTGCCACCAATATGTGAATCAACATCAAAACAAACAACTTCTAAACAAAAAGAGCCTCTAGTCTACTCAATATCAAACAAGCATGGTGTCTGGCTTGCAGTCATGCCCTCATTCATTACCTAATATGTGACCATCTCAACTGTACCAGGAGATCTGTGGGCAAGAAAATACTTTCTGAGGAAAGTCTCACCGAGACATACAGTAGTTTGCATTTCCAAAAGAGTGCAATATTTAAAAAAAAAGAAAAAAAAACATGTCTGGAAAAAAATGTAGCTTGAATATTGATACCTTGTAATTTGCTGCTAGGTTTTGACTAGAAGACATTCAAACAGGTGTCATTGGGGAAACTATCATTACACATCTAAGGAAATGACATGCTTTACACATCCCAGCACAAAAACTATTTGTGATGTGAAGAAAACAACCATTTGAGAAATTTGTAAAGAAAGAAATGTGGACATTTCATACAGTGAAATGATGATGAAATAAAAGACTGAACTTCAAGGGATGAAGAAAGCAGGGCTGCAGGGTAAAGGTCAAATCTGCACAACCACAGCACGCTGCAGGAATGAGTTGTGTTTCCTGAAGATGAAACATCATTTAACACCTTTTCATGGTGCAAATACTAGATATACTATATACACGATAATAGATGAATTACATATTTCTATAGAGATTGCTTTTAGCAACAGAGATGAGGGGATAATCTTAAGGGCTTGATGAAGATATGGTGCTATAAATCAAAGCAAAGCCATACTCAGTTCATTAATGTGCATTTAAAAAAGTAGGTTGCTTGATCTTCCTAAAACCCAGCACTTACCTCATTTCTCATAGTGGAAAAAAGAGTAGACTTCAGTGCCTTCAACTACTCTACGTACACTCATCGGCTATGTTACCAGGTATACCTTCCTTTTACCAGGTACTAGGATCCCTACTGCCTTCAGAACTGCCTTAAATCTTCATTACATCAACTCAACATGGTGCAGGAAACATTCCTCTAAGATATCCATCCATATTGCTATGGTGGCATCACACAGTTGCTGAAGATTTGTTGGATACACAGCCATGATGCACCATGTATGAAATTACTCAAATCCAACTTTTTACCTTAATGTGACACAGATTCAATTTTTTCTGATCTAACATCTGATATAAATGTGAAGTGCTGTCACTTTTATGGATAATGAACTACAAACACTTGAAAGAACTGTGCTGCAGCTTTTGAGATAAGTCAGGTCTGTAATTGAGATATGAATCAAAGTGCTAGACAGGGGCCCTTCCAGTCATTCAAAAGGGTGACAGATTCTTCACGTACTGTGGTACGTGAAGAATGAGGCATTCTACAGTGAGTGGAATGACAGCTTGAGCTGACAGCCACACCTAGCTCTAAACTTTGATCAAACGATTAGGATTATAATGAATAAGTATTATAGTTCATATTTTAGGTGCAGTTATGTGCCTAAAAACTCACCAATGCTATAATCTAATCAATGTGTTTCTCTGTCAAATTAAAACACAGTCAGCAAATGAAGATAAGCATATGAAACTCTCGAATCTGAGCAATCTAAAGCAAACCAAAGTTCATTTTAATTTAGAAAAAAAACTGAAAAGAGAACAGATAGGGGAGGAAGACTGCCGGCAGCTGATCTGCAAAAAAGACGCGGGACCTGAGACAATCCCTCATCTTATTTAAAGACCATACAGTGTTTGTCCTAACAACTATTAGCTGTTGGGTGGCCTTGAATAATTACCATTTCTGTCCCTAAATTACAGCACATCTACCCTAGCTGTCATTTTAGAGATTTGCCATTACTTTTACTGAGGTTTATTACCTTTAAGAAACATCTTTCTGTACCTACTGAGTAGTGCTGTCTGAAAAATTAAATGAGCTAATGAATGATTTTTAAAACATAACAATCAACATTTAAGCTGCAGTACTAATTAAGTCTTTTGGGGATAAAAACTGAATACATTTTGAGAGCGTTATTTTTTTGATGGCTTGCTTACAACCTTAGGTTTGCTAAACAATGGCAAAGAAAGGGAGAGAAAAACAGAGAAGCAAGATGAAACTTCACTCCAGAGCATTCTGGTTTCCTTGGTCATGAGTACAAAATTAATATGTTTCAAAACCCCAAACAATGGTGGTTTACAAAGTCATTTATTGTGACTCTTGTGTTCTCAAAAAAGGACTGCACTCCTCAAGTTTTAGAAAAAGATTCAGTTCAGTCAGACAACAGTTCCCCCAGACAGCACTTGAAAAATACCCATCAAACTATTCTAAAAGATCTTTTAGCGTGATTTAAAAAAATCTAACTTTTGGGTTCTTTTCTATTCTTTAGAGCCATTGAAAATATTCTGTCTGACAAAGTGAAAAGGGAATTCTTGCAGAACTATATGCTGAATAGGACACAAGATGTGAATAGTAAATGGAAGACTTCTTAAATAATAGTTTGAGACATTGAGATTTATTGATGGAATGATACCAGCACATTGTCAATAAGTTTCAAGGTTACAAAAAAAAATTGTTTTATCTGAAAAAGATGCCTCATGTGGGGAATTTGAATACATTAAAAAAAATCAGAGCAGTGCTGAAAAGCAAATGGCCAGCAGCTTAATGACTGAAAGATCATTTTGCATTTGCATAAGTTGCATAGCTAGCTGCAAAGCTGGGTGTGCTTATATTATCACGTTAATAGATTCAAGTCAATGACTGAGCCTAATAAGCATTTCCATAAACTTTCCAACAGTATTAGCCTCATTTCTACCTTTCTTAGTTCCAAATTTATGGCAGATTATTTAACCTTAGTGGCTTTGACCTCACACCTTTTCTCCTGTCACTCAGCTTTATCCTCAAACCTCTTCATCCACATTTCACTGAAATTGCTTATTGCCATTCCCTAAACACAAAGACACATGGACAGGGAGATCGTGGCACTCCATGACTTCAAAGGGTGAAGTAATACACCAAGGATGCACTTTGGTAAAGTATTTCACAGCTTGCTTAAAAGCATGTTAATAACATGTGTGGCTATGGGCTGCCATGCACTACCGTTGTGATCCAGTTCGGTGTGTGAGGAGGGCACAGCGTCACATGTGGAGGCCTAAAACTTGCACAGACTCATGGCATGACTGTGACAAAAAAAAAAAGATTATAATAACCTGGTGTCATATTCTTCTCCGTGCACTCTGCCATAGCGCACGGGGAAGGAGAAGGAAGGATGGATTTACGCGCCGGGTTTCACCAAACACACATTTCTTGACATGAAACAGTTCAAAACATAAAGACTTACAAAAAGGTAGTGATGTACACAAAATGGCTGACACCGAAGCGACCAGCGGGCAAACCACTGTCTACTGTGGCCACAGGAAAATAATACTATACAGCTGCGCTCGGGAGAGCGGGGAAGACTCTAGGAGGTTCAACTGACCCAGGGCAAAGCAAACCGGACAACAGCCTAAGCGTAGCAGTAGATCAGCGGAGAGAAACGCTATCAGCTCAGCGTAGCAGAAATGCTGCACAGGGAAACGCTAAGCAGTTTACTCAAGAGTAGGAACCGTCCGAGTAGCCCAAATCTCCCAGCGAGCACGAATCACAATTCCTTCTGACGTGACGGTCACACCATGGAGAGTAGAAGTGACTCGTACAATGACCCAGCGGCATTTGTCTAGCGAATAGCTGCTTAAATCCAAATGCCACTGGTCACACAAATTGGGAGCACCTATGCGCGGCAGATAATTACCGTGGCTGGGACAGCTGGTGGAATACGGAGAGTGAGGGGGCATGGTAGGACCGACAGACTGTCAGCAGCAGCGTGGGAAAAAGATCACAAAGCTGACTAAAACCAAGCCAGCTCGGCTCATGACACCTAGCAGGTCATTTATTACATAAAGAGAAAAAGATGAATCAAGAAATAAAAACATAAATAAGTGTTCCTTAAACTTTACAGTTGAGAATCTATAGATTAGGCATTAATGTATGATTTTTTTAGGGGAATGAGTGAATGAATGAATGAACGAACGAACAAATAGGGAGCATGTGTGCATTGCGGCACATGGGGAGAGGCGTGTCAGTCTGAAGATTTTTTTTCTATCCACATTTTCATTTTCATCACAGACTTATTAGGCATTAATGTGTTAATGTTTGAATGAATGAATGAGTGAACAGGGAGTGTGCCCCATTTTCATTGTAACTTCCAAGAGAGACAGGAGGTGCATGTAGATCTGCCTCAGCTGGTGCAGCCTCTGATAGGTTCAGGACAGACCCATGGTTGGGTGCCCTCACCAGCCAGTGTTTACTCTCTCTCTCTTCCATTTGGAGGAGTATTATGCACAATTACAAAGTATTATGCTGTCCACATATAATCTATGATGCTTGTGTCCCCTCAGTCATCTTTTTCAATCGATCTTTCGTCTATTTGTGTCATGTCCAGGGTAATGAAAATGCACACTCAGCTGTTGTTTTTCTATTAGATGTATTATAATCTGAGGCCAATTAAGAGAAGAGAAGAGAAGAGAAGAGAAGAGAAGATAAGATAAGATAAGATAGCCGGAGGGCTAACGGTGACTTCCGCACCACTGTTAATGATCCTTCTGCAGGTTTACCTATGGAAGTTATCCAAAATCAAGCGTAATTGTTTTCTTGATGTTCCACCAGGGCCATGACCAAGGACTTCACTAAACCATCCAATCAGTAGTGGCAATGGAGAAAAAAAAAATGTACATTTATGAAAATTTGCACAGGCATCATCCTCTTTTCCTGAAGAGTCAAACCCATTCATGTCTGCATGTTGCATCTGTGTACACTACGTTAAACCATCCAGCTCAATTGTTCAGCCCAGCTTTATCTCTTTCCCATTTGTCCTCTCTAAAATAACTAACTGGGCTTCAACTGTGATTGATGTCTTCCTTATTACCAAGCAGCATTACTATAGCGTGCATTTTCGCTCATATGCATATCCTTTGGCCAGCACAAAACCCACCCAGAAGCGTCAAGATCAGAGTTCACTTCAGATAACGCACCTCTGTGCATTAAAGTGATAGGCAGGAATGCTTTGAATTGAATTATCCAAAACCAGCCTTTTCACACTTCTTGCCAGGCACACAGACCATACTTCTGACACCGTGATAACAAAACAGACTGGACCACATCCACAAATGCGAGATGCGCCTCCGACAACTGACAAGTGAATAGACTGTAAAAATACGAGAGAGCAGGGTGGTGCAAGAAGGGTGCCCTCCCTTGCTCTGCGACGTCTCCATCGGCCACCCGCACCTGGTGGTTCCGAGCTTTTGGTGCCATTGCATTTTTGAGTTGGTCCAGTCCTTTTTGCATCCGGGAGTGCACGCTTTGGTGAAGCTAGTGGGGGCAAAATTCGTCTGGCCGCGCTTGTGCAAGGACGTGAACGAGTGGGCTGCAGCCTGTGTCTCATGCCAGCAGGCCAAAGTGCACAAGCACACTAGAGCCCCCCTCAAGCCGTTCCAAATCCCGGCCAGGAGGTCCTCACAACTGACAAGTGAATAGACTGTAAAAATACAGCTCTGAGTGTCCAACACCACTATGAAAGGTTTCCAAAAATGATCTTTGCAATACTTACGCATCATGATACTTTAGCGAGGCATACTGGAACAAACAAAATTTTTAGAAAAACTAAAAAGTGCACATACCTCCACCTACATTTAGATGGTAGGTTCATTATTTAGATCCGTACTAAATTCCATGCAGTCAGACATCTCTCTCCCCTCTCTCTGGCAGTCCATTGAGTTCGATGATGTCTGAGTTGAAGGTTTGGGTGTGGAGTTTAAGCTTTCCAGGCTCTTGTGTGTGCTGCAAGACCTGCTTGGGATCTGCACAATCTGTTGCAATGTGGGCATGTCACACTATCATGACTTGCTGTGGGCAGATTATGCCAACAATCATAAGACCTGTTGTAGTCTTCTAAGCGCTTGTGTTCTACTGCGTGTCTGGATTTGTGCACCATGCATCTCCAGGCTTTTCTATCAAGGGCTTGATCTTCCCAAGTATTGGGGTCAACTTCAGCTACTTTTATATGTCTCTTGATGACATCCTTAAATCGGAGTCTCTGTCCACCCCTCTTCTGCTCCCCTTGGGCCAGCTCACCATAAAAGACCAGCTTTGGCACTCAGTGGTCAGGCATTCGTGGCACAAATCCTACCCATCAAAGCTGTGAGGCAGTGATTAGAGCTTCAACACTGACTGATACGGCTCATTGTAAAACTTGTGTGTCTGGAACTCTATCCTGCCACTTTATTTTCATGATTTGTCTAAGATGTCTTAGCTGTGTTCTTGTAAGTAGTTTTATGTGCCTTCTGTACAAGGTCATGGTCTCTGTCGTGTACAGCAGTGCAGGTAATACTGTTGTACAGTGGACCTTTATCTTTGTACTTAGCTTAATGTCATGACGTGACCAGAGTCATTCATGAAGGGCTCCAAAAGCTCTGGAAGCAGAGCTGATATGCCGGTCAACCTCCACATCAGATGAATTGTTACTGGTAACAGTGCTGCCAAGGTATGTAAAGCTCCAGGAATGTTTTAGAATCTCCCCACTGACTTGTACCTCTGGTTGCTGTGGATTGTTCTCCAGTGGTGATGGCTGGAATAATATCAGTTTTCATAGTGTTTATCTTCAGACCAAACTGAGTAGCAGCTACAGCAAAACGGTTGGTTATTTGTTGGATGTCAACCAGGCTTGTGTCTACTAGTGCTGAATCACCTGCAAACAGAAGTTCTCTAACACATACCTCTCTAGTCTTGCTGGATGCTTTCAGTCTTGCTAAGTTGAAAAGTTTACCATCCAGGAATGTGCAGATGTAAACTCCTTTGCTAAGACTGCCACTCATGGTTTCAAGTACAGCAGCCAGGTACATGATAAAAAGTGTTGGTGCGAGGACACATCCCTGTTTGACCCCATGGCAGACAGGGAAGGGATCACCAACATCACCACCAATAGACACTCTACCGTTATTCTACCGTTATAGAATAGTCTGACCATGCTAACAAACTTCTCTGGGCAGCCGTAGGCATGAAGGACTCTCCAAAGTGTTGTCCTGTCAACCGTGTCAAAGGCCTTGCTGAAGTCAATAAATATCATGTATACAGTAGGGGCTGGTTCTGTTCCATTGATTTTTCTTGCATTTGTCGAAGTGTAAAGATCATATCTGATGTGGATCTCGATGCTCCAAAGCCACATTGACATTCCGGTAAAACACTCTCAGCAACAATCTTTAGCTGGTTAAGGAGAATCTTTGCAAACGTCTTCCCTGCATGTGACAGTAGGGAGATGCCACGATGGTTGCCACAATCACATCTATCACCTTTCTTCTTATAGATAGTCACGAAAAAAAGCATCTTTGAAATCTTGGGGGAGCTCCTCATTACTCCAATAAAGGTTGTACAATTGACAGAGCTAATGTTTCAGGCCTTCTCCACCATATTTCAGAACAGCTGCTGGAATTCAGTCTTGACCTGGTGCTTTACCACATTTTGCAGACTTTAAAGCTTTTCCCACCTCTTCTACAGTGATAGGATCATTTAATTCTTCTCTTATTGGTTGAGCAGCTTGTTGACATGTAACATTTGCGTCAACATTTCCTTCTTGGTTTAATAACTGATAGAAATGTTCCTTCCATCGGCTGGATATGCTTCCCACATCTGTGTATAACTTGCTTCTATCAGCAGATTTCACTGGTGAAACTGTATTGGTACAGTTTCACATACACCTCCAATGTATCCCTGAATTTTTTATCAAGCTCAATGTGTAACAGAAAATTATTAAAATGCCCCCCCCTCCATATATATAAAACACCCATCTCTTTCAAGAGATGTTTTTTTCTTGAAACCCATCAACATGTTTTTCTGCCCTATAAATATGACTGCTAAGTACTGAATTCAAAACCAGCAGGATAGAGACAAATTATAGGTTATTTTCATATTTACACATTTTTTCCTAAAGGGTTTAATTGCTGGGTTAGCCAATATCATTCACAGACAGAATGCATCCAGATATTGCTCACTGATACACTTCAAACAGTTCTAAACGTTTACATAACATTTTACTCAGTTTAGACTGACTTAACTCTTAAAACAACATAAACTACAAGCAACTAAACCTATTCCATTCAGGCTGTGTGTAAGGAAATGTGGTCAGACAGAGTTTACTGTTTCGGCTGCTCCCTTTAGGGGTCGCCACAGTAGATCATCTGCCTCCATCTCACCCTATTCCTTGCATCTTCTCCTGTAACACCAACCCTCTCCATGTCCTCCTTCACTACATCCATGAATCTTCTCTGTGGTATTCCCCTTTTCCTCCGGCCTGACAGCTCCATCTTCAACATCCTTTGTCCAACATCTCTGCACATGTCCAAACAATCTCAACCTTGCCTTTCCTACTTTGTCTCCAAAGCGCTCAACCTGAGATGACCCTCTGATATACTCATTTCTAATCCGGTCCATGCGAGATACTCCCAGTGAAAATCTCAGCAATCTAAACTCTGCTTCCTCCACTTCTGCCTTCTGTCTTTGGCAGTGCCACCATCTCCAAGCCATACATCATAGTTACTATCCTTCTATCACAAATCACCCCTGAGACCCGTCTGCACCACTCCAACCTCCCTGCACTCTCTTCTTCACCTCTCTGTCCATTGCTTGGGATGACTGATCCCAGGTATTTAAACTCCTCTACCCTCACTACCTCTATTCATTGCATCTTTACCTTTACACCTGCCTCCCTCTCATTTATACTCATGTATTCTCTTTTGCTTCTAGTGAATTTCCTTCCTCTTCTCTCCAGAGCATACTTCTGCCTCCTCCTTATGGTACAGTGTACTGAGAGGTGGTGCCACGATAAAGATCTAGAGTGAGTATAGAAAAGAACCACCCAACTTCAAAATAACTACATAATTAAGCTTTGTAGCCTGAAATGAAGACAGGCACAATTTTCTACTAAAACTACATTTCTTTTATTGTGCATTATCTACTTTTGAGGCATACTGCTTTGAGTTTTCTTCAGGGTTTCCTCTGGTAACATTTCTCGGTGGCGGTCCACCTCACCAGAAACTTTACCGCTATGCCAAGAAGGAGATATGAATTTAAGAAAAATATATGAAGCATTGACTTTCCACAAGCATGCACATGAACAACGCACGTGGCTGTCATCCGTGCGGAGTTTAGAAGTGCCCCACCCACGCAAGCTTTCCAGTCAGTCAGCAGGCAGTGTCTCACTAGCGGCAGCAGCATCTTCGTGGAAAAGGAGTAAAAACCAGGAAGTCAAACAGCAGACATGGACTCTATTTGAAGAGAAACTTTGTGAAGAAGTCCGCCATTTCTTCATTGGTGAAAATCCTGGCACGTCAGCGCCTTGGCATGACCTATCGGGCGGGAGTGAATCTACAAATAATGGTTGTGTGCATGCATCAACTGCTTGGCCTGGGTAGATGAAAAAAGGGAGCATGTACAGCACCGCGTGCATGCCGGGTTCATCCAAAGCATACGCAGAAAAAGGCGGACTAGAGGGGAAATGCAGTATGAATAAGGCTTGACTGTAGGACAGAAACATGAGTTTATTAAAGTACTTTAAACGTGGAAAAAAAAATCAGAAGAGGTATGTAAGCACTGGAGGCATTTATCATGGTTTTAACCCGCTGGAAATGGGAGCAATAACGGAAGAGTCGCTTAGCTAAGAGACGTGGTTAGAATTCATATGCAGCCAGCTTCATATGAAGGGAAAGACAAAGGGGACTGATGAATTGCTGAGGATATATTTCACCAGCCACTACAATATTAAGTTACAGTTAGGCCCAAAAATATTTGGACAGTGACACAAGTTTTGTTATTTTAGCTGTTTACGAAAACATATTCAGGATACAATTGTATAATCAATATGGGCTTAAAGTGCAGACTCTCAGCTGTAATTTGAGAGTATTCACATCCAAATTGGAGCAAGGGTTTAGGAATTACAGCTCTTTAATACGTAGCCGCCTCTTTTTCAAGGGACCAAAAGTAATTGGACAATTGACTCAGAAGACTGCAAAAAAAAATAACAAGGCTGCATGGGCTCTTCCCTCGTTAACCTGTCATCAATTAAGCAGTTAAAAGGTCTGGAGTTGATTCCAGGTGTGGCATTTGCATTTGGAAGCTGTTGCTGTGAACACACAACATGCGGTCAAAGGAGCTCTCAATGGAGGTGAAACAGACCATCCTGAGGCTGAAAAAAGAAGAAGAAATCCATCAGAGAGGTAGCAGAAATGTTAGGAGTGGCCAAATCAACAGTTTGGTACATTCTGAGAAAAAAAGAGTGCACTGGTGAGCTTGGGAACTCAAAAAGGCCTGGACGTCCACGGAAGACAACAGTGGTAGATGATCGCAGAATCCTTTCCATGGTGAAGAACAACCCCTTCACAACATCCACTCAAGTGAAGAACACTCTCCAGGAAGTAGGTGTATCAGTATCTAAGTCTACCATAAAGAGAAGACTTCATGAGAGTAAATACAAAGGATTCACCACGAGGTGTAAACCATTAATCAGCCTCAAAAATAGAAAGGCCAGAATTGACTGCCAAAAAACACCTGAAGAAGCCAGCCCAGTTCTGGAACAGCATTCTTTGGACAGATGAGACTAAGATCAACCTGTACCAGAATGATGGTAAGAAGAAAGTTTGGAGAAGAACTGGAACAGCTCATGATCCAAAGCATTACATCTTCTGTAAACATGGTGGAGGCAGTGTGATGGCATGGGCATGCATGGCTTCCAATGGCACTAGGTCACTTGTGTTTATTGATGATGTGACAAAAGACAGAAGCAGCCGGATGAATTCTGAAGTGTATAGGGATATACTTTCTGCTCAGATTCAGCCAAATGCAGCAAAGTTGATTGGACGGCACTTCACCAATGATCCAAAACATACTGCAAAAGAAACCCAGGAGTTTTTTAAAGTAAAAGAAGTGGAATATTCCGCAATGGCCGAGTCAATCACCAGATCTCAACCCAATTGAGCATGCATTTCACTTGCTCAAGACAAAACTTAAGGCAGAAAGACCCACAAACAAGCAACAACTGAAGACAGCTGCAGTAAAGGCCTGGCAAAGCATCACAAAGGAGGAAACCCAGCGTTTGGTGATGTCCATGGGTTCCAGACTTCAGGCAGTCATTGCCTGCAAAGGATTCTCAACAAAATATTGAAAAGTAACATTTTACTTAGGGTTATGTTTATTTGTCCAATTACTTTTGAGCCCCTGAAATGAGGAACGTTTGTATAAAAATAGCTACAATTCCTACATGTTTAATCATATATTTTTGTTCAAGCCCTTGAATTAAACCTTAAAGTCTGCACTTCAATTCCATTGTAGTTGTTTCATTTCAAATCCAATGTGGTGGCATGCAGAGCCCAAATCATGAAGATTGTGTCACTGTCCAAATATTTCTGTGCCTAACTGTATGTTCCCAATTATGTACCTGGCAAGTTAAGATGACCAAAATTCACCAAGTCAGTGACTTTAATCTGTAAGCAGCCTTCAGACAAACTAAACATGCCAGCATTTGGATTTCAAAATAAGGGAGGTTTTTCTTGGCGTTGAGGAGATTTCTAAAAAAAACTATAAATACATAGAAATATTATAACAGAAATAATGGCATCCTTGGTCATTGTAATGTAGTAATGTGGTCTGCCACTAGGGGCGCTGTTAAGTGTTGTATGCAGATTAAGAAAGAGAGTAAAAAACGGTTGTGGTTGACGTTACTGAAGACCTCGCTGTCCTGTCTGTTTATTCCACTTGCTCTCCTTAAAAACACACTAAAATACATTACATGGTGTCAGAAGTGTCACTCATACGAAGATAGACCAACTAAAACCGCCGAACAGTCTGTCGCTGGAAGGAAACCTCACAGAAAACTGGCGTTCATGGATCCAGAAGTTTGAGCTGTACCTGATTGCTAGCGGCATAGCTGAAAAATCAGGGAAAATAAAATGTGCTACGTTTCTTCATGTGGCAGGTGACAAAGCTATTAAGGTATTTAATACCATGGACTTTGATGATGATGATGTGGATGATTTTGACATCCTAAAAGAAAGATTTAGGCAATATTGTGAGCCAAGAAAAAATATAACCTACCTGAGGCACATATTTTTCACAAGAGTACAAGGCAAGAGTGAACCTATCAATGCATATGTGACAGACCTGAAAAACAAGGCCAAAGACTGAGAGTTTGGACTGTTAACTGATTCACTCATAAGAGATCGTATTGTGTGTGGAGTCACCAATGACCAGGTGAGAGCAAGATTGCTTAGAGAACCAGACTTATACCTGAGTAAAGCTGTGGATATATGCAGAGCTAATGAAGCCACACAAAGCCATATGAAAGCTTTACAAGAAGAAACAGAAGTTTCAGTAAACAAGCTAAGCAAAATAAAGCTAACTAAGAGGTCTAAAGAAAGTGGCGTCCACGCAAAAAGAGAATGTAATAAATGTGGGTATAAACATGAGCCTCGCAAGTGTCCTGCGTATGGGCAAACATGTAAAGTCTGCACACGAAAAAACCATTTTGCTCACATGTGCCACACAAGGATGCACAAAGAAAGCAGAGAAAGTTCACACAGACTGGAGAAAAATGTGAATGAGATAGAACAAGAGGAAAAAGAAATGTTTATTGGAACCATTGAGCCAAAGAGAAGAGAAAATAAAAAGCCAGCTCATGTTGATACGATGAATGTCGAAGAAGCTGAAAAATCAAGATGGACAGAAGTTCTGACAATGAATGGTGAACAAGTCGTCTTCAGATTAGATACGGGTGCATGTTGCAATGTGCTACCTCTCAAAATCTTAAAGAAAGTGACCAAAGGAGATATGCTACTGTTTGAATCCAGAACAAAGTTAGTACCATATTCTCGCCACAAGATGGAACCAGTGGACATGGCAAAGCTGAAATGTGAATACAAAACTCAAGAACAGGAGCTTGAATTTCAAGTTATAAAAGCTGATTTGCCAGCGATCCTTGGATGGGGATTCATGTGAACAACTGGGACTGATAACCAGAGTCCACAAGGTGGATAGAGAAGAGGAAACTGACATTCTGACAGACTACAAAGATGTGTTTACAGGACTGGGGTGTGTACCGGGACTACATCACATTCAGGTCGACCCAGCTGTAACTCCAGTGATTCACCCACCCAGAAAGGTGCCTTTAGCACTGAAGGATGATATAAAAAAAGAACTAGAAAGAATGGAGACTCTGGGTGTGATTGAGAAGCAAACAGAGCCAACTGATTGGGTCAACAGCATGGTCATTGTCAAGAAAGCAAATAAAAGAATAAGAATATGCATAGATCCTCAAGATCTTAACAAAGCTATAAAAAGAGAGCACTATCCCCTACAAACAGTGGAAGAAGTTGTTGCAGAGATGCCGAATGCAAAGGTGTTTTCAGTGCTAGATGCAAACCATGGCTTCTGGCAAATACAGCTTGATGAAGAAAGCTCCAAGTTATGTACCTTTAACACACCATTTGGTAGATACCGATTTAAGAGGCTTCCCTTTGGTGTGTCATCAGCCCCAGAAGTCTTCCAAAAGTACATCGCCCAGAGACTGGAGGACCTGGAAGGAGTTGAGAATGTTATGGATGACATCCTGGTTTGGGGTGTAAATAAAGAACAACATGACAAAAGGCTGAGGCAACTACTGGAAAGAGTGAAAAGCATTAATCTGAAACTGAACGAGGACAAATGTAAGATTGGCATGACTGAAATACGATATATTGGACACATTTTGAGTGCAGAAGGCCTGAAGCCAGACCAAGAAAAAGTTAGAGCAATAGTTAACATGCCTCAACCAGAAGATGTGGCTGCACTCAGAAGATTTCTCGGTATGGTGCAGTACCTTGCAAAGTTCATACCAAACCTGTCAGAGGTAAGTGCACCACTCAGAAAACTTCTGGAAGGAGAAGTTGCATGGCACTGGGAGTCACAGCAACAAAAGAGCTTTGAACAGCTGAAGTCACTTGTCAGTGAAACCCCTGTGCTGAGATTTTATGACATAAATAAACCAGTTACATTGTCTGTGGATGCAAGCTCTGAAGGATTGGGAGCTGTGATATTGCAAGAGGGTCAGCCAGTGGCTTATGGTTCAAGATCGCTAACAGACACACAGAAAAGATATGCACAAATTGAAAAGGAATTTTTGACTATTGTGTATGGCTATGAGAAATTCAAGCAGTATCTGTATGGAAGACCAGTACAGGTTGAGTCAGACCATAAACCACTGGAAGCTGTGTTCAAAAAAGGGTTGCATAAAGCACCACCCAGACTACAACGTATGCTGATGAGTCTGCAGCCTTTCAACCTGCAGGTTACATATAAACCAGGGAAAGACTTGTACATTGCAGACACTCTGAGCAGAGCTTTTCTTAAAGAGCAGACAGAAAAACTATTGGAGGAGGAACTTGAAGTTAATCTCCTTACAGCACACCTACCTGTCTCAGAGGAAAAGCTGAAGTTATTCCAGAAAGCAACAGCAGCAGATGAGGAACTGCAAATGTTAATGAAAGCAGTTCAGTCAGGATGGCCAGCACAAGTCAGTCAAGTTCCAGCTGAGATAAGGAAGTATTGGACATTCAGAGAGGAACTCACATGCTCAGAAGGACTAATATTCAAGAACTCCAGACTTGTGGTGCCTCAAAGTCTGAGAAAGGAAATGCTTCAGAAAATCCATGAAGCACATCTTGGCGTTGTTAAATGCAAAGAAAGAGCAAGAGATGTTTTGTTTTGGCCCAGTATGTCTAAACAAATAGAAGAAACAGTGCTAAGGTGTTCTATCTGTAACACACACAAGAGGAACAATGTCAAAGAACCACTTCAGAGTCATGACATTCCCAGCAGAGCTTGGGCAAAAGTTGGTGTTGATCTTTTCCATTTTGACCAAGGTGATTATCTACTGTGTGTAGATTATTACTCAAAATATCCTGAAATTGCCAAATTGCCACAAACAACAAGCAAACATGTCATTGTAGCTCTTAAATCTATGTTTGCCAGACATGGAATTCCAGACGAGCTCATGTCAGACAATGGACCACAGTTTTCAAGTGCAGAGTTCAGACAGTTTGCAGAAACGTGGGAGTTTAAACACACCACATCGAGCCCGGGATACCCACAATCAAATGGGCAAAGTGAACGTGCAATTCAAACAATAAAAAACCTACTGAAGAAGGCACAAGAGAGCCAAGGAGATCCTTATATTGTTCTTCTTGAATACAGAAATTCGCCCTTGGATGGAGTCAAATTGTCTCCAGCACAATTGTTGATGAATTGGAGACTGAAAACAAAATTGCCAACGTCAGGTCAGCTGTTAATGCCACAGCTGAACAAGAATAAGCAAAAACAACTGAAGGAGAGACAGGTGAGACAGAAACATTACTTTGACCGTGGAGCCAGAGCCTTACCTGCTCTACAAGAGGGAGAGACAGTTAGATTCAGAGCTGAGAATACATGGCAACCAGCTATTGTGGTAAAGAGCCACAACACACCAAGATCATTTGTGATTGAGACCCCTGGAGGATGTAAATTCAGGAGAAACAGGCGCCATCTACTGAAGTGCAGAGAAGAAAGTGTTCCTAAAACCACAAACACTGATCAGGAGGATTTCCCGACCCCTGCTTGTGAGCCAACAGAGACCATCTCATCGGAGCAAGCACCTGTTCATTCTCCTGTAAAGGAAACTGAGAATTCCAAAGCAGCTACTGAAGAGCCAAGGAAAACTTCACGCTTTGGCAGACTGATTAAACCCCCACAACGTTATACAATGTGAAAACAATATAAAGAAATGTTTAAGTGTATCTTAAGGGATGTTAGCCCTGTAATGAAAAGAAAAACAGTTGTTCAGGTTAAAACCATACTTTTTAACTTGTGAGTCATATTAGGATTTATTGTTTTTCTGTAACAATATAGTATGATATTCTACTTCTAAAGAAGGGAGATGTAATGTAGTAATGTGGTCTGCCACTAGGGGCGCTGTTAAGTGTTGTATGCAGATTAAGAAAGAGAGTAAAAAACGGTTGTGGTTGACGTTACTGAAGACCTCGCTGTCCTGTCTGTTTATTCCACTTGCTCTCCTTAAAAACACACTAAAATACATTACAGTCATTAAAGTTAATTAAAATCATTAAATACAATTTCATTAATATTTTTTTCTTTGTAATGAGAGTTAAATTATTGTTCTGTTCTGACTGCAAAGTTATGGTCAAAAATATAAATTGCGATAAGGAAAAAGTACAAAAAAAAATACCACAGTCTGTTGCAAATTTATTTAAAAAAACACTCATTTTATTTAAAAAAAAAACAGACAAAAATATGACATAAAATAATCCACACATTTATAATAAAGTTTCAAATGTACAAGAAAAGTCAATTTTACAAGAGGAAATTACAAATTTGAGGAAAATGGTTCAAATTTAGATAAATTTACAGAGAAAAGTAAAAAACTATAAGAAAATTGTTATAAATTTTGGAGAAAAACCTCAAACCTTCAAGACTGAAGTCATTACTCAAGTTTTAAGCGGGGGCTCTTTGTACCCTTAACTAGAAATTTTTGGTTGTCTCCTTTAATTTCCATGGCACTTGATATTTTCTAACCTGTTTGTATACCACCATAGACAGAGAGAGAAGCTGAATTAGACAGAGCTCAGAGAGGGCAAGATGAGACAGAAGAGAGGAGCCAAGGAGAGGAAAGTGTTCAGGCAGAGGGTCCAGGAGAGGTAAGAGCAGAGGAAGGAGAGAAGGATGACACCAGTAAAAAGTTCAAATACAGGATGTCTGGGTGGGACCCCAAATAGCCCAATATTCCAACATTCAAGCCTTGGTTGTACAATACTTCAAACTGTAAGTTCCATATGCACGGCAGTGGCTCAGGAGGTAGAGCGGGTCGTCCAATAACCAGATGGGTGGCGGTTTGAATCCTGCTGTCCCCAGATAGCCTACCGTTGTGTCCCTGGGCAAGACACTTTACCCACCTTGCCTCTAGTGTCCATAACACTAGGTATGAATGTGTATAAATGTTCAGTGGTGGCCGGAGAGGCCGCTGGCCCGGATTGGCAGCCACATTTCAGTCAGCCTGCCCCAGGACAGCTGTGGCTACAATAGTAGCTTGCCACTACCATTGTCTGTCTGGAGTGAATGAATAATGTATCTGTAAAAAGCATCTTTGAGTGTCTATGATAAAGTGATATATAAATATGATGTATTATTATATGCAAAGTTACTGTGCAAAATTTAAAAAAAGAAATAAATAGTATAAAATGAACATATTCGTACATGTTATCTGCCTCCCTCCCCCCCCGGAAAAATATGTTGCCATTGCGCCAAGGTCTTTAAGCCAGAGGAAATACTGTTCTGTCTTGATATTTGGACGTCTTCACTGGTCTGCCAGTATGTTTCCCTTTTACAAGCTTCCTATTTTGTTTGTCCCAAATTTTAGACACAGTTGACCCGTAACAACCAAGACTTTTCCCGCACTTCCTGTTGAATAAGGATTTTTTAACCGTTTCAATTGTTTCTACTAACACCTCTCTTGTTGGCACCATTTCTGAAAGGACTCTTAACTGCAGAATAATTTACATACGTATCTTCACTGTCAGATGAAAACTAATTATGCCAAAACTGTTAACTTTTCAGGAAATGAAAAAGACTAGACTAGATTAGATTGTTAGTTAATTCCCTTCCACACCGTGTGGTGTATAGGGACAGCGCCCACCTCTGTTTATATGACCCTAGGCCAGGCCTATTCAATTAGCAGCCCACAGGCCACATGCGGCCCAGAGCCAACCTCCGAGTGGCCCAGGCCCAGTCTGTGGTTCAGCCAGAGAAGCAAAGGTCAACATGTTACACAGAATTGCAGGAATCCATTAATTACTACAGACCGTAAATGTAGCACTCTGCATAGCCTAGCAATGGTCAACCTACAATGCAGCGCATTTGTTTTGAAGTGTGGGCTATGACTGTGGCTAACAGTGCTCGTGTCAAGATACCAAGCCTACACCAAACGCAAATGGGTGGCACAAATGCATACAAAGTCAATGGAATGAGGCGAGCACACGCAAAATCACGCATTCGCGTCCAAAGGATAGCGCTAGCTTTGAGATTCTGCCGTCATCGGAGTAAAAGTATCAACACTGGAGAGTAAACTACTTTGAAAATGAGACTGACACTCACCTGGAGAAAGAAGGACTGGGAGGCTCTTCAGCTGAATCGGGATGTCATTGTTATTTACCCACAGACTCCTGCCACAGACGTGCTAACGAGGCTAGCAGTAAATGCCTAACATCTTGGGAGGTTTTGGAGGTAGGGACAACTTTTTTAGGTGAGCCCCTCTGTCGGATAATCTAAACCTAAGCATGACGTTATTTTGGGGATTTCAACAGTAGGTTGAACACAGCTGCACAAGTTATAAAGGCAGCTTCACCAGTCTGCAACTCAGATGGTGAATTCATGTCTATTCACGTGTTTACATTGAGTCACAATGTTATTGCGCCGCGTGAAAAATTCGCCTGTTTGCGTTTGGTGTGAAGGCCTCTTAAAACATGTCATTGTCAACTCTGAAGCATAAAATTGATGATGAAAATCATTGGTTTAACCCTGCATGGACTGAAATGTGTGTGTAATGGAATATGTAAGTAGTTATAAAAAGAGGTTCCTACTCACACGTGGTGATTTGAAACAAAACAAACTACAATAGTGGATGTGCAATGTTTGTTAATGTTATCAATCTTTTCTTGGGGGGGGTTGTGCACTCAAGTGTTTGACAGTTTTGGGGGTTTTTTTATTCAGCCAAATGGGCTTTGTGATGTGCCAAGGTCAGTTATGACCAGGATGTAGTATATTTTATTTCAAAAGGGAAAAAAATGTTAATGCTACTAACAGGGCACATTGAGTTTTAATGCACTTTGAGATATGCCTGCGTAAGACATAACCAAAATGGCTACCGACAGAATTTATTTTTTTTCATTCTATTTATTTAATTGTTGTTCAGCAGGAAAAATATTTTTACTACTTCAAGTTCTGCTCAACCCCAGCACTGTTATTGTGTTTTTCTGCACTTTTGATGTGCCTTTGTCATGTGCCAAGTGCACATTTAAAACCAACACAATGAATAAAAAGTGCATTTTTTTTGTCAAAATGATCTGTGTTGGTTTGAAATTTGTTGTATTCAACAGATCGCTGAACATGTATGTGCAGCCCAGTTACATGTCTTGATTTCAAATTGTGGCCCAACTGATTCTGTAATTGAATACCCTGCCCTAGGCCACACCGCTACTGTCAGTAGTGACAGCTACAGTGGGGGGTAGTCCTCTGGTAGCTCTGTGTGTTAACTTTTCTTTCCCTTTTTATTATGCTCAGCATCAAGCTAGAAGGCAGAAAGTACCATTTTGATCTGGTCTTTGCTATGACCCGGCTTGGCATGAACCCACAATTTCCTGGCAGTGGGGCGGATGCTCTACTACTCGGCCACCGGGTCACTACCCAGTACTGGCTCACAGACTAAATGGTAAATGGTGTTCACTAATATAGTGCATTTTACTCATCTCTGGATGACCAAAGCACTTTACACATCCTACTATCCACCCATTCACACGCACACATTCACACACTGATGGCGGCAGAGCTGCCATACACAGGTGCTGGCCTGACCCACCAGGAGCAACTGGGGGTTCAGTGTCTTGCTCAAGGACACTTTGACATGCAGACTGCAGACAGAGTGGGAATCGAACCCCTGACCCTCCAATCAGTAGTCAGCCACACTACACCTGCGCCACAGCCGCCCCCACAAGTAGCCCACAGGCTGCTCGGCACCGGGCTGCAGAGAGCCGAGGAGAAAAGATAATTTATTCTGTTCCTCTGTATATCCATCATCTACCACCTCTATACAATGAATATAACTGTCTGTTGGGTGTTGTATTTGGAAAAAATACAGAATATTTTCTCACTTCCCATGCCTGACTTCCTGCCTGTTTGTTGACACACACCTGTGTCCCAGGCTAATTAGCGTGGTGCTCAAAAAGTAAACCAGCAAGCAATCTTGGCTTTCAAAAGAGTTTGGGTCATATCGAGATTAGGGGATCCAAGTCAGCCAGCAGGGGTGTATGTGGCTCCACGTCAGAACTGGAGGCTCACTGTTTCTGGATCATCCCGGGTGGGTTGCCCATAGCAGCGGTGACACGGCCACAGGCTCACCCTGACAGGCCTGGAGTCTTCAGCGAGGAACATCTGCCATGCACAGGCGCAACAGTGAGGCGCCGGCAGGCCGGCTGACAGAGGAAGCCTGAAGGAGCAGATGGTGTGGGATAGCTCACAGGTGAGTTTTCTTTAATCACACACCTTGTTTTTTTTTTGTTGTTGTTCTTTGTATGAGAATGAAGACCGGGAGGAACAGAGTCTTAATCTGTTGCACCGGGGCTTTGGAAGTCCCTCACTCCAGCTTTATCTGACTGTGCTGACTCTTTTAAAAAGCAGTTGAGAACTTTTTTGTTTAACCAGGCTTTCTGTTGAATTTCAAATCAACTGGTTTTTAATGGCCTGATATTTTAAAATGATTTTAATTTCTTGTTTCAACTTGGTCTTTGCACTTTTTGCCAGCTTCGTTTCTATTTAAAAATTCTATTTAAATTTTTATTGTCTATCTAGTTCTTTTTACTTTATTTTGCTATACAGCACTCTGCGACTATATGTCTGTGAAAACCATTTTATAAACTTTACTTACTTTTTTGCTGATGTATTACGTTAATTTTAAATAATACCCCCCCCCCCCCACTCCCCGGAGCAAATTTTCTTCTCGACTTGATACTGGTCCGGGGGGTAAAAAACGGTTGAGGACCACTGCACTCAGCCACCACTCCAACTGTTAGACTGACCCAGTCTGATGACCCTTAAATAGATGATGTAATAAAACATCTTCCACTGATTATTTTGATACTCAGCATTAACAGCAGTCAAGGGTGAATGTGCACATTTAATCAGGAATAAAAAAGTAGTGATCATAGAAAATGGAGACGTTTTCATCCAACTGTGACGATATTTAAATTTGTGCAGGTTTGTGTATTTAATGCAAATTAAAATATGATTCCATCTTTTTTTCCCAAAAGATTGAATAATTCTATAACGTTTTCCTGAAATTAGTCTGGGCAAAAATGTTAACAATGACAGCATTTTTTCCCCATTTTTAAGGTATGTTTTACAAAGCCAGAATATTCAACTGTTAAATAAAAAAATATCTGACATGTATTATTTTCTCCGTATGCTCTACAAATTAAAACAGCTGAATCAGCTTTACTAATCTGTAGTGATTCCATAATTTTTGCCAGGGATTGTATATCTGAGTACTAACTGTGTGGAAAAAAAAACTCCAGCAAATGAATACAGAGAATACATCTATAAACTAGAGAAATGCGTGTTTGTCCTGGACATGTGCCAGATGTTGTGTGCCTCTTGATATCTGTGAAGATATGCTCTTCCTGTTTAACTTCTGCATCTACCACCCATTATACCTCAGCTGGTGGAGGGAACAGTCTCCTGCAGCCCAGTTTAATACATTTGGATTCACCAGGTTTGTACCAAAGTTTACACACCCGCCCACTAATTCGGCAGGGAGGAAACCAAATCAAAGCAAACCAAACATCTGAGGACAGAGATGAAAAAAAATGAGAGGAAACCACACCAAATGAGGGAACTAGCTGCTTTACAAGGCTGCTAATGGGCATAAAGAAGCAACAGTGGCAGTCTGCAGGCGACAGGCGGCTACAGATGCTCAGCCACCGCCAGCTGTCATCTTGCTGTGCGAGGGCCCCCGAGGTGTTCATAAGATAACGGGGTGAGCGTAAAAGGATCCTACGTGGACACTGTTGCGGCTCACTTGTTCCTTAACCCCAGAATGGATAACAGATGTGCAGGATCTAGATGTGGACTTCTCTTTCCTGTATAACAAAGCCCTGGAGGCAGTGCTCTCATGTAATAAAAGTGCATGTGTGTGTTAGAGAGAGCAGGGATGGGGAGTAACAAAGTACTCACTACACTTAAGCAGAAGGCTGAGTACTTTACTTCAGCATCTATTTTTCTGATGCCTTTTCACTTTTACTCACTAAATTTTAACACAGATATCTGAGCTTTCTACTTCTTAAATCTAGTGCAGATAATAAAGATGTTGATACGATAAATAAATATGATCACTAGTCTATTTACAATAAGGCCCCATGTCATTAAAATGTTGCTTTTTTGTGATTGGACAGTACAGGTGTAAATACACTAAAAAACACTGAGAATAAATTGTGATCCAAGCTTCCAAACCACTTCCATAGCTGTTAGAACCAACCCAAGGGCCACACTGAGGGTGCTTTCCCACCTACATTTGTTTAATTTGGTCCGAATCAGTTGACGAGTTTGTTACTTGGTCTCATTTTCTCCTTGGTTCGGTCCCTTTTCACACAGGCCAAAATTCAAGCGGACCAAACCGCGTCACGTTAAATCCCGCGAGACCTTGCGTCAGAACGTTCTCTGTTCTTACTGGTCAGATTTTTTTACCGCGAGAACAGGAAAGGTGAATACAGGAAGTAGGATGACTGCTGTGTATTTATGCATTTCTGGGGAGAAAATAATACAAATTGTAGCATAATCTACAGGGGGCTTCATCACCCTGGTTATTGTTTATTACATACATGCATATACCACTGTTGGCAAATTGTACAGTTTGAAAATGAAGCGCAGCTACGGATGGGAAATAACATGTTAATGTTCATTAATCCTCCAGAACCGTGACGTGCTCAGCCACAGATATTTTCAAAGATCCATCAGGTATGCACCGCGGCATAAAATGTTTTACCGTTTGCCGCTGGTCCTGTTCTAGCGCGCTCGCTTTCTCACCTGCAGGACCACATCGGAGTCTACCACTTGACCCGAACCTGAGGCGACCTCTTTCAGGAGGTCTCGGCACGGTTGGTTTGGTGCACACCTGAGTGCGATTACCGTGTTCTCACCAGACAAAATGAACTGCACTGACTGAAACAAACTAAAGTCTGTAGGTGTGAAAGCACGCTGAGGTTCCCGAAAAGCCAGATTTGGCCCCTGGACTGTCAGTTGAGTATTCCCTGCCCCAGAAGTCTTTTACGTTAATAATTCATGTTGAAGGTAAGCTTCACAATTCTCAAGATATACAGACTTTAGCTTTCCGTACATAATGAATTAACACTACTTTTCATATTCTGGTAGAGAGCACAGATATCTTTAGACTTTTCCTCAAGCAACATTATGACAGGGGACTTCAGCTTCTACGGCAGCTCGGTGAGCAGCGGTTAGCACTGTGGCAACACAGCTAGAAGGTCGAGGGTTCGATCCCACCCTTGGCCGCTGGTGACTTTTCTGTGTGGAGTTTGCATGTTTTCCCGGTGTCTGCGTGGGTTTTCTGCAGGTACCCCACTGGTAGGGGAGGGGGGGTTATACTCCACACCAGACACCCCACCCACTCTGAGCTAAAGCTGTCCTCATCAGTTTATTTATTAGCTTGAGGAGAGAGGGCTTCTGCTCTTTTTTTTTTTTTTTAACATTTTAAACGTGCTGATTAGGGAGATGGAGGCAAATTAAGCAGGACTTACCCTCTCCATCTACTCCACCAGCCTGTAAAAGAGAGGAAAGGGGTCGTTAAACACGCCACAAGACAGGAGGAAATAATCATTATTTTAATGTAAGACACCCAGCAGTGAAGCAACGCCGCCACCCCTGCACACTGCGCTGCTTGTGAAAGAGCAGGAACAAAAATGCCTCTATTTCACATGCCTGGTGCCACAGGCTGACTTCATGGGTGCGCAGTGTAAACATGCGTCTCACAGAAGCAGCAGTGTGCGCCTTTCCTCGGCGCCCAAAGGGAAAGTTCTGAAGCTCGTTTCAGCTTCGATTCTGCCTAAAGCAGCCGGGCTCATTGGATAACAGCGGCGCTCTGTGCGAGCCGCACAAAATGCGCGTAAAGTTAGGCGACGGCAAAGCGGCGCGGACACTTACCTTGTCAGCTGAAGTCAGAACGAATCCTAAAAGGAGTACAGCTAGTGACAGGATAGCCATCACGAGTCTTAAGTGGTATAGTTGGAAAAAGGAGGGGGGGGGGGAATATCCAAAATTATATTTGAGGGGAAACCAAAAGACGTTTTTACGCACGCGTGATCCGGCTCATTGAAAGCTTATCAAAGTGAATGTGCGCTCTGTGCCTCTCCCTTGATAAAGAAAAAATAAAATAAAAAAAAAACGAGACTTAAATCGGTTTCATTAAAGCAAAAACTGAAGCGAGTTGCGACACTTTTGTCACTCGGTCAGTCAGTGTTTTTCATCTGGTGACTGAGTTTCGGGAAAGTTGGACTGGAGTGACGGGACACCCCTCTGTCGCTAACGGGACAGAGCAGCGGGACGAGGCTCTACAGACCCGGGACTGACCTGCCTAATAAAGTCCGGGACCAGCCCAGACTGACGTCACTGCGCCCCTCGAGGTCCAACCCATGGGAAGAAAGGAGGAGGAGGGGGAGGAGCGGGGAGGACCCAGCCCCCATCCGCGTGCCATCCCAGGACAGGGCATCGCTGCGTAAAAAGAATCCAGCTGATAATAATGATGTAATACATGCAGGGCAGAGGCGGGCGGCAGCCACACCTACCTGCACTCAAGTCATTATTTTTACAAAATTATAAAATTGTACTTTACCCTGTAGTTGTATTACAAGATACTTTTTACTGTTACTTGAGTACATTTATGAAGAAAAAAAAAAGCTGTACTTGTAGCCAAGTAGGGCCATACTCTGAAAACTTTTGATTTCACTGTATTCACAACTTTTTACAAAAATTGTTTGGTAGTAATATAATTATTTGTGCTTATAATAAAGGACCCGATTTTTAGTAATTTTGTAGAAATGTTCCTATTTTATTTCATTTAAATCATTGTTGAAATAATTATTCTTTTATTCAGTTGCAAAAAACAAAAAAAATAATAATTGCAAACTTGAGTAAAAAGTTGCAGATTTATGTAAAAAAAATGTTGTTGAACAAAAGCTCAAATTAAAAAAGAAAAAATCCCAAAATTGTCATATGAATATCTCAGATTTATGACAAAAAAGTCACCAATTTATTGTGTCATATATACAAGAAAACAAAATCAACTTGAAAAGCACTCGGCGAGCGCAGACCTCCGCCAAGCGCCACAGTTCCCCCCATACAGTGTTTATTTTGTTCCTGGATCCAGACGGTGATCCGGATCACCACCAAAATCTAATCATCTGTAGGATACCCCATTTCTGACAGTCTCTGAAAATTTCATGAAAATCCGTCCATAACTTTTTGAGTTATCTTGCTAACAAACAAACAGACAGACAGACAAACCAGTGCTGATGAAAACATAACCTCCTTGGCGGAGGTAAAAATTTACTAAAAAAATTTAATTGGGGGGGGGGGGGCTGAAAACCTCATAGTGGTCAAATTTGACCAAATGTGGTTTATTTTTCAACCACAGGGATCCAAGCACTGCAACACCGATGGAAGAAGTGTGTGGACCGAAGGGGAGACAATGTTGAAAAATAAACCACATTTTGTCGAATTTGACCACTATGAACTTTTCGCGCGCGCACACACACACACACACGAGAAAACAAGGTGAGATTCTATTAGTAAAAAGTTGCACATTGTTGTCAAAAAAAAAGTTTAGTCATCATAGGAAAGTGTAGCTGTGTTTAACTTTTATTTATACAGGGTATAAATCCTGTTCATAATTTTTATGGACAGGATTTCTAGGCGCAGACAGGGAATGGAGGGTGTCATGCTTGGTGACCACAGGATCTCATCTCTGTTGTTTGCAGATGATGTTGTCCTGTTGGTTTCATCCAACAATGACCTACAGCTCTTGCTGGGACGGTTTGCCGCTGAGTGTGAAGCAGCTGGGACGAGAATCAGCACCTCCAAGTCCGAGTCCATGGTCCTCAGCTGGAAAAAGGTGGATTGTCCTCTCTGGGTTGGGGACAGGCTCCTGCCCCAAGTGGAGGAGTTTAAGTATCTTGGGGTCTTATTCACGAGTGAGGGGAAAATGGAGCGAGAGATTGACAGACAAATCGGAGCAGCATCTGCAGTGATGCGGACGTTGGACTGGTCTGTTGTGGTGAAGAGGGAGCTGAGTTCTAAGGCAAAGCTGTCGATTTACCAGTCAATCTACGTTCCTACTCTCACCTATGGTCACGAGCTTTGGGTAATGACCGAAACAACAAGATCGCGGATACAAGCGGCTGAAATGAGCTTTCTCCGTAGGATTGCTGGACTCACCCTCAGAGATAGGGTGAGGAGCTCAGTCATCCGGGAGAGGCTCAGAGTAGAACCGCTGCTCCTCCACATTGAAAGGAGTCAGCTGAGGTGGTACGGGCATCTGATTAGGATGCCTCCTGGATGCCTCTCACTTGAGGTGTTTCGGGCACGTCCTATTGAGAGAAGACCCCGGGGCAGACCCAGGACTCGGTGGAGAGACTATGTCTCCCAGCTGGTCTGGGAACGCCTTGGTATCCTCTCTGAAGAGCTGGAGCAGGTGGCTGGGGAGAGGGAAGTCTGGGCTTCTCTGCTTGAACTTCTGCCTCAGCGACCCGGACCTCCGGAAAAGTGGTAGAAGATGGATGGATGGATGGATTATACAGGGTAGTTCCATTGAGTGGCAACCGCTTTTTTTCAAGAGCACCCTGTTCACATTCACGCAGCTACACAGTCACACCAGGAAGCTGCACAGTACAACCACAGACTGACCTGTGGCCACTGGGCAGCTCCACTGGAGCAGTTGGGGTTAAGGGCCTTGCTCAAGGGCATCACAGTGGGGTTAAGGAGGGTGGGGCAAACACTGCTATGTTATCTGTCCCTCCCAGATCTAATCCTGCCTGTCCTGAGATTGAACCAGCAACCTTCCGCTCACCAGTCCACATCCTTAACCATTAGGCCACCACAGCCCACTAGTAAGTTTATAGAATAGAATAGAATAGGCTTTATTGTCATTGTACTCATGTACAGTACAACGAAACTGTGGGCGCTCGACCAGGCTACTGTACAATAGAGAGAAGGATTTGATAAAACACAGTTACAGAATACACAATTAAACACATGACTGAAATCAAAATTAAAACAGCCCACAGGTATATACACAGGTACAGTAGTGGCTTCACAGATGGAACTATGTACATAAGAGTGCGGAGTGCAGGACACACAAATGAATAAAATGGTCCAAGGATTATGCAAAATATACACAGGAATGGTAGTGGTTTCACAGATGGCTCAATGTACATGAAAGTGCAGAGTGCAAAGACTAGTGTGTTATTATGATAATTAAAAAGGTCCTCAGCTCTGTGCATGATAGTGTTCAAAGGGTGGGGGATGGGACCTCTGATTGTTTGCAGATCGGATGGCCCAGGGGAAGAAACTATTTGTCGGTCTGGAGGTGTGGGACCTGATTGATCTGAACCGTTGTCCAGGGAGGAGCAGGTCAAACAGGTGGTGGGCAGGATGTGAGGGGTCTCCTGTGATAGCCTTGATCTTTCTGAGACAGGAGGAGCTGGAGATGTCTTCCAGGGAGGGCAGAGGGCCACCAATGATTTTAGGGTGGTGCACAGCCTTACTGTTCTCGGCCGTGGAGCCGGTGTACCACACACCCAGACAGTAGGTGAGTACGCTCTCCAGTGAGCAGTGGTAGAAGGCCAGTAGCAGCTTCTGATCCGGGTTGTTCTTCCTCAGGACCTGGAGGAAGTGTAGCCGCTGCTGGGCTTTCTTCACCAGGGCCTTGGTGTTGACAGTGCAGAAGAGGTCAGAGGAGATGTGGTTTCCGCGCGGTTATGAGTAAAAAGTTATAAATTCAAGAGTAAACGCTCACAGACTAACAAGGGAAAGTTGTTACACACTATTCAAGTAAAGTTTTTAGCCATACTTCCTTATTCTTACTCAAGTAACTTTTTTGGTGAGAACTCTTATTTATACTTGGGTAATTAACAGCAAACAATAACGATACTTTTTCATAAGGACAATTTTGGGCTACTCTACCCACCTCTGATGCAGGGGCCTGCAATATGCAGCTCCAGAGTCACATGTGGCCCTTCTACCAATGTCAAGTGGCTCCCTGTAACTTCAGCTAAAAAAAAAAAAAAAAAACTATAGTAGTAACAATAATAATAATAATAATTGTAAATTGTATATTGTAAATTGCTGTTTTTAAAAACAGTGCAAGTTGATGAACATTGGTATCAATCAATGTCTCTTGCCAGAGAAGTCTGAAAAATGTAGGCGGTAAGGATGAGAGTTGTACCAGTGCTGCAGTGTTGTTGTTTGAGCATTAGTGTCATGAATGCCCCTCGGGGCAGGAGAGACAAACCCACACGCTGAATGGTGTTTGTGCAGTTTGACAAATATAAAGAACATAAAGAGTCCAAAAATAGTGCAAAACACAAAATGCCAAAAACAAGAACAACTTACAGATTAAGCCTCTGACCAGAGAGTGCTCAGGAGAAGAGGAGAATTCTTCAGAGGCTGGAACAGTAGAATACACTGAGTAGATCCAAATTAATCGCAAGGACAGAATGGTCATGCAGGCTTAAATAATGGGAATCACAATGAGTAGCAGGTGTGGGGAACAGAAGCAGGCTGGTGACCTAATTACAGAATATTTGCAGCTGTGGACAACTAGGAAGGCAGGCAGAGAACAAATCACAAAGTGGGTATGCCTGGAGAGAAGAAATAATGGTCCTGTCAGAAGAAAAAGCAAAGCAATCCTAAACAACATAATTTGACAGCATAATAATAACACTGAAGTGTAAATAGTAAATGGCACGATAAATCATCAGAAAATAACACAGAAACACATCACAAAGCTTGGAAAACATACAGAACACATTCAAAAATAAATTGAAAGACTGAGCCCGATAACCCTGTGCTCAGTCCTGTGACAGAGCCCCCCCCACACACACGCACAAGGGGTGGAACCCACACATCCCAAGGTAACATCAAAAGGAGCACACACACACACACACACACACACACACACACACACACACACAAAGGTACAGCAAAAAAAAAAAAAAAAGGATGGTTGGTGGGGGAAAACGGGTACGGAGGGAGCAAAACTACAGTGCCCGCTCTGGCCCACGCCATGCTACATCAAGGCCATGGGCCCCCAGACAGTTCAGACAGGTGGCCAAAGTCCCAGGCCAGATGGACGGCCAGGTGGAAGGAGTTGGGTGGCCTGCTGGAGAATACGGACCACCCGATCCGACGGCTCAGTCCTTTGGGCAGCCAGCCCAAGTCTTTGAGCCACCAAGACTGAAGGGGTGACCCAGGAGGCAGTTCCCCCACTGGAAGGCCCAATGGCAGGAAGCAGGGCCAGAGGAGGGAGACCACAACAGTGCCTGGTGGTGAAGTGGGAAGGGGGACCACGACGCCCTCGGTGGTCCTGGCCTGAGATACTGTAGCACCCGCGGTGGCTCCAGGCTGGAGCTCTGCAGCACCCACGGTGGCTCCGGGCTTGAGTTCTGCAGCACCTGCGGTGGCTCCAGGCAGGAGCAGAGCAGCACCCTCAGTGGACCCGGACTTGGTCATCGCTGCACGCCAGGTGGACCCAGACTGGACCAATGTTGCACCCTCAGCGGACCAGGATTAGGCCAATGCTGCATCCTTGGTGGACCCTGGGCTGGGGGGTATCACCCATGGTGGGCCCATGCTGGAGTGCAGCACCCACGTTGGGCTAATACTTGGGTGCAGCTCCCACGGAGACCTGGATTGTGGCGGAAGAACCCAGACGACAGCCTCAGGCAGGGAGGAGGCTGCACCCACGGAGGTCCCAGGCTGGGATGGACCACCCATGATGACTTCCACTGGGGAAGCTGGACCCACGACATCTTCAGGTGGTGAACCTGGATCCACAGAGGCCTCTGGCTGGAGTGGATCATCCCCGGTGACCCTGGGAGAAGACTCAGAAACAGTAGACAAGGAAATATGGTCAGGGTTGCCGGCAGCGGTGGAGCCCAGCGAGGTGAGCTTAGGTGCAGCTGATGGCTGCATCTGGCTCTCCTCACCAAGAGCCAGACAAGATCTCTCCAACATTGACATAAGAAAAACAAAGGCGATCAAGTGCATGAGCTCAGACTCCACGGTTGTCCAGGACTCCGTTGATCCAGACAATGTCTCGGGCCTGGCTTCTTGGAGGTCCAGCTCTGACTCTGCCGCAGTGGCCCGTGCAGCAGGCATGGTGGTTGACGCAGTCTTGGTGCCCCAACCAAAGTGTCCCACGCTGGTGGTTCTACTGGTGTGGATGCTGGGAGTCGGCTCCCATCTGGCACTGGAACTCGGTCTTCCAGGGCCACGGACTCCTCCAACATCCGGAAGTTAAGTTCTAGGGCCAGCGGATACTCAGGGGCAAGAGGAGGAGACACAGAGTGGGAAGGTGAAAAATTGGTAGCTGCAGCAGGTGGTGAGAGCTCAGGGGACTGCAAACCCTGAGCCTCACTACCAGGAATCACACAAGGTTTATCATAAAAACATGAAGGGGAATGAAATGAATTCCCGGGTTGTGATGTTTCCTGCTGCAGCTGGCATGTGGTCATTCCTCTCTGTGTCAGCGGTGGAAGCAGTCCCTTCAGAGGATCGTGGAAGAGCCACCCCTGGAGACACTGGGACGGGCAGAGCTGGAGGAGAAATGGACAAACCCTCAGCAGCGGGAAAGGACTCCAAGGAGAAGGGAGAGGCAGCAGTTGCTGAAAAAGTTGATGCTGGCAAGGCAGCCGGAGAGGAAAATGACGAATGAAGCGCTGCTGTGGAGGTCTTCTCCCTCGGTGAAGGAGGGGCTGTTGACTGGGAGGCGGAGACATTTCTCCGGTTGCTCAGAGTGAGGTGACAGCGTTTTCGTGGAGCTGGTGAAGCAGGCATACCGGGAGGAGAGGAGGACGGCAGCTGTGGAGAGTGCCTCTGCGTAAGCTCAGCAAGAAACGCCCCCACCGACAGGTCAGGGAATGCTCACTGGAGCGCACAGATCGTGGAGAGCAGCTCTGCATATTGCGGGTAATTCTAAAGGCCAGGGTGAGCCTTTAGAACACCCACAGCTCCATTCACACAGTTCCAGGTCTGTTTGGGTCCTCAGACTTCGAGAGCTTCATCCATGAAATCAGGGATGAAGTCTGCCGCCCATTCTTCCTCCACTGCGGGAGACCCTGCCGCCAACCCTCTTCCATTTGTGCAAGGTCGACGCGCTGGGGACATGGCGAGCTCCAAAAAACCGGTGGGTGAAAAAACACAAAAAGAACACCACAGCTGGGTTTTTCACTGGCAATTAGTTTCTGTCATGAGTGCCCCTTGGGGCAGGAGAGACAAACCCACATGCTGAATGGTGTTTGTGCAGTTTAATAAACATAAAGAACATAAAGAGTCCAAAATTAGTGCAAAACACAAAATGTCAAAAACAAGAACAACTTACAGATTAAGTCTCTGACCAGAGAGTGCTCAGGAGAAGAGGAGAATTCTTCAGAGGCTGGAACAGTAGAATACACTGAGTAGATCCAAAGTGATCGCAAGGACAGAATGGCCATGCAGGCTTAAATAATGGGAATCACAATGAGTAGCAGGTGTGGGGAACAGAAGCAGGCTGGTGACCTAATTACAGAATATTTGCAGCTGTGGACAACTAGGAAGACAGGCAGAGAGCAAATTACAAAGTGGGTATGCCTGGAGAGAAGAATTAATGGCCCTGTCACAAGAAAAGGCAAAGCAATCCTTAACAACATAATTTGACAGCATAATAACACTGGTGTAAATAGTAAATGGCACAATAAATCATCCGAAAATAACACAGAAACACATCACAAAGCTTGGAAAACATACAGAAATCATTCAAAAATAAATTGACTCAGTTCAATAACCCCGTGCTCAGTCCTGTGACAATTAGGAAACTGTACCATATTTAAGGCTAAAGGCAATTTGAAACACTTGGGAGTAGATCCATCAATTGCTCTCATCAAGAAAAAGAGCAAGAATTGGCATTAAATCGGCATTGTCAGGCTCTGCAAGGATACTGAGATGTAAATAGAAGACAGGATTTTGATTAGTTTCCCTTAGCAACTTATTGTTGCTTGGCACCAAGATGACTAGCTGCAACATGAGCTGTGTGATAATCACTCTATAAATTCAAGAAATCTCTGTGTGTGTGTGTCTGTCTGTGTGTCTGTCTGTCATGATCATAGGACATCATAGGACAGCCTATGATGTGCCAATGATGCCTGCATCATAGGATAGCCTATGATGCTCCTATGATGTCCCTATGCTTCGATGTCTTTATGATGTCAAATAGACCATCAGGACTCGCAATGCCTGTCATATACACAGTAGGACACAGCACTTTAAAGCACACCCATTCGAAGCAGTAAATCTGGAAATCTGACACAATATCACTTAAATTCAAGAAATCTCTGTCAGTTTTGGTGTACACCTGGAAATCTTTCTCATCACTCGATTAACAATAGGACACACTATTTTAAACCACAGCCATTCGAAGCAGTACATCATGTCTGTGTGTCACGATCAGAGCACATCATAGGACGGTCTATGATGACAGCCCGATGTCCTATGATGAGCCTATGATATCAGGCAACATAGGACTTGAGGATCCTATGATATCTGCCAACATGGGACTCGTGATGCCATCATATACATAATAGGACTGGCTACCTATGATGTAGGCATGAGGTCCTATGATGCCTGCCTTGATGTCTTTATGATGTCATATAGACCATCATTCACCAAAGAAGAGACACTGTCATCACCCGATTAAGAATAGGACACACTAAAAACCAGGATCAAATGCAGGCATCATAGGACTCGCTATGCCATCATCAAAGATCACAGGACGCCTTCCAAGATCAAATGCAGGCATGACTCACGATCATGACTCCCTATGACATCATCACAGATCATAGGACTCACTATGACACCATCAAAAATCAAAGGCAGGCATCACTGAATGAGTGCTGACGTGCTTGCTTACACCCTTGCTTACACCTGCTTTCTACGGGCATGCAGAAATACTTGCTTATACTTGGTTTCTATGGGCATGCACTGGTACGCACGGCCATGCACGGGTATGCACGGGTATGTACTTGTAATAATAATAATAATAACAACTAGTTTATTGATACACAAAGGCAGGAAATTACCAAAATTGGTGCCGTCGCCGCTTTGAGGCAACATGACGGACTTCCTGTGGGACGTGGGTCATGGCCCCAATAGCATTTTTTTGCACGCCTTGATGTGAAACACACAAGCTGGTTTTTGTCTTTCTACACAAAACTAAAGTTTCAGAGGCTTTTGACGTTCAGGTGCCTCCAGTAGCCAGTTTATTAAAGGGCTAGTTATTTCCCTTAAAATATCAAATCTTTTACTGGGTCTGGTGTGCCTGCAAAAGTTGGTGACTTTTTGTTAACATTTAGAACCTCAAGAATTTGATAGTTTAAGCCGAATAATAACAGAAATAATAATAATGATAATAAATGAAGTAATTACAATAGGGCTCTCACCACTACACTTTGTGAGTGCTCAGGCCTTAATAATCAGTCCCTCCAGGACTTCACAGGATGTTTTAATGATTGTTGCAGCCCAAAACGCCTGAATTTGCTGGAGTTTTTTTTTTTTTTTAAAGTTGAAATGTTTTGAGAGGTTTTTTTGTGCTAAAAGTTGTGGGAAGAATTACAAATTTTAAAGCAGATTTTTTTTAATAGTTTACTGCAATGATATTCTATATAACACCACAAGAAAAGCACAGGATTGTCAAAAAATTTCTTATTAAACAGTGATTTGTAAATTAAGCAGAAACTTCTGTGATACAGAAGAACTCTTGTGCAACAGCAAATATATACTTTAACACACTATCCATTACAATAGCTGAATTGCATTGAATGCATGTTAAGTATGTTAAGGTGTGTGGCATAGGACCCAAAAGCAGACACAAGAGGAAACGTTAATTGAAGTGAAACAATAATTTTTTTTATTACAATAATTGTGCAAGATTGTGTGCAGTGGAGGTTTGTCTCAAGGATCTGGAAACTCTATGAGGAGAGAGCAAATGAACAGGTAAGTATAACTGAAAAACAGCATGATGAAGCTCTAATTTTAGTTTTTGTGCTTGCTCTTTCACAGGGGAAAGCAGCTGGGAGCTGGTGAAGGGCCTCCATGCTGGGAGAGCAGGGGGAGAGGTGCTGTGGTGCTCCAGGGGAGTCTCCTGGGGATTGTAGAAGACAGGCTGGCCAGGCCTAAGTGCTGGGAGAGGGAGTGAAGGACAGTCATGACAAACATTGCTAAGTCGACTTACTTTGGGAGGTGAGGGTGTGCACAATCCAAGAGCATCCAATTCCAATCCAAGAGGCTATTTCCAAAATCCAGAGGCAAGCAGGGGTCAAGGCACAGCAGGATAGAACACAGCAGGCAGATAATTCCAATGCAGAAGGCAGTCTCTGGGTCTCAGACATGCTAAAGTTCAAAACACAGCAAGGCAGGATAAAACATTGATTCAGTAATCTGACAGGATACGGTTGTGTGCAGGATAACGTCACCAGGCAGAGTGTTGGAAGACCATCCTATTTAAAGGGCCTCTCTGATTGGCAGCAGGTAGCGAACAAGGCTTCAGGGAGTGCGCCTAATCAGAGGGATAAAACGAGGAAAGGAGACAGGGCACACACAGAGACCATTACAGTACTGCACCCTCAACAGATACCTCCTGGCATAACCCTGGGCTTGTTGGGATGTAGCTGGTGAAAGGTGTTAATTAGGAAATCATCCATGATGAAGGACCTGGGAATCCATGACCTCTCCTCAGGTCCATAACCCTCCCAGTTAACCTGGTACTGGATTCCATGACCCCAGTGCCGAGCATTGATGATGCGGGTGACGGCATAAACACTCCCGCATCCTGAGCAGTGTTTCTTTGTTGTCACACCAGAAGCAGCGACATCTGGCCATATGGTCGCCAACACTGGGTACAGTGATTTCCTCTTCCGTAATTGATAGGAGGGGAGGGTAATACCCCAGAGATGCCTCAAAGGGAGAAACACCAGTGGCAGCGGATGTGGCCGTGTTGTGAGTGTACTCTACCCAGGGCAGGTAGGTACTCCAAGACACGGGATCTGAGGTCGTGATGCACCTACGAAATGCCTTCAGCTTCTGGTTGGCCCTTTCGCACTGTCTGTTGGACTGAGGGTGGTACACCGAAGACAGACTGACCATGGCCCCGATGGATTTACAGAAGGTACGCCAGACCTGTGACATGGACTGGGGGCCACGGTCTGAGACAATGTCCCTCGGGATTCCGTGCAGTCTGATAATGTGGGTGGTGAGTAGGTTGGACATTTCCAAAGCGGATGGCAGCTTGCGTAAAGGTATAAAGTGTGCAGCTTTAGAGAACCTGTCCACAATTATTAGAATGACAGTGGGGCCCTGGGATGGTGGCAGGCCAGTGATGCAGTCTAAGGCTATGTGGGACCAGAGGTGGCTCGGAGAGGGGAGTGGATGAAGTAGCCTGGCAAGCAGGGTGGTGAGGGACTTGCCTGCCAAGAACTGAGGACAAGCCATGATGCACTCCCATACGTCATTATCTATGGTGGGCCACCAGAAGATAATAATAATAATATCGTCGGCCTCCGTCGGTCTATGATGACCATGGAAGAGAATCCTAAACGTCTACTCTGCTGGAACAGCACCGCCTGTGGCTGAACAGGCCGATGCGCGAATGACAGTCCCTGTCACACAGGTCACACTTGTGGGTGGTCTCCGTGCTGCTGGGTCTGTGGCGGTTCTTCCTGCGGGTCCTTTTTTCATCTGCTGCAGCAGTCAGTCTCTCTTCACCCGCCTTGAGCTGTCTGGTCAGGGTGCCTCTCCATTTGGAGCGATCCGTTGCAAGGTCCTCCCAGCGCTGATGTTGTCCACGTCTCACTCCCATAGAGCAGTGTGCTGATGACGCAGGCGTTGTACACTGCCATCTTCGTCTTGACAGAGAGTTTGGGATTCTCCCACACTTGTGTGGTGAGGCGAGCGAGTGTGAAGGCTGATTTTCCAATCCTCTTGTTGATCTCTGTATCAAGGGAGAGGTTGTTGCTGATCATGGACCCCAGGTACGTGAACTGATTCACGACCTCCAGCTTGTAGTCATCAATGGTGATGGTTGGTGGTGCTTCCGTGCCTTGCGCCAAGACGTTAGTCTTCTTCAGGCTGATGGTAAGTCCTTGCATGCCTGGGAGAAGCGGTCCATCAGGGTCTGAAGCTCCCGCTGTGTGTGGGTTGCGACTGCAGCGTCGTCTGCGAACAGCATGTCTCTGATTAGAGCCTTGCGTACTTTGGTTCTGGCTTTCAGGCGGGCGAGGTTGAAAAGCCTGCCGTCAGATCTTGTGTGCAGGTAGATTCCCTCTGTTGTTGTGCTGAAGGCATGCCTCAGGAGCATAGCAAAGAAAATCCCAAAGAGGGTTGGCGCAAGTACACAGCCCTGTTTCACTCCGCTGCGTATGTTGAATGGCTCTGAGACGTTGCCATCGTGCTGCACTATCCCCTGCATGTTGGTGTGAAACGATTCGATGAGGCTTTGCAACTTTGGTGGGCATCCTATCTTTGGCAGGATCTTGAAAAGGCCCTCTCTGCTGACCAGATCGAACGCTTTGGTGAGGTCGATGAAGGCAACGTACAGAGGCATGTTCTGTTCTCTGCATTTCTCCTGGAGTTGGCGGATGGAGAATATCATGTCTACCGTTGATCGCTCAGCGGGGAAGCCACACTGAGACTCGGGGTAGACACGTTCGGCAAGCTTCTGTAGACGAATGAGAACAACTCGTGCGTAGACTTTGCCAACAACGCTGAGGAGGGAAATGCCCCTGTAGTTGTTGCAGTCGCTTCTCTCCCCTTTGTTTTTGTAGAGGGTGATGATCTTGGCGTCCCTCATGTCCTGTGGTACGGCACCTTCCTTCCAGCACTGACAGAGGACGTCATGCAATGGCAGCAGTAGGGCGGTCTTGCAGTGCTTGATCAGGTCAGGGGGTATGCCGTCGTTGCCGGGTGCCTTGCCAGCGGCCAAGCTATCAATGGCCTTGCTGAGTTCGTCGATGGTTGGCTCGGCATCAAGTTCGTCCATGGATGGCAGGCAGTCGATGGCATCAAGGGCTGACGGTGTCACGGTGTTCTGTCTAGAGTAGTGTTCCACCCATCTCTCCATCTGCTTGTTCTTCTCTGTGATCATCTCCCCAGTGGAGGATTTGAGGGGGGCCGTCTTGCTCTGAGCCGGACCAAGTGCTTTCTTGATGCCATCGTACATACCACGGATGTTCCCTGTTATGGCAGCGGTTTGAATGTCTTGGCTGAGCTGAGTCCAGTACTCGTTGGCACAGCGCCGAGCAGTCTGCTGAACTTTGCTTCTCGCAGCCCTGAGAATCTGGAGATTCTTCTCGTTTGGGTACTTCTTGTACTCAGCAAGTGCTGAGCGCTTGGCTTCAATGACGGGGGTCATCTCGGTCAACTTGGCATCAAACCAGTCCTGTGACTTCGAGGTCTTCCTCCCAAAGGTAGCCAAGGCTGTGCGGTAGATGGTGTTTCGCAGCTCTTCCCACTTCTGCTTTGCAGATTCTCCTCCTTGTGGTACACCAAGTTCCTTCTCAAAGGTGAAGGCAAACTGCTCAACAAGTTCTGGTTGGGACATCTTGCTGATGTCAATCCGTGCCTTTCCAGGTTGTCTAGCACGATGGAATTTCTTCAGCTGCAGCTTGACCTTGCAACACACCAATGAATGGTCTGTGTCGCAATCTGCACTCTGGAACGAACGGGTGATTAGCACGTTCTTCAGTGAGGTGCGCCTGGTCAGGATCAAGTCTAGCTGGTGCCAGTGCTTTGAGCGCGGATGTTGCCAGGAAACCTTGTGTTGGGGCTTGGTCTTGAAGAACGAGTTTGTGATGCACAGATCATGATATGTGCAGAACTCGAGCAGCCGCTGTCCGTTGTCGTTCATTCTGCCCACGCCAAAAGGTCCAAGACAGGAGGGCCAGGAGTCGTGGTCAGCACCCACTCTGGCATTGAAGTCTCCAAGGAGAATGAGTTGTTCAGAGTTGGGGATGATCCTGACAGTTGTTGCGAGATTCTCGTAGAACTCGTCTTTTGCCTCTGGTGTGGCTGTCTGTGTTGGGGCATACACACTGACGAGGGTGACTGGGCCTTCAGTGGTGTTCAGGCGGAGGGTGAGGAGTTGTGCAGAGCCAGTGCTGCCTGGTTCCACCATCTTCAGCAAAGTGTTCTTCACTGCGAAGCCCACTCCGTGTTCCCTGTGTTCGTCACTGCCCTTTCCCTGCCAGTAGAACGTGTAGTCCTTCTCTCTCAGTGTGCCTGCATCAGCTAACCGTGTTTCCTGGAGAGTGGCGATATCCACTCCCAGTCTCTTCAGCTCATTATTGATGATGGCAGTCTTCCTGGTGTCGTTGATGTCCTTTAGGTTAGCAGCGAGTCCTGTCATCATAGTGCGGACGTTCCAAGTTCCCAGTTTTAGAGTTGGTCTCTTTTGTTTTATTGTCTTGCCTGGTGCGAAGGTTCTCAGCCTGCTGTTTGGATTTCTCCTTATCCCCATGCACCCAATGAGGAAAGCAAGCTGTGGCGGGACAACACCTTATTGGCTGGGGGCTGCCCAGCTTGAGGCGGGCGGTAGCTGTCCAGTGAGATCTGATGATCCCTCCCACTGTTGGGAACAACCCCTGGCGCCACGCTCTACGCCAATTGAGCAGTGGCTTATAACCGGTAACTGTCATTCCCCGTGTTTTGTCTACGCCAAAGGCGAAGCTGGAGTGTCCTCTCCAGTGATCCGGTGTTCTACCTTCCAGCGTTGGGCGTTGGTAGGATTCAAGCCTGGGCAGGAAGATATGGAGGACAAGATGTTGCCCATGCAGCATGTCCCCCCTCTCCACGTCACTGATGAATCCAAAGGAACAGCAGGGCTGCTACAGTTTGGCACCAGCGCCGTTGCAGGAGCTGCAAGAACGATGTTGAGCACAACATAGAACTGCCTTAGGGGCTCCGACTCCGGATTTTTCCTCAGGGTTGACTCCCGAAGCCTTTCCCGTGACCGGGTATGCCGCAAAGCAGCAGAGATTTGAAATCAGGGTTTACCTTCCCCTAGATGGGCTACCTTCCCAGGTTGACGAGCCACCATCTACCCGAAGCATCTGGTTTTAAGGCGCCAGAGATCCGCCCTCGCCCCTTCTCCTATTAGTAAAAGCAGTTCCGCCGGGCTTAGAGACTAAACCACACGGGCAGGCTAGGAGTTGGACTTAGTTGTCAGAGGCTTTTCGAGACGCATGCCATAAGGAGCATTTTATGAGCACTGGGAGCTTAACCCCAGTGCCGCTCCTGGCTATGACAACCTTGGAACCAATAATAATAATAATAATAATAATAATAATAATTTTATAAGGCATTTTTCGTGCCTTTCATGACACTCAAGGTTACCTTACAGTAATAAAAAAATAGATAAAATATATTAGAATAAACATAAAACTGTGATGATCAGGCGAGCATGCTCCCCCTCCCCTCATGTTCCTGTTTTCCCGGCTCTGGAGTAATCATCACACTTGCATGATTCGCTGCACCTGCTGCCCTCCGGCTCCTCAGCGTATTTAAGGTCCAGTGTGTGGATACAGCGCTGCTGGACCGTTGGGTTTACTGCCACCTCAGCAGTGTGTACTCCGGGGCTGATCATGCTCGCCTGACCCGAAGACACCGGACGTTCCACCCAGGTCATCCGTCTTCCCCCTGTCATCCCCTGGTCCCACGCAAGAGTTCCCTGCCGGGCTCCTTTGCTCATTGAAGTAAGAGTGTTCTCCTTTCTTATTCTCCTTTTGCGGAGATTCTTGCCACCAAACTTCTCTCTCTGCTCTCTCCCCCCAGGCAGCATGCTCTCCAGAGGGAACCTGTTTTTGTGTGTAAATTTAAGTGTGTGTTTGTTTGCACTTTTCCTTAGTTGTGCACTTTATTTAGGTGTGTGTATTTTTTGTTTGTATTTTGTATTTTCATTAAAGTGGTGTAAACTTTTACCATCTGAGTCTGAGTGTTTGTTTGGTGTGGTTGCTCAGCATTTGGGCCTCTATCTTGGGTTGAATCATGACAGAACAGTCCAGCCAAGATCGAGGCTCAGCGGGCGCTTCGCCAGGCGAACAGTTGGCACTCTCGCGTTTGGATGCCACGGAACACCAGGTCATGTTTCTGTCTGAACAGCTCCAAACCATTACCCAGCAATTGGTGACCGTTACTGAGCATTTGTCTCAACTTCCTGGTGCGGCGCCTCCCCCCACACCTGCTGCTCCAGCAGCTTCCTCCATCCGCAGGAACATTTCTTTCCTTTGCCTGCCCCCTATGGGGGGGAGGTGGGGGATGCAAAGGGTTCCTGCTCCACTCCCGGCTTTATTTCCAACAGGTGAAGGGGGAGTATAGAGACGATTCAGCTAAGATCCATTTCATGACCTTGTTGCTGCCGAACCGGGCATTCAAGTGGGCACAGTCCATCTTGAGCAGCCCGGACGGGCCCCTGTACACATATGAGCAATTTGTGCGGTAATTCTCTGAGGCTTTCGATCATATGGAGAGTGAGAGGAACATCGTTAGCCAGCTGATGGGACTCCAGCAGGGAAACCGGTCTAGCCAACTTCTCCGTCGAGTTCCAGATTGTTGCGGTAGACTCCAGATGGAACGACATTGCTCTACGCAGTGCCTTCCTCTGGGGCCTGAATGCGCATCTCCACAACGAGCTGGCTATCCGTGCATCCCTTTCCTCTCTGGATGAGCTTATTGTGCAGGCAGTGGCTTTGGATAACCGGTTTAGGGAGCATGCAAGGGAGCAGAGGGCCGCTGGTTCTCCATTCGCTTCACAGCACACCCCCCCCCTTCCCACCCCCAGCTGAGCTCCGTCAGCACCATCCAAGCCGATGGCCTTCAGTAGGTCCCATCTAACTCTGGAGGAGCACCGGCGTTGAGAGAGGGCGGGGATGTGCATGTATTGTGTGGTCAATGACCACGTAATATGGAAATGCCCAGCTACACCAAAAGATTCGGCCGGTCAGTAACTTTGGGGGGTCTGGCGGGAGGGTCATCGCAAAATCCTCCCAATCATTTTGAACTCCTGGCCCTCATTCACTTACCAGGGGCCGAGTTCAAAACCTCCGCCCTGACTGATTAGGGGGCGGAGCAGAATTTCATTCAACTGGCACTGGTCCGAAAATTTCAGATTCCCACCAGGAACCTCCCGATCCCCTTGAATGTCTCGGCGGTATCAGGCAGCAGTGTTGCGGATATTATCAAGCAAACTGTGCCCATTTCAGTCATTTTGTCTGGTACTCACCCTGAGACTGTCCAGTTCTATGTGCTGCCTCGATCTACTACTCCCATGATTCTTGGGTATCCATGGCTCCAGATCCATAACCCTATAATAAACTGGAGCCAGGGCTCCATTTTGTCCTGGAGCTCTTTTGTCTGTCATTGTATCTCTGCTCGGCCGCATGCTCACCCTCTCTCCCGAACTCCTCCCCTCCGGTTGAGCCGGCGGATCTCACCTTTGTGCCTGAGGTCTATCATGACTTACGGGAGGTCTTTAGCAAGTCTAAGGCCCTATCTTTACCACCTCATCAGCCCTACGACTGTGTTACCGACCTCCTCCTGGGTGCATGGCTGCCATCCAGCCGGCTCTACAGCTTATCTGGGCCGGAGAGGGAGGCGATGGAGACTTACATAAAAGACTCCCTCGGCGCCGGCCTTATTTGCCCGCCGTTCGCCCTTCTCAGCGCTGGGTTCTCTTTTTTGTAGGGAAAAAGGATGGGACATTGCGGCCACGTATTGATTACCGAGAACTTAATGCGATTACCCGTAAGGATAAATATCCGCTGCCCCTTATTAACTCAGCATTTGAGCTTCTCCAACGGGTGTGTTTTTTCACCGAGCTCGACCTCCTTAATATGTACCACTTGGTCAGCATTCATGAGGGAAAGGAGTGGAAGATGGCATTTAAAACACCTCTGTGTTGTGTTCCCTGTGCGCTTTTACTCAGTGCACGGAGGAAGAAATTACAACCAATGTGCAGAGGTTGTTGCATGCACTTTGTTGAACAACAAATAATGAGTACAGTCCAGCAACAGTTAATGATGGGGAACTGATGAATACAATCATGATATCAAACAGTAGAATGGATAGACAGTCATGGAGGACACCAGGAGAGCAGGGACGCCTCCCAGACGCTCGACAGGCTGAGGGAGAGAATGCCTAGTGCCGCAGGACAGCTGAACGGCACAAGGAGAAAGGCAAACATAAACTTACGGGCTGGAGCGGTCCGAGGCAGTCTGTGCAGTCCACTGTGAGCAGGCGAAGCAGGAACAGCCGCAAACATCCAGTACAGGCAGGCGTCAGGTAATGTTAGTGTTATGTCCGAATAAAGAGGAGGTGAGGTGACGTTTTATGAGTTTTATTATTACATGAACTATACGCACAGGAGTCCCTATCGTGAGTGCAGGAGCCACAGCGAACAGACAATACGTCCCCCGGTACTGGCTTATATACTACAGGTGATGCCACCCCCCAGAGGCAGGGCATCACCCATCCCTAGCCTAGGGCACCGCCATAATAATATAATATATATAATATACGATTCTACATTTCCCCCCCTTTTGAAAAATGCAATCACACAAATTCTCCCAACCATATAATTTGCACCTGATTCACACTCTAATACAAAGGGGTATAGGGCTACTCATACACACCACACTGGCCCAGCAGAGCTCTCCTCTATGTAAACCAACAGTCACTGAAAAGAAAAAAGGGCCACACACCAAAATAAATTAATCCCGATGAGAATAAACACATATACACAAACAAGTAATTACAGAAATGAGTTATGGCGGTACCCGACCCCGTAACAAGCAGGATACACACAATTAACACAGAGATCCCTGATAAAATACACAAGTTACACAATATAGGGCAATGAACACACACAGACCCTACACAAACAATCACACCCAGGTGTTACTGCACCCCGGATACACACACAACATTCAGTCATCAGGCAAACACATGCATAACGGTGGTCAAGTGCACATAAACAAATAGTCAAACAGGCAATTACACAAAATTCACATCACTATATTGACAAAGCCGTGTGTCTTTTTTTTTTAAACTTCAGAACATATCTTGAACACCATAACATTAACAGTAGCAGACACATTTTAAATGCACTAAATCAGATACACCATAACTGACATCCTTTTCTGCTCAAACTCCGCAGCTAGTTGGGATGCCGTCTCCACCCACCAGTCAAACTCAGGTACCCATCGTCGTCGGACTGGACCACACGCAGATTATCCTGTCCAACTTTCAGTTCCCTACAACTGCGCAACCGACCAAGCCGAGGCTCGACCCTAGGGCAGACGTCATCACCCTCACCCAGGGGAGCGCTCACTGGCTTCTTCTGTTGTCTGCTTCAAGATTTGGCACTGTTATGGCTCTTCAGCAGTTTGCCAAATTGACTCGAGCCAAGTTCCTTGCTTTTGATGTCGGCACGGCCGGGGTTCATGCCATCTGATGTTACCCCAGTTGTTAGCTGTTGATGTTGTTGCGTCGAAGCGGCACCAGCCACTGTGGGCTCAACAGTGGTATCCAGTCGGCCACCGGAGCCCTGTAGCTCACACTCTCTGGACCTTTCCATCACTGTGGGGATCAAACCATGCCGTTCAAGTCCACTGTCCGTGGGATCACGAACATTGGCAGGGGACCCTCGCATCTTCGGCATACTATGGTGCTGGCAGCATCCCTCTTCACTCGGAATGGGCCACCCAAAGTCCCACACTTCATTGCCACTTCCCACGTAAAATGGCTGGTCCCACAGACCACCACCTGACCACTCCTCTACTTCTCCGCAGGTGATGGAGAACCTGAGCCCGTAAAAAAAGTTACAGCCCATCAGGTTATTTCCATCCCGAGACACCATGAACTCGACGGTGCACATGGAGGCCTCCTTGTACCTCACCGACAGCCACACCAAGCCCACGACATCCAGCGGGTGACTGCCATAACTGTAACAGGCTATGCTAGTCTTACTCACTGTGTAGTGAGGGAAAACACTGTCTTACAGTTTCCAAGTTCAGAATGGAGATCATTGACCCCGTGTCCACCAACAGCAGTATCGGTGTCCCATCCAACAAAATGTTACAAATAATATGACCGTCCGTGTTGGGTGAGACTGTGTGGACCACCATAGGTGCCTTCTTCTTTATATTGTCCTTAGCTGGCCTCCGTTCCTCCTTGTCGAAATTGCGGCAAAGTCTGGCGAAGTGATGGAGTAAACCACACCGTCCACAACGCTTGCCCCTCACTGTGCACTCCTTGGCTCGATAGTGGTGCCTGCTGGATCTGCAGCCGTAACATCTCGGAGTCCCTGGGGCAGACCATATTTTGACGATGGCCGTGTACTCATCGTCACTTCCATTGTCTGAATCCAAGGCCAGGGCTTTCCAATGTGTGTCGTTCTTGGGCAGGGCTTCATTATCGCTGAGGTGTCTTGTCAGCCGTTCCGCTGCCTCATGTTGCTGCACTAGCTCCAAGGCTGCTAGCAAAATTAGCTCACCAGCGTGAGTTAGCAGGTGAACCCTCACTGAGGAGTAGGCTGCGTGCTCGGCCAACTGGTTGCGGACCACCCTCTGCCAGAGCACCAAACCTGCACTTGCCCACCAGCTGCCAAAGGTCTGCCACAGACTGCTGGACTGACTCTCCGGGTCGCTGGCACCATTGTCTGAACTGGACACGCCGCATAATGATGTTTTCGGGGGCATGAAAGTAGTTGGCCATGAGCCTTGTGACCTTGTCGAAACTGTCATCTCCTTCCAGCGTGCTCAGGATCCTCTGGCCCTCCATACCTAGGTTATGGACCAGAATAGCCCTCGCTCTCAATTTATCCAGGTTGCCGAGGTCTAACACCAACAGATAGTTTTCGAAGGTCACAAACTACCTGGCCCAAGGGACCAGCGGCTCACCCAGAACCTCCAAAAATGGACAAAGCGTGGTCGCAGCCCTCTCCATCTCCGTGTATCCTCATCGCCAAATGTTGTGTCCTAATAAAGAGGAGGCGAGGTGACGTTTTATGAGTTTTATTATAACACGAACTATACACACACAGGAGTCCCTACCGCGAGTGCAGGAGCCACAGCAAAGAGACAATATGTCTCCCGCTACTGGCTTATATACTACAGGTAATGCCACCCACTAGAGGTGGGGCATCACCCCTCCCTAGCTTAGGGCACCGCCATAATAATATAATATATATAACATATGATTCTACAATTAGAGAAGCTTAAACAGTCAGGCTGAAAGTATAATGCGGGGAGTGAAAAATAATGACGCACACCACCCAGTGCGAAGCGGCACCAAATAAAATTTGGCAAGGCTTCTAGACGTGGGATGTGGCAACAACACAGAGGGGGAAAAGCGACTGTATTGATTCGCAATGATCCGGTGATCTCTTTCCACAAATGCAGAGCTTAAGTAATGACAATACTAGTGAGGAAAGAGATCACCGGTGTGCATAATGAAAGGGAATGCGTGGACTGGAGTGAGTGGATGTGAATGTGTGTGTGCGTGGAACAGAGAAGTAACACCATAATGAGGCACAGCTGATCACACTGACAAAAGGAGGAGGTGTGGCTGAGCTGTCAGGGAGCAAAGGACCCAAGGGGCTCTCAGAAAGCACCTGACGGAAAATGGCATAAAATACACAACACCGTCAAAATAACCACAGCGTCAGAACTGGGTTTGAGACATCAAACCCAAGTTTATGACACCTCTGGGCCCATTTAGGACAACCCCTCACAGCACCAGTAAATATACAGGGAACAGACATCGAGATGGTGACATCCTACAAGTACCTGGGTGTTCATCTGAACAATAAACTAGACTGGTCACACAATACTGACGCACTCTACAAGAAGGGACAGTGCAGGCTGTTCCTACTGAGGAGACTCATGTCTTTTGGTGTACAAGGGGCGCTGCTGAAGACATTCTATGACACGGTGGTGGCATCAGCCATCACTTTTGGAGTGGTCTGCTGGGGCAGTGGCATTACAGCAGCCGATAGGAAGAGACTGAACAAACTGGTCAAGAAAGCTAGCTCTGTCCTGGGGCAGCGCCTTGACCCAGTGGAGGAGATGGGAGAGAGAAGGACGGTGGCTAAACTGTCATCTCTGCTGGAGTCCGAGTTCCACCCTATGCAGGACACACTGAATGCACTAAGGAGCTCATTTAGCAGCAGACTACATCATCCTAGGTGCACAACCGAGAGGTTTCGCAGGTCCTTCCTACCTACGGCTGTCAGACTGTACAACCTAAGCAGGGCTGCTCGCAGAGATAGCAAAAAGACGTGACAACCTAATAGTATTGAATGCAAAAGACGCAATAGACTTACACAATGGTCCCCTCCGGTATACAACTAGGAAAATACCGGTAGCTACGGAGGGTGACAATATGTATGGGTACATAATCATACCATGTAGGATAACTAAGTAGACGGTTATGCTGTTTCATTCCATCTAGCTACAATGCTCCGCACTGTGTGTGTTTATATATTTATATATTTATTCCATCTAGCGACAATGCTCCACACTGTGTGTTTATATATTTACATATTAATTCCATCTAGCTACAATGCTCCGCACTGTGTGTGTTTATATATTTATATATTTATTCCATCTAGCGACAATGCTCCACACTGTGTGTTTATATATTTACATATTTATTCCATCTAGCTACAATGCTCCGCACTGTGTGTTTATATATTTACATATTTATTCCATCTAGCTACAATGCTCCGCACTGTGTGTGTGTTTATATATTTACATATTAATTCCATCTAGCTACAATGCTCCGCACTGTGTGTGTGTTTATATATTTACATATTTATTCCATCTAGCTACAATGCTCCACACCGTGTGTGTTTATATATTTACATATTTATTCCGTCTAGCTACAACGCTCCACACTGTGTGTGTTTATATATTCACATATTTATTCCATCTGGCTACAATGCTCCACACTGTGTGTGTTTACTGTATATATTCATATATTTATTCCATCTAGCTACAATGCTCCGCACTGTGTTTATATATTTATATATTTATTCCATCTAGCTACAATGCTCCGCACTGTGTGTCTACATATTTATGTTTATATGTACATATGTATACTCGCTGTTCTTGTTTTTTCTTGCCTTCTGATTGTTGTTCTGAGTGTTGCTATCCCTGTGCTGTTGCAATCCTGGAATTTCCCCATTGTGGGACTAATAAAGGCTTATCTTATCTTATTTGAGTATTTGGTCATGCCATTTGGGCTGGCCAGCACCCCTGCCATCTTCCAGCAGTTAATCAATGACATCTTGGAAGACATGGTGAACCAGTTTGTTTTTATTTGGACGACATTCTGATTTTTTCCTGCACGCTGGAGGAGCACATAGTTCACGTTCGGTCTGTCCTGCAGCGAATAAGGTCTGCTGGAGAATAAGGTCTTTGTGAAAGGGAAGAAGTGCGAATTCACCACACACTCAACTTCTTTCCCGGTGTTCATCATCGCCAAAGGCGCGTTAAAGGCCGATCGGGAAAAAATCAAGGCGGTTGTAGACTGGCTTACCCCCCAGTCCAGGAAGCATCTTCAACACTTCCTGGGCTTCGCAATCTCCTACCACCAGTTCACCTGCGATTACAGTAAGGTGGTGCAACCACTGATGCAATTGACGTCAACCAAAAGCCTGTTCAAGTGGTCTGAAGCCGCTGAATCGCTGAATGAGCTTTTGTGACCCTGGATGGCCTCTTCACCAATGCACGCGTCCTGGCGCAGTTTTGGTCGAGGTGGATGCTTCCGATTCAGGGGTGGGCACTGTCCTCTCCCAGCACTCCAGCTCCGACCAGAAGTTCCATCTGTGCGCATATTTCTCCCGGCGGCTCATGCCAGCCGAGAGGAATTAAGATGTTGGAGACCATGAACCATTGGCCATTAAGTTGCCATTGGAAGAGTGGAGACACTGGCTCGAGGGGGCTAGCCAAGCGGTCATTGTCTGGACAAGCCATAAAAATGTGGAATATCTGCCAGGCGGTTGAATTCACGGCAGCTAACACACAGCATAACTAACTTTATGTTAGTATCTGGACAAGAGGCCTGATGTATAAAGAATTGCGCAGCTTTCATACTGAAAGATGGCGTACTCACAAAATTTAAAAAGATGAGGGCGAGGGTAGGGAAATAGATTGAACTGTAAATTGACAGCTTTGCTTTAGAGCTCAGCTCTCTCTTCACCACAACAGACCAGTAACGTTTTTCTCAAAACTTTCAGACATTTTTCTTGTGAATTTATTTTTCTTATAGATTTGAGGGTTTTTTTTTTACTTTTAATTTTATCTCTACTTTATAATGAATTTTTTTGTGTTTTTTTCTGAAAAGTTTGTGTTAAAATTGTGACTTTTTCCACACATACTGTATTTGAACATTAATTTGCAGAGCCAGAACAGAACCATGAGTTTACCTCTGATTTTGAATAAAATTATTAAAGTGACACTCTGCCAAAAATCAGGTTTTTTTTCTTGTTAACATGTCTGCAACATGTTTTTTATGACTGACAAGACATATCCAGAGCAAAATCACTCAAATATGTCATGTCTGTTTTTTTTTCTGTGAAATTTCCTTTCAGCCCCTCCCCTTTGTAAAAGGCAAGTTTATACAGAACATTCTGGTGACGTCACTATAACAGGTCCATAGTGCTGAACCAATCAGGATGAAAGAACAGTCTCTGGCTGGAATGAAGTTAGCCTCTAGGACTAGTTAGCATTTTTTAACCAGCTGCTTTGAAAACTTGACCCAAATTAAGATGGATTTTACCATTAAACTGCTTTTAAGGACCAGTGCAGTTCAGTCATTTTCTTGGGCCACCATGCATACAACTGGGTATGTCTTTCAACCAGTAAGTTTTTATCACAGGATTTATTGTTTAATCAGAGCCCACACCTTGAGACTGACAAACAGTTTCTCCACCTGGGCCATCCTAACTGCAAACAGTCAGACCCCCCCCCCCCACCCCGAATGCTCACATGCACAGAACTGATGACATTTATAATAACACACCTGTCTTTGCACTCCGCACTTTCATGTACATTGATCCATCCATGAAGCCACTACCAAACCTCAGGTTAAGAGTCTGGATGTCACCCTTGATATAACATAACCGGTGAGCATATATCCATCTCCGCAACATAAACTGCTTACGCCCCTCCCTCACACCTCATACCGCTGCCATCTTGGTTCACAGTCTTGTTACATCTCATCTCATCACCAGAGAACTGGTGCGTTAACACCACGTTAGTATCTAAACACTGCTCTCCGTTGGCGTAGTTCCTTATAGTAAATTGTCGGCCATTTTATCTGCCGAGGGAATTCAGCAATGTGTTTGTAGCTGCTGTTTACATAGCGCTGAGCGCAAACACTAACGCTAATGCTAAGGAGGCACTCAGGGAACTGTACGATGCTATTAGTGAAATCCAAACTTCACACCTGGACAGTTTTGTGGTGGTTGCGGGGGATTTTAACCACACCAGCTTAAAGACTGTGCTCCCCAAGTTTAAACAATGTGTATGTGGCGGTTTGGGAAAACCCCCACAAACAGACTAAGGACAGACAACTCGCTACTCCTGGTTTTTTCCGCTACACTACTGTGATAATGTCACCTTTCATGCATTGTGTTCATGCGTCCTGTCCTTACTGTGACCTAGAGACTCAGATCAATATGTAGATGTGCCTGTTAACCTCTTTGTTCTGCAGCTGGAGCAAAGTCTAGCAAATCTGCCTATTGTGATGTATGTCTCACAAATGCAAATATCTCATGCCTGTTCTGCAGTCCCTTTGATCAGACAAACTGCTGTGAATCTGCTTTGATGTATTGTTTGAGTTGGGTATAAATACTGCACAGGTTCTGTAGCTCTATCTCTCAACCTCTGCTGTAGGACACACACGTGTCCGCCTCTCCTCTCCTTCTCTGAGAGCCAGAGGATCCCCATCCAGCCTGCACACACTTGGGCTGGAGAGGGGATCCCGTGACGGCGGTATGATAATAAAACTCTACTTAAAACCTCCAACAAGGCCGCCTTATTTCATGCCGCCGCACTGGTGACCCGACGCTGAAACGAACACACTGCCAGCGAACGCAACACCCGGCGGTGATTCTCCGACAACAAGCGAACGCAACAGCTCCCTTCTGCTTCAGGGAGATTTCGACGCAGAGTTTCCAGGTGAAACTCTCCGGAGACCACCCACGACCGGGAAAGCTGCAGCAAACTTCATGGTGAGATCTGCACGCCTAGATCGGCACATCCACGCTGGACCAGCCGCGCTCGCAGCTCTTCCACATCGAGAGCGCATGTACCTCATCCTTTCTCCGCGACGGCGACTCCCAGGGCCGACGGAGCACACGTGGACCTGAACGCACCATGACCGAGCGAGTGACAGAGCATCTACTTTCCTTCACCGCTCCAACAGACAACAGGGATGATCTCCAGCAAGCTCCCTGACCCTGGTTCCCCTCTCCAGCGGCCCACCCACGCACGGGACCCCGGCACACGCACCGGGGAGTCACGGGCACGGCGCACCACGCACGGGACACATATGGCTCCACAGACTGCCTTCCTCCTTCGCCGCTGCCCTTCAGGGCTGCTCGCTCACCTGAGGCACGCATGCAGCATGCTCGAAGGATTTGTTAATGGTCTCAGCCACGGCACACATAGGGAAATTCAGCGGTTTGCGGTTCCCGAGCGCTTTAAGGTTGTGCCCGCACCTAAAGCCAACACGCCAGTCCCTCTGTTCTCATCACAGCCGCCACGCAGCCTCGTCTTTTCTTCATGGCCGCTATTAATCCTTGCAGGACTTAATCGCGAGAGGAGCCAGTGACTAATTTTTCTTCTTGTGGACCTCTGCACGTCCAACGGGACAGCCCTAAGACATCGCGGACCCACAAGCAATTTTTGCGCGGCCCAGACTTTTCATCGTCTCCGGCCGGCTTTTACTACCCCCAACCCCCTCCACCCCCTCCTGCACAGAGCTTTTCCCTGCTCGCTGCCCAAGCTGCACTATCGAGGTCTCGACCACCTGCCGAGCCCTCTGGGGGGGAGCTGTGGCGGTTTGGGAAAACCCCCACAAACAGACTAAGGACAGACAACTCGCTACTCCTGGTTTTTTCCGCTACACTACTGTGATAATGTCACCTTTCATGCATTGTGTTCATGCGTCCTGTCCTTACTGTGACCTAGAGACTCAGATCAATATGTAGATGTGCCTGTTAACCTCTTTGTTCTGCAGCTGGAGCAAAGTCTAGCAAATCTGCCTATTGTGATGTATGTCTCACAAATGCAAATATCTCATGCCTGTTCTGCAGTCCCTTTGATCAGACAAACTGCTGTGAATCTGCTTTGATGTATTGTTTGAGTTGGGTATAAATACTGCACAGGTTCTGTAGCTCTACCTCTCAACCTCTGCTGTAGGACACACACGTGTCCGCCTCTCCTCTCCTTCTCTGAGAGCCAGAGGATCCCCATCCAGCCTGCACACACTTGGGCTGGAGAGGGGATCCCGTGACGGCGGTATGATAATAAAACTCTACTTAAAACCTCCAACAACGCCGCCTTATTTCATGTCGCCGCAGTGTAGACTTTAAGACCAGAGGAGAGAATATGTTGGACTTAGTGTACACAAACACAGATGCATATAAGGCAATACCCCACCCCCACCTCGGCCTTTCTGACCACATACCTGTGATGCTGGTGCCTGCCTACAAACCTCTACTGAAGCGCAGCAGGCCAGTAGTCAAACAAATCAGGATTTGGCCAGAAAGTGCAACCTCTGCACTGAAAGACTGTTTTCTGCACACAGACTGGGAGGTCTTCAAAAGAACAGCCTCCCAGGAAGACAAGACAGATGTGGAAGAGTATGCTGAAACGGTTACCAGCTACATCGCGAAGTGCACAGAGGATGTCACTACAGTGAAGACCATCACTGTACGGGGAAACCATTAGCCCTGGATGACTGCAGAGGTGCGCTCGCTGCTTACAGCCAGAGATGCAGCCTTCAGAGCAAAGGGCAGGATCGCCCTCCGCTCAGCCAGGTCTGCGCTCTCAAAGGGAATTAAGACGGCGAAGCGCTCCTATGCGGAGAAAATCCAGGGTCACCTCTGTGACACTAGGAACACCAAGCAGATGTGGCAGGGAGTTCGGACACTGACGGGCTATAAGTCTAGACAGGGGGTCGCTTTGCTTCCAGAAAGGCTCAACGACTTCTTTGCACGTTTTGAAGTATCAAACCCGACAATCAGAGGGAGGGCTGGCCCATCCCCACCATCGGTTGGACCAGCTTTCACCATCAACACAGCGGACACATGGAGGACCCTAACCAGGGTCAACCCACGTAAAGCTGCAGGTCCGGACAACATCCTGGGACGTGTGCTCGGAGACTGCGTGAGCGAGTTGGCGGATGTCCTGACTGACATTTATAAAGTCTCCCTAAGTCAGGCCATCGTTCCCAGATGCTTCAAGACCTCTATCATAGTACCGGTGGCAAATAAAGCAGTTGTGTCCTGTCTGAATGACTGTCATCCTGTTGCACTGACACCAATTGTGATAAAGTGTTTTGAATGGCTTGTCAAACCACACATTACAGCCTGCCTCCCTGCATCACATGACCCGCTCCAGTTTGCATATTGTTCAAACCGCTCCACGGAGGATGCTATAGTCACCACCCTGCACTCTGTCATCACCCACCTGGATCAGAAAGACACCTACGCCAGACTCCTGTACATTGATTTCAGTTTAGCATTCAACACCATTATTCCCCAGAGACTGATGGAGAAATTATTCCTTCTTGGTCTGAACACCACCACATGTCTCTGGATCCTGGATTTCCTGACTGAGAGACCTCAGTCTGTCCGGGTTGGAAACAACATCTCCAACTCTGTCATGCTGAGCACCGGATCCCCTCAAGGCTGCGTACTCAGTCCACTGTTGTTTACACTTCTAACACATGACTGTGTGTCCAGACACGAAGGGAACCAGATTATTAAGTTTGCAGACGACACCATGGTGGTGGGACTTATTCAGAGGGATGAGGAATCAATGTACAGGGAAGAAGTGAAAGACCTGGAGGGCTGGTGCAGGGAGAACAATCTGGTGCTCAACGTGGACAAAACGAAGGAGATGATTATCGACTTCCGGCGGTCACAGCCTGAACACGTCCCGCTCAGCATCGGTGGCTGTTTAGTGGAGAGAGTGGAGAACATCAAGTTCCTCGGAGTGCAGATCTCGCAGGACCTGACCTGGAGCAAGAATTCCTTGGGGATCAGGAAGCGGGCCCAGCAGAGACTGCACTTCTTGAGGAATCTCAAACAGGCCTCTCTCCCCATCTGCATCCTCAGGACCTTCTACAGAGGTGTGGTGGAGAGTGTTCTGACGTACTGCATTGCTACATGGTACTCCAGCTGCAGTATGTCAGACAAAAGAGGCCTGCAGAGGATAGTTAAGGGAGCTGAGAGGGTAATTAGAGTCTCCCTCCCCTCTGACCAAGAACTTTTTCAGAACCGTTGCAGGAGCAGGGCACTGAACATTGTCAAGGACCGTTCTCACCCTCTGCATAAACACTTTGAACTTCTGCCATCTGGCAAATGATTCTGGAGCATCAGAGGCAGAACCACCAGACTGATTGACAGCTTCCTTCCACAAGCTGTTAGGATGCTGAACAGTTGATCCGGAATCTCTCATACATACTACTGCACCTACGGACATTATGTATATTATTTGTATATTATACTTCTGGTTAGCTTTTCAAGTATGTCTCAGGGATGTGTGAATGGATGTGGTGGGGTGGGGGGTGAGGGTATGTGTGAGTGTGTCTTAAATCATGTTCTTTTACTTATATGGATGCCGAGAGAAACGCAATTTCGTCTTGCCTGCACTACAGTTGTATGTACAGCAATATGACAATAAAGGTTGATTTGATTTGATTTGATCTTGACTACTGCATTTCCCTCCTGTTTGGTCTTCCACAGAAAATTCTCCATAAATTACAACTGGTACACAACACAGCAGATCGCATCATCACCAGGACCCCATCTATTCATCACATCTCTCCTGTTCTGCAGCAGCTTCATTGGCTCCAAGTCACCTCCCAAATACAGTATAAAATTATATTACTCACCGACAAGGCAATCCACAACCTTGCCCCTCCGTATCTCTCTGACTTGCTCTACATCACTATACCTGCACGCACCCTTAGATCCTCTTCTTCCATTCATCTCACTGTTCCCTCTGCTCACCTCACTACCATGGGTGGCAGAGCATTCAGCTTCTCGGCACCAAAACTTTAGGATACACTCCCTCCTGATCTTTGGTAACACTGATTCTCGCTCACTTTTCAAATCTAAACTCAAAACCCATTTGTTCAGGCTTGCTTATCCCCACTGAGTTACATTGTCTTTTGTCTATGTTTTCGTCATGATTCAATCCAAGAGAGAGGCCCAAACGCTGAGCAACCACACCAAACGAACACTAAGACTCAGATGGTAAAAGTTTACACCACTTTAATGAAAATGCAAAACCAAAAATACACAAACCTAACTAAAGTGCACAACTAAGGAAAAGCGTAAACAAACACACACTTAAATTTACACACAAAAACAGGTTCCCTCTGGAGCGCATGCAGCCTGGGGGGAGAGAGCAGAGAGAGAAGGTTAGGGGCAAGAATCTCTGCAAGAGGAGAAAAAGAAAGGAGAACACTCTTACTTCAATGAGCAGAGGAGCCCGGCAGGGAACTCCTGCTTGGGGCCAGGGGATGACAGGGGGAAGACGGATGACCTGGGTGGAACGTCCGGTGTCTTCGCGTCAGACGAGCGTGATCAGCCCCGGAGTACACACTACTGAGGTGGCAGCAAACCCAACGATCCAGCAGCGCTGTATCCACACACTGGATCTTAAATACACTGAGGCGCCGGAGGGCAGCATGTGCAGCAAATCATGCAGGTGTGATGATTACTCCAGAGCTGGGAAAACAGGAACATGAGGGGAGGGGGAGCATGCTCGCCTGATCATCACAGCGCCCCCCACCCTCAAGGGGCGCCTCCTGGTGTCCCACTGGACTTTCATGGGTGCGCCCGATGGAATCCCTGCACCATCCGCTTGTCCAGGATATAGGAACCGGGGATCCAGGACCTCTCCTCCGGACCATACCCTTTCCAGAGTACCAGGAACTGGCAGCCACGACCCCGTCGACGGACATCCAGAATCTTCTGTATGGTATAGGTGGTCTGACCTTCGATGACCCGGTGGGGAGGTGGGGGATCCAGAGGAGGGCAGAGAGGGCAGGCGGAGAGAGGTTTGATGCGGGATAAATGGAAGGTGGAATGGATCTGTCTTGAAGGTGGCAGGTCCAGCCAAACAGTTACATCGTTTATGATGCGCTTGATGGGGAACAGGCCCAGATAGTGCAGTGACAGCTTCCGGGACTCTGTCTAAAGAGGAATCTGCTCGGTGGACAGCCAGACCTTCTGCCCCACTGTGTACTTCGGCGCCGGCACACGTCTGCGGTTTACGTACTGCTGGTTCCGCTCCACAGAGTGGAGGAAGGTAGATCTCGTGGAATTCCACAGATAGCGGCAATGATGTGCGTGGACCTCCACAGATGGGATGGCAAGACCCCTCTCCGCCATGGGCAGCAGGGGCGGAGTGTAGCCCATCGAAGCTTCGAATGGTGTCAGCCCAGTGGCGGAGGAGACGACGGAGTTATGGGAATATTCCACCCAGGTCAGGTGAGAGCTCAAGGTGGTCGGGTTGCAGGATGCTACGCACCTTAGGGTGGCCTCCAAGGACTGATTAGCACGCTCGGCCTGACCGTTGCTCTGCAGGTGGTATCCGGACGTCAGGCTGGCTGCAGCACCCAGGAACCAACAAAACGCCTTCCATACTTGAGATGTAAACTGGGGCCCTGGTCTGAGACAATGTCTATGGGGATCCCATGCAGGCAGATCAGATGCACAGTCAATAAGTTGGCCGTTTCCACCGCTGATGGCAGCTTGAGGAGTGGGACAAGGTGGATGGCCTTAGAGAAACGTTCAATGATGGTGAGTATAACTGTGTTGGGCTGGGATGGAGGGAGGCCAGGGCAATATGGGATCACGGACAACTCGGCACCGGGAGGGCATGGAGGAGGCCAGCTGGAGGGGAAGAGTCCACCTTATTCGCAGCACAGGTGTGACAGGCCTTGACATACCCCCGCACATCCTTCCTGAGCGTGGGCCACCAAAATGCTTGTCTCGGCAGCTCTATAGTCCGAGAAATTCCTGAGTGGCAGGCAAAGAAGCTAGTGTGCCCCCACTTAATCACCTCACTGTGCAGCGTGGAGGGCACATATAGCCGGTCGGACGGACCTCCCTCCGGGATGGGTTTGGAAAACTAGGCCCGCCGGACCCTCTGCTCGATCTCCCATGAGAGTGCCTGGAGAAAGCGGGGGGGGGGGGGGGGGGGGGCTCCGGGGGAGATACAGCAGCTGCAGAGGGAGAAGTGGAGGAGTTGGGGAAAAACTGGTGTGAGACAGCATCAGCCTTGGCATTGCAGACCTGCCAAGGCTGTGGCGCAGGTGTAGTGTGACTGACTACTGATTGGAGGGTCAGGGATTCGATACCCGCTCTGTCTGCAATCTGCATGTTGAAGTGTCCTTGAGCAAGACACTGAACCCCCAGTTGCTCCTGGTGGGTCAGGTCAGCACTGGTGTATGGCAGCTAAGCTGCGTGTGAATGGGTGGATAGCAGGATCTGTAAAGCACTTTGGTCATCTAGAGATGAGATTAAAAGTGCTATATAAGTGAATGCCATTTACCATTTTAATGCTCAACTGGGATTTTTTGCACTGATCTGATTTTTGTATGGCTGTTCACAATATTCTTTTAATGACATCTATATGAGACTCCAGTGTGAACTGCTTATGGCCCCAAAGTGACTCACATGTGAAGAACAACAATAATAAGACGTCACATGCATGCGCAGCAGCTGCGTATGTGGACGTAAACCTCAACTTCCACGAGACAAAATGTTTGTGGTCAAAGGCACATTGCAAATTTATCATTTGATTTATCAGTCAATCCAGGCTTCACAGGCAGCTCCCACCACCAGACTTCACAGGCAGTTACCACCACCAGGCCCTGCAGCCACCTCCATCAGGCTTCAGGCCTGGCACCAGGCCTTACACGCATTCCTGTTGTTGTTGCTGCTTGAATTTTTCATCAACACTGATATAGTCTTGGAAACAGACTCTTGTCTCCTTGTCCACTGCAAATTATTGCAAAACTGCAGCAAAATGCCACCTAAGCCAAAAGCAGAGGCCAAATCCGAGGAGGAATATGTGTCCCTTGCACAGGTAAATGACTTACTGCAACAGCAAAAAGAACTGTTTTCTGCATTGTTAAACCAACAACAGGAAACTTTCAAAAGCCTCATCAAAGTGATCATGGACTCAGCTAATGCAAGAGTGGACACGATGACGAGAGAGTTGCAGGACATTAAAACCAGTCTACAGTTCACTCAAAAAGACATAGATGACATAAGAGTCGATTTGTCTAAACAAGCAGACCGCAACAATATGTTGCAATCAGATGTTTCTAAAGTGTTTGACAGTCTGTTGACTATCACTGACAAATCTGAATATCTGGAAGGACAATCCCGGAGAAATAATCTAGTCTTTGATGGTGTTGTGGAGGCACCAGGAGAGACCTTGGCCGACACAGAGGAGAAGCTTAAAAATATTCTCATGGAGAAACTACAGTTACCACCAGGAATCGAGATGGAGAGAGCCCACCGCACCGTGAAACCTGGAGGAGAAAGACCGAGGCCCATTGTGGTCAAGCTCCTGCGGCACAAGGACAGAATGACCATTCTTCAACGAGCCAAGTCCCTCAAAGGAACAAAAATCTTCATCAATGAGGACTTCACTGATTTGGTAAGAAGGAAGAGAAAAGAATTAATGCCAGAGCTGAAAGCTGCAAGAGCACGGGGGGACATAGCCTACTTAAGGTATGACAGACTCATTATTCAACCATGCCATCCCCGTAACAGTACAACAAAATCAATGGAGCCAAAAATCAACCAGAAATGATTGACATTTCTTTATCAACTTAAAGATATAAACTGTGCATTTGTTTCCATTGACTGGAATAATTACGATGCAAATTTTTATAGGAAACAACCTCATTTTTAAAGGGTACGAATATACTGAGCATAAGCCACACAGTGTTGAATATAAAACCAATCCTGAAAATCGCTTTTTCAACAGTATAAAACATCAGTGTAAATACTTTAGCTCAGACCAACTAAAAAACACAATTTCTGACCAATCATTGTCAATAATACACTTTAATAGTAGAAGTCTCAACATGAATTTTTCCAAAATCCAGGACAGTTTGTTGCAATATAACACAAATTTTTCTGCTGTTGCAATTTCTGAGACTTGGCTAAAAAATGACCATCTTCATACAGTGCAAATGAGAGGCTATGATTTATATACCACAAGCAGGTCAAAAAAAAAAGGGGGTGGTGGTGTTGCTTTATATATCAGGTCCTGCTACCAAAGCCAAGTTGTAGATAATATGTCTTTTGAAATGGAAAACATCATGGAGTGTGTAACTGTGGAATTAATTACAACTACAAAAAACATCATAATAAGTTGCATGTATAAAGCACCGGGTACCGATATTGACATTTTCAAAGAAAAATTGTCTGAGCTTTTCAGTGCAGTAGGTAATAAGAAGCTGGTATTTATTTGTGGAGACTTCAGTACTGACTTATTAAATCCAAATGACCATATCCGAATAAGTGAATTCATAAATTCCATGTTTTGTATGGGTTTCTACCCTTCAATAACACACCCCACTAGAATAACAACACATTCAGCAACGCTTGTTGATAACATTTTCACAAATGTCACTGAGGGGAATGTAACTGCTGGCCTTATTGTAAATGATGTGACAGACCATCTGCCTGTTTTTGTTTCTTCACACACTGGTGTAACACATAACGTTGAAATAGATAAGGTTTTTAAACGACTTGTAACAGAAACCACAATCAACAATCTTAGAAATGATCTAAAAATACAAGACTGGAGCGGTGTTTATGCTGACGACATTGATACAGCATATGGAGAATTTGTCTCTATTTTATTACAACTATATAATAAACATTGCCCTCTAGTGGTAAAGGAAACTAAAGTTAAATACGAAGATAAGCCTTGGATCACCAAGGGCCTGCAAAATGCTTGTAAAAAGAAAAACTTGATATACAAAACGTTTCTGAAATTAAGAACTGTGGAAGCAGAAAAGAAATACAAGACTTATAAAAATAAACTCATTAGTATTTTAAGATCGAGTAAAAAAACATATTACAGTAAATTATTGAAAAATAACAAAACTAATACATGTAATATATGGAAGGTGTTAAATAATATAACAAAGAGAGGAAAACTAAATTCCAACCACATCTCTTATTTAAATTCAGATAATGGAATAATCAATGAAAATAGCTTGCTCTCCAACACGTTTAATGAATATTTTGTTAATATAGGAAAAAAGTTCGCCAACTCCACTGTATCATCAGCAAATATAAGTGGTGCTGACAATGTCGTCAACATAAACGCTTACTCAATGTTTATGAAAGAAACAGATGAAAAAGAAATTCTTGACATTGTTAACAAATTCAAAGACAAAAAAATCAACTGATTGTAATGATTTCAGTATGTTCTTGGTTAAATGTATTATTGATTGTATTGTTAAACACTTCACTTACATATGCAACATGTCACTTAGTGCTGGTAAATTTCCAAAGAAAATGAAAATAGCAAGACTCATTCCTCTGTATAAGACTGGTGACAAACACTCATTGTCAAACTACAGACCCATCTCCTTCTTACCTCAGTTCTCCAAAATACTGGAAAAAATATTTGTTAAGAGACTAAATGATTTCACTGATAAGCACAATATACTCTGTGAACAACAGTATGGATCAGGAAGAACCGGACCACCTCACTGGCACTCATGGACTTTGCTGAACAGATTACTGATGCAACAGATAGAAGAGAATACACAGTTAGAATATTTCTGGACTTACAAAAGGCATTTGATACAGTTGACCATAAATTACTCCTCAGTAAACTGCATAAGTATGGCATCAGAGTAATTGCTTTTGACTGGTTACACAGCTATTTAGAAGACAGATATCAATATGTTCATATGAATAATACAGACTCTGAGTTGCTGAAGATGACGTGTGGGGTACCACAGGGTTCTGTGCTTGGTCCATTGCTGTTTATTTTGTATATTAATGATTTATGTTCTGTGTCTAAATTGCTCAAGTGTATTTTATTTGCAGTTGACACAACTTTTTTTGTAGTGGAGAAAATCTTATGCAGCTTCTGGATTCAGTAGAAAATGAACTTAAACAAATCAATCAATGGTTCACTGCCAATAAATTATCTATTCACCTTGGAAAAACAAAATGTATAATATTTGGAAACCACAAATTATATAATCACAGAAAAATTAAAATAAACAATGTTGAAATTGACACAGTTTTCGAAACCAAGTTCATAGGGGTTATTGTTGATAACAAACTAAACTGGAAATCACACATAAATTATGTCAAAACTAAAATGTCTAAATCCATTGCCGTACTGTATAAAGTTAAGGATATCCTGTGTCAGAAATCTCTTTGCATTTTATATAATTCACTGATAAGACTTTTATGACATACTGTGTGGAGATCTGGGGAAACACATATAAAACAAACACAAACTTAATCTTTTTACTACAGAAAAAGCTGTATGCATTGTATCAAAGAAACCTTACCGTGAACCAACAAATCCAATATCGATTCAATTACATACTCTTAAATTTAGAGATCTGGTAGATTATAATGTCATTCAAATCATGTACAAAGCAAATAATAACCAATTACCTGTAAATATTCAGAGACTGTTTAAAAAAAGGGAAAGCAAATATGAGCTAAGAGGTAACTCTGTTTTTAATAAGCCAAAGGTTAGAACAAATACAAAGTATCATTGCATGTCTGTCACTGGAGTTAAACTGTGGAACTGTTGCTCTGAAAATATTAAAACATGTTCAACTCTGAAGCAATTCAAAAAATTGTACAAAGATGAGAAAATCTCCCAGTATCTCACTGTAAATGCTGGGAGATAAATTTGTAATAACTTAAAGGTTTTTGTCTGTTTTTTTGTCTACTTGTTCTCTTTGATTTTCTTTGTTGATTTTGGGTAAGACTTAAATTTTTATGTTATTGATTTTAAAATTGTAATGGGGTAGGCACTATATAAGCACTAGCTTCAGCCTACACCCTTTCGGTTGTTCTTTTGTGTGTTCTTATTGTATTGTATGTGTTTATTATTATTATTACCAAATAAAAAATTCATTCATTCATTTTTTGCCAAAGTTGCAAATTGATCAGGAAAAAAATAGCAACATTAGAAGAAAAGTTTTAAAATCACACCAAATTAGTCAAATTTATGAGAAAAATGTTGTGAATTTACAAGAAAAATGTTAGGAAATTACAAGAGCAAAGTTGGAAATCCATGATGAAAAAAATGTACAAGAAGCGTATAAAAAAGTTCAAAGTTTATGAAGAAAGAATCACAAATGTATATGAAAAAGTCAGAAGTGTATTGTCAGTTATTAAAGGAGTCATTGACTGCACTTTTTCCACATTTCCACATTTTAATAACTCAGTCTTAATGAAAAGTTTGTGACATATTTTGTTCACATTTTCTTAATTTTTTTTTTAAATTATTGAAGCAAATTTGCTTTTTATTTGTCCTAGCTTTCTTTAAACACTTTGATTTAAAGCCTGTCACTTTAAGAACCATCCTTCACCATTTCATCTCCGCCCTCCCTCTTATGTCAGTTAGCCATTATAGCTGACTAGCTTCTAGCTTCCCAGCTCGGATGAGCAGCGCTCTGGTTTACTGATTCACAGTTGATGGTGTATCTCATATCAGTCCGGACTATCTCCCAATAATTTTGCTGGGATTCCACAACAAATCACTAGCACCACGCACTTGACAGCTCCCCCTATCCCGGCAACCTGGCCCGTGACCTGAGACGAAGTACCGAGCCAAGGGATCTCATAGGGCAGTGTGGCTCTGTGGGACTCCCCTTTGCTCTCACAGCCAGATGAAAGCTGGAGCGATTAGGCTGCCCGCGAGAGCAGCACGGATCCACGGAGGAAGGTGGGGGAGCCAGTAGCCACCAGCCAGCAATCTGGTCCAGGGACATTTTGATTGCAGCGAGCCGGAGGCTTTGTCGTGATTCTGCAGCAGATTGCCCGCCCTGTATCAGCTTGTAGCTTGCACAGCCAGCTAAAGGCTAAAGGTAGCCTATTAGGTCACACGCTAACACTGTTACCAGGACACTCGCTGTAAGTGCGGTTTATATTGTTATTTTCTTCAGATCTTAGTCACCCTAATAGCCATCCCTGTTATCACCTGGTTCGGCGGTGTGCTTCGCGTCACTGCGGTCCATCTCACAGTGGTTTCGTCATGATTCCGCAGCGGCTAGCTCATACCAGAACTCCTCCACCCATTTGGGGGAGTTCTTGGCATAACACCGGCCAGTAGAACCTAGTCCCGGGCCATTGCAGTGACCAATGTGCCCGTATGTGCGATCCGCCATTGAATCATGATGAAACTACTCAGATATGGGCCGGAGTGGACCAGGTGGTAACAGGGATAGCTATTAGAGTGACTAAAATCTGAAGAAAATAACATTATAAGCCGCGCTTGGCTCAAGTTTCCTGGTATTAGCTTGTGGATAATAGCTCAGAGGCTAATAGGCTACCTTTAGCATCCCACCATCAACATGACGGATATACAGTACATGACAGACAGCTAGGCGGGCCAATAACAGAGCAGTGGGCTGGTCTCAAGGATGGCGGTGGGTTGGCTTTTTCTAAACGTGACGTATACAGTACGATTTCCACAGAAAAGTCAAAAATGTTTCTGGGAGAAAAAAAAAAAACAAGGCAAAGGCTGTGTGTGTTTGTTTTTTAAAGAATTGACTGTTTTGAAAATTTTGGGCTAATTACGTGACCAGTTGACACATTTGAGACAGTTACAACCTAAACACACCATTTTTCAGTCAGCGACCCCTTTAAGACTGTCACTCTCAAGTGGCATATCGGTAAATTGGATGTCACACGCATTGTAACTATTCATAATAATGGATTAGATTTATACAGCACTTGACATGCCAAGTGGTATCTCAAAGTGCTGAAGCTATATGTCCACCTTGGTATGCGTTTTCACGCTTCCCATTCATTGTCTATATAGCACGCCCCGCACACACTCTGGTAGCGTGGTGTCAAGAATCTCAAGCCGTCGCGTGGAGGTGCTCACTTCTCCTCCTCCTGAATTCCCGCTCAGATCCATAATATGCAAATGAGGAGCAGCCTGCGGAGCCGATCGCTTCCTGGAGCTCGTGTTGATCTTTTAAAATAGTGGTTGCTGGTAAAAAAGCAAACGCATATTTGGCAACTGCACCGATTATTATTATTATTTCTCACCTCAACCGTTTTCAGAAAAATGTTTTGCTTATAACTTTTGAAGATATTGGCAAGAGTTTAACACCTGGAAGTGTCATGAACAGACAGTTGTGAACAAACAGTTCACCCACCAGGAGTTGCAGCTACCAATAATGTGCAGGCTGTGCAGGTCGGGGAAAACAGAGCGGGTTGGGGTAGACAAAAAATGCTCATCAAACTGCACTTTTGTAGCCAAAAATACTGCTTAAACCGGCCAAAGTTCTCTGACCAGACAGTAATAACTCTCTGTCCTGTTTGCGACTAAGGAATACTGGGCCCGTGACTCCCGCCTGATTACGCCTCTTTCACGCTCATGACAGATCCAGAGGGGTGGGGAGCTGACGCCTAGGTGGACATGCACCTTTACAGTGAGTCCATTATTCATTCACCCCAGACCAACACCAATAGTGGTAAGCTATTTCTGTAGCCACAGCTGCCTTGGGGTGGAGTGATGGAAACATGGCTGCCAATCCGCACTAACGGCCTCTCCAGCCACTACTGATCATTTATACCCAGTGTCATGGACACTTGAGGCAAGGTGGGTAAAGTGTCTTGCCCAGGAACACAATGGCAGGAGAGCAGGATTCAAACCACCAACCTTCTGGTTATTGGTCAACCCGCTCTACTTCCTGAGCCACTGTCGCCCCAGACTGAGGTCACTTCATAAAACATGGATCTGTACTCAAGTTTAGGTCTGATGTGAAAAAGGCAGATTTCCTGCCAGCCTGTTTGAAAACAAAAACAAAACACTTGTATAGAGTGGACAAGGCCCAGGTGTCTGCATCCACTTCCTGTGGCTTCCTTCCATGGCCCATAGACAGGATTGTTTCCTTAACTGGTGATTGTGTGGCTGGGTGTTGGCTCTGCGTGTGACTGGTGTCCTGTCCAGGATGTACTGAGTCCTGTGTCAGCTGGAACAGGCCCCAGCCTGCAAACGAGACTGATAAGTGGCAGGGGAAAGGGAAATGGAAGTGAGAATGGATAGAAAAGTCAGCACAGAAAATTGGAAACAAATTGTGTGAGTTTTGATATTGTTAAAAATGTTGTACACCAGAGTTGTATAGAGTTCAGTCTCAACTGCAGATGGGTTACTGCCATCCATCCATGCAAGAGCTATCTTCAAACATTACTCGGTTTGACGATTTAAAAATTGAAACATGTATTGCATTTGCAAAATTACAATCTAATGTAATTAAAAAATATCAACTGATTATTGATTAGTAGCTTTTTAAAATGTAGCTGCACTTGTACTTTGGTAAGAGCAGTGGTTAGCACTGCGGCAGCACAGCAACTCACCCTTGGCCGGGGGATCCTGGGTTCGATCCCAGTCCCCGACCAACAGTGATCTGTGTGGAGTTTGCATGTTGTCCCCGTGTCTGCGTGGGTTTACTCCAGGATTTCTCCGGTTTCCTCCCACATGCCAAAAACATGCAAGTTAGGTTAATTGCCATCAAAAAACTGGGGATTCTAAATTGTCCTTAGGTATGGTTGTGAGAGTGAATGGTTGTCTGTCTCTCTGTGTTGGCCCTGCGATGGACTGGCAATCTGTCCAGGGTGGACCCTGCCTCTTGCCCAAAGATGCTGGGATAGGCTCCAGCCCCCCCACGACCTGAAAAGGATTAAGCGGAAGAAGATGAATGAATGAATGAATGAATGAATGTTCCTATAGTTCTCTCAGCTTCCCTGTCTTACAAATTTCTTTGTCTTTTACAGTATGTATAATAAATAAAAGCTATTCTATGCTACTGTAGGTGTAGGGCCTATCAATCTCTACAAGTTTTGTTTTTGCCATAAATGTTTTACAATTTTGATGGCGAGGCAACACACTGAAGCAATAAATCTCCACTGTTTATAATACTCTGAAATCATATAGAAATTATGAATTACTCCCTAGTTGAGTCTAGGGAGTGTGTCAGACCAACTTGTCACTGTTGTTAATTGATTGCAGAGAGAAATTAATAGCACAACAGTCATCAAAATTGTCAATCTATTACCTTTTTTTCCCCAGACAAATTTGACAATTTTCTCCTCATTTGAGACCAAGATTTGGGAATATTTAAAAAAAATGCAACATTTTTCTGTAATTTTGCAATTTTTTTGTGAATTTGTTATTTTTCTCCTCAAATTTTAAACCCTTTGTCTAATAAATGTGATTCCCCCCTCCCGCATAAATTTGACTTTTCATGTAAATGGGCTACTTTTCCATATAAATTAGTGACCTTTTTCCTCATGCATCGGGGATTTTTCCATTTCAATTGCCCATCTGTTTTGCACATGCAGCCTTTCTAAAATTTTGGTGGAGAATATTTTGGGCAGTATTTGTCGTTATATTGACATGTTGAAATGATAAACCTAAAGTTGCAGAAGGCAAGCACATTTTTCCACCCCCATGTTTATGAAAAAGTTTGAAAAATGGCCAATTTAAGGTACATTACATACAGGGCTTGACATTAACTTTTTTGCTCACCAGCCTCTGTAGCTAGTAATTTTCTAGTTAGTAGCCACTCAGCTTTTCCATTAGTCACAATTTTGTGGTTGGAAAATTGCATTTAATATGATCAAATTTGACTATCACACACTAAAATTTACTTGAACTAAATTTACAACATTTTTAAATGTAAATGTCCCTTATACATACATAAAATAGGAAGAGAAACGCTGTTTAATTATTTATGAAAAGTAGTAAATACTGTAAAACAGTAGAGAAAAATATTTGCAATGTGAGAGTGAGGTACAGGTAGGTTTTTGGGTCTGTTCCAATTTCCCTACTCAGTGACCCTTGAGGGCTGAAAATTACTCCTAGGAATTGGGACACTTTTTCAGGATGCACGTCATTAGTAGTTGCTGATAGATTTAACCTAAATGGACACTACCTGTTTTCACCATAAAAAAAAGCAGAAAAAATATAGAAAACTGATGAAGAAAAAACTCTCATCTTAAGGAGAAAAATGTCTCAAATTTACATAAACAATTCTAATCAGTAGAAAAAGTAAAATGTGGACACCCTGTTGGACAGGTTTTGGCCTGCAGGCCAAACACCCCTGGACCAACCCATTAAAAATAAATATTTTGAGGGTAAAGGGCTATCCACACCAAACACGATAATGATAACTATAAAATTAAAGTTATAAAAATCGTTCTAAGTAAGTGTAAATATAAATTAACAATACCATTCTGGTTATGGCGGCCACGTAGGAAGACATGTTTCACACTGCTCTGCTCCTAAAAATAAAAAGTTTACTAAAACTCTCTTAATTGGAACAAAAACCCATCCCAGCGTTTAGGCGCGGATATGGTAAAGACCAAGGCGGGGAAATTAGGTGGAGGAAAAAGCAATTCAACAAAACAACCCAAGCTAACAGACTTCCACGCTCGAGGCGAAACAGGGAAAACTCCAGAGACTATGGCGGAGGAGGGAGCCAGCGGCGGAGCGGGAACTGCTGAAGAGGGGACAAACGCAGTGCTCACTGCCATCAACTCCATGAGAACAGCGTTTTCGTCTAAATTTGATGGAATTATAGCAGCGATAGAAGGAATGAGAAAGGAAATAAGCGACTGTATGGAGCGAGTATCGCAGGCGGAGCTCCGAATTTCAAGTGCTGAAGATGACGTCACCAGCCTACAATCAAAGTTGCAAACACTGGAATTAAAATGGAAACGTCTGGAAGATAACGTCCTGGACTTGGAATCCCGCTCGCGACAGAATAATTTGATGCTGGTGGGCCTCCCGGAGTGAGTGGAGGGACGGGATTCATGTTCCTTTTTGGAAAAGTGGATTCCAGAAGCGCTGAACAACGCGGACCTGCAGTCATTGGTCGTTTTAGAGAGCGCTCACCGAATCGTCCCACCGAGAGATAATAAGACACCACCGAGGATGCTGATTATGAAGTTCCTCAACTACAGGGACAAGATGACGGTCACCAATGCGGCGCGAGCTAAAGGGGAAATTAAATACCAAGATCAACAGGTGCGGTTCTACCCAGACTTCTCCACAGGAATTCAACAATTAAGGAGGCAGTTTGACCCCGCCCGCAAAGAGCTGCGCAACCTAGGGATTCGTCACGGAGTGATTCATCTGGCAAGACTGCTGGTCACATACAAGGGGAGAACCCACATCTTCAAGACCCCTCAAGAGGCGAAGGAGCTCATTAAGCAGATCCAAAAGGAGACTGGTGGGAGCTAAGCATGAATATGACAAAGGTAGAACATTTAAGCATTTGTACAGGCATCTGATTGATCTGAAACATATAACATGTCTACAAAACACAGACTGTATTAAAAAAAAAAAAGCTATGATGTACAACGTTGCTATAAAACTTTGAAGTTATGTTGAAAAAACTATAGAAGAGAGTTAATATCATGTCATAAAAATAGTAGAGTCAGGGTGATTGAGAGGAGAAAGAGAGAGTGGTTTGACTGATCCTCGCAGGTGTGGAACAGTCACTAGCTATAATGGGAGACGGAATTTTTTTGATTTTGGGGGGATAACCATGAATGTGGGGAAGGGGAATTTGTTTTTGTTTTTGTTTGGTCTGTAGGATGAATGTTCTATCATCCATGTTTTTGCTTCTCTGTATGAGCATGTTCATATTGCAAGGTAATCTCAAACTCCTTATTGAGCATAGATCAAAGCGTTAATCTTAATTTAACTTCATGGAATTGCAGAGGTCTACAAAATCTAAAAATAACTTAAACAGGTTATGAATAAAATAAAAGACAGAGATTCAAAAATTGTATTTTTACAAGAAACTCATCTAATAGAGGAGGATGTAAAAAGAATTAGGAGAAGATGGCAAGGTAACGTGTTCACCTCATCATTCTCATCCCGAGCCAGGGGAGTTATGACTCTCATACACAAAACAGTCCCATTTCAAGTGAAAAATGTAATTGGAGACAAATTTGGAAGATATCTAATCATCCAAGGATCTTTGTTAATAGAAAATATAAATCTGGCAAACTTATATGGCCCCAATATTGATGATCAAAACTTCTTTGTTAATTTATTCCTCACTTTATCATCACTTACAGGGCAACATATAATAGCAGGGGATTTTAATTGTACATTGAATCCCAGTATAGACAGATCAACAGGACTGGACTGTACGCACAATGGGTGTAGGATGACTATTAATCACTTTATGAAAGAATTGAGATTGCTAGATATATGGAGAGAAATGAAACCACAAGTCAAAGCCTATTCTTGTTATTCTAATACCTATAAGACATTCTCATGTATTGACTACTTTTTGATCTCTACAGAATTAAGGTCCAAGATTCAAAATTGTTTCTATGATAACATTGTGATCTCTGATCATGCACCCTGCTGTCTAATATATGTAGATAAGAAATTGACAAAGGATCCAGGTAGGTGGCATTTTCAGCATGAATGGCTTCAGGATGAGGAATTTGTTAAGTACATAGAAAAACAGATAGATGAGTTCTTTGATATTAATACTACACAAACAACGGCATGTATAAAGTGGGAGGCTTTCAAAGCTTTTATTAGGGGGCATATTATTAGTTATACAGGTTCAAAATCTAAGAAGACTCGAGAGGAGAGAGTCCAATTGGAACGTAAAATAAAAATTCTTCAAGAAAAGGTGTATGCAGGAAGTAACCCACAGTTAGAGAACAAATTACTGATTCTGAGAGCTGAATATGATTAAAAAAATCAGTGAATAGAGCTGCCTCGAGTCTTCTAAGATTGAAGCAAACTTTTTATAAACAAGGTGAAAAATCAGGAAAATTATTGGCATGGCAGATTAAACAATTAGAATTTAAAACACCAATTACCAGTATTATAAGTAACAGACAGGTAGTTATAGATCCTTTAGAAATTAATAGTGCCTTTAGAGATTATTATGAAAAACTATATGATACAAAAAATGAAATTGACTTAACAAAACTAAATGGGTTTTTGGGGGGATTATCTATACCGTGTATTCCAAATGAAAACAGGGAGATACTGGAGTCTAAAATTAGTCAAGAAGAAGTTGGGCAAGCCATTGATAATATGAAATCAGGAAAAAGAGCAGGACTAGATGGTCTTCCAGTTGACCTCTATAAGACATTTAAGAATAAATTAATAAAACCACTTTTGGAAATGATTTTAGAAGCATTTCAAAATGGCAATTTACCACCATACATGAATAATGCTGTAATTATACTGTTGCCAAAACCAGGTAAACCCCCTAATAAATGTGAAAACATGAGACCAATAAGCCTATTAAATGCTGATCTTAAAATAATCTGTAAAATTTTAGCAAAACGACTACAAGAAATATTACCAAATATTATTAACAGAGATCAGAATGGCTTTATAATGGGAAGACAAGGCTTCCATAATGTAAGAAGGCTATTTAATATTATTTATTCCAATAAAGAAGCACCGGATACAGCTTTCCTATCATTGGAAGCCGAAAAAGCTTTTGATAGGGTCGAATGGCCCTATCTTTTTGAAGTCCTACAAAGGTTTGGACTTGGAAATAATTTCATAAAATGGGTCCAGATAATATACAGTAATGCCACAGCAGAAATCCTAACAAACACATGGGCTGCACAGTGGCGCAGTGGTTTAGCACTGTGGCAGCACAGTTTTACCCTCAGCCGGGGGACCGCGGGGATCATGAGATCGTGGGTTCGATCCCAGCCCCCAACCAACAGTGAGCTGTGTGAAGTTTGCATGCTCTCCCCGTGTTGCGTGGGTTTACTCCGGGATTTCTCCGGTTTCCTCCCGCATACCAAAACATGTAGGTTTAGGGCGCTCGCGCACGCAGCGACCAGCAGCCGGTGGCTTGTCACCAGACTGCAAACCAAGTCTACGTACGGGTACAAATAAGTAACAAAAAAAAAAACACAGCAATATCTCAGAATCAATAAAAATCAATAGAGGATGTAGACAAGGCTGTCCACTTTCACCTTTACTGTTTACTATGGCAATTGAACCTTTAGCGATGGCAGTACGTTTACATCCACAAATATATGGAATTAAAGTAGGACCAACAGAACATAAAATCTCCCTGTATGCCGATGACATAATTTTGTTTATGTCGAATTTTAAAAAATCAATTCCGACCTTGTTAAATTTAATTAAGAACTTTGGGGAAATATCAGGATATAAAATAAATAAAACAAAATCTTCAATATTAATGCTAAATGAGACCCAGAGAAATCACCCAGCTCCTGAGGTAAATCAATTCAATGTTGTAAATCAGTTTAAATATTTAGGAATTCAAATTTTGCCTAAGCTAGAATCAGATGCCAATGCCAACAATGAAGCCTTAATGACAGATATTAATGAGTTACTTCAGAGATGGATGTCACTACCAATGTTGATGATCGGAGAATTAATATACTTAAAAGTAATATCTTACCAAAAATACTTTATTTATTTCAAAACATTCCTTTACCACCACCTTCAGATCTATTCTCAAGAATTAAAAAAAAGTTAGTGGAATTTATATGGAACAATAGGAAGGCTAGATTACATTTGTCCTTACTATATTTACCATTTGATCGTGGAGGTCTGAAATGTCCAAACTTTATGTTGTATTACTGGTCAGCACAACTGAGGTCTATGACATATTATTTTTCATCAAATGATCCTCCTCACTGGACTGAAAGGGAATCATACAATTTACCTTTACCTCTTCCCTTATTCATATACTCAGACTTGGCTAAAAAATTACAGAAACAAGTTAAAAATCCAATTGTAAAGCACATGATCAAAATATGGTGTGAAACCAAAAAATATTTAAAAGAACCACACTTACTGTCACAATTTAGCCCAATATGGGGTAATCAATATTTTACACCAGGGAGAGCGGATGCTGTATTTAAAGTATAGAATTTAAAAGGGATTCAAAAGATTCAAGACTTATATTTGTCACGTTCAGATAACATAATGTCTTTAGAAGAACTGAGGATTAAATTCAATCTTAATAGAACACACTTTTTTTTTTAAATATCTTCAGCTTAGAAATTTTATTTGATCAAATCAAAATAATGCTCTCACCCGACCTACTTATTCATCCTTGGAAAAAATTTTGATGAAAGATAGTAAGAGAAAGGGTATTATTTCAGAGTTTTATAACTCATTGACATTATTCTCAAGTGAAAACTCGCAGAAAAGACTGAATTATTGGAAAGAAGACCTGCAAATTGAAATTTCAGAGGAACAATGGAAAATGGCTTGTGCAGAAGCTCAAACCAAATCAATAAATGTATGTCTTAAACTGATACATTTTAAATGGTTAATGCAGATGTATGTTACACCAGTGGAGTTAAATAGATATAACAAAAACATACCAGATACATGCACAAAATGTATGGAAAGTAAAGGAACCCTATTTCACTGTTTATGGGAATGTAGAAAAATCAGAATGTTTTGGGAAGAGGTGAGGGTAACAATTGAAAAAATAATTTCAAAACAATTCACATTGAACCCTAAACTGTTTTTGTTGGGTCTGTATCCAGAAAAACATAACTTTAATAAGAGTGAAAGAGCATTCATAGACCTCGGTTTGCTTAATGCCAAAAAATGTATTGCACTACTGTGGAAAAAGACTCATAGACTAGATGTGACTCAGTGGTTAAGACAGATGTTAACAAACCTTCCACTAGAAAGAATAACATATATACTGAAATTAAAGGAAGGTGTGTTTGAGAATATATGGAGACCTTTCATTGATTATGTAAAGAAATTAAACTTAACTTCTGAAGAAGAAGGTGAATGATATGTGTGGACCTTGCAAATTCCAAACTGGTGAATGTATATTATGTATTCTTCAGTAATAGATTACCTAGACTAAATAGAGGAGTATTGTTGTTGATTTTCTTTTGTTAATGGTTGTTGTTGTTTTTAGTACATTTTTTTTTGTTAGTGTTTTTTTTCAATTTTTAAATTACTTTAGTGTTAGTGTTTGACTGTTTGTGCCATGTTTGTAAAAAAAGGTTCAATAAAAAATATTGTGGAAAAAAAACCCAATACCATTCTAACAGCAGAGCCAAACATGAGCTGCACACTCCACACTGGCTTCACCCCGCCACATACACGACTCACAAAAAGTTATGGATATTTGGCTTTTGGGTGAAATTTACGGAAAATGTACAAAGTTACAGTGATATTATATCATGAAAGTAGGGCATTTAAGCAGAAGCATGCAATGGTGATTTTCTCATCTCAATTTATTGAAACAAAAGCCAACAACAGTGGTGGATATTCCACAACAAAAAATGTCTATGTCTAAGTAACTTGTCATGTGCCCTTGAGCATCAGTTACAGCTTGACAACGATGTCTGATGCTGTTCACAAGCTGACTTATTGTCTGCTCAGGCATGGCATTCCACTCTTCTTGAAGGGCGGCCCTCAGGTCATTGAGATTGTGGGGTGCAGGGTTGCAAGCCTCTACACAGCGACTCAAATGATCCCATAGGTTTTCTATGGGATTCAGGTCTGTAGAAAGTGCAGGTCACTCCATCTGAGGTACCCCAGCCTCCAGCAGCCGTTCCCTAATGATACAACCTCGATGAGCTGGAGCATTGTTGTACATGAAGATGAAATTAGGCCTGTGTTGTTGATGCAGGGGCACAATGACTGGATTAATGATGTTATTCAGGTAGTATCGGCTTGTCATTATACCATTCACAAGGTGGAGGGCAGTTCTGTATTGACTAGACACACTTGCTGTCATGAATCACCTCCTCAGGGCAGAGACAGACCCATGCAATGAACTGCGAGCTTGCCAAATTTATTGAAAACAACAAACGTAAGGTTGGACAAAGTGCACTAAACTCAAAATACAAGAAAAAAGAGGTTTGCACTTACAAGTTTTGCACACCAGAGTAAGGTAGAACTCTGGTGTAGATGAGGAAGTATAACCAAAGTGGCAACAAGGCCGAAATAAAAATAGAGCCCTTAAATAGGGCTCCAAGCCCATTACATAATAATTGACAGGTGTGGGTATCTGAGCGGGCAGTAGAAGGCAATGATATCTGATCAGGGTCAGTTGGGTCAGTGCGAGGGAGCCAAACCAGAAACTGACAGCTGACAGGGCATGCCCACACAAAGCTTAATGTCCCTGACAGCTGTCAACAGAATAGGGACAATACTAGGTATATAAAGGAATAAAATACCATCCCAAAGTAGGATTATAAGTGAGTACAAAAAATAAAAATATAACAATAACACAAACCGAAAAATGACCAGCAGACATAATTACACAAACCCAGAAAGGCATTAATTGTAACAGATAAATAAATAACCAGAAAAAGCCATGGAGCCGAGTCTGGCAGAAACCTCCAGCACACGGCTCATGACACCTGCCCACACTATAACACCACCACCACCAAAGGCTCGTCTGGTGACAACAGTGGCTGATGCATAGTGCTCTCCTTGACGTCTCCAACATTGTTGGCGGCCATCATTTCTGCTCAGCGTGAATCGACTTTCATCAGAGAACAGCACTGAGGTCCCACTGGTCCTTTGTGCAGCGTAAATGCTCCCTGGCCCGTACAAGACGATGACGCCTGTACCTGGTGGTGTGGTTAGGTACCCTTGCAGGTCGTCTAGCACACAGACCACACTGATGTAAAGGGTTTTGAATGGTCTGACGTGATACTTGGGTTCCTCTCACCTCCTTTAAATGTGCCTGGAGTTGAGTGGCATTCATCATCCGGTTCCACAGGGCACTGTTCACAATGAAACAGTTATCAGCATGGAATGTGGCCAAAGGACATCCACTTCTATACCTTTCTGTGACTCTTCCAGTCTCTCTGTATCTCTGTTGCAACCTGTTGATGACACTCTGTGACACTCTAAGCTCAGTGGCCACTTCCCTCTGAGAACATCCTGTTTGAAGCCTCGCAACGAGGTACTGTTGATGAATTGCTAAGTGTCATCTTGGTCTCATGATGGCAAAATGTGAACAGCATGATGAAGAGGACTGTTTAAATACCATTTCTAATTGAACCAGAAAATGTATTGGTCAATTCATGTATCAAACACCTGTTGTGAATTTTGCCCTTAAACACCTTGTTAGAGAACAGCAAGTTATGTAAAAAGTATTGAAATATTGAACAGTTGGACACGTGCATTCAAAAGGTTGGAGAAGGTCAAATTAAGTTCACCTGTAAAGGTTACAGTGCATTTTAGGTGCATCCTGAAATTTTACCTGAAAGCCGAATATCCCTAACTTTTTGTAAGTAGTGTATAGGGCTGTCGCGATAACCAGAATTATGTAATACCATTAAATGTTAGGTGTTTTTTTTTATTGCCAACAGCACTTTTGCATCCAGTACTGTGGAAGCTTCCACAGCACCGGGTGCTGCCGCCACCAGCACCATATGGGGTACTCTCCCTCCAGACGGACTCCAGCAGGCAGTTAGTGGCAGAAGCATTTGGAAAAATTGCTAAATGCAGCCATGACAGTGAGCACTGAAAGGGCACAAAGCGTGTTTTTTCCTTCTGAGAGGAGTGTTAACAGAATTTTTTGGACAGTGGCAAAAATGACAGAGACATGAGCCATGCAGGGTCCTGTATGGAGGATGTCCTGTTTAAATAAGCTGAATGTTGCTGCAGTCTCCAGTCCACACACCCTGTAGTTGAAATACTGGAGTTACCGCCAGTGCTTTATGAAAATGATCTGGGTTTTTTTTTGTTTTTGTTCTTTTTACAGAATCAGCAGTTCATGCCAAGGAAGACCAGAGCTCTGCACAATTGTCACACATGCACACAAAGTTGAGCATGCAGCTGCAGTGAGTTTCTCACAGCTTCCATCGTTTGCCACATAAGTTATGAACCCTATTTAAATTACAAGACCACAGGGTCCTAAAAACATTTGCAATAATATTGCGGTGGTGGGCTATCCACCGTCACCACAAGGGAAATTCCTCCACCGTGGCAGCCCTAGTAGTTTATATGTTTGTCCTGCTGAAGGATTGAGACCGTTTATTCCGCTGCTGCAATCAATCATCTTGAAGGATTTTTAAAACTAGACTGGTACTGTCAAGAGTCTGGGCATGGTCTGGCGACCATGCTCACATTTTAAGTTTATTTTTGCTATTCTGTATTTTCTCGGCTTCAGCCATTTTTTTTTTTTTTTTTTTTTTAGAATTCTCTGTATTTATTATTATTTATTGTTAGATTATTTTCAGCATAATCATTCTGAGTCAAAAAAATCAGGCAGAATATTTAAATGTAAGCAGATTTATTTTCCTCATGGCCAATGAGGGAGAAATACAGAGGCAGAGTACTAAGTCTGACCAGCCATACTCCCGAATCAAACATGCATTGCTCAAGGTTTATAAAGCTGTTTTTATCAAAGGGAAGATGGAAGACGGAGATTAATGTCCTGCAAGACGTACAGTCTTGTCCTTGAGAGTCCATGAAGCACACAGTCCTTATCTTCTTTTACTGACAGGAAACAGGGAGATAAAACACTCTCAGTGACACAGAAGTGAACATGACGAATTGAAAACAGCTGTGTCTTAACGAATATCTGAACACCACACTCACTCATAGACTGGACATCCATTAACAGCTATGTGATTTATAATTGCTAACTCATTCACTCTTATATACAGAATGAAGCTGCCCCAAGGCCATATATAAAATGCACGTATGAGAATATAAAAGACATGGAATAATATAAGAATAATATACATGTAGAATTTTTCTATCATATTCCCCCCTTGATGCTTAATAAAGCATTACAGTTAAAAGAAAAATAATCAAACAAAGTGGTAGTAAAGTAAATTGAATAATAATGAATAAGGATATGTGTGTGTGTGTGTGTGTGTGTGTGTGCAAGGATGTACATGTTGTTATGTGTCTTTGAAGACTAGCAGCAATTTTATGAGGTAGTTTAAACCTAAACAAGGCTATGATGACGTGTGTCGCAATGAAAGTGAATGTCATTAAAAGTGAATATGTGTAGTGATAAGTGTGAATATAATCAAAATCAATTTAAAATGTGTCAAATAAGAACATAGCGACTAATGATATGATAACAATAAGTGTAATGTGATAGAAATAGTAACGTGAAAATGATACACACATGCACTGTGTTTATATATTTACATATTTATTCCATCTAGCTACAATGCTCCACACTGTGTGTGTTTATATATTTACATATTTATTCCATCTAGCTACAATGCTCCGCACTGTGTGTTTATACATTCATATATTTATTCCATCTAGCTACAATGCTCAGCACTGTGTGTTTATATATTTATATATTTATTCCATCTAGCTACAATGCTCCGCACTGCGTGTCTATATATTTATATTTATATGTACATATGTATACTCGCTGCTCTTGTTTTTCCCTTGCCTTCTGATTGTTGCTCTGAGTGTTGCTATCCCTGTGCTGTTGCAATCCTGGAATTTCCCCATTGTGGGACTAATAAAGGCTTATCTTATCTTATCTTATATGGAAAAACTCAAAATAGATTTAGACAATACTGCAAATTTCACACCCCTGAGGCTAGTATCTCCCCTTTTACCATCCTCATCATCTGCAGCAATTGTATGAAGACATATCACTCAGTTTACATGAACCAGCCTCATCATCATATTATGGACACAAGGACTCACACAGGAAAAGACCAAAATTATCACTATAAAAATGATTAACAAGTTCATGATGAGACTTCTCCATAAAGAGAACCACTAACTTAATCAATTTTGTGCATCAATAACATTTTACAAGGCAGTAAGGTTGTGTGTGGCCGAAGTAATAATATGGACATTTGCATTATTTTCAGGGATGAAAGTATAACAATAACCTCCTATAACAGGGCACACACCCCATACGGGTGGCAGTTAACTGATCAAGAACCATTCTATTTTGTGTCATAATTTTTACAAATGATTGTAGCCTATAATTAAGTGTTTCAATCCATAAGATGTTCTTGCCCACTCTCACTCAAGGAAGGAGTGAATGAAGGGCACTTATTCCTGTGCTTTCCATCTGAAATTGGTCTGGTACATCCGTGCCCCAAATGGCATCATGTAACAAAAAGGGTAGCATCCTGTTGAAAGAAAGCATCTCTCTACACCCTGCCTGTCGACATAATGAGGGTACGATCAGTCGCCAAAACGGGGTACACAACCCTGCCCAATTCCTGGCCAGGTGTGAGTAAGCCCAATGACCACCATTCCCCTGTATTGATGATGATGAGCTTCAGGTTAACACTTGCCCGCTTCGTTGGTCAAGCAGGTAGCAGTACAGGGAAGAGACGTACTGTAAGCCATTGCACACTTAAGAGAGTGTTAAGCTGCCCAAAGGGACATCACCGCTTCAGAAAGGAGGAATTCCCTGATGAAATTAATCTTGCCTTCGCAGGGTAAGGAGTCATCATGTTTCCGATCAGTGGAGTGATAAGTGTTGTGACAGGTGTGATTCAAAGTGATGTTTGCTGTGTTATTCCTGTATATAGCCTCTCTTAAGAAACAAACAGCCTGCGGTAGCTGCATTATTTTAGCAGTAGCAGATAATTTGTCCAGCTGATAGTGGCATTAAGGAACAAACATAACAATTCTCTACGGTGTATAGGCAGTGGAACAACTTAAAAATAACCAAAGCAAAAGTGTTACTACGAGAATGATGAGGATGGAATGGAAACAACACCAACCGCACCCTTCTTTCCCTTGCATTTTTGCCCCTCCATGATAAACAAACAGTTGCTTCACTATGTAAAGTTGTTACTGGACGCCAGTGGGCACAGTCAGCTGGCACTTGCATTGAGAAACAGTCAAACAGTCACTTGTTGAGGGCTTTTTTTTTTTTTATAGTGAGTTCATAATGTGTATTAAACAGTCTCTTGCTGAGGGTTCCAATTGGGGTAAAATGTTAGATGCACCCAAGAGTCACGTCCTTCACCTTTCACAGCTATTGTTGTTGCCAGCATAACCTTTGTGTTGTCCTTGCCAGGGAGTATTGGGTCCAGTTTTCTTTGATGACCAGATCCCCTGGTTTGACCAAAAGATGGGTGCACCTTCCACAGTTCCTTCGTCACATGGTCCTTCCTGGGAAGGGCAGTATGGATAACATCTCTGTCAGTTGTCATTCAATGCATGTAATCAACCAGAAACCCTTCCTTATCACCTAAGTTAAAGGGCTTTGATAGTAGCGTTTGCCATTCATAACTTTCCTATTTTTCTTTGTCACTATTTTCCTAAGTCATCTTTCAGAATTCTATTTGTGCATCATGCTAATCCTATAGATTGTTGATGGTAAGCTAAATGGTTTTCTAGGTAAATGTTGAGTACTGTACCTAAATGTGATATGATTTGATTTACAAAGTGTATTCAATTCAATTCAATTCAATTCAATTCAATTCAATTTCAATTCAACTTTATTTATATAGCGCCATTTCACAACAACAGTCATCTCATAGCACTATCAACTGTAGGGGGGAACCCCCACAGTTGCAGAAAGACCCCAGCAATCAGGCGATCCCCTGTGAGCAAGCACTTGGCGACGGTGGAGAGGAAAAACTCCTTTTTAACAGGAAGAAACCTCCAGCAGAACCAGGCTCAGGGAGGGGCAGTCATCTGCTGTGACTGGCTGGGGGGTGAGGGGATAGACAAGAAGAAAAGAACAGACATATAGAGAGCAAACAGCACGATGGGGACTCAATCTATGGGAGAGAACAAACAGATGTTAATGACCAGCAAAAAAAAAATATTTCATAGAGAGTGAGGAAAGGCGTGAGGCCCAGTGCATTACTGGAGGTCCCCCGGCTGACTAAACCTATTAGCAGCATAACTAAGGGAGGGTTCAGAAACACATGATCCCTCCCTAATTGTAGGCTATATCAAAAAGGTAGGTTTTAGCCCTATTCTTAAAAACAGAGATCGAGTCTGACTCCCGAATCCAGATTGGCAGCTGATTCCACAGGAGAGGAGCTTGATAACTGAAGGCTCTGCCTCCCATTGTACTTTTGGAGATTCAAGGTATTACAAGTAATCCTGCATTTTGGGAGCGTAGTGCTCTGTTAGGATAATACGGTAGTATCAGATCTTTTAAATAAAAAGGAGCCTGATTGTTTAGAGCTTTGTAAGTAAGAAGAAGGAATTTAAACTTAATTCTAAACTCTATGGGAAGCCAATGAAGGGACAATCAATTAAATGTTTTCCATAATCTAAGTAAATCATTTCAGCTGTTTTAAATCTTGATATTGTTTCAGTAAAGGGTTTCAGTGTTACCATAGCAGTATTTGGATTAGTGCAAGGGAAGGCCTTTGTCTATTTAGTAAGTATATCAATAATTACTGAGCAACATCTTTGCCTTCACACTTATTTACCTCAATGAAATCCATGCAAAGGTTTTGAAAAGAAAAAGTTTATGCAAGGAAGATCAAATTATTTTTGCTTTGAGCTCCCTTAAGCATTGTTTTCTTCTTACATAGTTGAGTTAACATGTTGCACTTCTGTGTACAGCGGGCGGGCATGTCTCTGCGTCCTAGAGCGCACTGAAAAAAAAGCTGCATTTCCGTTCTTCCACTACAGACACAGCCGCGAACAGATTGGATATGATTGACCTCTCATTCGACTAATAAGAGCCTTGAATTGGGTTTCTGAAACCTTGAAGAACCAATGACTGAAAACCTAGCAAGAAGGACCAGCCTACCAACGGCTAAGAATGCAGCCAGCCAATTGAAGCACAGAAGTTCGAAAGCTGTTTTGTGTAAGGCTGGGTGAAGAGAGACTGACTGCTGCAGCAGATGAAAAAAGGACCCGCAGGAAGAACCGCCACAGACCCAGCAGCACGGAGACCACCCACAAGTGCGACCTGTGTGACAGGGACTGCCATTCGCGCATCGGCCTGTTCAGCCACAGGTGGTGCTGTCCCAGCAGAGTAGACGTTTAGGATTCTCTTCCATGGTCATCATAGACCGACGGAGGCCGACGACGAAGGCTGGGTGACACACACGTGTTCGCCAGTCTTTTTTTATTACTACTGTTATTTGTTTTGAAAAATCGTTCGCCAAAACCACAATCATGGAAGCGCAAAACCGCAATAATGGAATTATGTTTTGACCGGGTCGCGAGACCAGAGCCACGAGTCCATAATAAGCGGACCAGCTTCATGTTCGTCGGACAATGAAGAAGAGAAGTTTGCCAGCTACGCTGCTGTTGTGAACAGGTAAGTGTTATAAGCTAAATTATTCTTTATCCCTGAAAATTGTAATCAAAAATGACTTTTGACCGATCGGTAAATTACAACTGTGCGTCATCACCACATGACGGACCGCGGCGCATTACCCGTGCACCGGGCGATGTCCGTCCTCTGTAGAGGGGGGGGGGGCAACCCCCTCCCCACACACATACACACACACACAGCCCTTTCATTAGAGCCCAAGATGAAGCTTCTATATTGAATCATTCAAAAGTTACAGACGTTTTTCCAAACTGTGCCATTTGGCACAATTTGGCACAGTTCAAAAACGCCTGGGAACAACCTGTGAAGAAAGCTGTGTAATATATTCATTTTTTGTGGTATTGTTACAAAATTTTGACCTCAGCTGGATAACACTTGGTTCTACATTTCTGTTGCATTTTCCAACCCGGATCTGAAGCTGTGTGTTATTTGCAAGCATTTGTATCCAAAAAAACACCCAGGCGAAATTTATTTTCTTCAAGTTCACTATGTTTAGATGACTGTTACTCAGTGGCCAGAGCATTTAGAGAGATTATGACTGTTTTGCCAAAAAATTCAAAGTGTTTTCTTTTAAATGAGACCAACCCCATGAAGATGCTGCAAAGGGTTGAAGAACAGCTTTTGATTTTTTAAAATTTATTTTACCTTTATTTAACCAGGAAAAAAAACCCGTTGAGATTAAAAACCTCTTTTTCAAGGGAGTCCTGGCCAAGAGGCAGCAAAAAAAAAAACAAAAAAAAAAAACAACAACTTTGGGCACGTTATTTTTTGGCATTTTTAGGGAAATTGACCAGAGTGCAAGGGGTTAAAGTCTGTTTTGTCTTTGTGCCGAATTTTATACTGAGTCCCACAGTAAGCTTCATCAGCATAAATTGGACTTTCCTTGGACATTTGGAACTCTTCCCGTAAATTTGCATGGTTTTTCTGTTTCCTTATTAGTTTACTTTATGTCTTATAAACATGATATACTATTTCTTTTCTTTTTTCTCTTCTTAATTTTACTGTATTTCTTATAAAGTCTTAGAATCTTTTTTTCACAATAATCTGCAAATATTTTTTGAGCACATAATTTTCTTAAATACCTGCAAATTTATTGATGTAAATCTAATTTCTCCTATTGAATGCTGTGATTCCATTACCAAGCTATTTCAACTATATTTTTTCTTCCCTACATTATTGATCATTTATTGATAATTTTTATTCATTATCTATTTTTTCTGATGATTTTTCTAATTAATTATTGTGGTATTGTGGTCTTTGTGACTAGAAAAGCGCTATATAAGTGCAGGTTAGTTAGTTAGTAGTTAGTACCCCCCCCCCCCCCCCGATGCATGGAGATGCTCATTCAACAAAATGGTGGCTTATTTGAACAGTGTGATAGTTTTTCCTTGTTCTAGTGTTTTCCTTAGACATACAGCCTGTGCCATTAATATTTGTGGTGTGGGGAACCCACTCAGTAGTTTTCCCTCAGACTGAAAGGCAGGGCAGATCAAAGGTGCTGGGGGACAAGCGGAATTGTCATAGGGGTTGATATGTTAATGCAGCACCACAGGTAGCAGAGGAGTGTTAGTGCTGTGATATAAAAGAGTGCCTGCAACCTGGGTGCTTATTGCTTTTGATTCTGGTGGATGTGAAGGAGTGAAGAATAAAGTTCCCTCTGCTCCGATCGCTCGACCTGGTTATTCCTCCCTCCACAGTGGCACATTTACATATGGTTAATTTAGATGAAATTTGGTGAGTAGTATAACACCCTTAAAATGAGGTTTCTGTAATCATGCCTCTTTGTGTGAGTGTTTTCCCTTGGCCTAATTTACAAATTTCAGTTAGTGCAATTAACACAGCTGTCTGTGCAGATTTAATGTGATTTAGCATTTATTGTAACTAAATTTAAATTAGTCATTAAGGCCACATCTGCCTGTTCTGTTGACCACAGACAGTTTGAATTTGTGTTAGTGCATGTTTGTGAAAGGGTATGTTCCACTCCTTCAGTTAATGGAAGGGTGGACATATTGCTTAATTTGAATTTGGCTTCATTCTGCACAAAGAATGCTTTATTGCCTATGCTTCTTCCTAAATTTTGATGTTGTCTGTAGTCCCGAGGCCTGGCTCGGCCGAGGCCAAGCACCAGGAGCACAGTCCAGCTCTTTAGCACATCAAAATCGTGCAACACAATTTTTCCTTATTCCTGTCACATTTCTGAAATGTGATGCTTTCAGACCTGCAATGCCACTTCAGGTAAACACTGCATTTTCAGAGTCAAAGTCAGGTAAATTGATATGCGTTATGTCATTGTCAATGTCATTTGTTTTACTTAGCTTCGGGTCTGTTTGTCACATGTTGTGGTCCCATGTCAGGTCCTCCTCTCCCCATGCTGCCGCCGCCTCCAGCCAATGACCCTGATGTGCAGGTTGATGACAAATGTCGTGTTCCCCTTGCCGCAACCAGCCTGCCCCACACCTCTCTCCATCCTCCCCTCCACCACAAGCGTTCAAAGTGCCATCCTGAAAAAATAAAATCGGGGGAAACTGTAGCCTTCTCATAAATTTTTTGTGTTACTGTTATATTCATTCAGCTTTTGTCCTATTAAGTTTTTACAGTGTTGATTAAAATTGTTAGTGTTACTAATGGTTCACTTTTCGTTTTTGCCTGTACATTTAGAAAAATGACCTAAGCTTATTTTGTAATGTTACTTGCATTACTTGATCCAGAAACTCGTCAAAAGCAACATCTTTGTATTCTTTGATATTTTAGTCATTTCCTTTAAGTAAATACCATAAATGATATTTTTTTATTTTGGTGATTCATTTTCGATAGGTTAGAAAAAAATAAGATAGTTCCTTTCACTCAAGCACACCCATATAAATAGTAAGACAGAAAAAGTGATGATTTCATAGTATTTCAGTAGTGATTTGCATATTTGACTGTCCTCATAATGTCCCTTAACTGATACACTTGGTATTATGATGTCAACTTTCACACAGTCTGTCATTTCGACAGTAAACCAAACAATTAGTCTTTTTTTTTTTTTTGTCAATAGGATCAAATCTAATGAGAGAGCCCAGTATTGGGACTTTTTCCTCAGTTTTTTTTTTTTAAATCCCATAATCCTTCAGAGCTTTGCTGTTTTGTCATGAACAGTAAAAGGATTAAAACTTTAATAATCACACAGCCATTCATTAAGAGTGACTTTTCTATTTCCAAAAGAACAATAATATAGCAAAGAAACAATAAAGCCTCTGTTTGATAATCAACAGCCTCAGGCAAATCATATGCATAAACATTGTCATTATCACCTTGTCTGTGTTTTAAACCACGTCATATAAGCTGGATTTAAAGCTTTTAATCACTGGGTATTATTTAGTGACAGCATTATTCCATAATGATGAGATGCTGAAGTCCGTACAGAGGGAGCTGAGGAGAAAGATCAGAGAAGGCAAGGACAGCTTCAGGAAGAAGATGGAGGACAAGCTGCAACAGAGCGACATCAGCGGGGTCTGGAGAAACCTCAAAACCATCTCGGGGCTCCAGAATACCTCCCCCCAGGCCACAGGGGGCAGGGAGTGGGCGAACAACCTGAATCTGTTTTTCAATAGATTTGACCAACCGCCCTCCCCCCTGACTGCACAACAACCACTGCTGCCTCTAAAGAAATCAAGTCCTGCTGCCCACTCCCCACTCCACCAACACCCCCCCACTCCCAACACACAGCCCCCCATCCTGACCCTGACCAGGACCCAGGTGAGGACGGAGCTGAGGAAGATCAAGGCGAGGAAGGCGCCGGGACCGGACGGCATCAGCGCAAAGCTCCTCAAGTCCTGTGCAGACCAGCTGTGTGGGATTGTGACGTATATCTTCAACATGAGCCTGAAACTGGGGAGGGTACCACAGCTGTGGAAAACATCTTGTGTGGTACCTGTACCAAAAACTTCCCACCCCAAAGACCTGAACAGCTACAGACCGGTGGCCTTGACGTCCCACTTGATGAAGACCCTGGAGAGACTGCTCCTTGCTCACCTCCGCCCCCTGGTGGAACCAGCGATGGATCCACTCCAGTTCGCCTACCAGCATGGCATTGGGGTGGAGGATGCGGTGATCTTCCTCCTTCACCGTTCTCTGTCCCACCTGGAGAAGCCCGGGAATATGGTGAGGATCATGTTCTTTGACTTCTCCAGTGCTTTCAACACCATCCAACCGATGATCCTGAAGGACAAGCTGCTGCGCGCAGGGGTGGACCAGCACCTGTCATCATGGATCCTGGACTACCTCACGAACCGGCCTCAGTTTGTGAGAATCCGGGACTGTGTGTCCGACACGATCATCAGTAGCACGGGGGCCCCCCAGGGAACGGTGCTGGCTCCCTTCCTGTTCACTCTTTATACTGCGGACTTCTCACACAACACAACACACTGCCATCTACAGAAGTTCTCTGATGACTCTGCGATCGTTGGCCTCATCTCCAATGGAGATGAAGCTGAGTACAGAGGGCTTATCCAGGACTTCGTGGACTGGTGCCATCGGAACTGCCTCCAGATCAACGCGAGGAAAACTAAGGAGCTGGTGGTGGACTGCCGCAGGCATGGGCAGCCCCTCACAGTACCAGTAAATATACAGGGAACAGACATCGAGATGGTGACATCCTATAAGTACCTGGGTATTCATCTGAACAATAAACTAGACTGGTCACACAATACTGATGCACTCTACAAGAAGGGACAGCGCAGGCTGTTCCTGCTGAGGAGACTCAGGTCTTTTGGTGTACAAGGGGCGCTGCTGAAGTCATTCTATGACACGGTGGTGGCATCAGCCATCACTTTTGGAGTGGTCTGCTGGGGCAGTGGCATTACTGCAGCCGATAGGAAGAGACTGAACAAACTGATTAAGAAAGCTAGCTCTGTCCTGGGGCAGCGCCTTGATCCGATGGAGGAGATAGGAGAGAGAAGGACGGTGGCTAAACTGTCATCTCTGCTGGAGTCCGAGTTCCACCCTATGCAGGACATACTGAATGCACTGAGGAGCTCATTTAGCAGCAGACTACATCATCCCAGGTGCACAACCGAGAGGTTTCGTAGGTCCTTCCTACCAACGGCTGTCAGACTGTACAACCTAAGCAGGGCTGCTCGCAGAGATAGCAAAAAGACGTAACAAACTAATAGTTTTTTGAATGCAAAAGATGCAATAGACTTACACAATGGTCCCCTCCGGCATACAACTAGGAACATACCGGTCGCTATGGAGGGTGAGAATATGTATGGGCACATAATCATACCATGTAGGATAACTAAGTAGACGGTTATGCTGTTTCATTCCATCTAGCAACAATGCTCTGCACTGTGTGTGTTTATATATTTGCATATTTATTCCATCTAGCTACAATGCTCAGCACTGGGTGTGTTTATATATTTATATATCTACATATTATTCCATCTAGCTACATTGCTCCGCACTGTGTGTGTTTATATACTTGCATATTTATTCCACCTAGCTGCAATGCTCCGTACTGTGGGTGTTTATATATTTACATATTTATTCCATCTAGCTACAATGCTCTGCACTGTGTGTTCATATATTCATATATTTATTCCATCCAGCTACAATGCTCTGCACTGTGTGTCTGTGTGTGTGTGTATATATATATATTTTATAGTAATACGTACATATGTTTATTAGCTGCTCTTGCTTGCTTGTTTTTTTTCTTGCCTTCTGATTGTTGCTCTGAGTGTTGCTATCCCTGTGCTGTTGCAATCCTGGAATTTCCCCGTTGTGGGACTAATAAAGGCTTATCTTATCTTATCTTATCTTAATCTTCAGTTTAATTTATCATACTGATGATGGTCGCAGTGATTAATATGCATGCACATTTACTTAACTTATTGGCTATCCGACATGGCTTGGTTGTCGACAGGAAGGGTGCGGGTGAGCAGAGGTGGGGTGACGTCATTCGCTGGACTCCTGGGGCAGGACCATGGCTGAGTAGCAGAAGAGCAAGGAGCAGGGGGAGGGAGGAACCAAGGTGTTGCCCTTGTTGTCATGTCAGACCGTTAGTCCGTCGCCCTTTTTCCCTGTAAAGTTCACTATTTTCCCTCGGTCAGAGAGATAATGCAACTGTCAGATGAAAAATTACACTGACACTTCAAAAAAATTGAATAAAATAGCCCAATGCTGCTTATCTGCCCTCAGGTGTCCCAAGAGAAAATATGAAAAAAGAGAATATTTACCAATTGCGCAAAATTAGATTGGCCACCAAAAAACTGTAAATTCCCAAGCTTTGCAAAAATACCCATGTATATATATATATATATATATATATATATTTTAATTTTTTTTCTTCTTCTCACTCACTCACACCATTCAGTAGTAATCTCAGACACACACACGGGCCCTCATACACACATACGCGGCTCTCTTTCACTCCCTAATTCACTCAAGGCCACAGCTAGGCAGCTGTGCACATACAGTGGGGTAAAAAAGTATTTAGTCAGCCACCAATTGTGCAAGTTCTCCCACTGTAAAAGATGAGAGGTCTCCAATTTTCATCATAGGTATACCTCAACTATGAGAGACAAAATGAGAAAAAAAAATCCAGAAAATCACATTGTCTGATTTTTAAATAATTTATTTGCAAATTATGGTGGAAAATAAGTATTTGGTCAATAACAAAAGTTCATTTCAATACTATGTTATATACCCTTTGTTGGCAGTGACAGAGGTCAAACGTTTTCTGTAAATCTTCACAAGGTTTTCATACACTGTTCAGAATCAGAATCAGAATCAGAATCAGAATCAGCTTTATTGGCCAAGTATGCACAACACATACAAGGAATATGACTTTGGCTAAAACTTGCTCTCGTTGTTCAGGTGTACGATTTAAATAAGGATTCAATGACAACAGAGTATGTACAGTAAATCACAGTCTGTCCATGTTTCTATAAAAGGATGCAAATATATACAGGAATATATGTAGTTATTTACTCAGACTATCCACACTTTGCAGAAATATATGAAAAAATATACAGTCATACAGTATTTCCATGTGAACTCAGATTCAGTGATATAATGTGAATGAAGTAAAAAGCAGTGTGAGAGTTATGTGCAATGTAATAATGGATGAAAAGTCATGAGTACAGCAACAGGTAGGACTAGGTGAATGTTAGGAGTTCATCAGAGTGATGGCTTGAGGAAAGAAACTGTTCCTGTGACGGGTGGTTTTGACCTTCAGTGATCTGTAATGTCGACCAGAAGATAGAAGCTCAAACAGTTTGTGGCTGGAGTGAGACGGGTCAGCACAGATATTTCCCACCTGTTTCCTGGTTATGGACCGATATAAGTTCTCAGTGGAGGGTAGGTCGGTACCAATGATCCTCTCCGCAAACTTAATGATCTGCAGTCTGGTCTTGTCCTGTTTAGTGGCAGATCCAAACCAGACAGTGATGGAAAAGCAGAGAACAGATTGGATGATGGCGGTGTAGAAGACAACCAGCAGCTCCTGAGGCAAATCAAACTTCTTGAGCTGACGCAGAAAAAACAACCTCTGCTGGGCCTTTTTCCAGACAGTGTCTATATGGGAGGACCACTTCAGGTTCCGGGAGATTGTGGTACCCAGAAACTTGAAGGAGTCTACAGTGGACACTGTGCTGTTGAGGATGGTGAGTGGGGGGAATGAAGGAGGGTGTCGCCTGAAATCCACAGTCATCTCCACCGTTTTGGCTGGGTTAAGTTCAAGAAGGTTCCGGCCGCACCAGAGGATCAGCTGCTCCACCTCCCGCCTGTATGCAGACTCATCACCATCCCAGATCAAACCGATGACTGTGATGTCGTCTGCAAACTTCAGGAGCTTCACCGAAGCTCCTGTTGCTGGTATTTTGGCCCATTCCTCCATGCAGATCTCTAGAGCAGTGATGTTTTTGGGCTGTTGCTGGGCAACACGGACTTTCAACTCCCTCCAAAGATTTTCTATGGGGTTGAGATCTGGAGACTGGCTAGGCCACTCCAGGACCTTGAAATGCTTCTTACGAAGCCACTCCTTCATTGCCCGGGCGGTGTGTTTGGGATCATTGTCATGCTGAAAGACCCAGCCACATTTCATCTTCAATGCCCTTGCTGATGGAAGGAGGTTTTCACTCAAAATCTCACGATACATGGCCCCATTCATTCTTTCCTTTACACGGATCAGTCGTCCTGGTCCCTTTGCAGAAAAACAGCCCCAAAGCATAATGTTTCCACCCCCATGCTTCACAGTAGGTATGGTGTTCTTTGGATGCAACTCAGCATTCTTTCTCCTCCAAACATGACAAGTTGAGTTTTTACCGAAAAGTTCTATTTTAGTTTCATCTGACCATATGACATTCTCCCAATCCTCTTCTGGATCATCCAAATGCTCTCTAGCAAACTTCAGACGGGCCTGGACATGTACTGGCTTAAGCAGGGGGACACGTCTGGCACTGCAGGATTTGAGTCCCTGGCGGCGTAGTGTGTTACTGATGGTAGCCTTTGTTACTTTGGTCCCAGCTCTCTGCAGGTCATTCACTAGGTCCCCCCATGTGGTTCTGGGATTTTTGCTCACCATTTTCGTGATCATTTTGACCCCACGGGGTGAGATCTTGCGTGGAGCCCCAGATCGAGGGAAATTATCAGTGATCTTGTATGTCTTCCATTTTCTAATAATTACTCCCACAGTTGATTTCTTCACACCAAGCTGCTTACCTATTGCAGATTCAGTCTTCCCAGCCTGGTGGAGGTCTACAATTTTGTTTCTGGTGTCCTTTGACAGCTCTTTGGTCTTGGCCATAGTGGAGTTTGGAGTCTGACTGTTTGAGGTTGTGGACAGGTGTCTTTTATACTGATAACGAGTTCAAACAGGTGCCATTAATACAGGTAACGAGTGGAGGACAGAGGAGCCTCTTAAAGAAGAAGTTACAGGTCTGTGATAGCCAGAAATCTTGTTTGTTTGTAGGTGACCAAATACTTATTTTCCACCATAATTTGCAAATAAATTCTTTAAAAATCAGACAATGTGATTTTCTGGATTTTTTTTTCTCATTTTGTCTCTCATAGTTGAGGTGATGAAAATTGGAGACCTCTCTCATCTTTTACAGTGGGAGAACTTGCACAATTGGTGGCTGACTAAATACTTTTTTGCCCCACTGTACACAATTACAAATCACTTAAAATAAGCTTGAAATGGCAACCTCAGTGGAAAAATGGCAGATTTGGCATCCTCACAATGTGACATGAACCCTTCTTGTTTTCCTCTTTACCACTGTGAGACCACAATTCGCTTTCTCCCCATTATTACCTGCAAACTCCCAATTCACCACTTTATACACAATTTTTAGCATTACCCCATGAGACAATAATCACATAACCATCCCTTTACTCTTTACAACAACCAGAAAAACAATGGACAACCATGGCTTCAACCCTTCGTGGCGCTTCTACTTCCGCCTCTGCGGAAGCTTTTTCTTGCCAGGACAAACCGTATAACACAGAACAATCGGAGAAACAAACAAACAAAACTGCAATAATTTTTAAAATTTTTAAAGCATTGCTATTATTTGAAGGTTAACCCTCTTATACCGGTTCACTTAAATCAGTGCTCACAACATTGTTATTGGAGACTCTTACACTGATTTCATCAACACTCACTACAATGTTATTGAAGATTCTTATGTCAATGGTTCCGCGCATTAACAACACTGCTCCAGACCAAACTAAACCTATGGCTACAGCAAGCAGAAACGTACACAAGACTTTGCGGTGTCAAACGTTCATCTTAACAAACACAACATTTACCCTTGGGTACTCTCATCCCAGGGTACCCTCGGGGACTCCCATCCCAGGGTCAATCAATAAATAAATGTACTCACACTCAAGCTGCCTGTAGGGTTCTTGGACCCGTAACCCAGTCTGTTTCAGTGCTTCGTTCTGAATGCCTTCACTACAGCAACACTGAGCCTGTTGGGTTCAGCCTGGGAAGGTCTTTCGTCAGCTGTGCACTCGCTGAAATTGGGCAGAGGTGCCGGTAGCAGGACGGAGTTATCTGGGTCCCTGTTCATTGTGCCAAATGCTAGATTACACTGGTCAACACCAAATTTATTGTCTAAGTTTTCGTAGCTGATTTAGGACAATTTTGATGTGCTGAATCCAAAAATCACATTGGTTTTGCTCAATCAGATCAACTTTTTGAATTATTACCACATGTTGTTTTATATATTTTTGTTTACATGTATGGGTATTTTTGCTTTATATGATGCAAAATTCTTTTTTATGTCTTGAAATTCTCTGAATTTTGAACAATGATGGCATAACATTCAATTTACATGTACTTAACTTTATATAAAGGAAAGTACATGTACAGTACTAAGTACGTTCTAAGTAAGTACAGGTTTTTACTTAGCACCTGATCGAGAGAAACAGATGTCATTTTTTGATTCAGCGGTGCAAAATTGTCTTAAATCTGCTGAAAAAACATAGACAACTTGCAAAAAAAATATTTTTGTAACCCTGTGTTATTTTTCAGCATAATCATTCTGAGTCAAAAAATCAGGCAGAAAATTTAAATGTAAGCAGACTTATTTTCCTCATGGCCGATGAGGGAGAAATACAGAGGCAGAGTACTAAGTCTGACCAGCCATACTCCCGACTCAAATATGCATTGCTCAAGGTTTACAATGCTGTTTTTATCAATGGGAAGATGGAAGACGGAGATTAATGTCCTGCAAGATGTACAGTCTTGTCCTTGAGAGTCCATGAAGCACACAGTCCTTATCCTCTTTTACTCACAGGAAACAGGTAGATAAATACACTCTCAGTCACACAGAACTGAACATGACGAATTGAAAACAGCTGTGTCTTAATGAATATCTGAACACCACACTTACTCATAGACTGGACATCCATTAACAGCTATGTGATTTATAATTGCTAACTCATGCACTCTTATATACAGAATGAAGCTGCCCCAAGGCCATATATAAAATGCACATATGAGAATATAAAAGACATGGTGTGGAGAGTGTGGGAAATGAGGAGGCAGGTTTACGAACAGACGAAGTTTATTAACACTCTCACATCAGTCATACGCAGAAAAAGCATGATACAGCCAAGCACGGTTTCTCCTTAAAAACCCAACAGATCATCTCACATCTGCATGTCATTTCACATCACACTGCATGACATTTAACATCACAAAACATTCCCCTTAAACCCCCGGCTCCTTCTTCTTGCCAACTCCCCATGACGTCCCTGACTATTGTCCTCCTATGTTTAACCACTGTATCCTGACTGAGACGCTGTCTGCTGACTCACCCTAGTCTCTACAATATGCATTTTGTCTCTGCTACACTACCCCCCCGGCCCCCCCAGACAGAGTTTCAGTCCCCACGTCTTTTGGGCTTCAGTCTCCTCCCATATCTGCTGTAACGGGGTCTCTGTGCCGGCTGGGGGCTGCTGGACGTGTGTCTGACTGCGGGTGGGCCATGGCGAGGGGGGGGGCGGAATTCGCTTTGTCCGTGTGGCTGTCCTGGTGAATCATTTGCCTGGGGAGTTCTCAGTGGGGGTCTTCCAAGCTGAGGGGCCCGAGCCAGCAGCACTTGCTCATCCGCCACTACAAAGGCGGACTTAAGTCTCTCTATGCATATTTTCTCCCGACGCCCCCCCCCCCCCCCCCAGTCTAACAAAAAATGCTTGTCCCCTGTTTCCAGCACTCTGAACGGGCCATCATAGGGTGGGCACAATGGAGGGCGGTGGGCATCGTGTCTGACAAACACGAACTCCACGTTCTTCAAAGATTTTGGCACGAAAGCGCGTGGAAAACAGTGGTGGGCCGGGCCGGGCAGCATGCCTGTGTCTGCACTACGCTGCAAATGCTGAGACGGGCAGTTATCCGGCGCGGGATTATCTGGTAAAAATTCCCTGTGCAGCCGCAGTGGCTGAGAAAAAAACAGCTCAGCCAGGGAAGCCTCCAAATCCTCTTTTTGTGTGGAACGCAACCCTAATAAAACCCACGGCAACCGGTCTACCCAATTTGCATCCGTCAACGAAGCCCTGAGTGCTGCTTTCAGTGACCTGTGAAAACGCTCACATAATCCATTTGCCTGAGGGTTGTACGCGGTTGTGTGATGAACTGCGACACCCAGGCTGCGGGCCATCGCGGACCAAAGTTTGGAAACAAACTGAGGGCCCCTATCGGACATGATGTCCAACGGGATTCCAAAATGCGCCACCCATGTTGTCAAAAAAGCGCGCGCCACGTCCACAGACGTGGTTGCCGCCAGCAGGACTGCTTCTGGCCAGCGTGTGGTGCGGTCCACCACTGTCAGAAGGTGCGTGCACCCCTGTGACAGCGGGAGGGGGCCCACGAGGTCCACGTGAACGTGGTCGAATCTTTTAGCCAGTATACTAAATGGCTCCAAAGGAGCCTTTGTGTGTCTGTGCACTTTGGCTCGTTGGCACGCTACGCAGGCTGCCGCCCACTCTTTCACTTGTTTGCGCAGGCCTGGCTGCACAAATTTCGCTCCCACCATTTTGACTGACGCGCACACTCCAGGGTGCGGCAGAGCGTGAACTGACTCAAACACGCGGTGGCGCCATGCGACCGGGACCACCGGGCGCGGGCGTCTGTGGCGACGTCACAGATTAGGGGGGGCTTGCCGTCTTGCAGTACTCTGCTCTCCAGCCTTAACCCTGTTGGTCCAGACTGGAGCGCGTGCACATCCGTATCACTAATCTGCTCTGCGGCCATGGCTGTATAATCTATCCCTACGCAGACCGGGGCCACAACCGCGCGTGAGAGGCAGTCTGCCACCACATTCAGTTTACCCGACACATGCTGAATATCGGTCGTAAACTCCGAGATTGCGGCCAGCTGTCTCTGCTGCCGGCCCGACCATGGTTTCGAAAACTTGGCCATTGTGAACATCAGCGGCTTGTGGTCCACAAACGCGGCGAAGCTGCGCCCTTCCAGCCAGAACTGGAAGTGGCGTATGGCCAGGTGGAGAGCCAGCAACTCTCTGTCGAACACGTTGTATTTATGCTCACTGTAACGCAAAGCCCTGCTGAAAAAAGCGAGCGGCTGCCAAGAACCGGTGACACGTTGCTCCACGATGGCCTCTATGGCCACGTCCGAGGCATCGGTAGTGAGCGCTATCCAGGCCGCCGGGTCTGGGTGTGCCAATAGTGCGGCGTTTGGCAGGGCTGCTTTAACCTCAGAGAATGCCTGCTCTCACTCCGGAGTCCATTCGACTCCATCCGTGGGTTTCCATCTCTTGAGCGCGGCGTACAATGGCTGCATGAGTTGAGCTGCACGGGGGAGGAAATGGTTATAAAAGTTAACCATCCCCAAAAATTCCTGCAGTGCCCTGACCATCTGAGGCCGGGGAAAGTTCGCCACAGCGCGCACTTTGTCAGGCAAGGGTATCACTCCCTCCGGTGAGACATGGGGCCCCAAAAAATCAATCCCCATCACGCCGAACTGGCACTTTGCCGGGTTGATTATTAACCCGTGCTCCTCCAACCTCTGGAAAACCGTCCTGAGGTGGGTTACGTGTTCGTCTTCGGATGCACTGGCTACCAGGATATCATCCAGGTAGACAAACACAAACGGGAGATTGCGCAGCACCGCGTCCATCATGCGCTGGAACGTCTGTGCCGCTCCTTTTAATCCGAATGGCATGCACAGAAACTCGAACAAGCCGAACAGAGTTATTACCGCTGTTTTGGGTATGTTCTCCGCACACATTGGGACCTGGTGGTAACCGTGGACCAGATCTATTTTAGAAAAAATGCGTGCTCCGGCGAGGTGAACGGAAAAATCCTGAATGTGGGGAATCGGGTAGCAGTCGTGTGCTGTGGCATTATTCAACCTGCGGAAATCACCGCATGGTCGCCACGACCCCTCAGCTTTAGGGACCATGTGTAGCGGGGATGCCCATGGGCTGTTCGATCGCCTGATGATGCCCAACCTTTCCAGGTTGGCGAACTCCTCACGCGCTATGGCCAGTTTAGCTGCGTCCAAGTGCCGAGGTCCTGCGAAAACGGGCCACCCGGTGGTGGTGATAAAGTGCTCCACCCCGTGTTTAGCGATGGCCGCCGAAAATGTCGGGACCGTGAGTGCTGGGAACTGAGTGAGCAGTGTGTGGAACTTACCGCCTGGAGCTGTGACGTTGGCTTGTGTTACTGGCCCGGCCCCTCAGGCTGTACAGGGGAAAGAGTCAAAGGACAGTGCATTAACCAGGCGCCTGTTAGCAACATCAACTAGTAAACCATGCGCACACAGAAAATCAGCTCCCAGGATTGGGAAACTCAGTGCTGCTATGACAAAAGTCCACTCATATGTACGGCCGTGTAGGGATAAAGTCAGTGTTCTCTCACCAAAGGTCTTAATGTCCGAGCCGTTTACTGCCACCAGCCCGGGGCCCCTAGGTCCCGCCAGCCGGTCGGCGTAGGTCGGCAGGATGATGCTCTTCTGGGCTGCGGTGTCTATGAGGAACTGTCTCCCTGAGCGCAAGTCCGTCACGTAGAGCAGCTTGTTTTCTTCACCGGCGGTTGCAGCTGCTACCAACTGCCGGCCTTGGCGTTTCCCGAGCGCTTGAAATGGCACGGTGGCGTACATCTGGGTGTGTTCTCTCCCAAGCGGCGGTGGTAGAAGCAGAACGTGTCTCTCTGGCGCTCCTTGGCCCCCGCTGCCGCTACCGTCGGTGGCTCCTCGCCTCCTCTGGTCGTCTCGCTGGGTTTCGACGCCGCCACGTTGACTGTGAGCGCTCTGGTGGTGAGGATGATTCGATCTGCCTCCTGGGCTAGCGCACAGTAGTCACGCGGGGCCAGTAACGGTGAATTGGCCAGAACCACTCTTGCCTCTGTTGGAAGGTTCCGGAGGAAAAGGTGGGCAAACAGAAAATGCCCGTCGTCCGTGCCCATTAACGCCAACATCTTTTCCATCAGATCAACAGCCGAACCATCTCCTAACCTGGAACGCCTCAGGAGCCTCTCTGCTCTCTCACAGTCCGAGAGCCTTGTATCTGTCGTTGGCTGGGGGTTGGTCGAGCAGGCTCGCTATCTGCTGAGCTGTGCGAGCGTCCAGCGCTGCAACCACACAGTAAAACTTGATGTCGTCTGCCGTTATTCCCCGCAGGGCGAACTGGGCCTCAGTGTGGTGGAACCAAGAGCGCGGGTTGTGCTCTTGGTCCGGTAGCTTGACTGAAACCGCGCACGCGTTGCTGGGGGTTCCCGTCCGGGCCGACTCCGGGGTTCTTGCCTCGTGTTCCATAATACGTCCAGGGTCACCAGTGTGGAGAGTGTGGGAAATGAGGAGGCAGGTTTACGAACAGACGAAGTTTATTAACACTCTCACATCAGTCATACGCAGAAAAAGCATGATACAGCCAAGCACGGTTTCTCCTTATAAACCCAACAGATCATCTCACATCTGCATGACATTTCACATCACACTGCATGACATTTAACATCACAAAACATTCCCCTTAAACCCCCGGCTCCTTCTTCTTGCCAACTCCCCATGATGCCCCTGACTATTGTCCTCCTATGTTTAACCACTGCATCCTGACTGAGACGCTGTCTGCTGACTCACCCTAGTCTCTACAATATGCATTTTGTCTCTGCTACAATGGAATAATATAAGAATAACATAAGAATAATATTGAATTTTTCTATCATTTTTTCTATGTGTTTTCCCGGCTTCAGCCAAGTTTGTTTTTTTAGAATTCTCTGTATTTATTATTATTTATTATCGTAGTCATGTTATGTTCTTTATTCTGGCCAGGCTTTGAGTTTAGCTTTGTAGGATTCTTTTGTTTATTACCTCCGCCAGGCCGCAGGCCAGGAGGTTATGTTTTTGCCGGCGTTTGTCTGTCTGTCTGTCTGTTGGTTAGCAAGATAACTCAAAAAGTTTCGGACGGATTTTGATGAAACTTTCAGGCGTTGTTGGAAATGGTACAAGGAAGAACTGATTAAATTTTGGGGATGATCCGGATCACCGTCTGGATCCAGGAATTTTTTAAAGGATTCTTTAACATTGTGAGATAGGGCCATTTTCAACATGTGTGCAGGAGCGATGGAGGGCGCTGGTCGTTGTGTCTGACGAGCACGAACTCCGCGTTCTTCAAAGTTTTAGGCACAAAAGCACGCGGAAAACAGCCAGGCCCGGCAGCGTGCCTGTGTTTGCGCTACGCTGCAAAAGCTGAGATGGGCAGCTGTCCGGCGTGGGATTATTTGGCAGAAATTCCCCGGGCAGCCATAGGGGCTGCGCAAAAACAAGCTCTCTGCCGGGGAAGCTTCCAAATCCTCTTTTGGTGCAGAGCGCAACCCCAATAAAACCCACGGCAACCTGTCTACCCAGTTTGCATCCGTCAGTGAACCCCTGAGTGCTGCTTTCAGTGATCTATGAAAACGCTCGCATAACTCATTGGCCTGTGGGTTGTACGCGGTTGTGCAACGCCCGCAGCCTGGGAGTTTGCAGATGGAGGAGATGGACACAACAGCAACACTTGAGTTTATTACCTCCGCCAAGGAGGTAATGCTTTTACTGCCATTTGTCTGTTTGTCTGTCTGTCTGGCTGTTACCAACATAACTCAAAAAGTTATGAACGGATTTTGACGAAATTTTCAGGAAAGGTGTGTAATGGCACAGGGAACAGATGATTAGATTTTGGTGATGACCTGAGAGTGCATACCTCCACCAAGGGCTTTGTTTGTATTTGTGCAGCAGGATTACACAAAAACTACTGGATGGATTTGGATGAAATTTTCACCAGAGGTGGTTCTTGGCCTAGAGAGGAACCCATTACATTTTGGGAATGATCTGGGAATGCATACCTCAGCCAAGGCTCTTCTCACAGTCTGTCAGCCACAAAACTCCAAAACTAATGGACAGACTTGGATGTAATTTTCACCACAAGTGGCGATAGGCCTACACACAAGCCCATTACATTTTGGAGGTGATCCATGACAAACGGAAGGAGCCTTGGCGGAGGTATGCGCTCTATGAGTGCTTTTCTAGTTATCTTTGTCTTGTCTTTATACCTGTCCTTGGTTGTTATTAATATTAGTATTGTTATTCCTGTCATCATCGGTTTGGGTTTTATATTTTTGAAAGGGTTTTCTGTCCATGCTCAGGGTCTAGTGTGATCTTAGTTTTGTATTATTACCTCCGCCAGGCCGCAGGCCGCAGGAGGTTATGTTTTTGCCGGCGTTTGTCTGTCTGTTTGTCCGTCTGTCTGTTGGTTAGCAAGATAACTCAAAAAGTTTTGGACGGATTTCAATGAAACTTTCAGGCGTTGTTGGAAATGGTACAAGGAAGAACTGATTAAATTTTGGGGATGATCCAGATCACCGTCTGGATCCAGGAATTTTTTAAAGGATTCTTTAACATTGTGAGATAGGGCCATTTTCAACACAGAGGATGCGGAGAATCACCATGCTGCAGCGAGAGAAGAAATGCAGCGACTCAGGCGCTATTGAAGCTCGTTGAGCTTAGTTTTTTTTTTTTTATTATTGATTTTTTTTTCTTATTACCTCCGCCAGGAGGTTGTTTTTTTTTTGTTTTTTTTTTAAAGACGATCTGCTCGATATTGCCAGTCATGCCTCGTTCAAAGTCTAAAAGTGTGAAACACAGAAGGCAACAGAGTGCAGAGTGCATGAGAAAGAAAAAAAGGCAGGGAGATAACACAGACTATGCGGAGAATCACCGTGCTATTGTTAGTCATATGTTTTCATGGTCAAGGAATCTGAAAACGTACACACAAACACTGTATGGGGAGAACTGTGGCCGCCATTACGGAAAATGCCATTTTCGTGAATAACCACTGAACCACTAATCCTATCATTGTCAATCCAATTGCTAGTCATATGTTTTCGTCGTCAAGGAATCTGAAAACGTACACACAAACACTGTATGGGGGGAACTGTGGCGCTTGGCGGAGGTCTGCGCTCTCCGAGTGCTTTTCTACTTTATTCCCTGTGACGTCCTTTGTCCTGTATGTTTCTTATCAATGTTGTGGTCCCGTGGTCATGTCTCTTATGTTTCTGTTTTACCCTTTTTGTTTCAGCAACTCATGTCTTCCACGCCTGTAGCCACTCCCTGCTGTCTCTGATTGCCCCTGATTGTGCCCACCTGTCCTGTGTTTGCTGATTATTACCTGTCTATATACACTACCGTTCAAAAGTTTGGGGTCACCCAGACAATTATTTTGTGTTTTCCATGAAAAGTCACACTTATTTACCACCATGAGTTGTAAAATGAATAGAAAATATAGTCAAGACATTGACAAGGTTAGAAATAATGATTTGTATTTGAAATAATAATTTTTTCCTTCAAACTTTGCTTTCATCAAAGAATCCTCCATTTGCAGCAATTACAGCATTGCAGACCTAACATGATTGCACAAGGGTTTTCTAATCATCCATTAGCCTTCTGACGCAATGAGCAAACACATTGTACCATTAGAACACTGGAGTGATAATTGCTGGAAATGGGCCTCTATACACCTATGTAGATATTGCACCAAAAACCAGACATTTGCAGCTAGAATAGTCATTTACCACATTAGCAATGTATAGAGTGTATTTCTGATTAGTTTAAAGTTATCTTCATTGAAAAAAAGTGCTTTTCTTCCAAAAATAAGGAAATTTGTAAGTGACCCCAAACTTTTGAATGGTAGTGTATGTCTGTGTCATTCCTTGTCAGTGTCGGCATGTCAATATGCTTCTGCCTTGCCTGAATTTATGCTTGTCCTGCTTTCATTCCTTATCGTGCCATTCCAATTTTTTTTGTATTCTTGTTTCTAAACCTCAGTTTTGCCAAGTCTCAGTTTTTGCTTCCAGCCCATGAGCTGTGTCTTTATTTTGTATTTAATAAATCTTTGCAAACCTGAGTTCTGGCGTTTGGATCTAGCCTCTTACCACCACACCATGTGACAAGTACCTTGGACAGAAAAAAAAAAAATAAGAAAAGCAAAAAGAGTGAAATTACTCACCTGATTCTTCTCTCAGCTTAAGAGGACTTCCACAGGTAGGATGAAGTAAGCACATGGTGCAAAGAGGAATCACGTGGGCTTGAAAATAATAAAAATAATAATAATTTCAGCTTGGATGTATGGAGCTGTTTCAGAGGGCTGCTTTATGCATCCAAATAGTCTGATAATTTCTCCTCCTCCTGTGCACTCAGATCCTGCTGAAAGCAGAGAGACAAACATACCCAGCCTTTGTCCTTTATATTAGCCCTGCTGTTAAAACAGGTGACAGTGATGGTCAGATGTTTTCTGATTGGCTGAAAGTGTTTTTATCATTAATAAAATTGGGATATGTAGTTTCTTAGTCTCACATTGAGATAGGTTCATTATTATAAAATTGCTGTTTGAGAAAACTACAATCCGTCAAAGTGTCTAGTGGGAGTGACTGCCTACCGGCCACTGCTGAAATTTACCCACGGTGTTAATGTGAAGCCCTGATTACATGACAGTGTGTGTGTCTGTGTGTGTGTGTGTGTGTGTGAGGGGGGCATGATCGACATTAATCACAAAAAAGTGTGACTAGCATTGATTATACTATGTGTTTGCAATTTTAGTTAAATTAAATGATAACAGTTGTGGAGAGAGGAATAACCAGGCAGAGCGGTGCAGAACAAAGCAGGCTTTATTAATTTCCCTCTCTCACATCATCCAGAATCACAAGCATCAGAAAAAGGGATAGGTCATAAGCACCTCTCCTTTTATAGCCTATGAACCGCTCAGTCACCTGTGGTGCTGCAGTAACATGAAAGACTTTGCAATTCCCATTCTCTTTGTCACTGTTTGCATCAACACACCAACCCCCGCATCAACACACAAACACCCCATGACGATTCCCCTTGTCCTTCCGTCTGAGTGGAAATATACTGACATACTGAGTGGGTCCCCCCCCCCCACCAAAACTCAGACCGAGCCTTAACCCTCATGTCCTTTGGGCTTCAGCCTACGTCCATAGCGGCTGTAACAGGGGGTCTGCGGCTCCGAGGCGCTGCTGTGCTGGTGGGGGGCTCTTGGGGGTGCGTCCGTCTGTGGGGGGACATTGGGAGGGGGGGAAACATTTTTAGCATGCCATTGGGACTGATCTGACGAATCATTTACCTGGGGAGTTCTAAGTGGGGGTCGTCTGCCCCGAGGAGCTCGGGCCAACACCATCTGCTTGTCTGCTAAAACGAAAGCGGGCTTAAGCCTGTCTATCCAGACTGTTTCCCTGCATCCCCCCAAGTCTAACACAAAATGTTTCTCTCCGGGTTCCAGCACTCTGAACGGGCCATCGTAGGGTGGGTGCAAGGGGGTCCGGTGGGCATCGTGCCTGACAAATACGAACGCCGCATCCTTCATGGCCTTTGGCACAAAAACGCGTGGAAAACAGTGGTGAACTGGACCGGGTACCGTCCCTGCCGCTGCGCTATGCAGTGAAAGTGGGGATGGATCAGTGTTCGGCGCAGGGCTGTCCGGCAAAAATTCCCCTGGGAACCACAGCGGCTGGGAAAAAAACAGCTCTGCTGGGGGGGCTGCCAAATCATCCTTCGGTGCTGAACGCAACCCTAATAAAACCCACGGCAACCGGTTCACCCAATTTGCATTCGTAAGTGAAGCCCTGAGCACTGCTTTAAGCGACCTATGGAAACGCTTGCATAACCCATTGGCCTGGGGGTTGTATGTGGTCATGCGATGAAGTGTGACGCCCAGGCTCTGGGCCATCATGGACCAGAGGTCGGAAACAAACTGTGGGCCCTGATCGGACATGATATCCGAAAGGGTGCCAAAACGTGCCACCCATGTCGTCAAAAAAGCGCATGCAACGTCTGCGGATGCGGTGGAAGCTAGCGGGACTGCTTCAGGCCAGTGCGTGGTGCGGTCCACCACTGTCAGGAGGTGCCACGAGGCCCATGTGAACGTGGTCGAACCTCTTACCCAGGATATGGAACTGCTCCAAAGGGGCCTTTGTGTGCCTGTGCACTTTGGCTCGCTGGCACGCTACGCAGGCTGCAGCCCACTCTTTTACCTGTTTGCGCAGGCTCGGCCAGACAAACTTTGCTCCCACCATTTTGACTGACGTGTGCACTCCTGGGTGCGCCAGGGAGTGAACCAACTCAAAAACGCGGTGGTGCCAAGCGCGTGGGACCACCGGGTGCAGGTGGCCAGAGGAGAAGTCACAGATTTGGGGGGGGGGGGCGTCTTGCAGTACTCTACTCTCCAGCCTTAACCCTGTTGGTCCAGACTGGAGCGCGCAAACGTCCGCATCGCCGATCTGCTCAGTGGCCATGGCCGTGTAATCTATCCCCACGTAGACTGGGGCCACTAATGCACGCGAGAGGCAGTCCGCCACCACGTTGAGTTTACCGGCCACATGCTGAATGTCGGTCGTAAACTCCGAGATCGCGGCCAGCTGTCTCTGCTGCCGGTCCGACCATGGTTCCGAAACCTTGGCCATTGCGTACGTTAGTGGCTTGTGGTCCATGAACGCAGTGAAGGTGCGCCCTTCCAGCCAGAACTGGAAGTGGCGTATGGCCAGGTGGAGAGCCAGTAACTTCCTGTCCAACGCGTTGTATTTACGCTCACTGTCGCGCAAAGACCTGCTAAAAAAAGCAAGCGGCTGCCAAGAACCTGTGACGCGCTGCTCCACGACAGCCCCTATGGCCACGTCTGACGCGTCGGTAGTGAGCGCTATCCGAGCCGCTGGGTCCCGGTGCGCCAGCAGTGCGGCGTTCGCCAGGGCTGTTTTAACCTCCGAAAACGCCTGCTCTCGCTTAGGAGTCCAGTTGACTCTGTCCGCCGGTTTCCGTTTCTTAAGCGCGGCGTACAATGGCTGCATGAGCTGGGCTGCACGGGGTAGGAAACGGTTGTAAAAGTTAACCATCCTCAAAAACTCCTGCAGCGCCCTGACCATCTGAGGTCGGGGAAAATCTGCCACTGCGGGCATTTTGTCCAGTAAGGGTATCGCGCCCTCCGGTGAGATGTGGTGGCCCAAAAAATTGATTCCCATCACCCCGAACTGGCACTTTACTGGATTGATTATTAATCCGTGCTCCTCCAACCTCTGGAAAACTGTCCTGAGGTGAGCTACATGTTTGTCCTCGGATGCGCTGGCCACCAGGATATCGTCCAAGTAGATGAACACAAACGGCAGATCACGCAACACCGCATCCATCATGCGTTGGAATGTCTACGCCACGCCTTTCAACCCAAAAGGCATGCGTAAAAACTCAAAAAGACCAAACGGGGTTATTACTGCCGTCTTAGGTATGTCCTCAGCGCGCATCGGGATCTGGTGGTAACCGCAGACCAGGTTTATCTTGGAAAAATTGCGTGCCCCGGTGAGGTGAACGGAAAAATCCTGAATATGGGGGATCAGGTAGCGGTCATGCGCTGTGGCGTTGTTCAGTCTGCGGAAATCTCTGCACGGTCACCATGATCCCTTGGCTTTAGGAACCATATATAGCGGGGATGCCCATGGGCTGTTTGAGCATCTGATGATGCCCAACTTTTCCAAGTTGGCAAACTCCTCACGCGCTATGGCCAGTTTCGCTGCGTCCAGGCACCGAGGTTGTGCGAAAACGGGCGGCCCCGTGGTGGTAATGAAGTGCTCCACCCCATGTTTAGTGACGGTCGCCGAAAACGTTGGGACCGCGAGTGCTGGGAACTGGGTGAGTAGTGTGTGGAACTTACCCCCTGGAGCTGTGACGTTGGCTAGCATTGTGGGCCCGGCTCCTCTAGCTGTACAGGGGAGAGAATCAAAAGACATTGCGTTAATCGGGCATCTGTTAGCCACATCGACTAGTAAACCGTGTGCACACAAAAAATCAGCACCCAAAATGGGGAAGCTGCATGCCGCTATGACGAATGTCTATTGGTATGTACGGCCATGCAAGGATACAGCCAGTGTCCTCTCTCCAAAAGTCTTAATGTCTGAGCTGTTTGCGACCGTCAGCTCGGGGCCGTTAGTTCCCAACAGCCGGTCTGCATAGGACGGTAGGATGAGACTCTTTTGGGAGCCGGAGTCCATGAGAAACCGTCTCCCTGAGCATGAGTCTGTCACATAGAGCAGCTTGTTCGCTTCACCGGTGGTTGCAGCTGCTACCGACTGCCGGCCCTGGCATTTCCTGAGCGCTTGAATGGGCATGGTGGCACGCATCGGTGTGCGTCCTCTCCAAAATGGCGGTGGTAGAAGCAGAGTGTGTCTCTCTGGTGCTTCTTGGCTTCTGCTGCAGCCACCGTCGTTGGCTCCTCGCCCCTGCTGGCCATCTCGCTGGGTTCCGACGCTGCTGCGTTCACTGCGAGGGCTCTGGTGGTGAGGATAATCTGATCTGCCTCTTGCCCTAGCACCCGGTAGTTGCACATGGCCAGCAGCAGCGAATTGGCTAAGACCACCCTGGCCGCAGTTGGGAGGTTCCCTAGGAAAAGGTGGGCAAAGAGGAAATGCCCGTCATCTGTGCCCATCAGCGCCAACATCTTCTCCACTAATTCGACTGCTGACCCGTCTCCCAACTTGGAGAGCGTCAGGAGCCTTTCTGCTCTCTCGCAGTCTGAGAGCATATAGCGCCAGGTCAGCGTGGTTTTGAGAGCCTCGTATTTGTCGTGGGCTGGGGGCCGTTGGAGCAGGCTCGCCACCTGCTGAGTTGTGTGTGCGTCCAGTGCTGCAACCACGTAGTAGTATCTGGTGTCATCTGCCGTTATTCCCCAGAGTGCAAACTGGGCCTCGGTGTGGAGGAACCAAGACTTTGGATCGTGTAGCCAAAAGTCAGAGAGTTTGACCGAAACAGTGCACGCGTTGCCAGCACCTCCAGTCTGGGTCGTCTCCGGGGTGTTCACCTCCAGTTCCATTGTGCGTCAAGGGTCACCGGTGTGGAGAGAGGAATAACCAGGCAGAGCAGTCCAGAACAAAGCAGACTTTATTAATTTCTCTCTCTCACATCATCCAGAATCACAAGCATCAGAAAAAGTGATAGGTCGTAGGCACCTCTCCTTTGATAGCCTACGACCCGAGTGTTCATTATCAAATAATGTGATTTTTAACTTAAAAAAAATCATGTGTTTCCTTTAATTTTAATACATTTTTTATCATAAAAAATGCAGCTTTTGTTTATAAATTGTCATATTAACATATGTAGCCTATTCACCTCACTGAATGTAGTCAGTCTGTCTTTCAGCTGGATCAGTTATTACTGGCACAAAATACTGAAGGGTACTCTGCAATATAGGTCAGTCAGGCAGATATAGGGCTATTGCAGAAAACATCTGGGTAGTGCTAATGATGTGCCTGCCACAGATTATCAGATTATGATGATATTCATGTTAATTAATTTTCCTTCTGACTATAACACCGGCCCATGAGTGAAGCGCCTCACCAGGATATCCTCCCAACTCTCCCTATGGGCCACTCCAGCCTACAATGTGGACATATGGACTGTATCAATGCACAATTTCATTCTGCACACGGCTAGCAAGGAAGGCTAACAGCTAAACTAAGGGTAACATACAGTAACTGCTGTAATATAGTAAGTGGCTGCTAGTAACTTGCTGTATTTCTGCAGTATGTTGAGAATATTCTGGATAGCTGTCATTTTGATGTATTTAAAGCAGGAATGGGGAACTGGCGGCCCATGGCCCGCCCTCATCCACTGCAGCCCAGTCCAATTCCAAAAATTAATTAGTTATTTATATCACATTTGGAACCACATTCTTAAATGCAATTATAGAGTCCACCAGCAGAGGGAGCTCTAATTGAAACCTAGTGCTGCCCTCTGCAAGTGATAGAGCATAGAGCAAGAGTGAGGGAGCCACAGTGTTGCCACACATATGATAATTATTGTATTTGTACGATAGTTTTGTCTTCTGTATCATGTTTGATCAATAATTTCAAAAACCCCATAATGTACGATAATTTGACCTCTTCATTACATGGCTAAGTTAATACATTAGCAAACACAATCAGGATACGGATCCTGCACATACATACTACGCTTGTTTTTAAGGCATCGTCTCACATGCGCGGGCTGCATGGAAAAGAAGACGGAAGACTCGCATTGCGGCAGCAGAGAGGGGCAAACTTCTCCCACCTGCTAGCAGAAAGGCGGCCTCGGATGGAGGTTACTGATGGGATTGACAGTTTACAGAAACATACTGAGTCAAGCTAAAAAGATCCGTTAGAAATAATGTTACATCAAATCACTCAGTACTGTACTGGAGCTGCAATTGTCTACCACTCACTGAACTGAGAGTGGGCTGAACTGAGCAGGCGGGGCTTGTTTGCTGCTCAGGTGGGTGATTCAGCTTGTGATCCCTGGCTTCCAGGACAGTTCCAGTGGGTGATTCAGTACAGTACGTTCACCCATAAAAATTAGAACACTTGATCAAATCGTTCGTGTGCGTCACAGCACTAATGCAGGCACAGCAGACTCAACAAGTAAGCAACATCGCCAGCAGGTTGAGAAATGAATGGGGGGGGGGGAGTAACAGAGCCCAGTTTTAGTGGGTGGTTCAAACCTATTATTGGCATTAGCACTAAAGCTTTCTGTCGCTGCTGCAACATGCAAATATCTGCAAAAATGTCACTGGATTGTGAATCCTCTTCACTGTCTACATGGTCTGGAGGAGGGCAGAGTGGGCTGGCAGAGAGGGGCTTGATTTTGGAGACGTGAAAAGTTGGGTGGATGCGCATAGAGGGCGGCAAGTCCAACTGAATGGTGACGTCATTGATCAACCGCTTCATGGTGAATGGGCCCAGATAGCGAGGGGAGAGTTTCTGGGATTCCGTTTTGAGTGGGATCTGGTTGGTGGACAGCCAGATCCTCTGTCCCACCATGTACTTTGACGCTGGAGCCCATCTGCGGTTCGCGTACTGTTTGTTGCACTCCTCAGAGCGAAGGAGGGCAGCTCTTGTGGCCCTCCACAGACGGCGGCACCGACACGCATGGGCCTCCACGGACAGGACTGCGAGGCCCCTCTCTGCCATGGGCAGCAGAGGTGGTGTGTAGCCCATCGATGCTTCAAAAGGTGTTAGCCCAGTGGAGGAGGAGACCGCCGAGTTATGGGTATATTCCACCCAGGTCAAGTGGGAGCTCCAGGTGGTCGGGTTTGAGGAAGCTACGCACCTTAGGGTGGTCTCCAGAGACTGATTAGCATGCTCACCCTGACCGTTGCTCTGAGGATGATAGCTGGACGTCAAGCTGGCAGTCAAACCCAAGAAGCAACAGAACACCTTCCACACCTGGGAAGTGAATTGGGTCCCCCAGTCCGAGACGATGTCCTTCGGTTTTCCATGCAGCCGGATGACGTGCTGCATAAGCAGATCGGCCGTCTCTGAGGCAGATGGGAGTTTGTGGAGAGGGACCAGGTGGATAGCCTTGGAGAAGCGGTTGACTATGGCAAGTATCACTGTGTTGCCTTGGGATGAAAGGAGGCCCAAGGCAACAAAGACCAAGGCAATATGCGACCACAGGCAACACGGCACCGGGAGGGGATGGAGGAGGCCAGCAGGAGGGGAAGAGTCGGCTTTATTGGCAGAGCAGGCGTGACAGGCCTTCACATACTCCCGCACATCCCTCCCAAGTGTGGGTCACCAAAACACTCTCCACAGCAGATGGATGGTCCTGGATATGCCGGGATGGCAGGCTAAAAAGCTGGTATGTCCCCACTTAAACACCTCTCCATGTAGCGCTGCAGGGACATACAGCCAGTCCGGCGGGCCTCCCTCCGGGACGGATTCCAGTGATTGTGCCTACCGAACCCTCTGCTCTATTTCCCACTGGAGTGTCCCGGCAAAACAGGATGGGGGTAGAATAGTCTCTTGGGGAGATGCAGCAGCTGCGGAGGAGGAGGTGGAGGAGGAGTCGGGAGAAAACTGGCGTGAGAGAGCATCAGCCTTGGTGTTGCGGGACCCTGGGTGGTACGAGATGGATAAATTAAACCTATTAAAGAATAGGGCCCACCAAGCCTGCCGAGAATTCAACTGTCTGGCCGACTGAAGGTATTCTAAATTTTTATGGTCAGTCCAGACAATGACCAGTTGACTAGCTCCCTCCAGCCAGTGTCTCCATTCCTCCAATGCCAGCTTAATGGCCAACAGTTCTTAGTCCCCAACAGCGTAATTCCTCTCAGCTGGCATTAACTGCCGGGAGAAATACGCGCACAGATGGAGCTTCTGGTCAGAGGAGGAGTGCTGGGAGAGGACAGGGCCCACCCTCAACTCAGACGCATCCACCTCGACCACGAACTGCGTCGCGGGATCCACCTGAGTCAGGTCGAGCATGTTGGTGAATAGGCCTTTCAGGGTCACAAAAGCTCGTTCAGCTGCCTCGGCCCACTTGAATGGGCTTTTGGTCGACGTCAACTGCATAAGTGGTTGCACAACCTTGCTGTAGTCTCGGATAAAACGGCGGTAGAAGTTGGCAAAGCCCAGGAAGCATTGGAGGTCCTTCCTGGACTGAGGAGTCGGCCAGTCTACTACTGCCTTGATTTTCGCCGGATCGGCCTTTACCGTGCCCTTGGCGATGATGGACCCCAAAAATGAAGTACAGCGAGTGGAAAATTCGCACTTCTCAGCCTTAACAAAAAGCTGGTTCTCCAGCAACCGTTGCAGGACGGACCGAACGTGGACTATGTGCTCCTCCAGGGTGCGAGAAAAAAATCAAAATGTCATCCAAATAAACAAACACAAACTGGTTCACCATATCTTGTTGGACATCATTAATTAACCGCTGGAAGATGGCAGGGGCGTTGGTCAGCCGGAACAGCATGACCAAATATTCAAAATGGCCCAGTGGTGTTTTAAACGCCATCTTCCACTTGTCCTCCTCATGAATGCGGACTAAATGATATGCATTACGAAGGTTGAGTTTGGTGAAAAAACACATTTAATTAATAAGGGGCAGCGGATAGTTGTCCTTCCGGGTGATTGCGTTAAGCTCATGGTAATCAATACACGGCTGCAGAGACCCGTCCTTCCTCCCTACAAAAAAGAACAACAGACAAATTATGCCGGTGCTCAGGGAGTCTTTAATGTAGGTCTCCATCACCTCCCTCTCCGGCCCAGATAAACTGTAGAGCTGGCTGGATGGTAGCCGCGCGCCTGGGAGGAGATTGATAGCACAATCATAGCCCCGGTGAGGTGGTAAAGATAGGGCCCTAGACTTGCTAAAGACCTCCCCTAAGTCATGATAAACACCGGGAACGGTGCTGAGATCCGCCGGCTCAGCCGAAGGGGAAGAGATTGGGAGCAAAGGTGAGCTTGCAGCCGATCGGAGACAAGATGAGAGACAGAAAGGGCTCCAGGACAAAATGGAGCCCTGACTCCAGTTGAAATGGGGTTATGGGTGCGGAGCCACGGAAACCCCAGGATCATGGTGGGGTTAGATTGGGGTAGGTTGTAAAACTGAATAGTCTTGCAATGATTACCAGACAGAATGACCAAAACGGGCTCCGTCTGTTCGGTAATCACCGCGATGGTGCTGCCCGAAACCGCCGAGACCGACAAATGTGTTGAAACATTCCTGGTGGATATCTGTAATTTACGCACCATGGCCTGCTGGATGAAATTTTGCTCCGCTCCTGAATCAATCAGAGCAGAGGTTTTGAACTTGGGCCCCGGTAACTGGACCTTGACCGGGAGTTCAAAACGATTAGGGGAATTTGGGGAGGACCCTCCCCCCAGCCCCCCCCCCTCCCCACGGTGGCTGGGCCTCCCAGGCCGAATAGGACATTCCGATATTGCGCGGCCAGGGACCCTGCAATAAATGCACTCCCCCACCCTCTTGTGATGCTGGCACTCCCTCTGAGTCAAACGGACCCTCCCGAGGTCCATCAGCTCCGGTAACAATGCTGGTAGCATCAGAGGTTGGGGGGGACCAGACGTGGAGCGAACGGGGAGGCAGCAGTCACCTGCTCCCTCGTACACTCCCTAAACCGATTATCAAGGGCCACTGCCTGCGCAATTATATCATCCAGAGAGGAGGGAGAAGTGCGGATAGCCAGCTCGTCGCGTAGGTGTGTATCCAGGCCCCAGAGGAAGGCGCTGCGTAGGGCAACGTCATTCCATCTGGAGTCGGCCGCAGCGACCCGGAACTCGACGGAGAAGTCAGCTACTGACTGACCTCCCGGCCGAAGTCCCATCAGCTGGCTAACTATGTTTCCTCACTCTCCGAATGGTCGAATGCCTCAGAGAATTGCCACACAAACTGCTGGTATGTGTATAGGGGTCTGTCCAGGCTGCTCAAGATGGACTGTGCCCACTTAAGTGCCCGGTCTTGCAGCAACAAGGTCATGAAATGGATTTTCACCGCATCATTCCTAAACTCCCCTTCCACCTGCTGAAAATAAAGCCGGCAGTGAAGCAGGAGCCCTCTGCACTCTCCTACCTCTCCCCCATAGGGGGCAGACAAAGGAACAGAGATGTTCCTGCAGATGGCAGACACTGCTGGAGCTGCAGGTGCAGGGGGAGAAGCTGCACCAGGAAGCTGACCAAGGTGCTCGGTGATGGTGGCCAATTGCTGGGTTACAATCTCTAACTGCTCAAAAAGAAACATGACCCAGCATCCCGTGGCCTCCCAGCCAGAGTGCTTACTAATCGCTTGTCTGAGCGCTCGCTGAGCCTTAATCCTGGCTGGATTATTCTGTCATGATTCAGAACAGGGTTAGACTCAAACACAAAGCTGCCAGAATGATCACTCAGGCTCGGATAAAAAGTTTCACAAGTTTATTGAAAACACAACAGAAAATAAAAGTGCACAAACTAAAGAAAACGAAACACAAAAACGCCAACTTAAATTTCCAACGAGATAGGTGCCCCCTGGAGCACACGTAGCCTACGGGAGATAGCAGATTGAGACAAAAACACGTCACAGATCCGTTTCTTCCAATGTATGTGGCTTGAATGAGTTAGTTTAAGCTTAGAAAAAAATCAAACAAAATCTTATTGCACGGTAATTTAAAGAAAAGGAATAAAATAAGGAAAAAGTGAACTTTAAAGAAAAGAAAAAGAATTTTTGCAGAGCATGGGGACTCCGGGCCTACTTGAAAATAGGAAAAAAATGGAGAGCAGAGAAGTCTAATCCTTACAGCTTGACTACACCCAAAAAACTGAAACAAAGGAAAAAAATTTTGGGGTGTGGCAGAATTTCACTGTCTTTCATGAAAATTGAGCTGAACCAAGTACATGGAGTTTCGTTTGTTCAGCAGAAGCCATAAACAGCCTAAAAAGGAGATGCAGTGAAGCCTGGAACTCTATTGGTCAGTTAAAGTCCAGCTATGGTCTCCCAAAGACCAGAGAGAGAGGAGGGGTTGAAACGACAAACGACAAACTACTGAGTATGTTTTGGATGTTATTTCAGCTTGTCAAAGGTGAGCTACAATTTTATAATGACAACTTTTCTCACTCCAGTCTTTAGGGGTGCTAGGTTTAAATTTTGGGGTGCTACAGCACCCCTAAAAAAGGCCTAATGCCACCCATGCACTCATCTGTTTCCAGTTAACCTGTTCACTGGTGGAATGTTCCAGAAAGGTGTTTTGAGCATTCCTCAGCTTTCCCAGTCTTTTCTTGCAACTGTCCCATTTTTTTTTTTGGACCATATTGCAGGCATCAAATTCAAAATGAGTGAATATTTGCAAAATAAATAAATAAATAAAGTTTATTAGTTTGAACATTAAATATCTTGTATTTGTAGTGAATTGAATATAGGTTGAAAAGGTTTGCAAATATTGTATTTTGTTTTTATTTACATTTCAGACAATGTCCTAACTTCAGTGGAATTGGGGTTTGAACAAGGGAGTTTAAAGAATAATTACTGAGAGGACAGCAGGTCTAGACTAACAAGGCAGGAATAAAGGGACAAAGAAATGACAGTTGTTGGGACAAGAGTGATTCCTTGAGGAGTTCTGGTTTTCTGGTTTGTTGGTTTGTTGTTGTTGTGTCAACATCCTGCTGTTCCTTGACCCACTCCAGATACACAAATTCTCAAACCTCCTTTATCTGGCCCCACAGCACAACATCTGGACTTCCCCACAAGCAAAAGCATAAGTTGCTCTCTCAACTGGCAGGGACTCACATGAAGTAAATTGAAAGCAGGCCTGCACAGCAAAACTGGATTTCAATACAAATAGAACAATAAAACTTTTTACTGAAGCAATTACATGGAAAGTTTTTTTTTCTTCAGTTTTTGTTCATTTCATGCTTAGATCTTTGGAAAGTTATTAGAGAATATCACTTGGAAGAACAGATGCTTTGTACTTTCACAGGTGTGGCAATAAATTTATTTTACATGTTGCCAGTTATTCAAGAAAAACAATTTCTACAATTCATCTAAGTGGGACAAATCAAATATACCCCAAAGTGTAATGTTAGACTTTATATGGATGGAAGAAAAGCTGCAGAAAGTTTGTTTTCTGTTCTGCATGCTTTCTGAGGCACTATAATAAACCATGTGCTGTATTATAATGATGGTCAGTCAGTTTATGGGCGTTTCCATGTTCATTTCCTTATCACAACAGCACAGAAACGAACTTTCATGATGCAAAGAGGCCAGTCTAATCATTCAAGGTGTGTTTTGGATAATCCAATCCAAAGCGCTCCTTCCCGTTCCTTTAATGCAAAGAGGAGCATTATCTAAAGTGAACTCTGATCATGACGGTTTGAGACGGGTTTTGCACTGACCAAAGCCCGTACATGTCAGCCAAAATGTACGCAATAGTAATGCTGGTTGGTAATAAGGAAGACATCAATCACAGTTGATGCCCAGTTAGTTATTTTAGAGAGAACAAACAGAGGAAGAATGCTGGGCTGAAAAATCATCTGAATGGTTTAATGTAGTGCACACTTCATGTAGTGTAGAACTTCAGGAAAAGAGGATGATGCCTGTGCAAACTTTCATTAACTTACAGTAATGATGGCGTGGAAGTCGTTCCCAGCCCGTGGAAAAATGGATCCCCACGAGATCCATCTTTTGCCAACAGAGGGTCTCCCCCATCTTGTCTGCCGAGGTTTGCAGCTCTCTGTTGCAGTCCCTTCCGAGTGAGAGGGAAAAAGATGATCTGGCACGGCTTCCCGTCCACCGCCTTCCCCTGCCACGATGCAAGCCTGCTCTCGGCGACCTCTGCCAGGGGCAGACGGGTGGCAGTCAGGGAGCTTGCTGGGGCGGGCGGCCGAGGCAGATGTGGATGCATCTCCTTTCTCTTTGGGGAGTTACAATGAAAAGTAAAATGCTGCACACTTCTTGTTCATTCATTTATTCCCCTAAAAATAAACACATTAATGCCTACACTTCAGCTCATCCTCTGGTGGTTTTCTTAGCTGTTTATCTTGGCCGTATTTCCCATAGTCATCTTGACAAATAAAACATTTTTGCCAATTTACATTACTTGCTAGTTGTCTTTTTTACACTGTAGGTTTACAACTCCCTCTGGCTCCATGTTGGCTTGTCTGAAAGGGAGATTAGGCAGATTATGTAATATGCCACTGTGCAGAAAACACATTTTTAAGATGTATTCCCTAATGGTAAGTAGGCTAGGCTAGTTTATGAAAGTAAAGTAACCTAGCTAGCCATCTGAGAGGTTTAGCTAGTTGTGATGTGAAACAGTTTAGCCTACATTTTTCTGGCAACATTTGGTGGTAATGCCTGAGGTAAATGTTTTTGATTGTAGACAAACTTGTATCTGTTGTTTGAAATTCAACACTATGGAGTTTTGTTCAGTCTGTTGACACCTGCAGTGATCATCTTCATTGGACCTGCTGCTAATGCCAAATCACGGTTGTGCTGACACAACAGTGCCCCCTGTGGTGTGATATGCTTTGGGTATTTATTGATTATTATTTTTAAGATGATGCTTGCACATAAGTTGGAGTACATTGCACATTTGCTTATTATTGATTATCTGCTTATTATTAATTACAGGAGGAGGTTTAGAAGTTTAAAGAAGCACTTTGAGAAAAAAAAAATCAGATTTTACCACTTTTAAAAATACAGTGATAAAAAGACCAAAAAATGTTTTTTCTCAGCCGACAACCTCACTAGAACAAATGTCAAGGGGTCAGATATTAATACTGGATAGGTTGTCCTCTTGTACTCAGAAGTGTCACCCAAAGATGCAATATCAGATTTGGCTCCTTGACTATAACCCACCCACCCCCTTTAAATTTATGGCTCTGCCTTTACTCTCTTTGTCTTTTTTCTTTCCAAAGTCATCCTACAGACTACCATTCAATGCTCTCTAGCTACATTCTCCACTGACACCACCTTGCACTCTGCAATCTGTTTCAGATTTCTCCTTCTGCATAAGGTATAGTCCATCTGTGTACACCTTTCCCCACTCTTGCAGGTTACCCGATGTTCCTTCATCCATCTTCTTCGGCTTAATCCTTTTCGGGTCGCAGGGGGGGGCTGGAGCCTATCCCAGTATCTTTGGGCGAGAGGCAGGGTACACCCTGGACAGATCGCCAGCCCATCGCAGGGCCAACACAGAGAAACAGACAACCATTCACACTCACAGTCATATCTAAGGACAATTTAGCATCCCCAGTTGATGCCAATTAACCTAACTTGCATGTTTTTTGGCATGTGGGTGGAAACCGGAGAAATCCCGGAGTAAACCCACGCAGACACGGGGAGAGCATGCAAACTCCACACAGATCACTGTTGGTCAGCGGCTGGGATCGAACCCAGGATCCCCCAGCCAAAGGTGAGTTGCTGTGCTGCCGCAGTGCTAACCACTCCACCACCGTGCTGCCCCCCGATGTTCCTCTCACCTCTTAAAATATGTGTTTACCACAGCCATTTCCATCCTTTAAGCAAAATTCACAACCATCTGTCCTTCCACATTTCTCTCCTTAAGATACCTACACGTATACTGTACCTAGAAAGCATCTCCTCATCTCTTCTCTTCGCCTACATGCCCACTAAAGTCTTCTCCAATCACCACCTCTGGGAACTCTCTAACACCTCTTCCAGCTTACTCCAGAATTGCTCTTTCCCTACAACCCAAGAGCCAACTTATGAAGCATACTCTATGTGCTGACAACATTCAGCATCACACCTTCAAATTCAAGCTTCAAACTCATGATCCTGTCTGACTCCCTCTTCAACCCCTGAACACACTTCACATATTCTTCCTTTTAGATTACCCCTACTCCATTTCTCTTCCTATCTACACCATGGTAGAACAATTTCAAACCACCTCCAACGCACCTGACCTTGCTTCCCTTCCACCTGGTTTCTTGTACACACATTGGGCCTCATTTATGAAACGTTCGTAAATCTGTGAGTAGATTTGCCGTCACCTCAGTACTCGACCCCAATTCCAGTAAGATGGGACATTGTGTAAAACTTAAATAAATTAAAAAAATAGAGTGATTTAAAAATCATTTTCAATCTATATTCAATTGAATACACAAAGACAGAATAAAAACTAAGAGGATGCTTCTTCTATTGGGGAGATGAATTTCATTTTTTACAAGATTAATGTGAGAGATGACAGAAAAATGAAAAGAAACTTGGTTTAACAATGACAAATGTTCTTGTCTTAATCCTAATGATCTGTTATCCATTGTGCACTCTATACCACAGTCTTTGTATGAAAAGTGCTATATAAATAAAGCTTTGATTGATTAATTGATCTGATCTGACAACACATCTGCAAATCTGGTCAAGTTTGAAGTAAAGCCTGATAATCTGCCAAATGGGTGTGTGTCAAAAGGTATGACCTCCACACACTACACTATTTGAAGACTGAAAATAACCAGGATGAGATTCTTTGGTGGAACTGGATAATTAAATAATGTGCAAATCAATTTGTTATGCATTGCATTGATGCTCAATTTATTTAAAACCAAGAAAACAAAAAGGACCCCTGCTGCTTTAATCAATTTGAAATATTATAACTGTAAGAAAAATTAAAACAAAACACCATTTGATATTGTGAGTGAGACTCATTTTTCCTCTTTTCCCTTTTCATACAAATGTTTACATACAGTATAATGCAAATAAAAACTGATTGAAATGTGTTGCCACCTCACACATGCACATAAACACACACTGGTACCTGAGAGATAACAGATGCAGATTAGATATCAAGAGGTACACAAAATTCCACACTGGCAACACAGAGCAGTGTCCCTGCAGGACAGGCAGCCAGATGGCAGAACATCTGCTCCAGTCTTGCCCACTGCATGAAGCTGTCAGAGAGAGGACCTGAGGGGTATTGCATAAAAGTAGAATTAAAAAATCTAGGCTAACTGGATGACCAGAGTGGTGGCCTAGTTGTAGAGCACCTGCCCCACAGCTGGGAGGTCGTGGGTTCAAGCCCTAAGCCCTATGCTCTCCGTATCTCCTCCATCTATTCCTGAGTGTCCGTCGGTACCTAAACAGACCTGTCGGACGGTGGAGGAGCCGGTGGCCCTGGAGAACCCAGCTCCAGAGCCTGCATGGAGCCAACCCCCAGCTTCCTCACCGGATCAGTCACCAGCATTGGAGTCTTTGCCCTGGAGGCACTAGGACTGCTGTTTCCATCATGCCTGCTGCAGAGGCCACTGCAGTAAAGTGGGAGCCAGAGCTGGACCTCCTAGAGGCCGGGCCCGAGACATCATCGCCAGGATCGATGGAGTCCTGGACAGCGGTGGAGCTTGCGCTCAGGCAAGTAATCTCTCTTGTGTTTCTTATGTCTGTTTTGGAGAGATCTTGCCTGGCTCTTGGTGAAGAGAGTCGGATGCAGCTCTCAGTGGCATCTGAACTCACTTTGCTGGGCTCTGCCACTGCCGGCAACCCTAACCACATCTCTTCTCCTGTTATTCCTGAGCCTTCTCCTAGGGTCACCGGAGAGGATCCTCCATCACCAGGGGTCTCTGTGGGTCCAATTCAACCAGCGGATGATGCCGTGGGTCCAGCCTTCCTTGCTGAGGTCATCCCGGATCCAGCTCCTCCCCTGCCCGAGGCTGTCATGTGGGTCTTTGTGGGTGCTGCGTCCAGGTCGGGGACCCTCGTGGATACTGTGCCCCAGTGTTAGCCCGACGTGGGTACTGCGCTCCCGCATGGACCCGTCATGGACACTACACTCCAGCCTGGGTTCCACCGAGGGTGCAGCGTTGGCCCAGTCGGGGTCCACTGAGGGTGCAACACAGGCCCAGCCGGGGCTCACCTCGGGAGCAACTCTGTCCCAGGCCGGGACCACCGCTAGTGCAACTCTGTCCCAGGCCAGGTCCACCACGGGTGCAGCACTGGCCCAGTCGGGGTCAACCGAGGGTGCAACGTTGGCCCAGTCGGGGCCCACCGAGAGTGCTGCAATACTCCAGCCCGAGGTCATCGAGGATGCTGCCGGCCAACCTGAGGATGTTGAGACCCCTTCTCCCCTGCCAGACATCGTTTGGGTTCCTCTTTTTCCTCTGCCAGACACCGTTGTGGTCCCCCTTCCTTCCCTTCCAGACGTCATCGTGGTTCCTCTTCCTCCTCTGCCTGATGATGTCATGGTTCCCCCCCCGCTTTCCATCCTTGGGCCTTCCTGTTGGGCAACCACCTCCGGGGTCATCCCTGCTGCCCTAGTGGCTAAAGCACTCTGGCTGGCCGCCTGAGAGACTGAGCCTTTGGGTCAGGTGGCCCATTTTCTCCGGCAGGCCGCCGGACTCTGTTCATCGGGCCATTTGGATGGTCTGGGACTTCGGCCGGCCACCCCAACTCTGGTGCCCTGGGACTGTGGGGGTTTTTGGGGTCTGACTGAGCGCAGGTGTAGGTGATGTATTGTGTTGTTTTTACCCTCCTTATCCTGTTCCCCCTTCCTCCCACCAGGGATAGTTTTGATTGTATTTCCTCTCGGGGGGGGGGGGGGGTCTTTTTGGGGTGTCTGGATTCCACCCCTTGAGGGAGGGGCTCTGTCATGTTTTGAGCTCAGACCTTTACTTTGTGTCAGTATTATTTATCTGTAAATTCCGTGTCTGGTTATTTTCTGTATTTGTGTTGTGGTTTACCTTTTGCTGCTTGACAGAGTTCTGCTTTCTTCCCTCTTACTCACCCACCAACTGACTGCTGTGCTTCAGGTGTCCTCAGCTGCAATCAGTTGGTAATTAGGTCATCCTGCCACTTGCACCTGCAGCTCGTTAGTGCCCCACTAAATATTTGTCTGCTGCACTCTCCTCCAGTGCAGCAGCCAACCATGATGTTAGACTGTTCTCCTGCTCCTGGGGCAGTCTCCCCCTCCTGATCCTCCTGGGTCTTCTCTGCCCAGGAGACACTCATCAGTGTAAGTTTTTTGTGTTGCCTTTTTGTATGTCTGCACAGTTATTTTTTGGACTCTTATTGTTTTTTCTGTAAATAAATGTTCCTCACTGCAGTCAAGAGCTTGAGTTTGTCTTTTGCCCTGGAGGGGTGTTTCTTGACACTGTCAAGCTGGTGAGGTTTAAAGGCCATGTATAACTGGAGGTCATCCACATAAAAATGATAACAAATGTCATTAAAAGATTGAATAATATATGCTAAAGGGATTACATAAAGGAAAATAATAATGGACCCAGGATTGAACCTTGGGGAACCCCACAAATCAGAGAGGCTGTGGAAGAATAAAACTCACCCATTCTGACAGAAAAAGTCCTCTCAGAAAGACATGAATAAAACCAATCTAATGCAGAACCAGATATACCTGCCAGATGCTTTAGCCTATTAATTAAAATGTTGTGATCGACAGTGTCAAATACTGCACTTAGATCAAGCAATATAAGAACAGAACAATCCCCACGATCAGATGCCATTAAAGATAAGATAAGCCTTTATTAGTCCCACAATGGGGAAATTCCAGGATTGCAACAGCACAGGAATAGCAACACTCAGAGCAACAATCAGAAGGCAAGAGAAAAACAAGAGCAGTGAGTATACATATGTACATATAAATATAAATATATACAGTGGGGCAAAAAGTATTTAGTCAGCCACCAATTGTGCAAGTTCTCCCACTTAAAAGATGAGAGAGGTCTCCAATTTTCATCATAGGTATGCCTCAACTATGAGAGACAAAATGAGAAAAAAAAATCCAGAAAATCACATTGAAGGATTTTTAATGAATTAATTGGTAAATTAGAGGTCTTCAACTCCCACCTCCGGAAGAACTTCAACCACATTCCGAGGGAGTCTGGAGACATGGAGTCTGAATGGGCCATGTTCTCCACCTCTGTTGTTGAAGCGGCGGCACAGAGCTGCGGCCGCAAGGTGGTCGGTGCATCTCGTGGTGGCAACCCCCGAACCAAGTGGTGGACACCAGTGGTGAGGGGGGCCATTAAGCTGAAGAAGGAGTCCTATCAAGCTTGGTTGGCTTGTGGGACTCCTGAAGCAGCTGAGGTGTACTGGCAGGCCAAGCAGAGTGCAGCTCAGGTGGTTGCTGAAGTAAAAACCCGGGTATGGGAGGAGTTCGGTGAGGCCATGGAACAAGACTTTCGGTCGGCTTCAAAGAGATTCTGGCAAACTGTTCGGCGGCTCAGGAGGGGAAAGCAGCTCCCCGTCCACACTGTGTATGGTGCGGATGGGACACTGTTGACTTCAACTGGGGATATCGTCGGGCGGTGGAAGGAATACTTCGAGGATCTCCTCAATCCCACTGATACGCCTTCCACAGAGGAAGCAGGGTTTGGGGACGAGGGGGATGACTCGCCTATCACAGGGGCTGAGGTCGCCAAGGTGGTTAAAAATCTCCTTGGTGGCCGAGCCCCGGGGGTGGACGAGATTCGCCCCGAGTACATGAAGGCCCTGGATGTTGTTGGGTTGTCATGGTTGACACGCCTCTGCAACATTGCGTGGAGGTCAGGGGCAGTGCCTTTGGCATGGCAAACCGGGGTGGTGGTTCCTCTCTTCAAAAAAGGGGACCGGAGGGTGTGCTCCAACTTTAGAGGGATCACACTCCTCAGCCTCCCTGGGAAGGTCTATGCCAAGGTACTGGAGAGGAGAGTCCGGCCGTTGGTCGAACCTCGGATTCAGGAGGAGCAATGTGGTTTTCGTCCTTGCCGTGGCACATCGGACCAGCTCTTTACCCTCTCGAGAATTCTTGAGGGTTCGTGGGAGTTTGCCCAACCAGTTTACATGTGTTTTGTGGATTTGGAGAAGGCATTTGACCGCGTCCCTCGTGGATTTTTGTGGGGGGTGCTTCGGGAGTATGGGGTATCGGGCTTGTTGTTACGAGCTATTCGGTCTCTGTACGACCGTTGTGAGAGTTTGGTTCATATTGCCAACACTCGGTCGGAGTCATTCCCAGTGAGAGTGGGACTCCGCCAGGGCTGCCATTTGTCACCGATCCTGTTCATAATTTTTATGGACAGGATTTCTAGGCGCAGCCAGGGAATGGAGGGTGTCATGCTTGGTGACCACAGGATCTCATCTCTGTTGTTTGCAGATGATGTTGTCCTGTTGGCTTCATCCAGCAATGACCTACAGCTCTTGCTGGGACGGTTTGCCGCTGAGTGTGAAGCGGCTGGGATGAGAATCAGCACCTCCAAGTCCGAGTCCATGGTCCTCAGCCGGAAAAAGGTGGATTGTCCTCTCCGGGTTGGGGACAGGCTCCTGCCCCAAGTGGAGGAGTTTAAGTATCTTGGGGTCTTGTTCACGAGTGAGGGGAAAATGGAGCGAGAGATCGACAGACGGATTGGAGCAGCATCTGCAGTGATGCGGACGTTGTACCGGTCTGTTGTGGTGAAGAGGGAGCTTAGTTCTAAGGCAAAGCTGTCGATTTACCAGTCAATCTACGTTCCTACTCTCACCTATGGTCACGAGCTTTGGGTAATGACCGAAAGAACAAGATCGCGGATACAAGCGGCTGAAATGAGCTTTCTCCGTAGGATTGCTGGACTCACCCTCAGAGATTGGGTGAGGAGCTCAGTCATCCAGGAGAGGCTCAGAGTAGAACCACTGCTCCTCCACATTGAAAGGAGTCAGTTGAGGTGGTATGGGCATCTGATTAGGATGCCTCGTGGACGCCTCCCACTTGAGGTGTTTCAGGCACGTCCCACTGGGAGGAGACCCCGGGGCAGACCCAGGACTCGGTGGAGAGACTATGTCTCCCAGCTGGTCTGGGAACGCCTTGGTATCCCCTCTGAAGAGCTGGAGCAGGTGGCTGGGGAGAGGGAAGTCTGGGCTTCTCTGCATGAACTGCTGCCTCCGCGACCCGGACCTCCGGAAAAGCGGTAGAAGATGGATGGATGGATGGATGGAATTGGTAAATTCCTCAGTAAAATAAGTATTTGGTCACTTACAAACAAGCAAGATTTCTGGCTCTCACAGACCTGTAACTTCTTCTTTAAGAGGCTCCTCTGTCCTCCCCTCGTTACCTGTATTAATGGCACCTGTTTGAACTTGCTATCAGTATAAAAGACACCTGTCCACAACCTCAAACAGTCAGACTCCAAACTCCACTATGGCCAAGACCAAAGAGCTGTCAATGGACACCAGAAACAAAATTGTAGACCTGCACCAGGCTGGGAAGACTGAATCTGCAATAGGTAAGCAGCTTGGTGTGAAGAAATCAACTGTGGGAGCAATTATTAGAAAATGGAAGACATGCAAGACCACTGATAATCTCCCGCGATCTGGGGCTCCACACAAGATCTCACCCCGTGGGGTCAAAATTATCACGACAACGGTGAGCAAAAATCCCAGAACCACATGGGGGGACCTAGTGAATGACCTGCAGAGAGCTGGGACCAAAGTAACAAAGGCTACCATCAGTAACACACTACGCTGCCAGGGACTCAAATCCTGCAGTGCCAGACGTGTCCCCCTGCTTAAGCCAGTACATGTCCAGGCCTGTCTGAAGTTTGCTAGAGAGCATTTGGATGATCCAGAAGAGGATTGGGAGAATGTCATATGGTCAGATGAAACCAAAATAGAGCTTTATTGTAAAAACTCAACTTGTCGTGTTTGGAGGAGAAAGAACACCATACCTACTGTGAAGCATGGGGGTGGAAACATCATGCTTTGGGGCTGTTTTTCTGCAAAGGGACCAGGACGACTGATCCGTGTAATGGAAAGAATGAATGGGGCCATGTATCGTGAGATTTTGAGTGAAAACCTCCTTCCACCAGCAAGGGCATTGAAGATGAAACGTGGCTGGATCTTTCAGCATGACAATGATCCCAAACACACCACCCGGGCAACGAAGGAGTGGCTTCGTAAGAAGCATTTCAAGGTCGTGGAGTGGCCTAGCCAGTCTCCAGATCTCAGCCCCATAGAAAATCTTTGGAGGGAGTTGAAAGTCTGTGTTGCCCAGCGACAGCCCCAAAACATCACTGCTCTAGAGGAGATCTGCATGGAGGAATGGGCCAAAATACCAGCAACAGTGTGTGAAAACCTTGTGAAGACTTACAGAAAACATTTGACCTCTGTCATTGCTAACAAAGGGTATATAACAAAGTATTGAGATGAACTTTTGTTATTGACCAAATACTTATTTTACCGAGGAATTTATCAATTAATTCATTAAAAATCCTTCAGTGTGATTTTCTGGATTTTTTTTTCTCATTTTGTCTCTCATAGTTGAGGTATACCTATGATGAAAATTGGAGACCTCTCTCATCTTTTAAGTGGGAGAACTTGCACAATTGGTGGCTGACTAAATACTTTTTTACCCCACTGTATATAGACACACAGTGCGGAGCATTGTAGCTAGATGGAATAAATATATAAACATATAAACACACAGTGCAGAGCATTGTAGCTAGATGGAATAAATATATGAGCATATAAACACACAGTGTGGAGTATTGTAGCTAGATGGAATGAATATGTGAATATATAAACACACACAGTGCGGAGCATTGTAGCTAGATGGAATAAATATGTAGATATATAAACACATACAGTGTGGAGCAGTCTCAGTAGAGTTCAGTTTCTGAAAGCCAGACTGAAAAGGACTGCAGATCTTTAATTTACATAATAAAATTCTGAGCTGATTCCTCAACCTTTTCTAATCGTCGTCGGCCTCCGTCGGTCTATGATGACCATGGAAGAGAATCCTAAACGTCTACTCTGCTGGAACAGCACCGCCTGTGGCTGAACAGGCCGATGCGCGAATGACAGTCCCTGTCACACAGGTCACACTTGTGGGTGGTCTCCGTGCTGCTGGGTCTGTGGCGGTTCTTCCTGCGGGTCCTTTTTTCATCTGCTGCAGCAGTCAGTCTCTCTTCACCCGCCTTGAGCTGTCTGGTCAGGGTGCCTCTCCATTTGGAGCGGTCCGTTGCAAGGTCCTCCCAGCGCTCTGTGTTGATATCCAGGGCCTTCATGTCTCTCTTGCAGACGTCTCTAAAGCGCAGCTGTGGGCGGCCAACGTCTCTCCTGCCAGTTGCCAGTTCTCCATAGAGGACGTCTTTGGGGATTCTGCCATCCTCCATACGGTGAACGTGGCCTAGCCAGCGGAGCCTGCGCTGCCTGAGTAGAGTGAACATGGAGGGAAGGCCGGCGCGGGACAGAACTTCTGTTTTGGGCACTTTGTCCTGCCAGGATATGTCCAGGATGTGGCGAATGCAGCGCAAGTGGAAGGAGTTCAGTCTCTTTTCCTGCCGGGCGTATGTTGTCCACGTCTCACTCCCATAGAGCAGTGTGCTGATGACGCAGGCGTTGTACACTGCCATTTTCGTCTTGACAGAGAGTTTGGGATTCTCCCACACTCGTGTGGTGAGGCAAGCGAGTGTGAAGGCTGATTTTCCAATCCTCTTGTTGATCTCTGTATCAAGGGAGAGGTTGTTGCTGATCGTGGACCCCAGGTACGTGAACTGATTCACGACCTCCAGCTTGTAGTCATCAATGGTGATGGTTGGTGGTGCTTCCGTGCCTTGCGCCAAGACGTTAGTCTTCTTCAGGCTGATGGTAAGCCCGAAGTCCTTGCATGCCTGGGAGAAGCGGTCCATCAGGGTCTGAAGCTCCTGCTGTGTGTGGGTTGTGACTGCAGCGTCGTCTGCGAACAGCATGTCTCTGATTAGAGACTCGCGTACTTTGGTTCTGGCTTTCAGGCGGGCGAGGTTGAAAAGCCTGCCGTCAGATCTTGTGTGCAGGTAGATTCCCTCTGTTGCTGTGCTGAAGGCATGCCTCAGGAGCATAGCAAAGAAAATCCCAAAGAGGATTGGCGCAAGTACACAGCCCTGTTTCACTCCGCTGCGTATTTTGAATGGCTCTGAGATGTTGCCATCGTGCTGCACTATCCCCTGCATGTTGATGTGAAACGATTCGATGAGGCTTTGCAACTTTGGTGGGCATCCTATCTTTGGCAGGATCTTGAAAAGGCCCTCTCTGCTGACCAGATCGAATGCTTTGGTGAGGTCGATGAAGGCGACGTACAGAGCCATGTTCTGTTCTCTGCATTTCTCCTGGAGCTGGCGGATGGACAATATCATGTCTACCGTCGATCGCTCAGCGCGGAAGCCACACTGAGACTCGGGGTAGACACGTTCGGCAAGCTTCTGTAGACGAACGAGAACAACTCGTGCGTAGACTTTGCCAACAACGCTGAGGAGGGAAATGCCCCTGTAGCTGTTGCAGTCGCTTCTCTCCCCTTTGTTTTTGTAGAGGGTGATGATCTTGGCGTCCCTCATGTCCTGTGGTATGGCACCTTCCTTCCAACACTGGCAGAGGACGTCATGCAATGGCAGCAGTAGGGCGGTCTTGCAGTGCTTGATCAGGTCAGGGGGTATGCCGTCGTTGCCGGGTGCCTTGCCAGCGGCCAAGCTATCAATGGCCTTACTGAGTTCGTCGATGGTTGGCTCGGCGTCAAGTTCATCCATGGATGGCAGGCAGTCGATGGCATCAAGGGCTGACGGTGTCACGGTCTTCTGTCTAGAGTAGAGGTCGGAGTAGTGTTCCACCCATCTCTCCATCTGCTTGTTCTTCTCTGTGATCATCTCCCCAGTGGAAGATTTGAGGGGGGCCGTCTTGCTCTGAGCCGGACCAAGTGCTTTCTTGATGCCATCGTACATACCACGGATGTTCCCTGTTATGGCAGCGGTTTGAATGTCTTGGCTGAGCTGAGTCCAGTACTCGTTGGCACAGCGCCGAGCAGTCTGCTGAACTTTGCTTCTCGCAGCCCTGAGAATCTGGAGATTCTTCTCGTTTGGGTACTTCTTGTACTCAGCAAGTGCTGAGCGCTTGGCTTCAATGACGGGGGTCATCTCGGTCAACTTGGCATCAAACCAGTCCTGTGACTTCGAGGTCTTCCTCCCAAAGGTAGCCAAGGCTGTGCGGTAGATGGTGTTTCGCAGCTCTTCCCACTTCTGCTTTGCAGATTCTCCTCCTTGTGGTACACCAAGTTCCTTCTCAAAGGTGAAGGCAAACTGCTCAACAAGTTCTGGTTGGGCCATCTTGCTGATGTCAATCCGTGCCTTTCCAGGTTGTCTAGCACGATGGAATTTCTTCAGCTGCAGCTTGACCTTGCAACACACCAATGAATGGTCTGTGTCGCAATCTGCACTCTGGAACGAACGGGTGATTAGCATGTTCTTCAGTGAGGTCCGCCTGGTCAGGATCAAGTCTAGCTGGTGCCAGTGCTTTGAGCGCGGATGTTGCCAGGAAACCTTGTGTTGGGGCTTGGTCTTGAAGAACGAGTTTGTGATGCACAGATCGTGATATGTGCAGAACTCGAGCAGCCGCTGTCCATTGTCGTTCATTCTGCCCACGCCAAAAGGTCCAAGACAGGAGGGCCAGGAGTCGTGGTCAGCACCCACTCTGGCATTGAAGTCTCCAAGGAGAATGAGTTGTTCAGAGTTGGGGATGATCCTGACAGTTGTTGCGAGATTCTCGTAGAACTCGTCTTTTGCCTCTGGTGTGGCTGTCTGTGTTGGGGCATACACACTGACGAGGGTGACTGGGCCTTGAGTGGTGTTCAGGCGGAGGGTGAGGAGTCGTGCAGAGCCAGTGCTGCCCAGTTCCACCATCTTCAGCAAAGTGTTCTTCACTGCGAAGCCCACTCCGTGTTCCCTGTGTTCGTCACTGCCCTTTCCCTGCCAGTAGAACGTGTAGTCCTTCTCTCTCAGTGTGCCTGCATCAGCTAACCGTGTTTCCTGGAGAGTGGCGATATCCACTCCCAGTCTCTTCAGCTCATTATTGATGATGGCAGTCTTCCTGGTGTCGTTGATGTCCTTGAGGTTAGCAGCGAATCCTGTCATCATAGTGCGGACGTTCCAAGTTCCCCGTTTTAGAGTTGGTCTCTTTTGTTTTATTGTCTTGCCTGGTGCGAAGGTTCTCAGCCTGCTGTTTGGATTTCTCCTTATCCCCCATGCACCCAATGAGGAAAGCAAGCTGTGGCGGGACAACACCTTATTGGCTGGGGGCTGCCCAGCTTGAGGCGGGCGGTAGCTGTCCAGTGAGATCTGATGATCCCTCCCACCGTCGGGAACAACCCCTGGCGCCACGCTCTACGCCAATTGAGCAGTGGCTTATAACCGGTAACTGTCATTCCCCGTGTTTTGTCTACGCCAAAGGCGAAGCTGGAGTGTCCTCTCCAGTGATCCGGTGTTCTGCCTTCCAGCGTTGGGCATTGGTAGGATTCAAGCCTGGGCAGGAAGATATGGAGGACAAGATGTTGCCCATGCAGCATGTCCCCCCTCTCCACGTCACTGATGAATCCAAAGGAACAGCAGGGCTGCTACAGTTTGGCACCAGCGCCGTTGCAGGAGCTGCCAGAACGATGTTGCGCACAACATAGAACTGCCGTAGGGGCTCCGACTCCGGATTTTTCCTCAGGGTTGACTCCCGAAGCCTTTCCCGTGACCGGGTATGCCGCAAGGCAGCAGAGGTTTGAAATCAGGGTTTACCTTCCCCTAGATGGGCTACCTTCCCAGGTTGACGAGCCACCATCTACCCGAAGCATCTGGTTTTAAGGCGCCAGAGAGCCGCCCTCGCCCCTTCTCCTATTAGTAAAAGCAGTTCCGCCGGGCTTAGAGACTAAACCACACGGGCAGGCTAGGAGTTGGACTTAGTTGTCAGAGGCTTTTCGAGACGCACGCCATAAGGAGCATTTTATGAGCACTGGGAGCTTAACCCCAGTGCCGCTCCTGGCTTTGACAACCTTGGAACCACCTTTTCTAATATCTTACTAATAAACGGCAATTTAGAAATCGGTTGGTAATTAACAACTAAGCTAGAATTGAGATTAGGTTTTTTTAAGTAATGGAATTACCTCAGCGTGTTTGAAATGGGAGGGAACACAGTCTTGTCTCAGTGAACTGTTAATGACAGTGAGTAATGAAGGACCAATGGTAGTTAATGACCCAGCTGGGACAGAAAGTGGTAACATCTCAGATGAGGATGATGACAGTTTCAATTTGCTTACTATTTTATCGAAGTCATTAAGTGTAACTGGGGAGAATGAAGTAAATGGCTGAGGGCAGTCTTCATCAGGCGGGGACCTTATGGGGATTTTGGATCTCAAGTCCTGTAACTTAATTACAAAATGATGAAGGAATTCATTGCAGTCATCATTAAAGAATACTGGAGCTTGCTGAGGTGGGGGAGAAACAATGCTAAATAATAGTGTTAAATAAAACCCTGGGATTGTTCTTATTACGATTTATAAGTTGATTAAAATAAGATCTATCTTCATTCACTGCCTCATTATAAAAATGAAGAAGTTCTTTAAAATGTTCTCAATGAACAGCTAATCCAGTTTTCTTCCATAACCGTTCTGCTTTTCGAAAGGAACATCGAAGGTCACAAGTTTGATTATTTAACCAAGGTACACGAGAGGTGATTCTGCATTGTCTAATTTTGTAAGGGGCCACTTTATTGAGAATCATACAACAATGATCTTTAAAAGAATTCACAAGAAGGTCTACACTGTCTTCAGAAGGGGTTAAAAAATTAAAGACAAGAAAACTTATTAATAGCAAAATCATCAATAAATGTTTGGCATGATGATGATGATGATGATGATGATGATGATGATGATGATGATGATATTTTTAGCACCAAATGTACAAAGTATGTACGTTTGGCACATACTTGAGAGGAAGGCTCTGGGTTAAATAAAACATTAAAAGCGATTGATTTATGGTCACTGAAGACAACCTCACTTATTTTTACATGGTCAAGGGTGACACCATAAGTGAAGACCAAGTACAAAACATGTCCTGCAGTGTGAGTAGCATCAGATATATGTTGAACAAGGTTGTGCAAGTTCATTAAGCCCATGAATTCCTTTGTAGTGGGGTTGGTTGAAACATCAATATGAATGTTAAAGTCCCCAACAATGATGATTCTGTCTAGTATGATGGTGGAAGATAAAAAGTCCTGAAGGTCAGAAAGAAAGGATGTACCAGGCCCAGGTGGATGATATATTAAAATACAGTACAAGGGCTGAGCACGGCCAGTTATGTCATAATTATCTCAAATGAACTGTAGGAACTTGTAGAGATCACCTGGCATATGAATGACTTTTTAAAAACAATAGCAGTTCCACCTCCATGGCCAGAAATCTGTGGTGCACTGAAAAATGGAGATAGTTCTAGAAGATGTGTAACATCATTCTCACATTACCACTTCTCAGAAATAAACATAAAGTCCAACTGTTCACTACAGAACAAGTCATTTAAAATATAGGATTTGTTAGCAATGGAGTGGGCATTAATGACCATCATTTTAGCAGTAAAGATGTCTGGGTAAATCTTGGCTGGCTTACAGTGTGCAGCCTGGGGAAAAAAGCATAAAAACCTGTGACTTGCTGGTCTGTGAAGCTTTGGAGAAGGTCTGTTATTGATTATGACAGGTATGATGAAGAGCTTCTCTGAAATACCAGGTAAAATGTTTAGACAGTAGGGGGAGCTAATAGGAGCTGAGGACACTGTGAGGCATTCAGGGACAGGTGTGTTGTCTGGACAGGTACCGGTCAGTCAGTGACGGCGTGGAGCTATGGAAACTGCATGGAAAATATTTGCTGAGAGAGCACATGCACCATGGACGCAAGGATGAATACCGTCTCTGTTAAAAAAGGAGGGTCGGTCCCCAAAAAGATTGAAATTGTTGATATAAAACATTTTTTGTGATCGACAGACTGCAGACAGGTGTGAAGAGACAGCAATCTGCTAAAACAACCAACACCCCAGTTCAAAGAGGGGAGGGGCCCAGAGAAAAAAACTGGCTTTCCACAGCTCATCAACTCACTAAAGAGACTATTAAAATCCTGTATTAAAACTTCGGACTGCTGTTTGGGGATGCCATTTGCACCACAGTGGATAATAACGTTATGTACCTGTGGGTACTTGCTGAGCAGGGATGGGATCTCCTGCAGGACATCAGCGACCCTGGCTCCAGGTAGGCAGCAAGTGACAGCTGATTTTGATCTGATGTTCCTCATGATGGAGTCACCGATGATCAGAGAGGACACACAGCCTCCCTCATGGGTCTGGCCAGGTGGGTGAGATAGCAATGCTACAGGGGAGTTGGGAGAGTGCTTCCCAGCTGGCTCCAAACGAGGGACCACCCGATGCACTGCTTCCCTCAGGATTCTACGTCGTGTCGAAGAGGTTGAAGATACAATGGGGGTAAGTGCATGTTCATGGCAAACTTAAATAGACCACATGATCGATCACAGAATCATTGATCCTTACATGAGTCCCAAGATAATAGAACCAATATGCAAACACAACAGTGAGACACACACAGATGAAGGTCATTTAATAGATTGTTTATTGAGAGTTAACTGCAAGATGGACCGGAACACTCATGCAAGGGGGAGAAGAAAAGAGATGTGAGCGTGGAGTACTTGACAACGTGGGGAATAAAATACTAGAGGTAGGGCTTACTTAGAGGAATAACTTTGGAAGCAGTGACCAGCAGTGTTGGGAGTAATGCGTTACAAAGTAGTAACGCATAACGCGTTACTGTAACGCCACTACTATTGCAGTAATGTGCTGCGTAACAAAATTATTGTTTAAAAATTCAGTATTGTGTTACAGTTACTAAAATTTGACCAGATGCGTTACTCACGTTACTCATTTTATTAATATGGATAGATATTTTTAGCGGAAATGAGTATAAACTGATCCTACCGTAGCGCAGCCATCAGTTTCCTCCACCGGTGTTCTGCCATTTTACCATACTTATCAGAACAGCCATACCCTGGGTTACTATGCATGCGTGGCATGTGCACACATGCGTAGTAACAGGAAATATGCTTCCGCTCATCATTTCAGCATACGATACAGCTGACGGAAACAACTGACAGCGCTGCACCGTGATTGGCTGATCCAAAAATGTGGCGCGTTTTCAGTGCGTCTATTTATATATATTATATATATTTCCTGCCGTTAAAAATTACTCAATACAGCCGATGGAAGGTAAACAATAGCATACCGTGGCCCAGCTGAACACCGGTCTATTTCCTGTCCTGCTCACACACAACCCAGTGGGAAGTAATACCGTGGCAACTTCTCATATCGAGCCCTGATCACCTGTTGTCCCAGCATGAGTAGGCCCCAACAGCTCCTACCTCTGTGGTTAAACATGAGTATTTTTTGAGTAAGATGCTTGCATTTAATGTCCTCAGTTGTGTAAATGTGTAAGTAATTGTAATAATTTTCTTACGCACAGAGATAAAGTGACTGTGATTTATTGCAGTGAACAGCTTTTTGCAAGCGGTGAACTTTCATTTATTTGTGCTTTCTGTTTTATTTTATCTCATTTATTTATGTGCTGTTGTGATATGCAGCTATTTCATGGAAGTAAATCCTCTCAATATGCATTTTTAATGGCTGGTCTAGGGGTGTCAAACATATGGCCCATGGGCCAAAAACGGCCCACCAGGGGTCCAAAATTTACTCTGTGAATTTACAGCTTTATTTCTTGTAAATTTCTGACTTTCTACTGATTACAGTAGTTTGTGTAAATATGAGACATTTTTTTCTCTGTAAGAGGAGACTTTTTTCTTGTTGTTTCTGAGAACAAGGAACCCTTGATCTTGCTATCTGGGCAAGAGGATTTAAGTACGCATTTAAAAGTAATGTGAAAGTTACTTTTCCAAGTAAGTAGTTACTTTAATCATGCAGTAACTCAAAAGTAACTCGGTTACTTTTGACAAGAAGTAACTAGTAACTGTAACTAGTTACTATTTTTTAGTAACTTGCCCAACACTGGTGACCAGTACACAACAAGAGGAACTCCCTTCAGAGTTGTAGGTGAAATTGGTTATAAGGTACAAAGATTATTTCATTTATACCTATAGATGTGTGTGGAAATGAAGGTTTAATTCGAGTCCACACACACACAACCAAAAAACTAATTTTTGGGGCACCAGTCCAAAACCTGGACAATTTCTTAATAACTAATCTTTATACCTTTAATCAATCAGTCTGAAATATTTGTGAACTCTCCTGGTTAACTTCAGAAACAGACACGGGAAAAAGAAATCAACAGAAACTTCCATATACCGTTTACAGTTTTAATGATCAGACTCAGATTAAATGACATTACATTCAACAGATTTGTTGGTAAGATGAAATGATCATGTATCAAGCATCACATTCAGCTTGTAACTGATTATTCCGCAAAAAGAGTGTAATCACATTTGTGGAACCAAGAAAACCTTAGTGTGAATTTGTAACTGTGATGAAAATGGAGACTGAAATAATTGGAGCCAAAATATGAAGAAAATTGGATGCAAATTTTATGAAAAAAATGATAAAAGCTGATTATATAGAAGAAAGAATTTCTGGATTACTCTAAAAAGTAAAAACGGAATTTAATGAAAAGACGGATACTGGTACTATTTCTTCCTAATTCTATAGCTCTGATCAGAGTTATGAACTAGTTTTAAACCTGAGACAAATTATGACATACTTTAAGGCGATGAACATCGCATCAACTCAGCAGATGAAACAAAGGAATCTGGCTCACATGACCCGCTGTGCTGGCTTTCAGCTGGATCCTTCACTGAAGCTTTATTTAATGATGATACCGGAAATTATCTGACAGCAGATAATTTCTTTCTCAGAGGCGAACTCAGGAGCTGAGATCTGACAACGATGATGAGGCTGCTACTGGCCGCTGTTGCAGTATGCCATGTGGACAACACGAGAGGGTTTATCCAGCGGCTCTCCCGGGTCCAAGTAAATTGGAGATAGTTCAAAGTCTTATCAAAGCCACAGAATCGAAGAGACAAAAATTTAAAAAATTATTTAAGCAACGAAATCTGAGTTCTTCAGATGTCGTTGTGATTGGTGAAAGCAGCCTCCAGTGTGAGTAAAGAAAAAATGATTAGTCCACTCTAAACACAATGAGTTAAGAAACAATTAGAAAAAGCTTAACAAATTATAAAATAGGAAAAAACATCTGAGAACACAGTTTCACTCCATATAAAAGAGAAGGTTGAGCTCAAACAGAAGAAAAAGTATTTTCCCCAGATGTTTAAAGAAAAAACAATTCAAGGCAGGAATGTAACTGAACAGGACACACAGACAACTTTTTCAAACTTGCACAAACTGGGCATTTATCCCTTAGCTGAGCACTTTCAAAAGAGAAAAACTTGACTGACATGAAAGGGAACCAATTGTCTCCCATTGTGGGAGATTTGAATGAACTCTAGTCCAATAAAAAAGCAGTCCTTTGTCTGCAACCGACCAATAGAATGAAAGGGGGGGTGTTGTCCAACAGAGACTGGCGTGTGATTGGCTGGGACCAGTCAGATGACTTGATTTGACTGTGAATATGAAGAAACACATATTGATTAAAGAAAAATCAAAAAGAATCACCTTATATATATATATATATATATATATATATATATATATATATATATATAAGGTGATTCTTATATATATATATATATATTATATATATATTATTATTATTATTATATATAATTATATATATTATTTATATATATATATATATATATATATATATATATACTGTATATATACTGTATATATATAAGCTAAACTAACTTCAATGATTCATAACTAATTTTCATTCTTGCTACATTAAACATGCACTTTCATAAACCTGACCTTCTATAATTAACATGCATTTGAAAAAGGTTTGTTTAAGCATTTTCAAACATGCAGCACAGTTAAACCAATGATTAATGAAACATTTCAAACCAGAATGGTATGTCAGAGTCCCGCTTGATTTTCCAGGGTGTCCTGAAAAAGAAAATCTTCTGAAAATTGAGAGTTTTTGTTAAAAGGAAGTCATTTCATGCAGTAACCATAGTTAGTTCAACTTGCAGAGGTAACAGTGAACATATTCCGGAGTTGTCCACCAGGGGGTGCTGTGGGACTTTGGATTTTAACTAGAAGCCTTGAGGAATTTTTGTCGAAAGGTCTGAAGCGTTTCAAACCATTCTTGAAGCATAAAACTGCCTCTTTGGGGGGGAAGTTCTGGGATTTATGATTGCAAACTAATCTATTCCTGGCACGAAATGGGATCCTTATCGTCTCTTTTACTATGGAATGTGTTTTCAAACTGTGGTGCTTAGGTGAAGAAAACAATTCTTGACCAGAATTTTGGGTGAAATAATTTCTTCCAAGTGAAGAGTAATTTTATAGATTGGAACCCAAAGGGGTTGACGCTACAGAGTTGACATGGAGAGCGGACCAGTGGAAGGGGTGGGGTCCACAGGAGAAAGGCTGAGATGCAGGGGCAGTTCAAGCCGGAGAGGTGAGGGGCCCAGACCCTGGCCTTCCTGAGAAGTTGGTTAGGGGTCGGCCATATCCTCCCCGGCTCCTCCCGTCACCGTGTCTGCAGGGGTGGCTCCTCCAAGTTCCACTGAGGGGTCCACATCCACTGAAGTTATGGGGAGGGCTGATTTCCACCCAGCTGCAGCAGAAGACATCGCACCCAGGGAACTCAGGCAAGTGTTTTTCAACTCTCTTTCAATTAAACATGAATTATCTTGCCTGATCCCTGGTGGTGAGGCTCAGATTAGGGAGTCCTCTGAGTCCTTACCATCTGCTGCAGCCATAGACTGTTCACCTGCTCTGTCCGTGTCTCCTCCTGTCTCCCTTGAGTGTCCGCTGGCCCCAGGACTGAGCCGTCAGGCTATGGAGGAGCCTGTGGCCCTGGAAGACCTGGTTCCAGACCTGCAGCCACGGTTTGGATGGGGGGAGAGCACTGTGACCTAGCTGAAGCCTGTGCCGATGATGAAGCGTACCCTGGCCTCAGCAGAACAGGATCCAGCGCCAGCAGGAAGCCAGCCTCCTGTGTCCACACCGGGTGAGCCACCTGTATGGGTCACATCACTGGGGGGTTCCAGGACTGCATCAACCACCATGCCTGCTGCTGGGGCCGCCACAGCACAGTTTGAGTTGGACGTCCAGAGGGCTGGGCCCAAGAAACCAACCTTTGGATCAACAGAGTCCTGGATGGTGGTGGAGCTTAAGATCAGGCAAGTGCTCACCTTTGCCTTTGTTGTTTCTATGTTGGAGAGATCTTGCCTGGCTCTTGCTGGGGAGAGCCAAGCAGCTATCAGCTGCACCTGACCTCACCTCGCCGGGCTCCACTGCTGCCAGTGACCCTGACCCTGTTTCTTTGCCTCTCCTGTCGGAGTCTTTCCTTAGGGTCACCGAGGATGTTCCAACTTCACCAGAGGTCTCCATGGGTCCGGCCTCGCCACCCGAGACCGCAGTGAGTGCAGCTCCCCCATCGGCTGAGGTCGTCGCGGGTGCTCAGTCCCAGCCTGGGACCTCCATGGGTGCTGATCCACCTCTTAATGAGGTCTTCACAGGTGCTCCACCCCATCCCGGGGCCTCCGAGGGTGCTGCTTCCCCGCCAGATGAGGTCACCGCGGGTGCTCCTTTCCAGCCAGGGACCTCCATGGGTGCAGCTCCCCTTCAGTGGTGTCCTAGTCGGGGACCATCGTGGGTGCTGTGCTCCAGCCTGAAACCTACGTGGGTGCTGCGCCCCAGTGTGGGTCCGCCATGGACATTACACTCCAGCCCGGGGGCAACTGTGGGTGCAGCTCTGGCCCAGTCCGGGTCCACCGTGGGTGTAGCTATGCTCCCATCTGGAGCCACCGTGGGTGCGATTATGCTCCAGCCTGGAGTCCCCACGGATGCAGCTTTGCTTCAGCCTGGAGCCAGCATGGGTGCTGCCATGTCACAGTCCGGGACCACCGAGGGTGCTGCAGACCAATCTGAAGGAGTTGCAGTTCCCTCAACTCTGCCTGACGCCGTAGTGGTTCCTTCTCCTTTATCTTACTCGCCATTAGTTCTTTCCATTGGGAAGCCACCTCCTGGACCATCCTTTTTGTTCAGGTGGTTAAAGAACTCTGGCAGACGTCCCGACAGACTGTGCTGTGAGATTTGGTGGCCCACGTTCTCTAGGAGGCCACCTGACTCTTTCCATCATGCCATCTGGTGGGCCTGGGACTTTGGCCACCTGCTTGAACTATCTAGCTCATCGGTCCAGGGGGGCTTAGGCAATTGGGTTTTTGCCTGGTGTGGGTCCTGGGTGGGGTTTTGTTTTTCTGGTCCCTCCTAGCCTGGTTCCCCCACCACCCTCCTGGGTTGGTTCATCGTTCTTCTCCTGTTTGGGGGGTTCTTTCTTTTTCTTTGATGTTACCCTGGGGTGTCTGGAATCCACCCCTTGGGGGGGGTGGGGGGTTGCTGTCATGAGGCTGAGCGCGGTGTGTCACTGTTCTCAGGCTCTTAATTTATTTCTGATTATTTCCTGTATTTTCCCAGTGTTTGTCGTGAATCCCTGTGTGCTTTTACGCAGTGCACGGAGGAGGAGAGATGGATTCAAGCACAGGGTTACACCACAGACAAATTTATTGACATAAAGTGCCAAGATTTGTGCAGACGTACAAAAAATATATAAAGAGGAAAACCTACATTTGACACGATGTAACGTGTTGCGGGCAGACCATGGTGTAACATGCCAGAGCAAAAACACAAAGGCAGGCCATGGCGTAACGTGGCAGACAGAGACAATAATCCAGCAATGAAACAAAGAACATGAGCTGGCTAAATACAAAAACAGATGAACCAATGATTGGGAGCACCTGAGCGCAGGAGCTGGGCAGTAATCACAGGACAGGGAACAGCTGAGTGTCAAGAGAGAAAGAGAGGGCATGGTCTGGCTGGCAGACTGACAGGCAACACCCACACCAAGTGCAGACTTCTGCGTGCTGCCTGACAGCCTTACAGCATGTCAGCCAGAACCCAAAATAACACAACAACACAGAAATGATACAAAATAACACATGACCTGACAAAGGCAAACAAGACCATATACAGATGACAAAATAGGACACACAAAGGAGAGTCATGGAACCGAGCCAGGAGGACAAACTGGCCCAGTTCATGACAGTGTTGTGTGTGTTTATTTTACTGTATGTTGGTTTAGGACGTGTTCCTAGCTGTCAGTCATTCTGTTATGCATTCATGTCCTTATTGTGGTTATTATTATTATCCTAGCATTTAGTTCCTAGCATTTACATTTTTTTTCTTTGTGGCAGGAGCACTCTACCTCAGTTTCCAGACACTCCCACCTTGTTATCACCCTGTTTGTGTTGCTCGGTCATTTATGCCTAGTAATTAGGTCCACCTGCCCGCCCATATGATCCACACCTGATGGCACTTGCTGTGTTTGGTTGCCTGCCTTAGTTAACCCTTTGAGTGTGAGAATTTGTGTGCCCCTAGTGGCAGAGCGCGGCACTGTGCCTGCCTTCTCACTCTGACTTTGTCGAAAGTAAGTGAGAAATTTCTGTTGTTTTTTTTAAATGTAATGATTTCTTGTTCATATACTTTGAAGATAAGATGATGAGGTACCTCTGTACAAAAACGGTGTCAAAAGACTGAACCATTTTTTGTGTAAATACGTCCAAGGTCCAGTTTTGACTGAGTTATGGAATTTAAAGAGGTGCCGCAACATTATGCAAATTAAATGTGTAAATTTATTCCTATCTGAAACTTTGGATCATATTTAACACCTTTCTAATTGACAGTAAGCCATTATCTCTTACCACTTTCAAGTTATAGCCTTGAAAATCTGAACTATTTTATTGACAAAAAATATTTACCACTCTTGACCACTAGGGGGTAAGTCGCAGTTTGGCAACATACACACTCAGAGGGTTAAGACCGCTTTTCCGTTTACTCACTTGTCAGTGCCTCATGGTTGGCTCATGGTTCATGGCTTTGTTGTTTCTCAACTCTGTCAGAACCCCTACCCTGTCCCGACGTGCATTCATGTTTGTATCCTCGCTGTTTTCCCTGCATTCCTCAGTTGATGTAAGTTTATTTTGCTCACTGTTTGGACTTTATGTTCTCCTTAATAAATTGCACAACTAACAGTTCAGTGTCTGGGTCTTCCTGTCTGCCCTGAAGGGGCAATTCATGACAGATGTAACATCTTGTTTTCAAGGGGGTCCAAACAAACAACACAACAAAATTCAAAATAGAATACAGGAAATTCATTCATTCATCTTCTTCCGCTTAATCCTTTTTGGGTCGCGGTGGGGCTGGAGCCTATCCCAGCATCTTTGGGTGAGAGGCAGGGTACACCCTGGACAGATCGCCAGTCCATCGCAGGGCCAACACAGAGAGACAGACAACCATTCACTCTCACAATCATACCTAAGGACAATTTAGAATCCCCAGTTTGATGCCAATTAACCTAACTTGCATGTTTTTTGCATGTGGGAGCAAACCGGAGAAATCCCGGAGTAAACCCACGCAGACACGGGAAGAACATGCAAACTCCACACAGATCACTGTTGGTCGGGGGCTGGGATCGAACCCAGGATCCCCCGGCCAAGGGTGAGTTGCTGTGCTGCCGCAGTGCTAACCACTCCTCCACCGCAAAATACAAATATTAAATCAAAACAATACAACAAACAAACCACCTAACACCAGCTCATACACACACAGACACTACAGTAAATGCATGTGTGTGTACATATAAATGTATGTACAACATACAAATATAAACTTTCATGGGGGGACATGTTTACAGACATGTCCCACTCTTTAAGTTATATTTCTTTCCGATTGTCAGTCTGGTTATTCTGCCCTCACCTTTAGTTTTTGGTTTATTCTGTGCCTCATTATCACTCTTGTTCTGTCATCTTCTGTTTACTCACTGTGACAGCGCTCTCTGTTTATTCTGCCCATCATTATTGGTTCTTTGTTAATTGCTCACGGCTGCACCTGATTGTGTCTCTTTCCCTCTCAGCCTCTCCTCCCCTCTCTTAATTAATCCCAGCCATTTGTCATTAGTGTCTGTGTATATACGTATGCTCCACTCAGTTTTCAGTTCGCTGTCACGTCGTAAACCCAGGTTGTGTTCCTCTCCCGCATTTTGTCTGGTTTGTGTTTATTCTGTAAGTTTGCCAGTGATTATCCAGCCTAGAGCTGCGACTTTTGTTTATAAGCCCTGCTGAATCTCATCTCTGCATTTGGGCCCATCCTTTGCTGCCTTCCCAGCAGCTGAACATGACATAAACGCACATCATAAATAATGACTACAAAAACTAAATGTATAAATGCACAGTGACGGTCAGTTAAAACAGGCACAACCAATCTCTAGGTGAGTAGACAAGTATTTTTTTAAACAAACCAATATAAGTTATTGAACGAATGCGGGATGGTAGACTATTCCAATCAGAGGGGGCTTTAAACATAGCTCTTTTACCAATTAATTTTTTTACTAGAGGGATGAAAAAATGAGACTGAGAGGAGTCTCTAAAATTATAATTTGATGAGAAAGGTACAAGATGTTCCTTCAAGTAGACAGGATAACTAAAATGAAAACATTTGAAAATAAAAAGAACCAATGGATTTGTCTTCTCACAGTTAGAGATTGCCATTTCAATGGTTTGTACATAAAGCAATGATGAGTGAAAAAGGAACAACCAAGAACAAATCGACAGAGTCTATTATGAACTACATTAGGTGAAATCAAGTTTGATTTTGCTGCATTTTGTTATATAATATCACAGTAGTCAAAAACAGGAAGTATTAGTTGAGATGCAAGTTTCAGACGAGCTCTACAAGAAAATTACATTAACGATTATTGTTGTTATTAACATTAGTACATCCTACCCACTCGAACTTGTTTGTATGGATTATTTGTCACTCAAGCCAGACAGTTGCAACACATGGAACATATTAGTTATCATTGATCATTTCACCAAATTTACTGTGGCTGTGCCAACTAGAGATGAGAAAGTGAGAACCATTGCGAAAGCTTTGTTGGAGAACTTTATTGTGCATTATGGGCTTCCCAATAGTCTACTCAGTGACCAGGGTAGGGACTTTGAGTCCAAGACAATCAAAGAGTTGTGCACCTTTATAGGGGCGGAAAAAATCCGCACCACCCCTTATCACCCTTGCGGAAACCCAGTGGAACATTTCAACCAAACACTTCTCGATATGTTAGGCACCTTAGAAGAGAAGACAAGTACCATTGGAGAGACTTTGTCAAACTTGTACTTCATGCATATAATTGTATGAGAAATGATGCAACTGGATTCTCACCTTATGTTCTTATGTTTGGCAGGCAGTCTAGATTGCCCATTGATCTAGTCTTAGGTATCCAACCCACAAGTGCTGATCATAAGTCCTACTCTGAATATGTAAAAGCCCTTTGACAGTGTTTACAGGAAAGTTACACACTAGCTGCAGAAACTTCCAGGAATATGAGTGGAAGAAACAAGGCTAGGTTTGATAAGAAAATCAGAGCTGCAGAACTATGCACAGGAGATAGAGTTTTGGTAAGAAATATGAGCATTAGAGGTAAACACAAACTTGCAGATAGCTGGGAACATGAAATCCATGTTGTGGTCAGACAAATCCATGATAGCCCTGTCTATGTGGTGAGACCTGAGTCTGTACCTGTAGGGGAAATGGCAAAGCAAGAGACTTTTGCAGAGACCCCTAAGAGAAAGACATTGAGACATAAAAGCGTGACAATGGCACAGACCACGGAAGATCCATAGTTAGGAGGATGAGATATACAGTGATGGGGATGAGATGTATCCAAACTTTTTGATTCCAGAAATGATAACCAGAGGTCCCTTTATTTAGGGTGAAGAACAGGTTACTGCTCCTCAGTTGTCGACTAGTGATCTAGGTCATAGTGAACCCATTGTTGAACCACAGCAGTTTTCCCAAACTGAAGATACACTAAACCGCTGTTCTCTGCCTGAGAATTCTCTTACCTCAGAGAGCAGTAAGGTAACTACACAGTCCACATCAATTGACAAGATTCCAGACGATGTTGTCATTGATATTCCACATGATTTTACTCCCACAACACCTGATAGAGAAAGTACAGATCATGTTGCAGTGGAATAGGAATCTGAGAGTACTGAATCTACTCAACAGAACCTTGAACCTGAAATACCAGAGGCAAGACGCTCTGGTAGAGAAAGAGGCCAACCTCGTGAACGTACTTATGATGAGTTAGGTGACCCTTTACTTTTGGCCAATGGGTCATTTTTTCAGAACTTAACAGTTGCTTTTTCCCAAGGTATCTCCTTTCACATGCCTACGAGGTCAGGCGTGCATGCAGGGACTCATGCACTTTAGAGGGGGGAGAGTGTAACCCAGGTTAATTTATAAAGGCTCAGATTTCAGATTTTTGTCCATGAACCTTAAAGGCAGCATAATGATGCTAGGGGCGTTGCCTGGCTGTTGCACAGAAGTAAAGGTGCTGAAGCTTTCCCAATCTTTTTCCCCCTCTTGCAGCTGAAGGTGGAAGACATGTCCAGCTTCATATTATGACTTTTACACACTGGAAACCCTGGTATGTGCAGAAAATGGCTATGAAGGATGATTTAGTAGAATAATTGCACTTGGAGCTGATTAAGTGTTGATATGTTGTTAGAATGAGAAGCTGTTGGCTGTAGAACCTGATGCTGAGCAAGCATCTCGACAGAGATCTTCCATTATGTGAACTCTCTGGTGAGTTAGTTTTAGTCCTGCTCACTGTAAAAGCATGTTATACTGCTGTATAAATGTATGGAATTATGCTCTGCCAATGTTACTGTTCATGTGTAGAGTTAAAAACTGGTGTAATGTGTGGACATAGTGTTGGTAGTTTTATTAGCCAGTTGCTCTCGGCCAGCAATTAAGATGGTGGTGCAAGGCTGCTGCTGCTGATTCACCCTGTAAGATACACTGGGGAAAAAAATGTTACACAGTGATTTGTTCGACACTTTCTATGTAGTTATTACATAAGATGTTTTGCAATGTTTTGTACTGTATGTGGGAACTAGATTGGGATTCATTTCCCTGCACGTTTGTGCAGGCTGGTTTTGCTTTTTGGTTTATTTTTTCTGTTCTGATCTGGATGATTTGTGGCTGCCCTGCTGGATGATTCCTTGAGAGGGAATCCTGTCGATGACCACGCTGTGCTGCTGCGCCAGGTGGACTGTGGACACTGCACATGGACCCACTCGTGAACTTAGATGATTTTCCTCGATTCCACACCGGTCCAAGGGAGCGGTAGGAAAGATTAAAAAGCCTCAATGAAATTTTCTTCTGTATTTTATTTTCCTTCCCCTGAGCTCAGGTACCATTTTTTGTTACATTTTTTGTTACCTCAGGATGTTACTTGTTTTTTTTTTTTATCATTTTTTGATGTGACTGATGATGATGATGTTTTGTTTTTAAATGTTTTAAAACAAGTCTCAATTTTTTTAATAAATGTGTATGTGTGGTTGAGCTGTAGGTCATTGCTGGATGAAGCCAACAGGACAACATCATCTGCAAACAAATGCTGGGACGGTTTGCTGCTGAGTGTGAAGCGGCTGGGATGAGAATCAGCACCTCCAAGTCCGAGTCCATGGTCCTCAGCCGGAAAAAGGTGGATTGTCCTGTCCGGGTTGGGGACAGGCTCCTGCCCCAAGTGGAGGAGTTTAAGTACCTTGGGGTCTTGTTCACGAGTGAGGGGAGAATGGAGCGAGAGATCGACAGACGGATTGGAGCAGCATCTGCAGTGATGCGGATGTTGTACCGGTCTGTTGTGGTGAAGAGGGAGCTTAGTTCTAAGGCAAAGCTGTCGATTTACCAGTCAATCTACGTTCCTACTCTCACCTATGGTCACGAGCTTTGGGTAATGACCGAAAGAACAAGATCGCGGATACAAGCAGCTGAAATGAGCTTTCTCCGTAGGATTGCTGGACTCACCCTCAGATATAGGGTGAGGAGCTCAGTCATCCGGGAGAGGCTCAGAGTAGAACCGCTGCTCCTCCACATTGAAAGGAGTCAGTTGAGGTGGTACGGGCATCTGATTAGGATGCCTCGTGGACGCCTCCCACTTGAGGTGTTTCAGGCACGTCCCACTGGGAGGAGACCCCGGGGCAGACCCAGGACTCGGTGGAGAGACTATGTCTCCCAGCTGGTCTGGGAACGCCTTGGTATCCCCTCTGAAGAGCTGGAGCAGGTGGCTGTGGAGAGGGAAGTCTGGGCTTCTCTGCTTGAACTGCTGCCTCCGCGACCCGGACCTCCGGAAAAGCGGTAGAAGATGGATGGATGGATGGATATGTGTGGTTATTGTGAACTGGAGGTGTTCTAAAGGTTTTTTGTTTGATGCTCTATTTATAGAGATTGCTACTACCAGTCTTCTTATCGAATCTAGTACATGATAACCCATAGACCGATATTTGAGATGATAAATTTTCTTTGTAACCTTTTGCCAGATAAACTGTTTTATTTTGGGGCCTAAACTTTAGAGAAATGAGATGAACCAGATACTTAGAGAATTGCCCATTGTCAACAGTCTTGATTCCCAGACATAGTCTTTGGAGAAAGTCAGATGAGGCGTTACACATTGAAGGCGGTATATGGCCCCACACACCAGGTCCAAAGCTCATGGCACAGCTCAGATGGTCAGGTTCTCCTCACAGAGAGGGCATACATCCTAAATCGGTGATCTGAACATTTTCAATCTCTTTTTAGCACAAACCGCACTGTCCATGAATCTACAATTCTCCGCATTCTTCAGCAACTGATAAAAGTAGAATTAGACAACCAACCAACCCTTCAAGAGACTACCAAAGCCGTACAGCAGCTAAAATGGGGGCAAGGCAGCAGCACTTAACAGCATCCCACCAGAAATTTGAAAAAACGGTGGACCCACACTACACACCAAGCTCCATGAATTCTTTGTCTGTTGCTGGGAACAGTGCAAGCTACCCCAAGATCTACAGTGGTGTGAAAAAGTGTTTGCCCCTTCCTGATTTCTCATTTTTTTGTTTGTTTGTCACACTTAAATGTTTCAGATCTTCAAACAAATTTAAATATTAGAAAAAGATAACACAAGTAAACACAAAGTGCAGTTTTTAATTGAAAGTGTTTATTATTAAGGGAAAAAAAATCCAAACTTACATGGCCCTGTGTGGAAAAAGTGATTGCCCCCTAAACCTAATAACTGCTTGGGCCACCTTTAGCAGCAACAGCTGCAATCAAGCATTTGTGATAACTGGCAATGAGTCTTTTACAGCACTGTGGAGGAATTTTAGCCCACTCATCTTTGCAGAATTGTTGTAATTCAACCACACTGGAGGGTTTTCGAGCATGAACCGCCTTTTTAAGGTCATGCCACAGCATTTCAGCTGGATTTAGGTCAGGACTTTGACTAGGCTACTCCAAAGTCTTCATTTTGTTTTTCTTAAGCCATTCAAAGGTGGACTTGCTGGTGTGTTTTGGATCATTGTCCTGCTGCAGAACCCAAGTGTGCTTCAGCTTGAGGTCACGAACAGATGGCCGGACATTCTCCTTCAGGATTTTTTGGTAGACAGCAGAATACATGATTCCATTTACCACAGCAAGTCTTCTAGGTCATGAAGCAGCAAAACAGCCCCAGGCCATCACACTACCACCACCATATTGTACTGTTGGTATGATGTTCCTTTTCTGAACTGCAGTTGTTACTTTTACACCGGATGTAATTGGACACACACCTTCCAAAAAGTTCAACTTTTGTCTCGTCAGACCACAGAGTATTTTTCCAAAAGTCTTGGAGATCATCAAGATGGTTTCTGGTAAAACTGAGACGTGGCTTTATGTTCTTTTTGCTCAGCAGTGGTTTTTGTCTTGAAACTCTGCCATGCAGGCCATTTTTGCCCAGTCTCTTTCTTATGGTGGAGTCATGAACACTGACCTTAACTGAGGCATGTGAGGCCTGCAGTTTATGAATGTTGTTGTGGAGACTTTTGTGACCTCTTGGATGAGTCGTCACTGTGTTCTTGGGGTAATTTTGGTCGGCCAGCCACTCCTGGGAAGGCTCACCACTGTTCCATGTTTTCACCATTTGTGGATAATGGCTCTCACTGTGGTTTGCTGGAGTCCCAAAGCTTTAGAAATGGTTTTATGGTAAATGGCATTCACTTATATAGCGCTTTTATTTCTCATTTCTAGATGACCAAAGCCCTTTATACTGTAGATCCTGCTATCCACCCATTCTCACACACGCTCACACACTGATGGTGGCATAGCTGCCATACAGCAGCGCTGGCCTGACCCACCAGGAGAAACTGGGGTTTCAGTGTCTTGCTCAAGGACACTTCGATGTGCAGACTGTAGACAGAGCAGGAATCGAACCTCTGACCCTCCGATCGGTAGTTGGCCACACTACACCTGTGCCACAGCCGCCCCTTTTATAACCTTTTCCAGACTGATAGATCTCAGTTACTTTGTTTCTCATTTGTTCCTGAATTTCTTTGGATCGTAGCATGATGTCTAACTTTTAAGGATCTTTTGGTCTACTTTACTTTGTCAGGCAGGTCCTATTTAAGTGATTTCTTGATTGAGAACAGGTGTGGCAGTAATCAGGCCTGGGTGTGGCTAGAGAAATTGAACTCAGCTTTCCAAAGATGTGATAAACCACAGTTAATTTATGTTTTAATGGGGGAAGGGGGGTCACTTTTTCCACACAGGACCATGTAGGATTGGATTATTTTTTACCCTTAATAATAAACACCTTCATTTAAAAACTGCATTTTGTGTTTACTTGTGTTATCTTTGTTTAATACTTAAATTTGTTTGATGATCTGAAACATTTAAGTGTGACAAACATACAAAAAAATGAGAAATCAGGAAGGGGACAAGCACTTTTTCACACCACTCTATGTGACGCAGTCATCATAACTCTATACAAAAACAAAGGGGGAAAAGTCAGACTGCTCCAGCTACAGGAGAATTGCCCTGCTCTCAAACAAAGGAAAAATCCTTGCATGAATATTACTCAACAGATTGGTACCTTCCATCGCTGAACACCACCTCCCTGAAAGTCAGTGTGGATTCAGAGCCTACAGGAGCACAACAGACATGGTTTTTGTTCTCAGACAGCTACATGAGAAGTGCTGCAATCAAAAGAAGGGGCTCTATGTAACATTTGTTGACTTGACCAAAGCCTTTGACACAGTAAGCAGGAAAGCACTGTGGCAGATAATGAATGGACTTGGTTGCCCCCAAAAGTTCCTCAGTATGGTCATTCAACTGCAGAAAGACCAGCAAGGTCAGTTTGAGTAAAGAGTGAGCTTTCACAACCATTCCCCATCACCAACAGGGTGACGCAAGGATGCATCCTGACACGTGCTCTATTTTCGATCTTCTTCAGCATGATGCTCAAGCAGGTAATGGAAGATCTTAAAATAAAATAAGATAAGCCTTTATTAGTCCCGCAATGGAAAAATAACAGGATTGCAGCAGCACAGGGATAGCAACACTCAGAGCAATAATTAAAAAGATAAGATAATAAGAACATGTGAATATACATACAGTATGTACACAGATATATATGTCATATGTGTGCATTTTTACGCAGCGCATGGATGAAAGGAGATGAGCCAAAGTGCAGGTGAAGTGTGTGTTTTATTAAACAAGAGTCAATGGTACAAAAAGTGTCCAACATAAGCAATCCAATCATAAACTCCACAACAGGTGAAAAAAGTTCAGAAAACTCTATTTGGCTATGTGGAGGGAGTTCACGTCACACCCCAGGGTTAGGCTGGCCGCTGGGGGAAGAACAAGAAACGTGAACTTAAAAAAGGAGACTTACATTATGCATTTTGGAGCAGAGCTGATCTCCGGGGAAAAACAGCACCAAACGAAGACCAAAGGAGAGTAGACCATACACAGAGTAATGCTAGAACCCAGGATACTGACTAACACTGCCACAGTAAGTGAGCACACTAACAGAGGCTAAATAGTGAGTGACTAATGACATTGAGTGGAGGCAGGTGCAAGCTGCTGCAGGTGAGCTGATTACAGGGTGTTCACAACAGTGACAGATTGAGCACTGGGGAGAGCCCGGAGAGAGAGGGGCAAAGACAGACACACAGAAACCAAGACAAATGTTCAGACACAAAACCAGGGAAACACAATACACAATAACCTGTGTCTGGGGCCTGGAATGACATAAGGCCCCATACACATGACAGAGCCCCCCCCCCAAGGGGTGGTTACCAGACACCCCCCAGGTATCATCAGGAAAAAGACTCCCCCCCCCCAAAAAAAAGGAGAACAGCAAAAACCACCCCGGGAGGGAGGTGGGGGAAAAATGGCTAGGAGGGAAAAAATGATCAGCTCAACACTCACACCTGCGCCCTAACAACCCCTAAGCCCCCAAAGTCCCAGGGATCTAGGGTTCGGGTGGCCAGCCAAAGTCCCAGGCCCAGCAGGTGGCCCGCTGAACAGTGTCAGGCGGCCTGCCAGAGCAAATGGGCCACCTGACCCGGAGACTCAGTCTTTCGGGTGGCTGGCCAGCGTAGTTGAGCCACCAGGACTGGAGGGGTGAACGAGGAGGCAGTCTTCCCACCGGGAGCCTTAAAGGCAGGAAGCCAGACTGGAGAAGGGGAACCCCAACATACTCTGGTGATGGGGAACAGTGGGCCATGACGGCATCTGGCAGAGGAGCAAGAGACTCCCCGAAGGCCTCTGGAAGTGGAGAGAAGGCCTTGGCATCCTCAAGCTGGCCGGCTGCACCCGTGGTGGTCCCGGCTGGGGATACAGCTGCACCCACGGTAGCTCCAGGCTGGAGCTCTGCAGCACCTGCGGTGGCCCCGGCTGGGCCAACCCTGCACCCTTGGTGGGCCCTGGCTGGGCCAACGCTGCACCCTCGGTGGACCCAGACTGGGACAACACTGCACCCTCGGTGGACCCCGGCGAGGCCAACGCTGCACCCTCAGTGGGCCCCGGCTGAGGCACGGCACCCATGGTGGACCAAAACTGGCGCACAGCACCGACTTGGGACTGAAACTGTGGCACAGCACCCATGATGGTCCCTGGCCGGGACACAGCACCCACGGAGACTCGGACCAAAGAGGAACCCAGATGACAGCCTCGGGCAGAGGACGAGTGGCACTCATGGAGACCTCCACAGCGGGGAAAGCTGGACCCACGGTGACCTCCAGTGGCGAGCCTGGATTCTCAGACTCGTCCAGCAGTGTCAGGTTCTCTCCAGCAACCCTGGGAGAGGACTCAGACAAAGGACAAGGAAAGGGGAGGTTAGGGTCACCGGCAGCGGCGGAGCCCGGCAAGGCAAGCTCAGGTGCAGCGGGCAACTGCACCGCTCTCTCCTCACCAAAAGCCAGGCAAGAATGCTCTAGTATAGAGAGGAGGAAAACAAAAGAGAGCACTCGCCTGAGCACGAGCTCCACCGCCGTCCAGGACTCCGATGATCCAGCTGGAGGCGATGTTCCGGGCCCAGTTCCGTGATGGTCCAGTGCCGGTACTGACACTACTGTGGCAGCCTCTGCAGCAGGCACGATGGTCATCGCAGTCTTCACGGCCCCAGTCAGAGTGTTCCATGCTGGAGGCTCCTCCGGCGTGATGGCTGGGGTCTGGCTCACCATAGACGCTGGAAAAGGATCTTCCTGGAACTCTGGCTCCTCCTTCATCCAGCGATTCTGGTCCGGAACCAGTGGACACTCAGGGGGAAATGGAGGAGAAATGGGAAGGACTGGTGAGCTTAGATTGGCTGCAGCAGGTGGAGAAGTCTCTGGAGACTGCATACCAAGAGACTCTCTACCAGGGATCAGGCCAGAAATGTCATCAATATTTGAAGTAAAAAGGGAGGAAACTTGCCTGTTCTCCTGGTTAGCGATGTTCCTTGCTGCAGCTGGCAAAAGTTTGTCCCTCTCCATGGCTTGGATGATTCTTGGTCCCCCTGAGGATCGTAGGAGAGCTGCCCCTGTGGCCACGGAATGGGAGCCGCCAATGAGAGAATCAAACATCTTCTGACAGTTGGAGGAGGCTCCGAGGGAAAAGGCCTTGCAGCGAAAGCGGAAGGAGGTATGGCAGGCAGAACAGCTGATGAGGAAATGCAGGAGAGATGCTCTGCTGCGGGAATGGCCGGGGTTGGTGCCAGGGAAGCGGCTGCCAAGGAGGCGGCTGCCAAGGAGGCTGGATGACTTGCCCGGGAGTCTGGGATAGGATGACACCGTCTCTTCAGGACTGGAGTCGAGGTGGGAGGTAATTTAACCGCAGGCTGAGAAGAGCGTCTCTGCTTGGGCTCCACGAGGAATGCCCCTCTCCTCAGATCAGAAAATGCCTGCTTGACTGTGTAGACCGAGGATATCAGCCCCATGTACTGTGGGTAACTCCAGAGTCCAGGATGCGCCTCTAGAATCCCCAAGGCCCCATTCGGGCAATTCCATTTCTCACCGGGCCCGTAGGCTTCGCAAGCATCATCCATGAACTCCCAGATGAACATCGCTGCCCACTCTTCCTCCACGCTGGGAGTCCCTGCTGCCGTCCCTCCTCTGCATCGGCAAGGATGACGAGCTGGAGACGTGATGAACTCCAACCAGGTAAGAGAAACACACACACAAAAAAGGTGAAAAAGAAACACACTACTTCACTGCTGGGCTCTTTCTGGTTGCGGTGTGCTGTCATATGCATGCATTTTTACACAGTGCAGGGATGAAAGGAGACAAGCCCAAGTGCAGGTGAAGTGTGTGTTTTATTAAACAAGAGTGAGTGGTACAAAAAATGTCCAACATAAGCAATCCAATAATAAACTCCACAGCAGGCGAAAAAGGTTCAGAAAACTCTATTTGGCTATGTGGAGGGAGTTCACGTCACGCCCCAGGGTTAGGCTGGCCGCTGGGGGAAGAACAAGAAACGTGAACTTAAAAAAGGAGACTTACATTGTGCGTTTCGGAGCAGAGCTGATCTCTGGGGGAAAACAGCACCAAATGAAGTCCAAAGGAGAGTAGACCATACACAGAGTAACGCTAGAACCCAGGATACTAACTAACACCACCACAGTAAGTGAACACACTAACAGAGACGAAATAGTGAGTGACTAATGACATTGAGTGGAGGCAGGTGTGAGCTGCTGCAGGTGATTACAGGCTGCTCACAGCAGCGGCAGGTTGAGCAACCAGTGGGGAGAGCCTGGAGAGAGAGGGGCAGAGACAGACACAGAAACCAAGACAAATGTTCAGACACAAAACAGGGAAACGCAATACGCAATAACCTGTGTCTGGGGCCTGGAATAACATAAGGCCCCAGACACATGACAATATACACAGTGTGGGAGCATTGTAGCTAGATGGAATACACAGCAAAACAGTCTTTTAAGTTGCCCCGCAGAATATGAATATGTACCCATACAGTATATTTCATATTTGAATCAGCAGTGTTGTCACCCTCGGTAGTGATTGATATTGCCTAGTTGTAGAATGGAGGGGACCATTTATTGTGCAATGTTGTTACATTTTGTGCGTTCTTTATGACCTCTACGAGCACCCTTGGTTAGGCTATAAAATCTGACAGCCGTAGGTAGGAAGGACCTGTGGAACCTCTCGGTCGTGCACCTAGGATGGTACAGCCTACTGCTAAATGAGCTCCTCAGTGCGTTCAGCGTGTTCTGCATGGGGTGGGACTCAGACTCCAGCAGAGATGACAGCTTAGCCACCATCCTCCTCTCTCCTATCTCCTCCATTGGGTTGAGGTGCCGCCCCAGGACAGAGCTAGCTTTTTTAAGCAGTCTGTTCAGTCTCTTCCTGTTGGTTGTCGTGATGCCATTGCCCCAACAGACCACTCCAAATATGATGGCTGATGCCACCGCCAAGTCGTAGAAGGTCTTCAGGAGTGCCCCTTGTACTCCAAAAGACCTGAGCCTCCTCTGTAGGAACAGCCTGCGCTGTCCTTCTTGTAGCGCGCATTGGTGTTGTGTGACCAGTCCAGTTTATTGTTCAGGTGAACACCCAGGTGCTTGTAGGATGTCACCATCTCAATGTCTGTTCCCTGTATGTTTACTGGTGCTGTGGGGGGTTGTCCTCTCCAGCGGCAATCCACCACCAGTTCCTTAGTTTTCCTCGCGTTGATCTGGAGGCAGTTCCGATGGCATCAGTCCACAAAGTCCCGGATAAGTCCTCTCTACTCCGCATAATCTCCATCAGTGATGAGGCCGACGATCGCAGAGTCATCAGAGAACTTCTGTAGGTGGCACTGTGGTGTGTTGTGTGAAAAGTCCGCAGTATAAAGGGTGAGAAGGAAAGGAGCCAGAACTGTTCCCCAGGCGCCCCCGTACTGCAGATGATAGTGTCAGACACACAATCCTGGGTTCTCATAAACTGTGGCCGGTTTGTGAGGTAGTCCAGGATCCACGATGACAGGTGCTGGTCCACCCCTGCGCACAGTAGCTTGTCCTTCAGGATCCCCGGCTGGATGGTGTTGAAAGCACTGGAGAAATCAAAGAACATAATACTCACAGTGCTCCCGGCTCCCCATCTTGGAGATGAAGATGATGTTTTCATTAGATACCGTCTGGATGGCAACCTGTTCAACCTCAGACATCTACGGGCACACACTAAAACGCGTGAACTAATGATCTGGGATCTCTTTGCAGCTGATGCTGCCCTTGTTGCCCATACAGAGGGAGCATTACAGATGTTTTTTTTCCCCCCTTTTTTCTTTTTCCTTTTAGTGTTTAACTTCCTGTTTTAAAGAGGCTGCACTACTCTTTGGGCTTGAGGTCAGCTTGGAAAAAATGGAGGTCCTTCACCAACCTGCACCTGGGGCTGATTACCATCCTCCCCATATCACCGTTGGAGAATTTGAGCTGAAGTCAGTACAACAGTTCAATTACTTGACATGCACCATCTCAACAGATGCTCAGATTGACAAGGAAATTGACAGCACGCTTGCAAAGGTGAATAGTGCATTTGGTAGACTGTACAAAAGGGCATGGAAAAACAAACATCTCAAAGCCAGTACCAAAATCAGTGTCTACAGGGCTGTTGTACTTATCACTCTCCTATATGGCTCAGAGTCGTGAGTCACTTATAGCAGCCACCTACGACTTCTTGAGCACTTCCATCAGCACTGCCTCTATACCATTCTGAACATACACTGGAGTGACTATATTACTAACATTGAGGTCCTCAAACAGGCAGGGATCACTGGCATTGAGGCCATACTGCCAAAATCACAGCTACGTTAGGTAGGGCATGCTTCCAGGATGGCAGATCATCATCTACCAAAGATAGTCTTGTATGGTGAATTCTCTTTCAGTCACCAAAATATAGGCGCACCAAAGAAATGCTACAAGGACTCCCTAAAGAAGTTCCTCAGTGTCTGTCATGTTGACCACAGACATTGCTACACACTTTCCGCAGATTGTACCACCTGGCGGCATACTGTCAGCAGTGCTGTTTCCTATTTTGAGAACATCTGTCGGACCAACATTGAGGAAGAGCGTCAGAGGAGAAAAGATCGCACAACAAAAACACCAAATCCCGAACAGATCTTCCCCTGCAGACACTGCAACCGGACATGCCGATCTCGCATCAGTCTTGTTAGTCACGAGCATGCCTGCAGACGATGTGGACAATTACCTTTCAGTGGCGTTTTCTCCCAGAAGCCAAGGGAAGCCAAGCTTCCCCTATTTTTCTGCCTCTGTCATTTTTATTAAGTATACTGTATATTACATATATCATATATAATATATATTAATAATAATGTATATATATATATAAATATAAATATAAATAATATATATGGGTCCAAGGTTGTCATAGCCAGGAGTGGCACTGGGGTTAAGCTCCCAGTGCTCATAAAATGCTCCTTACGGCGTGCGTCTCGAAAAGCCTCTGACAACTAAGTCCAACTCCTAGCCTGCCCGTGTGGTTTAGTCTCTAAGCCCGGCGGAACTGCTTTTACTAATAGGAGAAGGGGCGAGGGCAGATCTCTGGCGCCTTAAAACCAGATGCTTCGGGTAGATGGTGGCTCGTCAACCTGGGAAGGTAGCCCATCTAGGGGAAGGTAAACCCTGATTTCAAACCTCCGCTGCCTTGCGGCACACCCGGTCACGGGAAAGGCTTCAGGAGTCAACCCTGAGGAAAAATCCGGAGTTGGAGCCCCTAAGGCAGTTCTCTGTTGTGCTCAACATTGTTCTGGCAGCTCCTGCGACGGCGCTGGTGCCAAACTATAGCAGCCCTGCTGTTCCTTTGGATTCATCAGTGACATGGAGAGGGGGGACATGCTGCATGGGTAGCATCTTGTCCTCCATATCTTCCTGCCTAGGCTTGAATCCTACCAACGCCCAACGCTGGAAGGTAGAACACCGGTGCGCATCGGCCTGTTCAGCCACAGGCGGTGCTTTTCCAGCAGAGTAGACGTTTAGGATTCTCTTCCATGGTCATCATAGACCGACGGAGGCCGACGACGATATAATATATATATTTAATAGAAATGGCATCTGATAATACGGAAAAACAGTGAACTATTAAAATGCGTATTTATGGTATTTGACGGTTTTGATTGTCACTGACTTGCAAGAGAGAGGTCCCTTCTCATTTCCTCCCCTCCCCCCCCCCGACTGCACAACAACCACTGCTGCCTCTAAAGACATCGAGTCCTGCTGCCCACTCCCCACTCCACCAACACCCCTCCACTCCCAACACACAGCCCCCCAACCTGACCCTCACTAAGACCCAGGTGAGGACGGAGCTGAGGAAGATCAAGTCGAGGAAGGTGTTGGGACCGGACGGCATCAGCGCAAAGATCCTCACGTCCTGTGCAGACCAGCTGTTTGGGATTGTGGAGTACATCTTCAATCTGAGCCTGAAGCTGGGGAGGGTACCACAGCTGTGGAAAACATCTTGTGTGGTACCTGTACCAAAGACTTCCCACCCCAAAGATCTGAACAGCTACAGACCAGTGGCCTTGACGTCCCACATGATGAAGACCCTGGAGAGACTGCTCCTTGCTCACCTCCGCCCCCTGGTGGGACCAGTGATGGATCCACTCCAGTTCGCCTACCAGCATGGCATTGGGGTGGAGGAAGCGGTGATCTTCCTCCTTCACCGTTCTCTGTCCCACCTGGAGAAGCCCGGGAATGCGGTGAGGATCATGTTCTTTGACTTCTCCAGTGCTTTCAACACCATCCAACCGATGATCCTGAAGGACAAGCTGCTGTGTGCAGGGGTGGATCAGCACCTGTCATCATGGATCCTGGACTACCTCACCAACCGGCCTCAGTTTGTGAGAACCCGGGACTGTGTGTCCAACACGATCATCGGTAGCACGGGGGCCCCCCAGGGAACGGTTTTGGCTCCCTTCCTGTTCACCCTTTATACTGTGGACTTCTCACACAACACAACACACTGTCATCTACAGAAGCTCTCTGACGACTCTGCGATCGTTGGTCTCATCTCCAACGGAGATGAAGCTGAGTACAGAGGGCTTATCCAGGACTTTGTGGACTGGTGCCATCGGAACTGCCTCCAGATCAACGCGAGGAAAACTAAGGAGCTGGTGGTGGACTGCCGCAGGCAAGGACAACCCCTCACAGCACCAGTAAATATGCAGGGAACAGACATCGAGATGGTGACATCCTATAAGTACCTGGGTGTTCATCTGAACAATAAACTAGACTGGTCACACAATACTGACGCACTCTACAAGAAGGGACAGCGCAGGCTGTTCCTACTGAGGAGACTCAGGTCTTTTGGTGTACAAGGGGCGCTGCTGAAGACATTCTATGACACGGTGGTGGCATCAGCCATCACTTTTGGAGTGGTCTGCTGGGGCAGTGGCATTACAGCAGCCGATAGGAAGAGACTGAACAAACTGATCAAGAAAGCTAGCTCTGTCCTGGGGAAGCGCCTTGACCCAGTGGAGGAGATGGGAGAGAGAAGGATGGTGGCTAAACTGTCATCTCTGCTGGAGTCCGAGTTCCACCCTATGCAGGACATACTGAATGCACTGAGGAGCTCATTTAGCAGCAGACTACATCATCCTAGGTGCACAACCGAGAGGTTTCGCAGGTCCTTCCTACCTACGGCTGTCAGACTGTACAACCTAAGCAGGGCTGCTCGCAGAGATAGCAAAAAGACGTGACGACCTAATAGTATTGAATGCAGAAGACGCAATAGACTTACACAATGGTCCCCTCCGTTATACAACTAGGAAAATACCAGTCGCTATGGAGGGTGAGAATATGTATGGGTACATAATCATACCATGTAGGATAACTAAGTAGACGGTCCTGCTGTTTCATTCCATCTAGCTACAATGCTCCGCACTGTGTGTGTGTTTATATATTTATATATTTATTCCATCTAGCAACAATGCTCCGCACTGTGTGTGTTTATATATATATTTATATATTTATTCCATCTAGCAACAATGCTCCGCACTGTGTGTTTATATATTTATATATTTATTCCATCTAGCAACAATGCTCCGCACTGTGTGTGTTTATATATTTACATATTTATTCCATCTAGCTACAATGCTCCGCACTGTGTGTGTTTATATATTTACATATTTATTCCATCTAGCTACAATGATCTGCACTGTGTTTATATATATATATTTATATATTTATTTCATCAAGCAACAATGCTCCACACTGTGTGTGTTTATATATCTACATATTTATTCCATCTAGCTACAATGCTCCGCACTGTGTTTATATATTCATATATTTATTCCATCTAGCTACAATGCTCCGCACTGTGTGTGTTTATATATTCACATATTCATTCCATCTAGCTACAATACTCCACACTGTTTATATACTCATATATTTATTCCATAAATATATATATACTTATATAATAAGTATATAATCTGTTTATATACTCATATATTTATTCATATATTTATTATTTGTGTCTCTCTCTCTCTCTCTCTCTCTCTCTCTCTCTCTATATATATATATATATATATATATATATATATATATATATATATATATATATACACTACCGTTCAAAAGTTTGGGGTCACTTAGAAATTTCCTTATTTTTGAAAGAAAAACACTTTTTTTCAATGAAGATAACTTTAAACTAATCAGAAATACACTCTATACATTGCTAATGTGGTAAATGACTATTATAGCTGCAAATGTCTGTTTTTTTGTGCAATATCTACATAGGTGTATCGAGGCCCATTTCCAGCAACTATCACTCCAGTGTTCTAATGGTACAATGTGTTTGCTCATTGCGTCAGAAGGCTAATGGATGATTAGAAAACCCTTGTGCAATCATGTTAGGTCTGCAATGCTGTAATTGCTGCAAATGGAGGATTCTCTGACGAAAGCAAAGTTTGAAGGAAAAAATTATTATTTCAAATACAAATCATTATTTCTAACCTTGTCAATGTCTTGACTATATTTTCTATTAATTTTACAACTCATGGTGGTAAATAAGTGTGACTTTTCATGGAAAACACAAAATAATTGTCTGGGTGACCCCAAACTTTTGAATGGTAGTGTATATATTTATTTATTTATTTATTTATATGTACATATGTATACTCGCTGCTCTTGTTTTTTTTTTTCTCTTGCCTTCTGATTGTTGCTCTGAGTGTTGCTATCCCTGTGCTGTTGCAATCCTGGAATTTCCCCATTGTGGGACTAATAAAGGCTTATCTTACAGTGGGGAAAAAAAGTATTTAGTCAGCCACCAATTGTGCAAGTTCTCCCACTTAAAAGATGAGAGAGGTCTCCAATTTTCATCATAGGTATACCTCAACTATGAGAGACAAAATGAGAAAAAAAAATCCAGAAAATCACACTGAAGGATTTTTAATGAATTAATTGGTAAATTCCTTGGTAAAATAAGTATTTGGTCACCTACAAACAAGCAAGATTTCTGGCTCTCACAGACATGTAACTTCTTCTTTAAGAGGCTCCTCTGTCCTCCACTCGTTACCTGTATTAATGGCACCTATTTGACCTCTTTATCAGTATAAAAGACACCTGTCCACAACCTCAAACAGTCAGACTCCAAACTCCACTATGGCCAAGACCAAAGAGCTGTCAAAGGACACCAGAAACAAAATTGTAGACCTGCACCAGGCTGGGAAGACTGAATCTGCAATAGGTAAGCAGCTTGGTGTGAAGAAATCAACTGTGGGAGCAATTATTAGAAAATGGAAGACATACAAGACCACTGATAATTTCCCTCGATTTGGGGCTCCACGCAAGATCTCACCTCGTGGGGTCAAAATGATCACGAGAACGGTGAGCAAAAATCCCAGAACCACATGGGGGGACCTAGTGAATGACCTGCAGAGAGCTGGAACCAAAGTAGCAAAGGCTACATCAGAAACACACTACGCCGCCAGGGACTCAAATCCTGCAGTGCCAGACGTGTCCCCCTGCTTAAGCCAGTACATGTCCAGGCCTGTCTGAAGTTTGCTAGAGAGCATTTGGATGATCCAGAAGAGGATTGGGAGAATGTCATACGGTCAGATGAAACCAAAATAGAACTTTATTGTAAAAACTCAACTTGTCGTGTTCGGAGGAGAAAGAACACCATACCTACTGTGAAGCATGGGGGTGGAAACATCATGCTTTGGGGCTGTTTTTCTGCAAAGGGACCAAGACGACTGATCCGTGTAAAGAAAAGAATGAATGGGGCCATGTATCGTGAGATTTTGAGTGAAAACCTCCTTCCATCAGCAAGGGCACTGAAGATGAAACGTGGCTGGGTCTTTCAGCATGACAATGATCCCAAACACACCACCCGGACAACGAAGGAGTGGCTTCGTAAGAAGCATTTCAAGGTCCTGGAGTGGCCTAGCCAGTTTCCAGATCTCAACCCCATAGAATATCTTTGGAGGGAGTTGAAAGTGCGTGTTGCCCAACGACAACCCCAAAACATCACTGCTCTAGAGGAGATCTGCATGGAGGAATGGGCCAAAATACCAGCAACAGTGTGTGAAAACCTTGTGAAGACTTACAAAAAACGTTTGACCTCTGTCATTGCCAACAAAGGGTATATAACAACGTATTGAGATGAACTTTTGTCATTGACCAAATACTTATTTTACCGAGGAATTTACCAATTAATTCATTAAAATCCTTCAATGTGATTTTCTGGATTTTTTTTTTCTCATTTTGTCTCTCATAGTTGAGGTATACCTATGATGAAAATTGGAGACCTCTCATCTTTTAAGTGGGAGAACTTGCACAATTGGTGGCTGACTAAATACTTTTTTTGCCCCACTGTATCTTATCTTATTTTCCAGTGTCTTAGAATGGGAGAAACAGCGCCTCTGTTACATGCACTGAAATATATGGTGAGGTGTGGTATTGCACTCCTAGGGGAGGATTTGAGAACCAGCAAGGGCGAAGTTACTTAATTTTGTGAAAAAAAAACTACAAAAATTAACCAATCAGATAAAGCCATAGGAAGGTCACTCCTAGGGTGAGATTAGTCAGTTCTGTGCAAAAGCCAGCCAACATAAGTTTACTGAGCCCACATCAGACCAATCAAATCATAAGGGGCCATTAACGTCAGTGTTGGTGGGAGGCCAGTGGCCGTTGTTAGCAACATTAGCAAGTACCATCATAGAGGGCCAGGAATTGGAGTTTTTAATAAAAATTATATTATGAGGTCCACAAACTGCTCCAGCTTATGCTCACTATACCAGTGACCAGCACATCAGCAGAGTGCTCCTTTTTCTGTTTAAAAAGGATAAAAATTTACGAGGAACACGTGTGGACAAGAAAGACTTGTAAACCTTGCCAAAATATCCATTGACTCTGCTGTCGAGGAGGACCTAAAGGCCAGTGGGAAATTCTGTGGCATGGTGATTGAACATTTTGCCACGGTTAAAGAGAAAATGGCCTTCCTTTTCAAATAGGGTAATGTTTACTCCTCTTTATATTCTTTCACTATTAACTGAACAGCCTAAATAATCCATCCATCCATCTTCTTCCTCTTAATCCTTTTTGGGTCGCGGGGGTGCTGGAGCCTATCCCAGCATCTTTGGGCGAGAGGCAGGGTACACCCTGGACAGATCGCGAGTCCATCGCAGGGCCAACACAAAGAGACAACCATTCACGCTCACATCCATACCTAAGGACAATTTAGAATCCCCAGTTGATGCCAATTAACCTAACTTGCATATTTTTGGGATGTGGGAGGAAACCAGAGAAATCCCAGAGTAAACCCACACAGACATGGGGAGAACATGCAAACTCCACACAGATCAGGGTTGGTCGGGGGCTGGGATCAAACCCGGGATCCCCTGGCCAAGGGTGGGTTGCTGTGCTGCTGCAGTGCTAACCACTCCACCACCGCACTGCCCAGCCTAAATAATTACCTGTGCAATTTTAATATGGTTATTGAATTTTTATCTTTGCTTTTGCTTTAGCTGCATGTGTTTCTCAGTTAGTTGTTGGTTATTTTATTGTGGTGACATGCAGAAAAGCTGCATTGCTATGTCTGTGTGTAACCTCATCAGGTGTGGAGTTGCGTAATTAGTGTTTTTGGTATAGTAATTAAACTTTGTAAGTCATGTGCTGTTTAACACGCATGCACCCGATAGTGAAGTGAGAGAGTGTGGGAGAGCGAGAGAACGTGCAGGTTGCATCTTAAGATACAACAGAATTGTGTTCCAGACAGTGAAATTAGCTGATGTATGCAGTGTTACATTTGTGGCCCCCACCCCAGTAGCAAGCAGTGGTCTCATTTTGTTTCACTCAACTTCCTCAAAAATTTCCCTCACACCATGCCACTGCTACCTTTATAATCTTCATTTGCAAAGTGAAGTGAAGCAGTAAATATTGATGATGGTAAGATGTTATACTGCTGCTATATTCTTCAGGAGTCCACTTTATAAAGCATTTTTTTTTTTTTTTTTGAAAGCATCTGCTATGAAACCTAAGTAGGATTTTGACTGAAAATGCTATTGGTACTTGTACTGAGCTAAATGTGCCGGTGCTACCACTAATAATTAAAATGTAAAGGTAGAATCAAAAGTGACGTGATAATCATCTTTGAATCAGTTATAATTGTATTTTATTCTTTCCTTGTTTGTCATGAGTTTTGACAGATGTTTACACAAATCTGCGAGAGAATCTACTGTTAATTATTAATTAATTATTGATTAAAAACTATTGTTTCAGGGACTTTGATTGTAACATGTGCATGAATCTCAGGCTTGGACAACCAGTACTTGACAAAAGAAAATTAGTGCTTAGCTTGTATGCGATTGTAATTTTGTAATTTGCCCAAGTGAAAAAAGAATTCTTCATAAAGACACAACTGAGTCCAGACGGAGGGGAGGCTAATTACAAGATGTAGTTGTGGGCTTTGAAAGTTGGTTTCTCTAAAGTGACAACTATCGCTCCAGTCGAACAAAGCAGACCCCCACTGCATTATAAGCTGAGGAATTTCACAGGAGGCATTGAGATTGTTTTCTTTTCTTCCTTGGTGCTTTGTCCTGAAACACAAAAGTCCAGACACAATGACTTCTGACGTCTAATGGCAAAGTTATGCTAGAGTAACAATTGTGCATCGAAGGCGGTGAGGGGGCAGATGCCCCAGTGAGGTCATCCCCCAGTGTCACCACAACACTAAGAAGGTAGGGCAATAAAATCCCTCTGTCTTAAGGAGACATTCCAACAGAGGGAGAAGATCCCACAGTTTGATATAAATTAAAACACTGCTGTCATATTCTGAATGGGGAACTCCCCCCATCCCCTCGTGCTTGAGAGAGAACATTTTTCTGTTTTGTTTTTATGGGTTGTACTTGAGCATGAGTGCTGATAAACTCATCTCTTTAGGAACAGAAAATGGAGAATTCAACTGAGGGCACAAGGGTGACTCCACTGTGTTAAAATCTGCATATGAATTGAAGAGGAAGAGAATAATTCTCAAGTCTGTACACAAACTGATGATAATGAGAAGAATTTGCCACTAGTATTCCAAGACAGGATCAAAAACAGGATAAAAGGGTAAAACCATACATTGGATCCTAGATGATGGTCTTTAATGAGTGTTCTGTCATTTTTTTCTTGAGAAAACTTCAAATGTTGAGGAAATTACCCCTAAAATGAATCTTACATTCATATTAAATTGCAAAATAGTGTGGTCACACCAAGTGTGTTGCAGATTCTCACCTCACATGGTTTGCACCACAAAACCACTGGGAGACATACTTACATAAATCATTTTAAAAACAATCTGACACCTTGAAACATTATTAAAACACCAAAGTAATACCCATGTCCATCAGAAATATGTTTAATGAGAAGAATGTCGATATGTTCAATACGTTTTCCCCTGCTCTATATAATCAATATGGCCTTAAAGTGCAGAATCTCAACTTTAATTGAGGGTATCCATCCATCCATCTTCTTCCGCTTAATCCTTTTCGGGTCGCGGGGGGGCTGGAGCCTATCCCAGCATCTTTGGGCGAGAGGCAGGGTACACCCTGGACAGATCGCCAGTCCATCGCAGGGCCAACACAGAGAGACAGACAACCATTCACTCTCACAGTCATACCAAAGGACAATTTAGAATCCCCAGTTTGATGCAAATTAACCTAACTTGATCATCTAACTTGATTGATCTAACTAACAGATCACTGTTGGTCGGTGGCTGGGATCGAACCCAGGATCCCCTGGCCAAGGGTGAGTTGCTGTGCTGCTGCAGTGCTAACCACTCTGCCACCGCGCTGTATTCACATTCAAACTGGAGTTATGGTTTAGGGATTGGAACCATTTTTATACAAAATCTCAACAACATTATCATAAATATAAAATGTTCATTTTTAAAACTTTGTTGAGAATCCTTTGCAGGCAATGTGTGCCTGAAGTCTGGAACTCAAAGACATCACCAAACGCTCAGTTTCCTCCTTTGTGATGCTTTGCCAGTCCTTTATTGCAGCTGTCTTCAGTTGTTGCTTGTTTGTGGGTCTTTCTGCCCGAAGTTTTGTCCTAAGCAAGTGAAATGCTCCATTAAGTTGAGATCTGGTGATTGACTCAGTCACTGCAAAATAATCCAGTTCTTTGCCTTAAGGAAATCTTGGGTTGCTTTTGTTTTGGGTCATTGTTCATCTTTACTGTGAAATGCCATTTAGAGATGGCCAGATGAGGCTTTCTTGAAGCATCGAAACTTTTCATCAAATTGGTTCATATGGACAAAGCTTCATGTGAAACTTCATTTGCTGTACTAAGCCTTCTACTGGACAAAAAGTACACAACATGCAGATTTTTACAAGGGCATTATTGGTTTGATGTGTATTTTTTTCATTTCAGTAAATGTACTGTCCTTTAAGAAATATCAATGATCACAAGGGGAAAAAATAGTACAACTGGGGTGACTACAGTGACTGTGCTTGGGTGACTTAGTGTGCTTGTATTACAGTGAATGTGCTTGTGTTACACAGTGCTTGTGTCACTTATCAATTTTTATCAAGAAATAATAACTTTTCAGCAGTCTTTGGACTAAGGTCATTTCTTTTCTCTTTTTTTTAGATTATTTCACCAGCTTTTGAGAATACTCTCTCACAGGGCACACAGGATGCAGGTGTGCAAAGGAAGGCTACTGCAAGTTTTGCCTTTCCCAGTACACTGTCTTTCCCAGTACATTCACCTCTGTTGTCCCTATTTTCATGCAGGGCACAATAGTGTCTCACCATAGATGATGTGTTATTTTTGTATCCAAGCTCTTTGAAACACAACAGACACTTCACCTTCCAAATAAAAATAAATCTAAAATAAATAAATTACAACAAAATATCCTCTATTTGGGCAAGCCAGTAAAATACTGGGAGAATATAGTTTGGTCATATGAGACCAACATTGAACTTTTTGGATGCCACAACACACAGCATGTTTGGAGGAGAAATGACACTGCACATCCCATCATGGTGTGGGGGTGTTTTTCAGCACATGGTGCAGGCAGACTTTATATAATTGAACGAAAGATGAATCGACAAATGTACAGAGACATCCTTCATAAGAACCTGTTGCCATCTGCCAAGATGCTGAAGATGAAATGAGGGTGTACATTTGAGCAAGACAATGATCCCAAACACATAACCAAGGAAACTCTCATCTGGCTCCAGAGAAGTAAAATAAAGCAACTAGCATGGCCCAGTCAATCACCTGACCAGAATCCAATTGAAAATCTATGGAACAAACTGAAAATCAGAGTTCATAGAACACACCCACGGAACCTTCAAGATTTGACAGTTTGTGTGGAAGAATGGGCTAAAATCACTCCTGAGCAATGCCTGCACCTAGTTTCTCCTTACAGGAGGCATCTGGAAGCTGTTATCACCAACAAAGGCTTTTCTACTAAATATTAAATGAATTTCTGTCAGAGCGTGGGCTGAGCTCTCATTCTTATCCTGTGCTTTAAATTATATTCCTTGTCTTAGGACATGAGACTCAACTCATGTTCTCACCTTTGGTTCTCCTTTGGGAGTTTTTTTTATTTATTATTATTGTTATTATCATTATTAGTGTTATCATGTCCTTCCTTGGTTATGTATTTATTCCTTGTCTGTAGCTCTGGGTTTCAGTTTATTACCTCCGCCAAGGAGGTTATGTGATCATCGGCGTTGGTTTGTCTGTCTGTTTGTCTGTTTGTTTGTTTGTTAGCAAGATAACTCAAAAAACTTCTGGACGGATTTTCATGAAATTTTCACAGATTGTCAGAAATGGGGTATCCTATAGATGATTACATTTTGGTGGTGATCCGGATCACCGTCCAGAAGAAAACCGCCATTACGGAAAATGCCATTTTCGTGAATAACTACTGAACCACTAATCCTATCATTGTCAATCCAATTGCTAGTCATATGTTTTCATGGTCAAGGAATCTGAAAACGTACACACAAACACTGTATGGGGGGAACTGTGGCCGCCATTACGGAAAATGCCATTTTCGTGAATAACTACTGAACCACTCATCCTATCATTGTCAATCCAATTGCTAGTCATATGTTTTCATGGTCAAGGAATCTGAAAACGTACACACAAACACTGTATGGGGGGAACTGTGGCCGCCATTACGGAAAATGCCATTTTCGTGAATAACTACTGAACCACTCATCCTATCATTGTCAATCCAATTGCTAGTCATATGTTTTCATGGTCAAGGAATCTGAAAACGTACACACAAACAGTGTATGGGGGGAACTGTGGCCGCCATTACGGAAAATGCCATTTTCGTGAATAACTACTGAACCACTCATCCTATCATTGTCAATCCAATTGCTAGTCATATGTTTTCATGGTCAAGGAATCTGAAAACGTACACACAAACACTGTATGGGGGGAACTGTGGCCGCCATTACGGAAAATGCCATTTTCGTGAATAACCACTGAACCACTCATCCTATCATTGTCAATCCAATTGCTAGTCATATGTTTTCATGGTCAAGGAATCTGAAAACGTACACACAAACACTGTATGGGGGGAACTGTGGCCGCCATTACGGAAAATGCCATTTTTGTGAATAACTACTGAACCACTAATCCTATCATTGTCAATCCAATTGCTAGTCATATGTTTTCATGGTCAAGGAATCTGAAAACGTACACACAAACACTGTATGGGGGGAACTGTGGCGCTTGGCGGAGGTCTGCGCTCTCCGAGTGCTTTTCTAGTTATTTCTGTCTTTGCCTTAGTCTGTCATCATCATCTTTAGTACTATTTTCATCACGGTCACGTCTTATCCATTCCTGTTTGACATATTGGTTCGGTCTTTTATTTTGACAGTGTTCTTTGTTTACTTCCGTTTTCTCCTAGCTTGTTTTGTGATCGTCCACAGCTGTTTATTATTTCTGTTAATTGTCCTTGCCCTTAGTCTTTGATTTTCCTCAACTGTTTGTTATTTGGTTAATTCCTTTTTGCCTTATTAAAGGTATGCCGTCCCGTAGTTCGGGGCGATGGCCAACTTTTCACGCTGGTGTGGACCACATGCTTCTGTCTGTTTGTATCCTGCCTTTCTTCTGCTGAAGTTCTGTGAGTTTTTTTGTTCCTGTTCACTGTTGTTGATTATTTTTGAGTTTAATTAAATCTCGCAAACCTGAGTCCAGCGTTTGGGACTGAATTCCGCCCCAGAGGGGCTCACTTGACAATTTCACCATGAGTGTTCAATACTTATTCCCTGTGTTGTTCCACTTTATTAAATATGACTTGAGAACGCAGTTGCCTTGATTTCTTTGTATGTATGGATTACTTGGGTGGTTACTGATATCTGGTGAAAATCTCAGGTCAATGGCTCCGTCAGAAATATGTTTAATGAGAAAAATATTGACGTGTTCAATACTTATTTCCCTGCTGTGTTTAAATATAAGTGTGTGTGTGTGTGTGTGTGTGTGTGTGTGTGTGTGTGTGTGTGTGTGTAGATAGATAGATAGATAGATAGATAGATAGGTAGATACTATATATAAAAATCCAAACCTACATGGCCCTGTTTGGAAAAAGTGATTGCCCCCTAAACCTAATAACTGGTTGGGCCACCCTTAGCAGCAACAACTGCAATCAAGCATTTGCAATTACTGGCAATGAGTCTTTTACAGCGCTGTGGAGGAATTTTGGCCCACTCATCTTTGCAGACTTGTAATTCAGCCACATTGGAGGGTTTTCAAGCATGAACCGCCTTTTTAAGGTCCCACCACAGCATCTCAATCGGATTCAGGTCAGGACTTTGACAAGGCTTCTCCAAAGTCTTCATTTTGTTTTTCTTAAGCCATTCAGAGGTGGACTTGCTGGTGTGTTTTGGGTCATTGTCCTGCTGCAGAACCCAAGTACGTTTCAGCTTGAGGTCACGAACAGATGGCCGGATATTCTCCTTCAGGATTTTTTGGTAGACAGCAGAATTCATGGCTCCATTTACCACAGCAAGTCTTCCAGGTCCTGAAGCAGCAACACAACCCCAGATCATCACACTACCATCGCCATATTTTACTGTTGATATGATGTTTTTATTTCTGAAATGCTGTGTTACTTTTACACCAGATGTAATGGGACACACACCTTCCAAGCTGAAGCCCACTTGGGTTCTGCAGTAGGACAATGATCCAAAACACACCAGCAAGTCTACCTCTGAATGGCTTAAGAAAAGCAAAATGAAGACTTTGCAGTGGCCTAGTCAAAGTCCTGACCTGAATGTGATTGAGATGCTGTGGCATGACCTTAAAAAGGCGATTCATGCTTGAAAACCCTCCAATGTGGCTGAATTACAGCAATTCTGCAAAGATGAGTGGGCCATAATTCCTCCACATCTCTGTAAAAGACTCATTGCCAGTTATCACAAACGTTTGATTGCAATTGTTGCTGCTAAAGGTGGCCTATGTAGAAGAGCTTGGAATAACGAGGCGATGTGACTTATAAACCAAAGTTTATTATCAGCTTCGCTCCTCTAACAAGTCTCATCTCAGTGCAGAAGCAGAAGTAGAATAAGAGAGCGAACACATTCAGCTCTACATACTTATACCTACACATAACAAAAGACATGCAGATCAAAGCTGACATCCCGCATTATCTTAATCCCCCTCCTTTGTCTTCGTACTCCTCCACCTGACCCTGGGTGGTCAGGGCGATCGATCTGGTCTCCACCGCAGCGCCTCGGATGCTCTTTGATCTTCGCTGGCGGTTGAGACCTCTTGTCCTGTTCTGAGGTGTGAAGTCGCTGTACATATGTAATCACCAAACATTCTCACATGCTTATACATATGTAGGTTATGGGATATATGATTAATGTAAACCACAGCCCCCCCAAATGACTAAGAAAAGGACAATAATAAAAAATTCACAGTTTAAGATAATTACTATGACATACTAACTGCTAAACCTCCTGACAAGGAAGAAACTTTCCAGCAGCTATGCTCCTGTAGAGAATTCAGTGGTAATCATAACAGCGTAGTAATATCACAAGTCAGTCTTAAACTGTCACAGCACAATTAGTGAACAACTTTTGAATAGTTTGCATCAGTCCTTGTGCCGTCTGGGTTTTAATCTTCTCCCGAATCTGCTGTGGGTCTGCTTGGGCGTCCTGGTGGGACCTTCCTGTAAGGAATCTGCAGCTTGGGGAGGAGAGTGATTATTTGTTCCCTGCAGGGGGGCTGAGTCTTTTTTCTTGGGGGGTCTACCCCGCCGAGGTGCTCTCGCCAACCGTGCAGGTTCGTCTCTCAACAAGAAGGCAGGTTTAAGTCTGTCAATGCTGACTGTTTCTTTTCTGTCCCCTAAATCAAGCACAAAATGCTTATCACCAGGTTCCAGCACTCTGAATGGTCTATCGTATGGTGGACGGAGGGTTGGTTTTAAAGCTTCATGCCTAACAAAAACGAATTCAGCGTTTTTTAAAGCTTGGGGGACAAAAACCCGTGGAAAAGAGTGATGTGCCGGTCCGGGGAGAGTGTCAGGTCCGTTGCTGCCTAAAAGCCTCAGGGCTGGAAGATGCCCCGGCTCTGGGTTCTCTGGTAAAAATTCACCTGGGAGTCTGAGAGGTTGTGCAAAAACTAATTCTGCTGGGGAGGCATCTAGATCCTCTTTAGGTGCAGCACGCAACCCCAATAAAACCCGGGGAAGTTTATTCACCCAATTTGTATCCGTTAGTGAGGCTCTGAGGGCGGCCTTTAAAGATCTGTGAAAGCCCTCGCATAACCCATTAGCCTGAGGGTGATAAGCGGTGGTGCGGTGAATTGTCGCTCCTAAGCTGCTGGCCATGGCTGACCAAAGCTCCGAGACAAATTGAGTCCCCCTATCGGACGTGATGTCCAATGGGATGCCGAAACGTGCCACCCAGTTTGTCAAAAAAACGCGAGCGACTTCCTCCGCTGTGGTTGACGCCAGAGGGACCGCTTCAGGCCAGCGCGTAGGACGGTCTATCATTGTTAACAGATGTGTGAAACCTTGGGAGGAAGGTAGTGGTCCCACGAGGTCGACATGAACGTGGTCAAACCTTCTAGCTGGGATTCGAAAAGGCTCTAGAGGGGCTTTTGTGTGTTTGTGTATTTTGGCGCGCTGACAAGACATGCAAGTTTTTGCCCATTCTTTTACGTTTTTGCGCAGGCCGGGCCACACAAACTTTTCGGCGACCATTTTAACCGAGGCGCGCACACCCGGGTGCGCGAGGGAGTGAATTGAGTCGAAAATACGGCGGCGCCATGCAGCTGGGACTACCGGGCGAGGTCGGCCAGTTGAGATGTCGCATATTAGGGGGGACACACCGTCGCGTGACCCCTTTCCTCCAGCCTTAACCCTGTTGGTCCAGACAGGAGTGCGCGCACGTCTGCGTCACTACTTTGCTCCTCCGCCATGGCTGCGTAATCTATCCCTACGTGGATTGGGGCCGCGTATGTGTCTGCGTTGGCGAAGAGTTCTGCGGCTGAGGTAGTATAATCTGTCTCCTCGCGCTCTGGCGATGTCACAGCACGAGAGAGGCAGTCTGCTACCACGTTAAGTTTGCCTGCCACATGTCGAATGTCTGTGGTGAACTCTGAAATTGCAGCTAGCTGTCTTTGTTGCCTGCCTGACCATGGTTCTGAAATTTTAGCCATCGCAAAGGTGAGCGGTTTGTGGTCTACAAAAGCCGTGAAATGCCGCCCCTCTAACCAGAACTGGAAGTGGCGGATGGATAAATGAAGCCCTAGCAGCTCCCTGTCAAAAGTGCTGTATTTACGCTCAGTTTGGTTTAACGATTTGCTGAAAAATGCCAAAGGTTGCCAGGTTCCGCCAACGTGTTGTTCTACAACCACCCCTATGGCCAGGTCTGAAGCGTCTGTGGTTAGCGCAATGCGGGCCGAGGGATCAGGGTGAACCAACAATGTGGCGTTAGCTAGGGCACTTTTTACTTCCGCGAAGGTGTGTTCGCGCTCCGGGGTCCATTCGACCGCGTTGGAAGGCTTTTGTTTTCTGAACGCGTCATATAGGGGCTGCATGAGTTGAGCTGCACGGGGGAGGAAACGGTTGTAAAAATTAACCATTCCCAAAAATTCTTGCAGCGATTTGGCCGTTTGTGGCCGTGGAAAACTTTTTACTGCGCGAACTTTGTCTGACAGTGGGACTGCCCCCTTCGGTGAAACTCTGTGTCCCAAAAAATCAGTTTGTGGCACGCCGAATTTGCATTTGGCTGGATTGATTATTAATCCGTGCTCTTCTAGTCTCTGAAAAACCATAGTGAGATGCTGTTCGTGTTCCTCCTCCGACGAGCTTGCTACCAGCATATCGTCGAGGTAGACGAACACAAAAGGGAGGTCGCGTAATACCGCGTCCATCATCCGCTGAAAGGTTTGAGCAGCGCCTTTGAGGCCAAAAGGCATCCGCAAAAATTCAAAAAGACCGAAGGGGGTTATTACAGCTGTTTTAGGAATGTCTTCTGCTCGAACGGGGATTTGGTGATAGCCACGGACCAGGTCTATTTTAGAAAAAATGCACGCACCCGCCAGATGTAGTGAAAAATCTTGGATGTGAGGAATTGGGTAGCGGTCATGCGCTGTCGCATTGTTTAATCTGCGTTAATCGCCGCACAGTCTCCAAGAACCGTCGGATTTCGGGACCATGTGTAGTGGTGATGCCCAGGGGCTTTTTGAGTGTCTGATAATGCCTAGTTTTTCAAGGGTGGTAAATTCGTCCCGAGCTATGGCGAGCTTGGTCGCGTCTAAGCGCCGAGCTTTGGCGAATACGGGTGGGCCCGTTGTGGGAATAAAGTGTTCAACCCCATGCTTAGCCACTGTAGCTGAGAATTTGGGAATTGTGAGTGCTGGAAATTGGGTGAGGAGTTGATCAAACTTACCTCCTGCTGTAGTAACGCTGGCCTGCACGGGTGGTGGAGAAACTCGAGCTGAGCAGGGAATAGAAGCAAATGACAGTGCATTAACCAAGCGTCTATTTGCTAGATCGACTAATAGCCCAGGTGCACACAAAAGATCCGCGCCCAACAAGTTAAAACTCACCGCCGCTACAACAAATGTCCATCTGTAGTTGCGGCCATGAATGCAGAGGGGCAGGTTCCTTTCACCATAAGTGTCGATGATGGAGCCGTTGGCTGCCATCGCTCCGTTGCCCTGGGGGCCCATGGCCCGGTCTGCGTGGGAGGGCATGATAAAACTCAGTTGAGCTCCAGTGTCAATTAGGAACTGTTTGCCGGTGTGTCCGTCAGTCACATAAAGAAGTTTATTTTTTTCGCCGAGAACCGCAGCCGTTAACGGTTCTCGGTTTTGGTGTTTTCCCGAACTTCTGAACTTGCAGGGGGGAACGCATTTGTACGCCCCCTCGGCGAACCAGTGGTGGTAATAGCAGATGTCGTTCCGCCTGCTGCGTCTTGGTCGTGTTGCCGCCATGGTGGGCGGGCTCTGCTCGGTTGTCTGTGGTTTTCCGCTGCTCTGGGCATCTGCAGATGCTGCTGTGGCCACCTGTTCCCCGCAGGCGTTGGTGAGTCGCTGCGCTTCCCGGGCCAGCGCGCGGAAGTCCTGCTGGGTGCTGCACCGCATGTTGATCAGCGTCCCTCTCATGTGTGGCGGCAGAGTGCTGAGGAAGATGTGTTGGAAGAGGAAGTTGTCGTTGTCCTCCTCCTTGAGCTGCAGCATGTCCTCCATGAGGGCCTTGGGTCTGCATCCTCTGTGGCCGTAGATCACCAGGATCTTCTCTGCTCTCTCCTTGGCTGAGGGAACGAAGTTCTCGACGATGGTCGCCTTCAGCTCTCTGTATTTGTCATAGGCGGGCGGCTGTCGGATTATGCTCCGCGCGCATCTTGACGTGGCAGTGTCGAGTTTGGCGACGATGTGATAAAACTTCGTCTCGTCCGCCGTTATGCCCGCCAGTGCAAACTGAGCCTCAGCTTGCTGGAACCACGAGCTCGGGTCTTCTTGCCAGAATTCTGGCAGCTTGACGGTGACGGCGCTTGTGTGGGCCGTCCTTGATGTGTCCGCTGGGTGAGAGCGCCTTTCTTCTGCTCTCACGGCGGGGCTGGTGCTCAGTTGAGCCCTCTCTTCTGCCATGGGGGAACGTCTTCCATCCGTTCCCGTCTGCATGGGCGCCGGTGCTTGCCTGGGTCGCCTCCGATGAGTCAATCACGGGAGAACGTCTCTGTTCCATTCTCACGTCTGGTCACCAGTGTAGAAGAGCTTGGAATAACGAGGCGATGTGACTTATAAACCAAAGTCTATTATCAGCTTCGCTCCTCTAACAAGTCTCATCTCAGTGCAGAAGCAGAAGTAGAATAAGAGAGCGAACACATTCAGCTCTACATACTTATACCTACACATAACAAAAGACATGCATATCAAAGCTGACATCCCGCATTATCTTAATCCCCCTCCTTTGTCTTCGTACTCCTCCACCTGACCCTGGGTGGTCAGGGCGATCGATCTGGTCTCCACCGCAGCGCCTCGGATGCTCTTTGATCTTCGCGGGCGGTTGAGACCTCTTGTCCTGTTCTGAGGTGTGAAGTCGCTGTACATATGTAATCACCAAACATTCTCACATGCTTATACATATGTAGGTTATGGGATATATGATTAATATAAACCACAGCCTAACCAGTTATTAAGTTTAGGGGGCAATCACTTTTTTTCCCTTTAATAATAAACACCTTCATTTAAAAACTGCATTTTGTGTTTACTTGTGTTTCTTTTTCCAGCATTTAAATTTGTTTGATGATCTGAAACATCTAAGTGTGACAAACAAAAAATGAGAAATCAGAAAGGGGCAAACACTTTTTCACACCACTTTGTCTGTGTGTGTGTGTGTGTGTGTGTGTGTGTGTGTGTGTGTGTGTGTGTGTGTGTGTGTGTGTGTGTGTGAATATTATCTAGAGGGAGATGGGAAAATCTATGTTGTGGAACATCAGGGAACTTCCTGGAGCTTCTGCAACTGGGTAGTGTTATTAAATGGGGAGTGCTTAAAGATTTTTATTCAAAAAAGGAGGATTTCAGCAGTGTATGGTTTCAGTCTGCTCCTCTTGTGGCTTACTGCCTTTCCAGCTTTGGAGACCACCCTCTCACATGGCACTGATGTTGCTGGCATGTGGAGATACTTTTTTTTGCCATCTCATAAAGGTTTAGGTATTTGGTTTTGTGTGTTGCCCAGTACCAGAGCGGGTCTTCTCCTCTGGAGAGGTAGAGCTCAGACAAATAAACTTCCGCTGTGGCATCTGTTGTTGCACTTTGAGAGTGCTGTGTTTCACCTGAACAAAAAGAAAACAAATGAAATTATCTGTCTTATAATAAAAAAAAAAATGATGCTTAAAGTAAAAACATACAGTGGATATAAAAAATGTACAAACCCCTGTTCAATGCCAGGTTTTTGTGATGTAAAAAAATTAGACCAAGATAAATCATTTCAAAACTTTTTCTGCCATTAAATTATAAAATTACAATAACCTGGTTGCATAAATACGCACACCCTTAAACTAATACTTTGTTGCAGCACCTTTGGCTTTTATTACAGCACTCAGTCTTTTTGGCCAGGAATCTATCAGTGTGGCACTTCTTGATGTGGCAATATTTGCCCACTCTTCTTTGCAAAAACACTCCAAATCTGTCAGATTGCTGTCACGAGGCTGAGCGCGGTGTTCCACTGTGCTCATCCTCTTAATTTATTTCTGAGTATTTCCTGCATTTTCTTAGTGTTGTGTGTTTATCTTACTGTTTGTTGGTTTAGGATGTGTTAGTTGTCAGTGGTTCTGCTATGTAGTCATGTTCTTCTTCTTCTTATTTTGTCAATTTCTTTAGGCATCTTTTCCCATTTAGTTCCTAGTGTTTATATTTGGTTTCTGTGTGACATGAGCTCTCCACCTCTTCTTCCAGACACTCCCACCTGGCCATCACCTTGTATGTGTTCCTCTGTATTCCTGCCTAGTGATCAGGCCACCTTCCCGCTCATGTGTTCCACACCTGCTGTCACTTGCCTTCATTGATTGCTTGCCTTATTTATAGTCTGGCTTTGTCATCACTCCTGGTCAGAGCCTCATCAGAGAATCCACTCTTCCATATCAGAACCCTTTCCCCGTTCTGATGTGCTTTCCTGTTTTTATCTCACCGACTACCAGTTGTAAGTTTATTTTTGCGCACTGTATGGACTTGTATATTTTCTGTAATAAATACCACAAACTGCAGTTCAGCACCTTGGTCTTTCGTCTCTGCCCCATAGAGGCCCATTCATGACAATTACGAGGGCATCTCCTGTGCACAGCCCTCTTCAGATCACCCCACAGATGTTCGATCGGATTCAGGTCTGGACTGTGGCTGGCCCATTCCAAAACCTTAATCTTCTTCTGTCATGCTGAAAGATGAAGAGGAACTTCATCTTTCAGCATGACAATGAAGATTCAGTTTCTAGCAGAAGCCTGAAGGTTTTGTGCCAACACTGACTGGTATTTGAAACTGTTCATAATTCCCTCCACCTTGACTAAGACTCCACTTCCAGCTGAAGAGAAACAGCCCCAAAGCATGATGCTGCCACCACCATGCTTCACTGTAGGTATGGTTTTCTTTTGGTGATGAGCAGTGTTATGTTTGCACCAAATACACCTTTTGGAATTATGGCCAAAAAGTTCAACCTTGGGTTCATTGGACCATAACACATTTTCCCACATGCATCTGGGAGATTTCAAATGTGTTTTTGCAAAATGTAGCCAGGCTTGGATGTCTTTTTTGTAAGATAAGGTTTTTGTCTTGCCACCCTAGACAGGAGATTGTTGTCACATGTACTAAACAGCCAGTAACTTGCCAGAAATTCCTGCAGCTCCTTCAGTGTTGCTGTTGGCCCCTTGGCAGCCTCCCTGACCAGTTTTCTTCTCATCTTTTCATCAATTTTGGAGGGACATCCAGTTCTTGGTAATGTCACTGTTGTCCAATATTTTCTCCGCTTGATGATGACTGTCTTCACTGTGTTCCATAGTATATTTAATACCTTGATAATTCTTTTGTACTCTTCTTCTGACTGATACCTTTGAACAATGACATCCCTCTGATGCTTTGGAAGTGCTCTGCGGACCATGGCTGGTGCTGTAAGATGTGACTACAAAAATATCAAGAAATTTTTTATTTTTCCCCTTAAAAGATTTCAGTTTGTTTTTCAATTGGGTCGTACAGGTTATAGGTCACATTAATGGTGGAAAAAGTTTTGATGGTTTATCTTAGTCTCATTTTTTTACATCACAAAAACCTGGCATTTGAACAGGGGTGTGTAGACTTTTTATATCCACTGAAATGCAAACGAACTCTGCTATCCAAAAGGTCCCACAAGCTGTCTTCTGATGAAGGCCTAGGTTCTTCCTCTGCTGCTGACTAATGGAGTTGATCACATTTTAATACATGTTGCTAGAAAGGTTTGAAAACACACTAATAATACGGAATAATAAATGGTACACTACCTGTTATATTTATGGCTTTAGCCTCTCCATCCTCATGGTTGCAGCGCATTCAGCAGTCAATTTTGACATGGCCTCTTGTGCACGTTTCATTGCCCGAAGCTAGTGTTTTAAATCGTGGCTCCAAAAATGAAGTTGCTCCTCCATGTCCCTCCCTTACTACACTTACATACATGCACTCACTCAATCACAAAAATATACTTTACACTGTCAAAAAAATGACACTCTCTCAACCACACAAACATAAGATAAGATAAGCCTTTATTAGTCCCACAATGGGGAAATTCCAGGATTGCAACAGCACAGGGATAGCAACACTCAGAGCAATAATTTAGAAGATAAGAAAATAAGAGCAGTGAATATACATATGTACACATAAATATATAAATATATATACACAGTGTGGAGCATTGTAGCTAGATGGACTAAACAGCATAACCGTCTATTTAGTTACCCTACATGGTATGAATATGTACCCATACATATTGTCACCCTCCATAGCGACTGATATTGTCCTAGTTATATACTGGAGGGGACCATTTGTGTAAGTCTGTTGCGTCTTTTGCATTCAATACTATTAGGTCGTCATGTTTTTCTGCTATCTCTGCGAGCAGCCCTGCTTAGGTTATACAGTCTGACAGCCGTACGTAGGAAGGACCTGCGAAACCTCTCGGTCACGCATCTAGGATGATGTAGTCTACTGCTAAATGAGCTCCTCAGTGCGTTCAGCATGTCCTGCATAGGGTGGGACTCGGACTCCAGCAGAGATGACAGTTTAGTCACCATCCTTCTCTCTCCTATCTCTGCCACTGGGTCAAGGCACTGCCCAGGACAGAGCTAGCTTTCTTGATTAGTTTGTTCAGTCTCTTCCTATTGGCTGCTGTAATGCTGTTGCCCCAGCAGACCACTCCAAAAGTGATGGCTGATGCCACCACCATGTCGTAGAATGTCTTCAAGAGCACCCCTTGTACACCAAAAGACCTGAGCCTCCTCAGTAGGTACAGCCTGCGCTGTCCCTTCTTGTAGAATGCATCGGTATTGTGTGACCAGTCTAGTTTATTGTTCAGATGAACACCCAGGTACTTGTAGGGTGTCACCATCTCAATGTCTGTTCCCTGGATGTTCACTGGTGCTGTGAGGGGTTGTCCTTGCCTGCGGCAGTCCACCACCAGCTCCTTAGTTTTCCTCGCGTTGATCTGGAGGCAGTTCCGATGGCACCAGTCCACGAAGTCCTGGATAAGTCCTCTCTACTCAGCTTCATCTCCATTGGAGATGAGGCCGACGATCGCAGAGTCATCAGAGAACTTCTGTAGATGGCAGTGTGTTGTGTTGTGTGAGAAGTCCGCAGTATAAAGGGTGAACAGGAAGGGAGCCAAAACCATTCCCTGGGGGGCCCCTGTGCTGCCGATGATCGTGTCGGACACACATTCCAGGGGTCTCACAAACTATGGCCAGTTAGTGAGGTAGTCCAGGATCCATGATGACAGGTGCTGGTACACCCCTGCGCACAGCAGCTTGTCCTTCAGGATCATCGGTTGGATGGTGCTGAAAGCATTGGAGAAGTCAAAGAACATGATCCTCACCGCATTCCCGGGCTTCTCCAGGTGGGACAGGGAACGGTGAAGGAGGAAGATCACTGCATCCTCCACCCCAGTGCCATGCTGATAGGCGAACTGGAGTGGATCCATCGCTGGTCCCACCAGGGGGCGGAGGTGAGCAAGGAGCAGTCTCTCCAGGGTCTTCATCATGTGAGACGTCAGGGCCACTGGTCTGTAGCTGTTCAGGTCTTTGGGGTGGGAAGTCTTTGGTACAGGTACCACACAAGATGTTTTCCACAATTGTGGTACCCTCCCCAGCTTCAGGCCCAGGATGAAGATGTGCTCCACAATCCCACACAGCTGGTCTGCGCAGGACTTGAGGACTTGAGGAGCTTCGCGCTGAACATCTATCTATCTATCTATCTATCTATCTATCTATCTATCTATCTATCTATCTATCTATCTATCTATCTATCTATCTATCTATCTATCTGTCTATCTGTCTGTCTGTCTATCTGTCTGTCTGTCTGTCTGTCTATCTATCTATCTTCTAGTGTGTTTGTGTGAATGAGTGTGTATGCATGTATCTGTGTAATATTTAGGAAAAGCAATGTGTTTTTGTTTAATGTTACTGACCTTAAATCTAATTCTAACTTATGTTGTCAGGACGTGAGTTGGAGACATGTCCTCGCTTGTGTTATAACTTACATTTCTTGTCACTTGAACAAGGCCTCCAACTCCCATCCTTGCTTTGAGTTCATTCTCTGGGTTTTGCGTTTATTATGATTTATTTTCTGAGTCCTGTTTGTCAGTTTGATTTTGTATTCATTTCTAAGCATGTTGTATTTAATGTGTGTTTATTTCTTACCCTAGTCTTGCCTGATTTGAGCGTTGTTTAGTTCCTGATTAGTCACAGCTGTTCTGTGTTTCTGTTAATCACTGTCTGCCTTATTTATAGGACACAGCCCAGCTGTTGGGTGCTGCATCATTCTCCCTGTCTGTTTGGTGTTCTACACACGTTTCTGTCTCTCAAGTCCTATTCTGTAAGTTTTGTCTGCCCTGCCAAGCCATGCTTGTTAGTTTTTGTGTTCAGCTTCCAAGCTGGGTTTTTTTTGTGCTTTTGATATTAAAACAATGAATGTCCTGTTCTCTGCCCCGAAGGGCGAACTATGACAGAATGACAGCCAGTCATGGATTCCACGAGCGAGCCCGGCAGGAGGAGCAGGTGGAGCCGCAACAAGAGAGAGGCGGTGGCCGCTATGGAAGATCTGGCAGCCACCGCTTGAAGCAGCTCTTTCCGGAGGATGCTTGGGATTGCTGGGGGGCAGTACCGAACTTGATGGCAGCTAGACCGAGTTTGCACTCACATCCCCAGATTCGGAGACTTGCACTTCTTCTGCACTGTCTCCTTTACCAACAGACTCCTCCTCGCCAGAGCCAGCTGTCCGGCTGTCTGTTCTCTCTCTGGTGGAGCGGAGGGAGTTTCTTGGCTGCAAGTTGGCATTCAGGGACCCCGGGTGGAAAGAAGAATTGAGGAGACGCCGCTCCTCTCCTCGCCCCACCTCTTCCCCCACAGCTCCCAGCCAGACGATCTCCAGAGCCACCCAGAGGGAGACGTTCGGACATTCAGTGGCAGCAGAGGAGGAACTCAGGCAAGCACCCGTTCATTTTTTAACATCTAGAAATGATAGGTCTTGCCGGATTCCCAGTGGGAGGGCTCGGCAGTGGCTGGCTGCTGCTGCTGAACTATCACCACCCACCTCTGCCATTCCCTCTGTTGTCTGCGCTACTCTTCCATCCTCACCTGCATCCCCTGTGTCTGTTCCTGTTTTTTTCTAAGTTTTGCCAGTACTGGGTGGAAACTGGATTGTCTGGGAGGAGTGTGCTGCTTCAGAGGGCCCTCAAGCAGCATCTGCCTCTACTTTGATGCCGCTGGATGCTAAGATTTGCTGCATTGGGGCTGCAGCCTTGGAACCCCTGTGTGAAGGTGACAAGGAGAAACAGGAGCAGTGTTTGGAGGCTGTACTAGCCCAGGAAGAGCTAATGCTGGACTACAAGCGTTGGCTCTTTCCAGAGCATGTGTCCCAGCCAGGTCAAATCCAGCTGTCAATGAACATTCCAGCTTCAGAACCTGCTCCATGACACCACCCAGCTCCAGTTTCTGCTCCACATCGTTCCACAGCTCCAGTGTCTGCTCCACGTCGTTCCACAGGCCCAGTGCCTGCTCCACAATGTAACCCAGCTTCAGAACCTGTTCCATGGTGCCACCCAGTTCCTGTTCCTCCTCCACGTCATTCCCCAGTTCCTGTTCCTGTACCTGCTCCATGTTGCTCCCGAGTTCCTGTTCCTGCCCTGCCTGCCAGTATTCCTGATTCTGAGGTGGTCACCCTGGTGACAGGAGACCAGGAGTTAAGGCAAGTACCCTTTCAATTATATCCAAACACCTATTTTGAAAAGTCTTGCCTTGCTCCTGGGGGGACCCAAGCACACGTTCTACCAGCTGCTGAGGCCACCCCACCAGTCTCTGCTGTTAATGACTGTGTAGTTGCCTCACTGACCTCCTGCTTTCCTCCATCGTCCGAGGTGGCTGTGTCGAGGATGGGGTCGCAGGAGAACCATGTTCTTGCCAATGTTCCTTAGGTCAGGAGACCTCTTGCTGCTGCTCCCTTACCCTCACCTTCACCTGCTTCCACTCTCACCTCCTCCCCGAGCTCCACGCCTGAAGATGTTGCTCGCTGCCTGGAGCTGCGGGACCTCAGAGATGTGGGAGAGTACTACATCTTCTGCCAGCAGATGGATGGTTGTCAGGATGCTGCATGGAGGGACGCGGCATGGAGGCACCCTCATTGGATCGTCACAGTGAAGCCCCATCTGAGGGAGGACATTCCTTCTTTCCTCAACAACTTCCTGCGATCCAAGTTCTCTTTCACGCAAGATGAGGAGTCTTCATCTGTTCCTGAGTCTGGCGCACACCTGTCAACTGTTCCTGTGAACTGTGTGTCTCAACCACCTGTTATGGACCAGATAACTCTCCTGCCATCTGGTTGTGATTTACAGTCTCCTGTGTATGCATCCCCTGTGCCAGAAATTTTGGCCATTGTGTGTCCTGCACCAGAAATTTCTGCAGAAATGTGTCCTGAATCAGAAATTTCTGCAATGGTGTGTTTTGAACTAGAAATTTCTGCATTGGTTTGTTACAAATCAGAGAAATCTGCATTAATGTGTCCTGGATCAGAAATTGCTGTGTTAGTTTGTCCTGAGCCAGAAATTTCTGCAGTAGTGAGTCCTGAGTCAGAAATTTTTGCAGTAATGTGTCCTGAGCCAGAAATTTCTGCAGTAATGTGTCCTGAGTCAGAAATTTCTGCAGTTGTGTGTTTGGAACCAGAAATTTCTGCAGCTGTGTGTTTGGAACCAGAAATTTCTGCAATAGTGTGTCCTGCACCAGAAATTTTTGCAGTAGTGTGTCCTGCACCAGAAATTTCTGAAGTAACGTGTCCTGCACCAGAAAATCATCCTGAACCAGAGAATTCTGTATTGAAGTGCCCTGAATCAGAGGTTTCTGAATTTATGTGTCCTGTGCCAGAAAATTCTGCAGTGGTGTGTTTTGCAACAGAAAATTCTGCATTCATGAGCGTTGAAAGAGAAACTTCTGCGTGTGTGTCTAGCGCGCCCGAAATTTCTGGATATGTGCGTAGTGCATCAGATATTTCTGCAATAATGCGTCTTGCATCTGAGCCAGAAACCTCTGCAGCAGAGTGTCTTGAGTCAGAAATTTCTGCAGTTGAGTGGCCTGCAGCAGAAAATTCTACGGTGATGTGTCGGGAACCAGAAAATTCTGAAATTTCTGCATTTGTGTGTCCTGGTCCAGATGTTAAAGTAGCCATATTGTCACCTCCAAAGGTTGGAGTTGCCATGTTGTCACCTCCAGATGTTGTCCTGTCCCGAGGTTGAGATGTCCATGTTATCATCTCCAGAGGGTAGAGTGACTGTGTTATCACCCCCAGAGGGTAAAATGTCCGTGTTGACATCTCCTGGGTTTGATATGTTCATGATATGATCTCCAGAGGATGATATGTCCCTGCTACCATCCCCTGAGTTTTGGGGTTCCTTGTTGTCATCTCCAGAGTTTTTGGACTCCTTGTTGTCATGTCGAGTTAAAAATTTCCATCTTATCTCTTGTTCTGGAAAATCCTGCATTATCTTGTGAAAGTGAAAATTCAGTATTTAAATTTTTGTTATCCTCAGTACAAGAAGACCCTATGTTGTTTTCTGCGCTAAGGGCTCATATATTTTCTCCCGTCTGGTGGCTCAGGAATTTTGGTAGGCCACCTAATGCATCCTGTTTACCCTTCAGGTAGCTTATGGATTTAGGTAGGCCCCCTGACCAGTCGTGTTCTCCAGTCTGGTGGCCCTTGGACACAGGCACACTACCTGACCTGCCTTGTTTTTTAGTCCGGTGGCCCTGGGATTTTGGCAGGCCACCCGACCCATTTTTGTTTTTGGTTTGGAGCCGTGGTTTTTGGTTTGGCCCCACAATCTGTATTTCATGTTTTGGATCTGTGGGGGGTGGGGGTGGAGGATTTGTTTTGGCCCACCTGGCCTTGAACCTCCACTGCCCACTCTGGGGGGTTCTTGTTGGGTGTTTTGTGTTTGATGTTACCTTGGGTCATCTGAAAGCAGCCCCTTAAGAGGGGGATACTGTCAGGTACTGTCACCTGGCTGTCACCTTTTCAAGTGACAAGAAACTGTCATTTCTTGTCACCTGGACATGGCCTCCAACTCAGATCCTCGCTTTGAGTTCATTCTCTGGGTTTTGCATTTATTATGATTTATTTTCTGAGTCCTGTTTGTCAGTTTGATTTTGTATCCATTTCCTAGCTTGTTGTATTTAATGTGTGTTTATTTCTCACCCTGGTCTTGCCTGATTTGAGTGTTGTTTAAGTTTCTGATTAGTCACAGCTGTTCTGTGTTTCTATTAATCACTGTCTGCCTTATTTATAGGACACAGCCTCGCTGTTGGGTGCTGCATCATTCTCCCTGTCTGTTTGGTGTTCTACACACACTTCTGCCGGTCAAGTCCTGTTCTGTAAGTTTTGTCTGCCCTGCCAAGCCTTGCTTGTTAGTTTTTGTGTTCAGCTTCCAAGCTGGTTTTTGGTGTCTTTGTTATTAAAACAATGAATACTCGTTACGCATCGGAGTCCTGCTCTCTGCCCTGAAAGGCGAACCATGACATGTGCAATACTCTCCCTGACTTATATTCAAATGCCCAACCCTCTCACACTTCCTGCGAGCCCTCAAGTCACATGATGTGACCGACATAACAAGGTCTCGCTCGCTACGGTCATGTGACTGTGAGCGTGATGAAACAGCACTCGAGACACAGCCCATGACACTTCCCTTTTATATTGCTGGAATTAGGGTCGAATAGGTGGTGTCAAGCGTAACATCACTAGCCTGAGAACACCATCCCAAATGTGAAGTATAGGGGTGGCAGAATCATTTTATGGGGGTGTTTTGCTGCAGGAGAGACTGGTGCACTTCACCAAACAGATGGCATCATGAGGAAAGAACATTATGTGGAAATATTGAAGCAAGATCTCAAAACATCAGTCAGAAAGTTGAAGCTTGGATGCAAATGGGTCTTCCAAATGGATGACCCTAAGCATACTGCCAAATTATTTACAAAGTGGCTTACAGACAACATGTTTTGGAGTTGCCATCACAAAGCCCTGATCTGAATCCCATAGAAAATTTGTGTGCCAAGCAGAAAAGATGTGTGCGAGCAAGGTGGCCTACAAACCTGACTCAGTTCCACCAGTTCTCTCAGGAGGAATGGGCCAAAATTCCAGCAAACTTGTCATGTGTTGCCTACCGGGCAGCTGAGAGTTTAAAGAGAAGACTCATGTGCAAGCAGGATATGGTGTAAAGATGGAATTTAATAACAAAAAAATAGGGAAAACAAAAGGCAGCATGTGGGCTAAGAACTAAACTAAACTGAGCATGGCAACACTAAACTTGGCAAAACTTACATGGCAGGACCATAGACACAGGGAAACATGGCATAGTAGACACAGCAGGATAACTGACACAGAAATGATGCACGGTACTTGACGCAATGACCTGTCAAAGAGACAAAGACAAAGACTCACATAAATGGGGGAACTCAAAATTGGGAGACACAAGACAGCTGGGAGAGTAATCAGGGGTAGAACAGCACATGAGGAACTGGAGACAATAGGTAACCAGACACACACACAACCATGAACTTAGACAGCGGATGACAAAACATGACTAAAGACAACAAGGATAATAATACTAAACGGTAAAAATAAACAGGGATCAAACAATATAACAAAATGCAAAAAGACAACCATAAAACACATACCACATGGAATGACATGACATGACAGACTAACAATCAGAGGACAGAAGGACACTTAGTGTGAATAATAAAGATAATAATGATAATCATAATAATACAAATAATCCTAATAAGGAAAACCAAAACCCAAAATGAACACAAAGCGATCATGACATAATCTCCCCTTTAAGGGGTGGAGTCAAGGCACCCCTAAAAAAACATAGTAACACCAAAATGGGCAGGAGGAGGGGGACAAGGCACCGTGGGAAGAAACAAAATACACACAGAGCAAAAAAAAAAAAAAAAAAAGTCTATCAGGGCTCCCCAGCTCTAGTACCAACACCACGTCGCTCCCCAGCTCCGCTACCAGCAATGGCTCTTCTCCAGACAGCTTCAGCTGCTTGCGAGGTGTGCATCACAGCTCGAGCTGTCTCAGAGGTGCACACAACAGCTCCAGCTGTCCCCGAGGTGTGCACAACAGTGTCTACTGTTCCCGAGGTGCATACAATGGCTCCCGTTGTCTCCAAGGTGCACACAATGGCTTCCGATGTCCCTGAGGCACATGCCACAACTCCAGTTGTTCCTACAGTGCATGCTCCAGTTCCTGCTTGGCCTGAGGTACGCACTCCTGTGGATCATCTTGAGGAGGTCACCCCAGCAGCAGAGGACCAGGAGGTCAGGCAAGTTCTTTTCTTTACTTTTATAACATCTATACAAGTTAAGAATTGCCTAGCTCCTGGTGATTTCGGTGCTGCCTCACCCTGCCCTTCCTCCCCATCTGAGGTCGCTGTTTTGGGGATGGATTCCCAGACGTCAGGCCTCGAGGACCTCCAGCCTTGTCATCTGGCTTTGCCAATGGTCAGCTCCCTCCATGCATTCCAGAGGTCAGGGGACCTTCACCCATTGTTCCAGAGGTCAGGGGGGCTCCTCCCATCATTGCAGAAGTCAGAGGACTTTGACCCATTGTTCTAGAGGTTAGGGAACCTCCACCCGTCATTCCAGAGGACAGGGGACCTCCACCCATCATTCCAGAGGCCGGGGGCCTCCCTCTTGTGCTCCTGAGTGCAGAACACCGCTGTCAGCCATTTCTGAGCTACCTCTTAAGCTCTACACACCCTGTCCTCTGGTTGGGTGGCCCAGAGATTCTGGTAGGCCACCCGACCTGCCTTGTACTCTGATTTGGGGTCCGGTGGACTCACATAGACCCCCCTGAACTAGTTTGACCCATGATCTGATGGCTCAGGGACTCTGGGAGGCTGCCAGATCCACCTTGTTCTCCGGTCCGGGGGCCCTTGGACTGTGGAAGGCCCCCTGACCCACCTGGTGGCTTGGTACAGTGGTCCATGGACTGGGGTAGACCACCCGACCCATTTTATGTTGAACTTTGGGGTCATGGACTTTGTTTACCACATGGCTATGTTTGATTTTGAACTCTGTGGAGGGTAAGAGTTTGTTTTAGCCCACCTGGCCTTGAATCCTCACCACCCATCCTGGGAGGATGCTTTTCTTTTTCTTTTTCTTTTTCTTTTCTTTTTTTTTTCTTTTTCTTTTTTTTTTTTGCTTGTTGCTGGTGTCACCTTGTGGGTCGTCTGGAAGCCTCCTCTTAAGAGGGGGGTACTGTCAGGACATTGACTTAGCCCCAACATTTATCTCTGAACATGGGGCCCCAGCCCACGTCCTCGCTTTGAGTTTGTATCTTAGGATTTTCTGCATTTATTATTTGTTATGATAGTCATGATTCTGTTCTTGTTTTATATTATTTCCTGCTTTGCCTTGGGGTTTGATTATTATTATTATTATTATTATTATTATTATTATTATGGGTTTAGTTTGGTCATTATTAGTATTATTATTGTCATGATCCTCTGATCCTCTGTGCATTTATTATTTGTTATGATAGTCATGATTCTGTTCTTGTTTTATATTATTTCCTGCCTTGCCTTGGGGTTTGATTATTATTATTATTATTATTATTATTATTATTATTATAGGTTTAGTTTGGTCATTATTAGTATTATTATTGTCATGATCCTCTGATCCTCTGTTCATGTTTTTGTGCATCCTCCAACTGTGGTTGTGTGTGCAGCCCCACCCATCCTGTCACCTCTGTTTTCCTCGTTTGTTAGTTGTCTGTCATGATTGGTCTCCCCACCTGTGCCGTGTTGTCTTGATTGCCCCCTTGTCTATTTAAGTTCTGTTCTACCTGTGTTCTGTGTGGGTTCTTGTAGTCATGTTGGCGTGCTTACACGCTTCTGCCTTGTCTGTTCGTCCTGTATCCTGCCTAGTTTTGTCATGTCCTAGTCCAACCTGTTTTTTGCCGTAGCTTTTGTTGCAGCTTCCGAGCTGGGTATTATTTTCTGTTTAAGCCCTTGAGCTGCATCTGGGTGACCCACTCTCAATAAATACAATCCAACTCACATCGACAATTTGGGTCCAATCCAATCACTACCAAACCGTGACACAAACACTATAAAAGAAATTGCACACATACGTTTCTAAACAAACATACTACATACAAAGAAAAACGGGTATGAAATAACATGCACAAAACCACAGTGGCAACCCTACCAAAAAAAAAAATACAAACTGCCTGTTTGGTCAAACAAAAATCGCAATGCATTTTACCACAATTCATCAATGAACAGAAATATCAATGCTCCATGGTCTCTTACTGAGTTTTCCCTGTTAAAAGCACAGGTGGCCAACTTTCTTCCAGCATTCGGCAGAATCCACAAACAAAAGATGGCTAAGAGTAGCCCACACTCATGAGAAGTCCACAAAAACACAGAACAGAGGCTATGAAACATCTGGTTAACCCTTACCCCCCAGTGTTTACCCTTCATGAATGGTCTACTACTCCACCTAGTGCCCAACTGCTGTGCTGCTGCAGATGCACCACACAGCAGCAGCAGCTTGTCTGCAGCTTGTTTTGTGTTTGTTTTGTATTTGTTTTCGAGTATCTGTGAATCTGAGAAGTACAAAGATAAGCGTCTTGAAGTATCTACTCATATTTTTGTGGTTTGTCGCATCCTGTGGACTATTTCTGTGTGTGAGGTCCACAATAATTCCCCAAGAAGGCTGCAGCAACAGCGGATGGAGTGGGGAGCAGTGTCTTGTACGTTTGTTCGTACAGCCGAAAGATTTTGCTGAAGCTGAGGCCCGGGCTGAAATGGAGGACTACATTGGTCCCCCTCACAAGTTTTTTACAAGTGGATGTTCCTCGGGAACTTATAAGAAGATACGGCAGAGGAAGGAGAAAGAGAGGCCGGAGAGGTGGAAGAGAGCTAACTGCCCCCCCCCCTTAGTGTTTACAAATTTCTATGCTCCATAAACAACAAAGCTGATGCCCTACGGACATATATAAGGTACTGTAATGAGTTTCATGAAGCATCTTTACTTTGCTTCACTAAAAGTTGGCTTCAACCAGACATGTCAAACTCTCTGAAATATCGGGCTTCACGTTTGTATGAGCAGACAGCAATGCAGCATGTGGAAAAAACAGAGGAGGTGGCATCTGTGTATACTGTACAACAACTATACCCTGAAGCACCAACAATAATCTTCGATGATTTAAATCAGTGTTGCCATGAGAGTGTATTGCCTGGTGTTGGACAGTATATGAAAGAATACACACAAATAGAGAAAATTTTGGATAAATGCTTCTTAAATATGAAAGATGCCTATGTGTCCAAATGCAGACCTCCAGAGAAGAACTCAGATCATAATGTTGTATACATGATCCCAGTGTACAAAACTGAACTCAAAAGAAGAAAACCGGAAAAGAAGATAATAAGGACATGGACAAATGAAAGCAAAGATCAGTTGAAAACATGTTTTGACTTGACAGACTGGGAAATATTCCATGAAGGTTCACTTGATGAAATTACTACCATTACAAATGACTATATTAATTTTTGTGTGCAGATGGTCATTACAACAAAAAAAAAAAAATAAAATATATCCAAATAACAAACCATATGTGACTAAAGATATAAAACAAGTGATTAATATAAGGAAAGTATCATGAAATGCCCCTCGGGGAAGAGAGGAAGACCCACGCGCTGATCTGCTAGTTTGTGATATTTAATGAAAACACAAAAATACAACACAGTGCACAACACAAAGTCCAAACTGAATGCCACACAAACTTACAAAGTACACCAACACAGAGGAAGGGTTCTGGTGAGGAAGAGAAGCTTAAAACCCTCTAACTGGCCCAGGTGCCATTTGGCAACATAACCTCTAGCGGTCAAGAGTGGTAGATTTTTTGTCAGTAAAATATGTCAGATTTCCAAGGCTACAACTTGAAAGTTGCAAGAGATAATGGCTTTCTGTCAATTAGAAAGATGTAGAATATGATCCAAAGTTTGAGATAGGAATAAATTTACACATCTAATTTGCATAATGATGTGGCTGGCATATCGAATTACATAACTCAGTCAAAAGTGGACTTTGGACATATTTACACAAAGAATGGTTCTGTTTTTTGACACCATTTTCTCTACAGGGGTATGTTGTTATCTTATCTTCAAAGTATATGAACCAGAAAATCAGTACAATGTAAAGAAACACAGAAATTTGTCACTCACTGCTGGAGAAGGGGGGCTCACCCATTGGCGTGGTGGCTGCATTTTTGTCCATCATGGTCGTTATTTTGCATTCTGTCGGTCATTTGCACTCTCCCCCACATCTACAAAGTCTTATGATTATCTCATGTCAATTTTGCTTGTATCCCACGGCAATTTTTCATGTACGAAGCCATTTATGTGATGATGCATGATGATGCATGGTGGCCATATTGGTCTTGTGAGCTCAGAGGAGGAAAAAGGAAGAAGAATAAGAAGGATTTCTTCTTCTTTGGTGTATTCCATGTCAGCCATGATTCCTCCAATGCGTGCCTGCCACCTTCTGAACTGGCAGATCAGTATAAATTGTCCATACAGCTAGGGAGTTAAAGGGATGTCAGAGTGAGTTGACAGGTGCAGTTGCTGCACTGTGCCACTGGGGGAGCACGACCTGTCCATGAAATGTGGCCAGTTTAAAGGTTAAGACTTCGGCAATGAGAAAGAAAAATAACAGTCTTTAAACAGCTGAAAACAAAATGACACAATTGATGGCAGGTGCGGATCACATGAGCAGGCAGGTGACTTAATAACAGAACAGCTCACAGCTGAGATGACTAGGGAACTGAAACAACATAACCCATGTGAGATGGTGACAGGATGGGAGTGTCTGGAAGAGGAGGTAAAGAACTTGTGTCACAAAGAAACAAAATATAAATCCTAAACTACAGAGACTGACAAACTAACAATAATACTAAGGACATTGATAACAGAACAATTAACCAACAAGAACATATCTTAAATCAACACAGGAAAATAACACAACACCGGAAAAATACAGAAAATATTCAGATGAAAATTGAGACCCTGAGCCCGATGACACACCATGCTCAGCCTCGTGGCAGACCCCCCCCCCCCGTCCCCCTTTCCTTAGGGGGTGGATTCCAGACACCCCAAGGTAACATCAAAAAAGAAAAAAGCCCCCACCCCCAAAAAAAGGATTGTAACAATAAACCACCCCGGGTGGGTGGTGGGGGGAACAGGCTAGGAGCAAACAAAAACACAAATCCTGCTCAGAACCTGCACCCATGCAAAACCAGGCCCCTAGGCCCCCCAGGCCAAAGAACTAAACAGATCAGGCAGCCGGCCAAAGTCCCAGGCTGTACAGACAGCGAGGTGGTACAAGTCAGGTCGCCTGCCAGAGAATATGAGCCACCCAACCCAATAGCACAGTTTGTCAGGCGGTCGGCCAGGGTTCTTCAGCCACCTAAACAGAATGGGTGGCCCAGGAGGTGGCTGCCCCATGGGGAAGACCAATGATGGAAGGGGCAGAGGAGTTGGGGGAACCACAATGATGTCTGGCAGAGGAAAGGAAACCACGACAGCATCTGGCAGAGGAGGGGGAACCACGACACCCTTGGACTGGCCTGTAGCACCATCAGTGGTCCCGGATTGGGACATCGCAGCACCCAGTGGCTCCAGCCTGGAGCAGAGCTGCACCCGTGGTGGCTTTGGGCTGGAGTGGAGCAGCACCTGCGGTGGACTCAGACTGGGACATAGCAATAGCAGCACCTGTGGTGGACCCGGACTGAGACATAGCTGCACCCACGGTGGACCCGGACTGGGCCAGAGCTGCACCCATGGTGGATCTGGACTGGGCCAGAGCTCCACCCACGGTGCCCCCGGGCTGGAGCGTAACGCCCACGGTGGGCCCACACTGGAGCGCAGCATCCAAGTTGGTTTCAGGCTGGGGCACAGCACCCACGACAGTCCCCGACTGGGACAGAGCACCTACGGAGACCCGGACTGAGAAGGAGCTGCACCCATGGAGGTCCTGGGCTGGGACGGAGCGCCCGCAGTGACCTCATCAGATGGGGAAGCAGCACTCTCGGAGGCCCCAGGCTGGGCCGGAGCATCCGCGAAGACCTCATCCGGAGGGGAAGGGGCACCCATAGAGGTCCCGGGCTGGGACGGAGCACCCACGAAGACATCAGCAGGAAGGGGAGCAGCACCTATGGAGGTCCCAGGCTGGGATGGAGTACCTGCGACGATCTCAGCTGAAGGGGGAGCAGCACCCACTGAGGTCCTGGGCTGGGACGGAGTACCCGCGATGACCTCAGCAGGAGGAGCTGGACTCCTCCTGCTGAGGTCATCGCGGGTACTCCGGTACAGATTTCAGGTGATGAGGCTGGAGCCACGGAGACCTCTAACGAAGCTGGAACATCCTCAGTGACCCTGGAAAAAGACTCTGATAGAAGGGACAAAGAGGCAAGGTCAGGGTCACCAGCGGCAGTGGAGCCTAGCGAGGTGAGGTCAGGTGCAGCTGACGGCTGCACTTGGTTCTCCCCACCAAGAGCCTGACAAGAGCTCTCCAAAACTGAAACAACGAAAACCAAGGAGAGCACCTGCCTGAGCTCAAGCTCCACTGCCATCCAGGACTCCGTCAATCCAGACGGCAATCTCTTGGGCCCGGCCCTCTGGAGGTTCAGCTCCAGCTCTGCTGTTGTGGCCCCAGCAGCAGGCATGGTGTTGAAGCAGTCCCGGGACCCCCCAGCAATGTGACCCACACAGGTGGCTCGTCCGGCGTGGACACAGGAGGTCGGCTTCCTGTTGGTGCTGGATCCTGTTCTGCTGAGGCCAGGGGATGCTTCATCATCAGCACAGGCTTCAGGTTGGTCGCAGCGCTGTCCCTCCATCCAAACCATGGCTGTGGGGCTGGAACTAGATCTTCCAGGACTGCAGGCTCCTCCATAGCCCGGTGGCTCAGTCCTGGGGCCGGCGGACACTCAAGGGGGACAGGAGGAAACACGGAGCGAGCAGGTGAACAGTTTATGGCTGCAGCAGATGGTGAGGACTCAGAGGACTGCCTAATCTGAGCCTCACTGCCAGGAATCAGGCAAGATAATTCATGTTTAATTGAATGAGAGTTGTAAAACACTTGCTTGAGTTCCCTGGGTGCGATGTCTTCTGCTTCAGTTGGGTGGAAATTAGCCCTCTTTGCGACTTCAGTGGATGTGGGCCCTTCAGTGGAATGTGGAGAAGCCGCCCCTGCAGACACGGTGACACGAAGCCGGGGAAGAAATGGCCGACCCCTCAGCAGCGGGAAGAATTGCCGAGGAGGAGGAAGAGGCAGCAGCAATGGGAGAAAAAGCTGACAGGACAGCCGGAGAAGAAAAAACAGATAAAGGAACTGCTGCGGGAGTTTTCAACCTCGGTGAAGGAAGGCTACTGACAAGGAGGTGGAGGCATTCTTCCGGTGAGATTTCTCTGGACAACGGCGGCCTGGAGTTGATGGAGCAGGAGCAGGAATGGGTGCCGGAGACTGGTGAAAAGCCAGTATTACAGAGGCTCGGGAACGCCTCCCCTTCGGTGCGGGCCCCGGTCTTTTCGAGGACTTCTTCACTATCTCTCTGTTCTCGCGTTGCAGAGCCGCCACCAGAGAAATCCCCTCCACCCCCTCAGCATGCTCCTTAAGCTGAGGGCATCGGTGAGCAGCTGCCTCTGCGAGACCCAGGTACCACAATGCGTCGTTAGGGGTAGGACCGATGTAAGCAGCGGAGATTAATTTATCGATCTCCATGAGGGTTCTGCAGCACTCCCACCCCAGGCTCACATGTTTTCACACATGAGGCAGCCCAAAGAGGGTGGGACATAATGAGTATTCACTGGAATGGGACCGGAGTGGGACCAATGACAGGACAGGACTTCCAGATGATGTTTGCCATCCTAAACACCAGCGTAACCAAAATATTCCTCCGATTGGGGCTATTGTGCCAGCAAACGGAGCTGAAAAAGCTCATGGGGATAGTAACGATGATCCGTGCCATGGCGGGATTTCAGGATTTCCCCTGGCAGGAGCTGGCTGACACCATACAACACCCCGTGGTAGTCAATGACCTTGCTGTTGTTCACGCGTTTTGTGAATACAACGACCCTGCCGCAGCCACACAGGGCGTCGGAGTCATGTTGCCCCTGCAGTCAGAGCTGGCGGACATTGGGCCAGTTGGGAGTTCACCCTGAGGCAGCAACCCCAGGAATTCCACAAGAACTCAGCCTTCATTAATCTGATGTATGCAGCGGTCCAGCTAACCATCTAGGTGGGCAGAAACCTCGCCATGAGGGGGTACATGGGACTTGAGAACCAGACTGTTCCAACCCAGGCAGTCATAGATAATTGGATCACACATTACATAAATGGGCAGGGTGAGGCACAGCATGTCTATCCCGAAGTATATGGCCGTGCTGAACCTGGCGATCTGCTTCGTGCCATTCAGGATCACATTTTGTAAATAAGTGTTGATATGAGACAAGAGTTGTTTCTGTTAGGAAAGCAGCTTCAGGGTTGTTGGGTGTGTATTTTATTTTCTTTAGCATATTGCAGCTCCAGGGCTGTTTAGTGTGAATTTTATTATTTGCTTTAATGTATTGCATGTTGGAATTTGCAGTGTTATTTGCATATTTTGAAACTTGATTGAGTTTATTTCTTTTGTGTTTTGGTTTGGTTGTGAGTGATTATTGCCTACACCTGAGCTGACAGTTTCCAATCAGCAAGAGCCAATCAGTGAGCTCTAGCTGCAAACTCTTCCCCGGTGGGACCTATTAAAGGATGGTGCAGAACTGTGGTTACAAGTTCATATACTGACACGTAGATCGAGACGCAGATTCGACCAAGATGGACTGATTGACTGATGGAAGAGGCAAGGTGAAAGGAGATGATGGCAGTTGAAGGGAGGCTCACGTGAGTAGGATTTTATAAATGCAGCAGGTGCTGGGATTAGCAGCAGCAGCTTGGGACCGAAGACGCCGCCAGAAGGTCCAGCCAAAGGAGACGCAGTTGTGTGGAGAAAAGGCTCGTACACAGATAAGTGGAAGGAACGTGCTTCATGTCTGTGTGCATGTGAATGATTACCAGCTGCCCGGTGTATCTGTGGGGTGTTGAGTTTGTGCTGCGTTGTGTGCTGCAGGTAATCCCGGATGAAGTATCTGCAGCAGCCTGCCCCTCTTCCCTCCTCCTGCCTGCTTCTCCTCCCTGGTGCCAGGATTCCCCACCAGGGACGCGTACGAAGGGTTACGGACGTGCCCTGACAAACAGCACGTCTTTCTGGGGCCGGTGAGGACGGCAGTGTTTGATCCTGCTCCGAGAGATAGCGGACATGCCCCCGCTCCGCTGTAAAACACACTGAAGGATTTTTTCTGCCCATGCAGTGTAAAGAGTAACTCCCATTTTATATTAGTTGGACTAATGATATTTCTTCCCCCTGGATTAATTCTTGGGCATTTTTAGAACCCAATGTGAGATTATCTTTTTAGGTTGTACAATTTTTTAACCCATGTGTTTTTACTGAACTGGTGTATTTTGTAAATTATTCAAGATTTGCATAGTAAAACGTTTAACTGATCTTCTGCCTCTGAGTGTTTGTGTTGTTGTGGCCCAGGAGTCTTATATTTTAAATTACGTGCTCACAGTAATTTCCATCCTCAAACTGTGACATTTCCTTGTGTGTTTTTTTGTTGTTGTACTGAGTTGCACAGAGTTCAAGTGAGGTAATTGCATGCTACGTGTGAAGATTTTTGTTCCTACCTCTCCAAACTTTGTAGAAACCAACTACTAGAATCTTATCTGTTTTGTGGGCGGCAGTGGCTCAGGAGGTAGAGTGGGTCATCTAATAACTGGAGGGTTGGCGGTTAAAATCCTGCTCTCTCCAGACATCCTGCCATTGTGTCCCTGGGCAAGACACTTTACCCACCTTGCCTCCAGTGTCATGACACTGGGCGTAAATGTTCAGTAGTGGGTGGAGAGGCTATTGGCAGCCATGTTTCCATCTGTCTGCCCCAGGGTAACTGTGGTTATAGTAGTAGCTTACCATTACCATTGTGTGTGGAGTGAATGAATAATGTATCCTATGAAAAGCGCTATATAAATCTGATGCATTATTATTATGAGGGGTATAGTCTGCCCTAGGCTATTTTACACCCCCAGATATAGTTTTGCATAGGACAGTTTATCCCCCAGGGTATACTCTGGCCTGGGCCAAACTATACCCTAGTTTAATCTGGGCAGGGGTTAATTTGACCTGTCACACCAGCAACCATCCAGTCACCAGTCCACATCCCAAACCATTAGTCCACCACTGCCCAAGGAAATACTTTTTCACAGCGCTGTAGGTTCATCACTTAAAGTTGTTTGGTTTGCTTGGATGAGTAGCAGTGCGAAACCAAAACTAACTGGACCGAATGTAGAACAAAAACATATATCTTGGTCTGGACCTTATGGTGGACTTTCAGATGTGAAAATGCCTTTAGATTTGTATGTTCCACTTAAATGTGGGAACAACCACACTCACTTTCACACGCTACAAGGTAATCATAAAGAATAAAAAAGACCCAGGTTAATTTCTAGTAAAATAACTGTTAGGGTGACAACATCCACAAACCCCTGTTTTTCTTTCATCCTTGCAAAATTAATTGCTTCACCATAGTGACGCACATTTTATGAAAGAGCAGGGAGGTCATTTATAAGTCACATACAGTGGCGTGAAAAAGGGTTTGCCCCCTTCCTGATTTCTCTTTTTTTGTGTTTGTTACACTTAAATGTTTCAGATCATCAAACAAATTTAAATATTAGACAAAGATAACACAAGTAAACACAAAATATAGTTTTTAAATAAAGGTGTTGATTATTAAGGGTAAAAAAAATCCCAAACTACTGTGTGAAAAAGTAAATTGTCAGTAAATTGTATTGTCAGAAAATACTCTGTGGACTGACGAGACAAAAGTTGAACGTTTTGGATGGTGTGTGTACTATTACATCTGGCGTAAAAGTAACACAGCATTTCAGAAAAGGAAATGCTGTGTTACAGCATTTCAGAAAAGGAACATCATACCAACAATAAAATATGGTGATGGTAGTGTGATGGTATGGGGCTGTTTTGCTGCTTCAGGACCTGACTCACTGTGACTCGCTGTGGTAAAAGGAACCATGTATTCTGCTGTCTACCAAAAAATCCTGGAGGAGAATGTCCCGCCATCTGTTCATGACCTCAGGCTGAAGCACACTTGGGTTCTGCAGCAGGACAATGATCCGAAACACACCAGCAAGTCCACCTCTGAATGGCTTTAAAAAAAAAAAAAATGAAGACTTTGGAGTGGCCTAGTCGAAGTCCTGACCTGAATCTGATTGAGATGCTGTGGCATGACCTTAAAAAGGCGGTTCATGCTCGAAAGCCCTCCATTGTGGCTGAATTACAACAAGTCTGCAAAGCTGAGTGGGCCAAAATTCCTCCACAGTGCTATAAAAGACTCATTGCCAGTTATTGCAAATACTTGATTCCAGCTGTTGCTGCTCAGGGTGGCCCAACCAGTTATTAGGTTTAGGGGCCAATCACTTTTTCACACAGGGCCATGTAGGTTTGGCTTTTTTTCCCCTTAATAATCAACACTGTGATTTAAAAACTGCATTTTGTGTTTACTTGTGTTATCTTTGTCTAATATTTAAATTTGTTTGATGATCTGAAACATTTAAGTCTGACAAACATACTGTGACGTTCGGAGGGTTCACACAAGAAAGGAGAGATGATTGTGACGAGAACAGGCTTTATTATACACACACTTCCTCAACACAGACAGGAAGAGAGGTCATTCACACAGACCCCCGTCTCACTGAGGGTGACACAAACGCATGATCAGTCACTGCTCTGACTCTTCTTGTAACACTGCTGTGTCATTATAACGCAGCCACAATGACTGTCATTATAATGCAGTTATAATGACACAGCAATAACACTTTAGAACACACGAATGATAACAACCTTTGAATCCTCCACGGCCAAAGCATGCCAGGAGAATCCCCGCTCACTTAACACAGCCCCGACGTTACACTGCCCCCCCCCCGACTAGTTTCTGTCCTCAGAATAATAAAGTCCAGTTCAAAAGTCCAGCACGAATCCGTCCAGGTGTCGGGGCAGCCTCCGTTGTCGGCGACCAGTACACACAGGCCTGCTAGTGTTCATCTGTACCTTGGTTGGAGTATCTGGTACGGGGTGAGACGGTCGTGGTGGAGTACCACGACCCGGTCCCTTTTCTGCAGCCTCACCTTGTACACCACATCCGACAGTCACTGTAGGACCTCGCACGGTCCCGACCAATGGCTCGCCAGTTTTGCTGACAGTCCCCTTTTTCACTCTGGGCAGAAAACCCAGACTCGATCTCGATCCTCTGCCCGCTGGCAGTGCCGACAGTTCTCCGCAGCACAGGGATGCCGAAACAGCGCGTCAGCATTGGCATGGAGGCCGCCTGCCCAATACACAATCAGAAAATCATAATCCTGCAGTGCCTCCAGCCATCTCGCCAAATGTCCATCCGGCTCTTTGAAGTTCAGCAGCCAGGTCAGGGAAGCATGATCGGTCCTGAGCTGGAACCTCCCCCCATACACATACAGGCGGAAATGGTGAAGCCCCTGGATGACAGCCAACAGCTCTCTGCGAGTAACGCAATAATTCCTTTCGGCTCTGCTGAGAGTGCGGCTGAAAAAAGCAACTGCCTGCTCTCTGTGTTCTCCCTCCTGGGATAACACCGCCCCGATACCCTGGTTGCTGGCGTCTGTGTCCACAATGAAAGGGCGGTTCGGGTCGGGATACTGCAGGATGGGGGCTCCGATGAGCGCTGAGCGAAGCTGGGAAAAAGCAGCAGCGCAGTTCTCTCTCCACTGAAACGCACGGCCCTTCTGTGTCAGCTGATGCAGCGGGCTGGCGATGATGGCGAAGTCCTTCACAAATCTCCTATAATAGGAGGCCAGTCCGAGAAAACTCCGTAGCTCTCCCACATCCCACGGCACTGGCCAGTTTTTCACCGCTGCCACTTTCTCTGGATCGGTGGCGACTCCCGCTGTGCTGACGACGTGGCCCAGGAAAGTGGTCTCTCGCTGAAATAGGTGGCATTTCCGCGGGTGTAGCCGCAACCCGGCCTGCCAGATGGCGTCCAATACTTCCCAGAGGTTGGACAGGGCATCATCAAAATCAGCTGCATGAAACAGCAGGTCGTCCAGATAAATGATGCAGAGGCTCCGGGGCACATGAGCCAACACTCGCTCCATCAGACGTTCAAAGGTGGCCGGGGTGTTGCAAAGTCCAAACGGCATCACCTTGAACTGATACAGTCCCTGCCCGATGGAGAAGGCTGTTTTCTGGTGGGCCTCAGCTGACAGCTCTACCTGCCAATAGCCGCTGCGGAGGTCCAGCGAGCTGAACCAGCTGGAGCCGGCGATGTGGTAGGAATCCTTGCAGGTGACATCATTCAGGCGTCAGTAATCCACACAGAACCGCTATAAACCGTCCTTCTTCCTAACCAGCACCACCGGCGCCGCCCAGGGGCTGCTGGAGGGCTCAATAATGTCTGCCTCCAGCATTTCCCGTACTTTTTGTTCTGCTGCCACCCGCCTTGAAAAAGGCAGACAGCGGGGGCGGAGCCGTATCGGCCTGGTCTCACCGGTGTTGATCCCATGCTGCACCAAGCTGGTTCAGGTGCATTCCTCATCCTTCGCAGTGAAAACGTCCATGTAGCAGTCCAACAGCTCCCGCAGCTGGCGTCTCTGTCCCGATTCCAGTCCACTGCAGCTCTGCTGGAACAATTCCTCGACCGCCTGCTGCGTTTCTGCTGACTCGTTGACTCGCTCCGCTGTGGCCCTCCCCCTTGCTGTCTTTATCGGTGGTCACGCTCCCTCTGCTCGTGCTGGTGGCGCCGTTGTGTTCAGTACTTGCAGTGACCCACCCGTTTTCGGCCTGCCGTGGCGGCCCCTCGATCACGCAGGTCTCCGGGTTCCTCCTCTGGGCACCGCTGCAGAGTGTGATGGTCCGAGCCCCCAGCAGGAGGGACGATCTGGTGGTGTCAATTTTTGCGCTCCATGCTGCGAGCAGATCAAGTCCAATAATGCAGGGGTCTTGAATGTCAGCCAACCAGAATGGGTGGTTTGTGTTTTGGCTGGCCACCCCCACCACAAGAACTCTCCGCCCTCCCAGTCTGGCGCGCTCACCGGTAGCTGTGGTGACGCAGCGCCCGGTGGGTTCCTACCCCTGCGGTTCTGCCTTGTCCGTACCTGGCAGCACTCCGGGTTGGACCAGGGAGATAGTAGAACCGGTGTCGATCAGGGCCCGGATCAATGTGTTGTCCAGGCTGCATTACAGGTACATCCCAGGCGAGTGTCCAGTTCTGCCCACACGTGGTGACAGTTCATCGGGGAGAATGTCTGTGGGAGACGGCAGGTCCCTGCCCATGCCACCTCGCTCTAGTTTAATGTTGGCGAGGGGCCGGTTTGTAGCGGGGGTGGGTGCCGGGCAGTACCGTGCGATGTGTCCTGGCTCCCCGCAGCGGAAGCACCTTTCCTTGCGCCGCCGTGGCCGTCTTCTCCTTGGTCGTGCCGCTGTGGTTTGGCGTAGTTCCTCCTCCTCACTCTCAGCCATGGCCTGGAAGGCTCTCTGCCTCGGTGCCGACGCATCAGCTGCACAATTAGCGGTTCCACCCGCTCCGCTTCTGCCACAGCCGTCTCCCAGCTGCTCGTGGCGTGAATCCGGATGTGGCTCTGGAGCGGGGCTGGGCAGAGCCCCCGGATGAAGTTCCGGAGGGCGAGCTTCTCCACTACCCCCGGCTCGAAATCCGGGTAGCTACATCGTGTCAGCAGCTGTATGTCCGCTGCATAGGCTCCTAGGCTCTCTCAGCTGCCTCGCTGGTGGTTGGCCAGCTGTTCCTCGGCATGCTCAGCATTGGGCGCTCTCCCAAACCACCTCTGGAGTGCTCCGTGTAGCGCTGGCCAGCTGCGACGTTCCTCGGGCCTGAGATCGGACAGCGTGCGGAGAGCCCTTCCCTCCAGGACCAGCGCGACCTGCACGGCGGTCACTTCGGGTGGCCAGTTGTTTAGTGCAGCAGCCAGCTCGACCTGGACCAGGTAGTCGTCCAGCAGGGTTTCACCATTGAAGCGGGGAAGTTTGGCCCGCTGCTGGATGGGTGGGACGGTCGCCTCTTGATCGATCGCTGCCCCTGGTTGCAGTGGAATCGCCGGCCCGTCCTGCCCTGAAAAGGGCGGGGAGGAGGGCTGATCTACTCTGCTTAGCCCATCCTGCCTTGAGAAAGGCAGAAGGTGGGGTATGCTGGTCCTGTCAGGTCCGCTGCGCCATTCATCCAGGCGAGCAACTCCGGGGTTTGGTGTATCAGCTCTGTCGTCCATTCCCAGCTGAGCGATGAACCGCTCCAGCTGCTGAATCTCTGCTCTGATCCTGGCTTCCATCTGCTCCATAGTCCCACTTCTGACACCAGTGTGACGTTCGGAGGGTTCACACAAGAAAGGAGAGATGACTGTAACGAGAACAGGCTTTATTATACACGCACTTCCTCAACACAGACAGGAGGGGAGGTCATTCATACAGACCCCCGTCTCACTGAGGGTGACACAAACGCATGGTCAGTCACTGCTCTGACTCTTCTTGTAACACTGCTGTGTCATTATAACGCAGCCACAGTGACTGTCATTATAAAGCAGTTATAATGGCACAGCAATAACACTTAAGAACACACGAATGATAACCTTTGAATCCTCCGCGGCCAAAGCATGCCAGGAGAATCCCCGCCCCCTTAACACAGCCCCGACTTTACAATACAAAAAAAATTAGGAATCAGGAAGGGGGCAAACACTTTTTCACACCACTGTAGTTGGGTCCACAACATTAGCTTTGCTGTTTTGCCTTCTCCTTTAAATGATGTAATGAATGGACCTCTCAGCGCATGGGAGGGAAGCCACTGGTGTCCTACATTCCTTCTTCCTACCATCCCTCTGCAGTTTCTAAGGATGCTCCATTAGCAGACAGTCCGTGAATTTCAATGACCTTTAGCTGCAGAGCATTCGATGCAGTCCTGGCAGCGGCAGTGGCCCATAAAGGAAAATGTTTGATGGGTCCAGTCGGGCTGAGTGAGGCAGGGAGTGGTTTATGTGGGAAAATTCCTGTCATATCAATGCCAGGGTTGTGTCAGAGAGTGGCTCCATTTAGCAACTCTGACAGTGTGTATAAGTGTTAGTCACTAAGTGCAGACCTACTTATTCATTTGAAGTTACCATGGCTGACTATACCTCACTATTTTGTGAATCTTTTGTTCATGTACAATGTACCTATGAGGGAACAGATGCCTAATTTTCTCCACTGCAATTTCCCAAAGCTTGACCAATGTAAAATAAAATTTGACATAAAAAACTTGACATAAAAACCAAGCAAAACCACTTCTTTTTCAATAGTAATCATAAGCAGCTTTGCGCATGTTCTCTATTTCCTTGGTATGTTGTATTGTCTACCAGTGGTGTCTACAAATGTTTGGTGTGGAGGAGGAAATGGTTTCTTTTTTTCACACTGATAAAGTCTTACTAAGGGCAGTGTTCTGGTTTGTGCATATTTACATGCTGTAGCTGTAGATTGGGTGTTGAAAACCTGAAGGGTAAACTGGGCTGTCTTATGGATCCCATGTGGGTTTGTTCACGGGTTCCCTGTTGGCCCCATCTGTGTTTGCCCACATGGACTATGCCTGTTTACATATTTTCAACTTATTTTCTCATAAATTTGCTTTTTTTCTTGTAAGTTTATGACTTTTTTCCCATAAATTTGATACGTTTTCTTGAAAAACTGAAACTTTCTCATAAATTTGAAACTTTATTTTATGGTAATCCTGGAACTTTTTCCATAAATTTGTTACTTTTTTCATTGTAATTTTAATTTCCTCCTAAATTTGTTTTTACTTTTTCCCATAAATGTGACATTTTTCTTGTAAATTTGGAACTTTCTAAAAAAATTTCAACTTTTTTTTTTTTACTGTAAACTTGGAATTTTTCTCATATATTTGTGACTTTGTTGTAAATTACTTTTTCTTGTGAATTTTTTTTTACTCATATTTGCTACTTTGTTAATTTGCAACCTTTTCAAAATTTTTCCTCATAAATTTGTGACTTGTTAATTTGCTAAACTTTTCTTGTAAGTTTGTAACTTTTTCAAGTAATTTTACTATTTTTTTCTTATAAATGTGCAACTTTTTTCTCCACAATGTTCACAAATTTGTGACTTCGCCACATAAATTTTGTCATGATACTGAGCACGGATGGGGAGCCGTGCTCAGCCTTTAAGTTTTGTTCAAGTCATTTTCTGCATTTCTGCTTCCCTGTTTATTTTGTATTTAGTATGGTTCGGTGTATTTGGTTATCTGAGTTGTCCTTTTGTTGTTGTGTTGAGTTTCCTGTTATTTTATCTTAGTTTGGTTTTTCATGCATTTCTGTATTTTGTTCTCTGGGTTGTTATTTGTCTCTGGTTATTTATGAGTTGTGTATTTTTAGTTTTGTCTTTATAGTCTGATTCTTGTTATTTGTGTACTCATGGTTATCCACTTTTGTATTTTATATTTATGCCTGTGTTTGTTTAAGAGCCTCCCTCGTCCTCTCTTTAGTTTCCTTTTGTTTTTCATTAGCAGTCTTGTCATTTACTGTTATCTACTCTTTGTCTCTGAGTTTATTGGTTGCTTGGTGTATCCTCTGTTTTGGGGTTTCCAGTATTTGCTTTTATTTTGACAGTCACCGTGCGTACTTCCTCCTGTCAAACCCTGTTCGCAGGCTGTCATATCTGTTTATGATTTGTCCTGATTATCCTCACTCTTGTTACCCACACCTGACCCTCATTAGTTTGTCCCTAGTTTAGGACTGCTGCACTGACTTCTCCTCGCAGCAGCCTTCTGGTAATCCAGACGTTATTCCACGTCTCCTGGTATTCAGACGGAGTCCGCGTCTCCCTGTATTTCTGGGTGTTCCCCGTTTATCCAGCATTCCATTGCCTCAGCCTCCGTGCTGATTTATCCTTTTGTATCTGGTCTCAGTCTGTAAGTGTTGTGTTTCGTTATTTTGTGTTTTTCTTTATTAAATGTACAAACTCACAGCCAGCGATTGGCGTCTTCTATTCGCCACTGCCTGGGTGATTTATGACAAATTTTCACATTTTTCTCATAAATTTGTGACTTTTTTCTAGTAAATGTGTGACTTTTTTTCCTCATTTGTAACTTTTTTTCCTCGTAATTTTGCCTATGGTGCCAGTGTTACTGAAACCTGCTCATCCACATTAAATGCAAGTGGGGCCCAGATAAAGTGGGTAAACGAATTACCTGCTCACCTGTACCACAGGTAAAGTCCATGAGGGCATACATAGATGGGGCAAACATGGAACTGGTGAACAAACTCACATGAGACTCAGACAGCCCAGATGTAACCTGTAGTGGATTTCACAAGGGCATGCTGGCTGGGCTATGACCACTACTTATGACTGCCTATTGGAATGCAGGCTGTAAAAAGTTCCAGTTGTAGTCTTTTCAGTGTCCCAATCCAAACAGCAAAGTTATATAGCACTGTTCCAGGTGATGCAGGTCGGTTCAGGCTAAGGTAGAAGTGACATTCACCAGGTCAAAGGTTGATGTACTGTCAAAATGATTTTAGAAACATTCTGGGGTGAAAATCTTACATAGTATTGGTTATGTAAGCTTAGGTTGTTTTATTTGTGTCTGTGGGTAGATTTGTGTTGCAGTGGCATGATGACATCAAGTATGGATTGCAGAACTGTAACTATGCACATGCACTACGAAAAATCAAAAACAAATAAGACAACCACAAAAAATATAACAAAAGTGAACAAATCTCCACCAGTTAAGGTATAAAAAGAGGAGTAAAATAGATACCACAAAACTGTCATAACCTCTTAAGTAAAATCAAGATAAAATCATTCATTCATTCATCTTCTTCAATGAAAAGTAAAAGATTCAGACCAGAAAATATAAATAAGTGATCATTTTAAGGGCAAAATATCCTGATGCTTTTTTCAACTTATTATACCAGGAACAAAGTGGGGACAAAAAAAAAAAAAAACCTTGATCAGGACATCCCTAATTGTAAGGGCCCAGTTACTCAGCATGGAGATCATTGAGAGATTGTGTCATGTGTGGCCCTCCGGGACGGAATGAAGGACTCACATGCAGAACGACCATTTAGCATAATTTATTGCAGAAACAGCATAAACAGCTGTAAAACAGTGGCGTGGAGGGTGGCAGGTTATGATGAGCATGCCGTGCTGAGAGTATGGGGTGAGCAGTATATGAGGCAGGAGGAGGTGATTAACAAAATGAGGAACAGCCATGAATGATTAACAACAAAAGAACCAGTAAACAAAGGAGCAGAATGAGCTGAGATCACTGTCAAAAAATAAACACAGTATGATAAACAGGACAAGATAATGGTGATAATAATAATACAAAGGATAGCATAACTAAAAGTGGATATAACTGAGGTGAGAATGAGAATACCAGTGATAATAATAATAATAATAATAATAATAATAATAATGAGCCCAACCAAGAACATAAGGCATGGGCAGGGATAATCATAACAATAATGATAATAATAAGTCCAAAAAGAACGTAGAGCATGGACAGGGTCTAACCCTGTCCAGATCATGACAGTACTTCCCCTTTTAAGGGTCGGATACGAGATGATCCTAGTGATAGACCCCTCCCCAGAGTGGGTGGTGGGGACCGTAGTACAGGTGGGCCAGAAACATCCCCCCCATCCCCCCAAGCACACAGTCACAGGCCTGATAATGGGGAGAAGAGTTGGTTGGGTGGCCGACCCTAGTCCGTGGACCACTCCATGAAGGGGAACAGTCTGTCGGGTGGTCTGCCAAAGTCCATAGACCACCTGGCGAAGGACAGTTTTTCTGGCGGCCGTCCAAGGTCCGTGGGCCACCAAATAGAGAAATGCCAGTCAGGAGGCTGACTCAGGTCCCAAGCCTACCCGGCCGTCGCAGTGGCTACCTCAGGAGGCCGATCTAGCAGCAACTCGGTGGTAGGAGTGTCAATGTTACCCTCCTGGGGCGCAGATTGTTGGGTGTGGACCTCCTGCGGTGATGTGGATAGTGAAGATTGGACCCCCTGGAGCACAGGAGATGACAGTTGGGCCCCCTGGGGTGCAAGAGGTGATGATTGGACCCCCTGGGGCACAGGAGGTGAGGGTTGATGAACAGCGTCCTCAGAGGGCAAAGGCTGGTGAGCTAACACAAAGAGCTGCATAGGAGGCTAGCACGCCTCAGAAGAGAGGCAAGCAACCTTTCCTCTCCATAAGCCAGCAGGAGAAGAGAATGAAATCTGGTTTTAGACATGTGATAAAAGGGTAATGGCACATGCCCACAGGGCGGTCCTGAGTGGTCAGCCAATCAGGGCTTTGCATGACTATCTTGCTACCCCATTGGTAAGCTCGCTCATCCAAATGTAAAGCGAAATGGTCATAGGCACTTACTGTATTACAAAATTAGGCACACGTCATCAAAATACCTCTATGTTATTTTTTTATTCTGTGTTATTAATGTTCATATCGGAGCTCTTATTTGTGTGGGATGGGATGGCGGCCCCGGTTTCCTGTTCCACCATCTCCGGTGGTATGAGGGGCTGCTGGTAGAGGGGCGGTCTCTTCTGCCTGTCCTCTGCCAAGCGACTGCATGTTTGGTTGGGTGTACAGAGCCCTGTTTCAATAATAAAGTAGTGTTCAGCTCCACTCCTGGCCTCGTCCTTGTCTACGAGTTATGACATAACATTTGGCGATGACAGGTAAACTCATGGAGGCGTGTGGAACACCAATTCGTCCATTCCTGGAGCTCCCGGGGGAGCTGCCTGTGCCGTGGCCTTGTTGGTATGAGGCTTTCCAGACATACATGGTAGTGCTGGACCTGGGAAGAAAGGAGAAACTGCGAGCTCGTGCATTATTAGTACACAACCTGGGAATGGAGGGACAAAGAATTTTGGGCATGGTTGGAGATGCGGACACGTATGAAGAAGTAGTTGAATTATAGGCCCACCATTTCAGAGCACCGGACAACGTCATCGTTCAGCGGATTAAGTTCAGACAGCTCCACCAACAGGTAGGCGAACTGATCCAGCAGTTCATGCCAGACTTAAGGCAGTTGGCCGTTGAGTGCTGGTTCGGGCCGTTAGAAGAAGAAATGGTGCGCGACCAGTTGGTGGAACACACCAACTGTGCCGCAGTCCGCTCCAAGCTACTCACGTTCCAAGGGGAGTTGATGCTGACGAAGGCTGCTGAGTTAGCGCTACAGCTAGAAGCAGCAGATAAGCTAACTCGGGAGCTAAACGAGTGCCTTTCACCGGGAGGTTCAAGATCCACCATGGCCGCACAGGTAGTGGACCCGGACAGTGATGAGAGTGTCTACGAGTTACGACATAACACTCTATCTGAATTTTCTAATCTATGTGGATTCCTAAGTAAGAAAAGCATGCATAAATAAAACATTTATAACAACAGATAATGCAGCAACATTGTAACCACATTCAGGAAACTCTTTAGGAACTGCTGTTTTGCAGGAGTTTTGCAGCTGTAGTCGTAAAACAATGTCTTATTGGGGAGTCTTTGTTTTCTGCTTCTCTGGGCTTCTGCATGGCAAGGTGTGAACCCTTCGTGTGTGGAAAGAGACAGCAGGGGGAGGGGTGCAGCATGGAGTGGCTCTCCATCACAGCTGGATCCTGTGGGGGTGATCAAACTCTGGGCAGAGGTTAAAACCCTCTTAGTTCATACATGGAGCAGTCAAAGTTCCAATTTTGGTGTTCAATCCAGCTTGAGTCCACTACAATAGCCACTGTCAAACTATTAGGAAGTCTGCCAGGCTAGCGACTGAATGTGAAAGTGGCTGCAGCCTGCATGGACAGGCAGCTCTCTTTAACCTTGAAGAACAAATACAATTTTGTTTGTATCATTTCTGCTTACTGCTAAAGATGCTGCCTGTACGAGCCACTAGTGAAGCTATGGTTTGGGGAGGTTGAATGAGCTGTGTGGAGATGAAGAGAGACGGAGGTGATGGAGGAAATGCTAACTGAAGTGGGAAAAATCAAGGGGAGGTGTGTGGGGAGCATCATTGGCGCTTGAGAGGCGTGTAGTTGCAAGGTATGTCTGCATTTCCACATACTTGGCAGATTACTAGACACTTAAGTCAGTGTATTATGCATAGAACTTTATTTTGGGCACCATATGTAATAAACAATGAATACAACCAATGATTTCAAACTAATTAGTAATGGCAACCCAATTGAAAAGTTAAAACCCTTAAGCTGTGATATTTTGTGTGCCCCTAGTGGCAGAGCGTGGCACTGCACCTGTCAACTCATAATAACGTGCCAAACAGCAAATCCTCAGCTGTACTGAGGATTTGTACTGATCATGCTAGTTTACAAGGTGGCAGGCACGCATTGGAGGACTCATGGATGACACGAAACACACCAAAGAGGAAGAAATACTTCCTTCTTCTTGTACTGTGGGATTGGACCAAAACAAATATGGCCGCTACTGATCGTTGTAGAGAGGAAAATTGCTCCACTTCTGTGCAGTTTTATAAGATAAATAGTGCCAGAATAAAAGCGAAATTAAGGTGGAATAATCAATAACAGTTTGTGGATGTAGGAGAGAAGCTAAAATGATTGGGAGAGGACAAAATAGCGACCAGAATGCGGCAAAAGGATGCCGGTAAGTGACAAATGTCTTTGTTTGTTTGTATGCAAATTAGATGCATCAATTTACTGCTATCTGAAACTTTGGATCATATTCTACATCTTTCTAATTGACAGTAAGCCATTATCGCTTACCACTTTCAAGTTATAGCCTTGGAAAGTTGTGACGTGATCTGAATAGTTTCTTGAAAAAAATCTTTACTACTGTTGACCACTAGGGGTTATGTTGCAGTTTGGCGACATACACAGACAGAGGTTAACAATGACCCTGTTTACATGGTCACGAGTAAACTGACTATACAGTAATCAGCTTTCTGGAGTTTCCTGATTACTCAAACTGTCATGTAAACAGAGTAATCTGATTACCTTTATCAGTTAAAGGCCATTATTAGCTTATGAGAAAACGGATTAACACACCTAGTTTATTTGCCCATAAACCATTTACTCAGTGCATGTAAACAGTGTAAGCCGTTTATTATCTTTATCGGTTTACTCGTGACCGTGTAAACAAGGTCAGCTTATTGCCAGTAATCGGTTTATTGTGACCATGTAACTGGGGTCAATGAGAATAAAAGAAAAAAAAGTGACACTATTGAATACAGAGTGGAAAACTTTAATTGTTGCTAAAAATTAAAATTATCTAAACCTTTCTAATTGCACACAACACCAAGAAATACAACGAAATTACAGTACATGTGCTCGCAAATTAATTTCTTATGTAGCAAAGTTAATCTTAAAGAAGACAAAATTCAACCACATGGTCCTCATTAGTGAGAATTACAAGAACCACATGGCTGGAGCCTGAGACTGCTCCTAAAATCTGCAGACTCAGAGCATCACAGCACCCCAACAGTGGCAGTCTAATGAGAGTAAAGAGGAAGCTGAGAAAAGAACACGTGTACAAGCTGGGACATGAGGCTTAGAGAAGTACCGTAAAAATGTTTCTTAAAAAGATAATTCTAGATACATGTAAACATAACATACATAACATAACATAAAGACCCAGAAGGAAATTTATTCTAGATGTTGTTTTTGTCAAATGTGTTATTGTCATGAATGCTTCTATGAAGCAGATGGACAGACTCACATGCAGGTTGTGTCAGTGCAATTTATTGCAAAAAGGGAAAAATACACAGTGCCCCAACCAGTCTAACTTGGCGAGCAACATAAGAATAAACACAGCACGCTCCCAAACCAGCTGGTGAGTGGAAAGGAAAAGACATAGAAACCCCAAAGCACCATGACAAAACTAACTGGTAAGCGCTGGGTTACTTACAGAGAGTTTTCACCAGAGCAGGCTGAGCTCTGGTGAGGATGAGAGACAATACAAAACAGCCGCAAGGCAGAATGAAAATGGCAGAGCTTAAATATACACAGAGAAATGGGCAGCAGGTGCGTGCGTAGAGCTGGCATGAACTAATTACTTATCTGCTCTCAGCTGAGGAAGAGTAGGCAGAGAGCAGAGAGAGGGGAAAATTAGCAGGTGACCTGAGGCACAATCACTCGCAGCTGATGGACTGAAAACAGTCTGCGAGTGAAAAGGTGGCTGTGTCTGGAATGGAGGAAAAGGGGCTTGTATCACCAAAACAACATAAACAGAACTAACAGAAGAAATCAAAATGAACAGAAAAACATTTAACACTACAAAGGAAGTCTGAGCCCTGAGAACAGATGCTCAGACACATGACAGTTATATTATATACATGTTACTGAGATCATACAAACTCACTATCCTAACAGTCAAAATTGCTAAAATGAACGGATCTAGTGGCATTTCGATCTGCTCTAGTGATATTTAAATCAAAAAATAGCTTGTTACCAAATAATGTTCAGAAATTATTCATTGGGAAGTGGGTTATAACTTAAGGGAGATCCAAAACTTCAAATCTTTGTATGTGAGTACAAGAAAAAGAAGTTTTTGTGTATGAATTTGTAGAATTTAACTGTGGAATAGTTTGAATGTGGATTTAAAAGAATATAACAATATAAAATAATTTAAAATAAAATATAAAGAAATGATTTATCTAAAGTATAAAAGTGAAGACTGTGTCTAAAGCTCACCAGCTCTAAACTGGTTGGTGGTGGTATTTGTCATTACTGTATTTTCCATGTTGCCTTTTGCATGTTCATGTGCTTACGTGTGTACACACAGTGGGAAAAAAAAGTATTGAACACGTCAACATTGTTCTCATTACACATATTTCTGATGGAGCCGTTGACCTGAGATTTTCATCAGATATCAGTAACAAGCCAAGTAATCCATACATACAAAGAAATTAAGGCAACTGTGTTCACAAAACAAGTTATATTTGATAAAGTGGAATGACACAGGGAATACTGTAAGTATTGAACACACTTGGTGAAATTCATTTAATATTTAGTAGAAAAGACTTTGTTGGTAATAGCAGCTTCCAGATGCTTTCTGTATGGATTAACTAGGTGCAGGCATTAGTCAGGAGTGATTTTAGCCCATTCTTCCACACAAACTGTCTTCAAATCTTGAAGGTTCTGTGGGTGTCTTCTATGAACTCTGATCTTCAGTTTGTTCCATAGATTTTCAATTGAATTCAGGTCAGGTGACTGACTGGGCCATTCTAGCAGCTTTATTTTTCTTCTCTGGAGCCAGTTGAGAGTTTCCTTGGCTGTGTGTTTGGGATCATTGTCTTGCTAAAATGTCCACCCTCGTTTCATCTTCAGCATCTTGGCAGATGGCAACAGGTTCTTATGAAGGATGTCTCTGTACATTGTACATCTGTACAATGTCTCTGTACATTTGTCCATTCATCTTTCCTTCAATTATATGAAGTCTGCCTGTACCATGTGGTGAAAAACACCCCCACACCATGATGGTCCTACCTCTAAACTTTACTGTTGGTATGGTGTTTTTGGGCTGATGTTCAGTGCCATTTCTCTTCTAAATATGCTGTGTTGTGGCATCCATAAAGTTCAATTTTGACTTCATCTGACCAGACTATATTCTCCCAGTATTTTATTGGCTTGCCCAAATGTTGTGCAGCAAACTTTAAACCAGTTTCAACATGCTTTTTCTTCAGCAGTGGAGCCTTGTGAGGTGAGCGGGCATAGAGCCCATGTTCGTTGAGTGCATTACTTATTTTCTTTGAAACAGCAGTACCTGCTAACTCTAGGTCTTTCTGGAGCTTTGACGCTTGGATAAATAACTCTTCTGATAATTCTTTTGACTCCTTTCAGAAATCTTGCGAGGAGCTCCTGGTCGTGGCCGGTTTATGGTAAAACCATGTTCTTTCCACTTCAGCAGTTTAGAAATGTGCCTGTAACCAATGCCATCGTTATGTTTTGCAACAATAAGGTTGTGAAGGTCTAGAGAGAGCTCTTTACGTCTACCCATCAGGAGTTCTTTGTGGTGTGACTATCTGATATTCACATACCTTTTAAAAGGCTATCAGTCAGGACTTAACTAGCTGAAATTTGCACTGATGGGGGATGTCATGAACCCCCCTTCGGGGTAGAAGGACAGACCCAGGCGCTGAAGTGCAGTTGTGACATTTATTATAAGAAACTAGTACATACCCGTGCATACCCATCCATTCCCGCAGAAACCAAGTTTAAGCAAGTATTTCTGCATGGCCATTGCCGAAGGGTCTCCTTCTGTCTCAGGCGGCTGTGTTGTTCACAGTCATGTCTGCGGCGTACTGGTGGAACCTGAGCTGTTTCATGTTCATGGCATCCTTTTTGACATGCAGCAGTTCTTATCAATCTATTGCTCTCCATCTGGTGGGTATTCTTCTTCTTCGTTCAGACCACTGGTTGACGGATAGTTGCGTCGTAATTCCAGTTCATGGGCACAATTCTGAAAATAGACCTGAGCAAAAAGTGGCTTTCAACCCTGTTCAGGAAGGCCCGTGCATGCCCATAGAAATCAAGAAACCGGAGCACCCAGAGAAATTAGCGCTTTGCTTGGCATTTTACACATTTGTAGTGTAGACTGGCATTCGTCAAGGTTACACATTTGCCATCATGTAGGCATTGCGAGTCGTCCTATGACGCCTGAGTTCATAGGACATCCTATAATGATGAAGCAGAGATCATAGGCCATCCTATGATGTCCTAGAAACATGTTTTTAAAGTCTGTCGTACCCTGTGCTGGTGAAGGGTGGCTTTTGACCCTGTTCAGGAAGGCCCGTGCATGCCCGTGGAAACCAAGAAACAGGAGCACCTGGAGAAAATCAACGCTTTGCTTGGCGTTTTACACATTTGTAGTGTAGACTGGCATTATTCAAGGTTACACATTTGCTGTCATGTAAGGTCTGGCAAGTCGTCCTATGATGCCCGAGTTCATAGGACACGCTATGATGATGAGGCAGAGATCATAGCCCATCCTATGATGTCCTAGAAACGTGCTTTAAAGTCTGTCGTACCTTGTGCTGGTGAAGGGTGTCCTCCTGTCTCAGACGGGTGGGATGTACTGCTGGAACCTCAGGTGTTTCATCTTCACGGCGTCTTTTCTGACGTGCAGCAGTTCTCCTCATTGAATCATGAAAATCAGATCATGAAAATAGATCTGAGCAAAAAGAGGCTTTCGGGCATGGACTCACTGTATATGACATCATAAAGACATGAGAGTCCTATATGACCTCATAAAGACACATTTGTCTATGTGTCATCATACAGGCATCGCATGAGAGTCTTGTATGACATCATAAAGACACATTTGTCTATGTGCCATCATAAGGGATCACGAGTCATCGCGAGTCCTTTGATGCCTGAGTTTATAGGGCGTCCTATGATGTTCAGGCAGAGATCATAGGCTGTCCTATGATGTCCTTTAAACGTCACACACACACACACACACACACACACACACAGAGATATTTCTTGCTTTAATAGAGTGAAGAGTGAAGAACAAAAATTCCTTATCCGCCAGTAACCGAGAGAAGAAGAAGACACACAGATATTTCTTGCACCTCAGACGCAGTCCAAGGTTGGATGGTTTTTTCACACATGGGGAGCTGTTCAGAACTCCTTATACAAAGATATAGAGTGATGATAATCTAGTCAGTGGCAGTAATGCACCTGTAAGCTGACTGCCAACCACCAATCAAATCTAAAAGAAGAAGAAGAACAACAACAACAAAATTTCAAAACTGTGCAGACGAAACAAAAATCCAAACAAGGGTAATAAAAAAGGAAAGCAGTCCAGAGCTGGAATTGCTCTGGAGGAGATAAGGAGAAAAACTTACAGAGGATTGGAATCCAGTTACATCAAACAAAGCAATACTGCTGCAGTGAAACAATGAGTTGGCAGTGCTTAAATACTGGGCAGACAAATGAGCGGCAGGTGCGGGAGCTGAGCTGGCAGGTGGCCTAATTACATAATTGCTCACAGCTGACAGGAGAGCAGACTGTGAGCAGCGAGTGGGAGTGTCCGCAGAGAGGGGGGATAAAAGACAAAAAACCCAAATATATCTATAGGAACTGACAAAATAACAACAACATATATACAAAACTCTGAAAAAAAAATTGAGTCTTAGCTCAGAGAGAACATTTGAGCTCAGACTCATGACAGGGGGTGGGGTGGGATGGCTTCTTAAATTCTGATGGATTTCAGCTGGCTTCTTGGCTTTCTATGCCTTTTTGCACCTCTTTTTCTTCACGTGTTCAATACTTATTCCCTTATCATTCCACTTTATTAAATATAACTTGTTTAGTGAACACAGTTACCTTGATTTCTTTGTATGCATGTATGGATTACTTAGGTTGTTATTGATATCTGGTGAAAATATCAGGTCAATGGCTCCATCAGAAATGTTTAATGAGAAAAATGTTGACATGTTCAATACTTATTTCCCCCACTGCATATACTTAGCATATGTATGTGTATGTACTGTGTATATGCATGTATATCATATTTTTATTATGTGTGTGTGTGATATACTGTATATACACACACGTGTGTGTGTGTGTGTGTGTGTGTGTGTGTGTGTGTGTGTGTGTGTGTGTGTATAAAACCATCATCATAGCAGTCTGTCATGGGCAACAATGACTGTTTCATTCAGGTCTGATCAGATTCCTCCACACAGCTCTGTCCTTCGCCTTCCGCTGCCAGGAACTCCTGACCTTGTTAACCCGGGTGACGTCCAAGCCGGTATGAGTTGCCTTCTGACTGACCATTTCATGAAACTGCTTGCAAAGTATTTGAATATATAACTGTATACGGTGGGGTAAAAAAGTATTTAGTCAGCCACCAATTGTGCAAGTTCTCCCACTTAAAAGATGAGAGAGGTCTCCAATTTTCATCATAGGTATACCTCAACTATGAGAGACAAAATGAGAAAAAAAAAATCCAGAAAATCACATTGAAGGATTTTTAATGAATTAATTGGTAAATTCCTCAGTAAAATAAGTATTTGGTCAATAACAAAAGTTCATCTCAATACTTTGTTATGTACCCTTTGTTGGCAATGACAGAGGTCAAACGTTTTCTGTAAGTTTTCACAAGGTTTTCACACACTGTTGCTGGTATTTTGGCCCATTCCTCCATGCAGATCTCCTCTAGAGCAGTGATGTTTTGGGGCTGTCGCTGGGCAACACAGACTTTCAACTCCCTCCAAAGATTTTCTATGGGGTTGAGATCTGGAGACTGGCTAGGCCACTCCAGGACCTTGAAATGCTTCTTACGAAGCCACTCCTTCATTGCCCGGGCGGTGTGTTTGGGATCATTGTCATGCTGAAAGACCCAGCCACATTTCATCTTCAATGCCCTTGCTGGTGGAAGGAGGTTTTCACTCAAAATCTCACGATACATGGCGTCATTCATTCTTTCCTTTACACGGATCAGTCGTCCTGGTCCCTTTGCAGAAAAACAGCCCCAAAGTATGATTTTTCCACGCCCATGCTTCACAGTAGGTATGGTGTTCTTTCTCCTCAATACACGACAAGTTGAGTTTTTACCAGAAAGTTCTATTTTGGTTTCATCTGACCGTATGACATTCTCCCAGTCCTCTTCTGGATCATCCAAATGCTCTCTAGCAAACTTCAGATGGGCCTGGACATGTACTGGCTTAAGCAGGGGGACACATCTGGCACTGCAGGATTTGAGTCCCTGGCGGCGTAGTGTGTTTCTGATGTAGCCTTTGTTACTTTGGTCCCAGCTCTCTGCAGGTCATTCACTAGGTCCCCCCATGTGGTTCTGGGATTTTTGCTCACCGTTCTCGTGATAATTTTGACCCCACGGGGTGAGATCTTGCATGGAGCCCCAGATGGAGGGAGATTATCAGTGGTCTTGTATGTCTTCCATTTTCTAATAATTGCTCCCACAGTTGATTTCTTCACACCAAGCTGCTTACCTATTGCAGATTCAGTCTTCCCAGCCTGGTGCAGGTCTACAATTTTGTTTCTGGTGTCCTTTGACAGCTCTTTGGTCTTGGCCATAGTGGAGTTGGGAGTCTGACTGTTTGAGGTTGTGGACAGGTGTCTTTTATACTGAAAACAAGTTCAAACAGGTGCCATTAATACAGGTAACAAGTGGAGGACAGAGGAGCCTCTTAAAGAAGAAGTTACAGGTCTGTGAGAGCCAGAAATCTTGCTTGTTTGTAGGTGACCAAATACTTATTTTACTGAGGAATTTGCCAATTAATTCATTAAAAATCCTTCAATGTGATTTTCTGGATTTTTTTTTCTCATTTTGTCTCTCATAGTTGAGGTATACCTATGATGAAAATTGGAGACCTCTCTCATCTTTTAAGTGGGAGAACTTGCACAATTGGTGGCTGACTAAATACTTTTTGGCCCCACTGTATACATGAGTTATATTCTTTTAACTGGGATATTAAGCAAGAAGCTAAATATAAAAATAGATCATTTATGCCATGATGGGGAAAGGGGATGGGAATAAATAAGTCTGACTTCCTGTCACAACTTTTTGAACATGAAAAGGAAACATTACATGTGCTTATATTGTTTTTTTCTATTTGTACTTCATTGTGTCTGTGGTGGAATGCCCACCTGCTTTGTTTTCTTTTTTCCTTTATTGTTTTTCCATATGTTCAAAATAAACTTTAACTATTTTAATTCTACTCACTTGTAGCTTGAGGGTTCCCTAGTGGCTGGGGGGTGGGGGGGACTTGCGCATCTGCATAGTCCACCTGTTGAAATAAATGGCTCTGATAATAATAAAGAATTTGCTGTCCTTGCTTATCACACAGTTATATGGACAACTTGAAATAAGATGCTGATGATATTGTTTGAACTGACGTGAAAAATTCAACTGTTTATTATATGTATTGATTTTTTTTTAAAATTATGTATCTTAGATATGTGACACCATTTTGAGCCATGCCAAGGAGCGCTTTTCCTTCACCAAGCAGCACCTCATCAGTGCCACTCAGTTACAAGGAAGCTTGTTCCCACAACACGGCAGAAAGTTTCCTGATTCAACACTGAAAACTACTGTGAATGCCTCCCCTACCCTGGACAAGGCCAGACTTAAAACAGAAATGTTCCGGATCTATGAAAATGAGGAGTTCAGGGGTTGCAGTGGTGCATTGGCTTCCTTTCAGGTTTTAATGGACAGTTATCTTCATGACACATTCACAGAGACTGTAAAAAATCTCTTTAAAGACGATAAAAACTTCCCTTAGGAACACCATGGCACAAGATCGCTTCAATGCTTGGGTTATGATCTCCACAGAGAAAAAAAACTGTAAATATCTCTCAGGAACTAGAATGTGGTATTGTGTTCTCCAGCATAATAGATAGCTACGTGAGAAGTGAGTATAATAAAACTGTGTGTTGTTAATGTCATCATTTAACTGCTGATTTCTACGGATGGTTATCATCTATACCCAGAGCACTGGCATCCTTTGTTTGAGTTCTTTTATTGCAATAGGTGTTCAGAAGTAAGGTATTCAAAACAGCCCCGCCAAAAATATTTTTCTACCAGCTGCCATTGTAAGTAATGTTTTCCAGAATGCCAAAGCCAACATATATGTTAACTCCTAATTAAGTTCTTAAATCTTAAAGTCTCACTTAATAGCATATATTATATTGGCTCAGGCAAGCATGTATTGTTCTGTCCTTAGAATGAAGTTCACCAACAAAATTGAGATTAATTATGTGTATTGTTTATGTTGTTAGCATAATAGGTACTTGGTGGCTAAATATAAACTAGTCAGTTTCTTTGTTTTCATTTGTACATTAGCTAACTATGGTATGTGATATCTTTGTATGTCATGAGTTTATACGTTCAACCTCATGTACATTAGAGTGCAGTATATATTCTGTAAGTGTATGTTTGGGTTATATTTAGCCAGTTCTGAGTGAGGACATTATGGGGGTGTTGCTTTGCCATTGAACTTAGAGCCTGTGATGTTTCCGGGTCCCGTGTAATAGGCTATCTTATTATCTTTTATGTATAGACATGTGATTGCATGATTCCTTCTACTACTGCGAAGAAAATAGCAACATTTATGACAGTTATACATCGGTAAAGTGTAAGCTGGTACGTAGCCATCACTCATGTCATTGAGCAATGTAAGTCGTCTCTGAAACAGTTATTGTAGGTACATAAATGTGTTCTTGAGTGAATACTTTTTTATGGATACAAAATCTGTAATATGCAGTTTCACAAGTGCTATTCTTTCCATATATGTAGATATTGTATAGGAATCTTGAAAATTCCAAGAGTTCTTGCATCACCTGTATTGGAGAATATTCAGGGATCACGAGCAAGATTCTACGGTGAACAACAGCTTGTCTGGAAAGTCCTCGAGTATTGTAAGAAAATTCTGTAGGATTTTATGGCAAATACTACAGTTTCTCCTTTAGAATGCTGCAGTATTTACTCTAGAATCCTACAGTATTGATTACAGAATACTCCATAGTAAATGGCATAGAAATCCTACCATTTATACTATAGAATGCTGCAGTACACACTATAGTATTCTACAGTAAATACTGCATAATTCAATAGCACAAATGGTAGGATTCCATAATATTTACAGTACTATAGAATTCCGCAGTAATTACTGTAGAATCCCACCATATCTACAAATAATATAGAATCCTACCATTTATGCTATTGAATTCTGTAGAATTTTAGACTGCTACAGTTTTTACTATAGAATACTGTTACAATCAACTGATTGTAATGATTTCAGTATGTTCTTGGTTAAATGTATAATTGATTGTATTGTTAAACACTTCACTTACATATGCAACATGTCACTTACTGCTGGTAAATTTCCAAAGAAAATGAAAGTAGCAAGAATCGTTCCTTGACAAACACTTATTGTCAAACTACAGACCCATCTCCTCGTTAACTCAGTTCTCCAAAATACTGGAAAAAATATTTGTTAAGAGACTAAATGATTTCACTGATAAGCACAATATACTCTGTGAACAACAGTATGGATTCAGGAAGAACTGGACCACCTCACTGGCACTCATGGACTTTGTTGAACAGATTACGGATGCAACAGATAAAAGAGAATACACAGTTGGAATATTTCTGGACTTACAAAAGGCATTTGATACAGTTGACCATAAATTACTCCTCAGTAAATTACATACTGTAAGTATGGCATCAGAGTAATTGCTTTTGACTGGTTACACAGCTATTTAGAAGACAGAATATGTTCATGTGAATAATACAGACTCCTGAGTTGCTGAAGATGGCGTGTGGGGTACCACAGGATTCGGTGCTTGGTCCATTGCTGTTTATTTTGTATACTAATGATTTATGTTAAGTGTCTAAATTGTTCAAGTGTATTTTATTTGCAGATGACACATCTTTTTTTTTGTAGTGGAGAAAATCTTAAGCAGCTTCTGGATTCAGTAGAAAATGAACTTAAAACAAATCAATCAATGGTTCACTGCCAATAAATTATCTATTCACTTTGGAAAAACAAAATGTATAATATTTGGAAACCGCAAATTATGTAATCACAGAAAAATTAAAATAAACAATGTTGAAATTGACACAGTTTTCGAAACCAAGTTCCTAGGGGTCATTGTTCAGGTTCAGGTTCAGGTTCAGGTTACTTTATTTGTACCCGTAGGTAGATTTGTTTTGCAGTCTGGTGACATCCATATTTACAAGCCACAATTACATTCAACATAGACACAAACACAGGCACACATGAAGCTGACTATAAACATGATAAAAATACTCAAGGCTCCACCAATCAGTGTATAAAGACAAAGAGATGAGAGAAAAACCAGAGGTAAGAGAGAAGGGTCATATTAAAAAGTTAAAAACTAGTCAAAGAGGTTAAAAACTCAAAGGTCTAAAACCCAATAAAATACCGTATTTAGAACCCAAATAACAACCTACAAAAGTAAGTAAATATAAAATGGAGTTAATAAATAGGTACCTAAATTATGTGCAATATATTGTTACAACTTATTCAACCCTTTGACAGCAGCAGGAACAAAGCTGTTTTTGTAGCGCTGGGTTTTACTTTTTGGGACAGCAAACCTCTGTCTTGAGGGAAGAAGCTGAAAGTTGCAGTGCAAAGGGTGGGAGTCATCATTTAAAATGGAGGTAGCCATCCTCTGTACTTGTCTGGTGTACAGGGATGTCAGGCTCAGCTGTGACTCACCAAGCAAACAACTGGACCATCTAACTACCTGATCCAAGGATTTCCTCTGTTTCAGTTTTATCTGACCAAACCATGACACTAAAGAAAAGGATAAAACAGATTCAATAAAAGCCCAATAAAACATTATCATTATGGTTCGGTCAATTTGGAAGCGTGCAAGTTTTCTCAAGCAATGCAAATGTTGCTGACCCTTTTTGCACACCCTTTCACAGTTCTCTTCAAAGTTTAAATTACTATCAATAATCGTCCCAAGATATTTGTAGGATTGTACACATTCGGTGGTCTGGCCTTTTAGTACGGTGACTTTGTGCCTGGGAGTTTTCCTCCTAAAGTCAATAATCATGTCTTTAGTTTTTGTCGTATTCAGCTGCAGGTAGGAATCCTCACACCAGTGAACAAAATCATCAACTACTGGGCCGTGGCCACTCTCACCATCCTGGAGGAGACTGACAATAACTGAGTCATCAGCATACTTTAAAATGTGTCTGTTGTCATGTCTGCTCCGACACATGTTTGTGTACAGGATGAAGAGTAGTGGTGACAACACACACCCCTGAGGAGAGCCAGTAGAAGAGCACTTTAGGTCAGACAATGTACCATTGACCCTTACTCTCTGTGTCCTGTTGGTTAAGAAATCCAGAATCCAACCCACCAGATTATTGCTCAAATCAAATTGTTGCAGGAGCCTTTCAACTAAGATATGAGGTTGGATTGTATTAAAGGCGGAGAAAAAGTCCACAAATAAAAGCCTGGCGTGTGTCCCATTAAAATCCAGATGTTTAAAAAGCATGTTAAACAGAGTGACAGTGGCATCCTCCACTCCTCTGTGAGGCCTATAGGCAAACTGCAGAGGATCCAATGCATGCTCAGTCTGCTTTAGGACCTCACATCTGACCAGTTTTTCAAAAATTTTCATTAAAATTGAAGTCAAAGCAACTGGTCTAAAGTCGTTTACCGTTTTAGGAAAGCTGGATTTTGGAACGGGAACAACCACGGCTTCTTTCCAGATCTTAGGCACATGTTGTGTCTGTAAGGACTTATTGAAAATGTAATGAAATATAGGAATCAGTTCATGTGCACAGGACTTTACCAAGCGCCCACATATATTATCAGGGCCCTGACTTTTGTTCACTTTTACAGCGCAGAACTCCCTTTTAACATGCTGCACCTCAATATTAAAGTGCTGATTGTCTTTGAGTTTCTGTTTCAAATCTTGGGTTTCAGTGCTAAAATCAAAGGAGTCAAAACGACCATAAAAACAATTAAGAGCATTAGCCAGCTTTGTGTCTGAATTAAAACCATCTAAAAACACACGATTACTGTGCTCTGTGCTCTGAAGGCCTGCAAAAGTTTTCATACTGGCCCAGGCTGAACCAAGTTTCTTTGTTGCCATCTTACTTTCCAACTCTGATTTATAATTCTGTTTTGCTCTTAAAATTTTCTGACTTCAGCTCTTTTGTGGCAACCTGTAGCTCAGAATCCTCTGTCCACACATCAGTGTCTCTCGTCTCCACCTTGCCTCTTCTGAGAGCAGTTTTATATGTGGGCAGCAAATGTACACAATTGTGATCTGAGGATCCTAAAGGAGGAAGGGGGAGTTGATAACATTGTTATCCATTGTTGATAACAAACTAAACTGGAAATCACACATAAATTATGTCAAAACTAAAATGTCTAAATCCATTGCCATACTGTATAAAGTTAAGGATCTCGTGTCAAAAATCTCTTTGCATTTTATATAATTCACTGACAGTTCCTTATATGACATACTGTGTGGAGATCTGGGGAAGCACATACAAAACAAACACAAACTTGATAATCTTTTTACTACAGAGAAAAGCCGTACGTATAATATCAAAGAAACCTTACTGTGAACCAACAAATCCAATATTCATTCAATTACATACTCTTAAATTTAGAGATCTAGTAGATTATAATGTCATCCAAATCATGTATAAAGCAAATAATAACCAATTACCTGTTAATATGTAGAGACTGTTTTTAAAAAAAAAAAAGGGAAAGCAAATATGAGCTAAGAGGTAACTCTGTTTTTAATAAGCCAAAGGTTAGAACAAATACAAAGTATCATTGTATGTCTGTCACTGGAATTAAACTGTGGAACTGTTGCTCTGAAAATATTAAAATATGTTCAACTCTGAAGCAATTCAAAAAATTGTACAAAGATAAGAAAATCTCCCAGTATCTCACTGTAAATGCTGGGAGATAAATTTGTAATAACTTAAAGGTTTTTGTTTGTTTTTTGTCTACTTGTTCTATTTGATTTTCTTTGTTGATTTTGGGTATGACTTAAACTTTTATGTTATTGATTTTAAAATTGTAATGGGGTAGGCACTATATAAGCTCGAGCTTCAGCCTACACCCTTTCGGTTGTTCTTTTGTGTATTCTTATGTATGTTTATTTTATTACCAAATAAATTCATTCATTCATTCATTCATTCATTCATTCATACTGTTTTACTATAGTATCCTATGGAATACAGTACATCATAGAATATTACAGTTTTTACTGTAGAATAATGTAGATTATGGTTGTTCCATTTTACTATAGAATATTCTACAGAATTTACTGTAGAATTCTATAGTGTTTTTTCATAAGGGTAGCCACATATTAGAAAGTAATCACTGGCTAATCAGGAGCAGCTCTGCGTTCATGATGCTGGAGGAGGATAGTTTTCTCTTGCTTTAACTGTAAAAGGTAACCCAGCCAAAAGCAGTGCTGATTACTTGCAGATGATTAATTAACCTGCAGCATAGTTTTAAGGTGTTATAGATTTTAATTTCCTCCCTTGGAGACACCAATTGCCTATCAAATGTTTTTTAAGTAACTATATTTTGAGGTCCAGTTTATTCCGTGTGAGTGCTGCATGAGCTCCGCATACTCGACTGACTTCATTCAACAAAGTTCTGGGGCTTCATGTACAAAGGGTACTTAAACACAAAACATGGCATACGTCCTTTTCCAAGGAAAATTTCAGCTGTATCAAGAATGACATGACCGTGGGAATATGCACAGCCCCACGGCAACTTCATTGCTGGCTACGTACGTTTCTACTTTTATTGGTCCGTTGGCAACACTTAGAGGTGATGTTGGGAGACTGATAATGACATGAAAATTATTGTACACACCAGAGACACATGATGAGCAGACATCCAAATGTGTACAATAAGATGAATGGATATAAAAGCAAGTGCAAAGAAGTGCAGAAAATGCCTCTAACAACAATGGCGTGAGCATTATTAGAGGATATTGCAAATCGCACCATGAGAAGAGAAAGGGTATTTAGAGACAGAGAAGATTTTGTGGCTCAGGATGACGACTGGCTTCTCAGCTGGTTTAGTTTCCGTGGGCAGTCCTTGTGGAACTGTGCTCAGAGCTATGGCCACTCTTAGAGCGCGACACGGCAAGAAGCCGTGCGTTCCCAGTGCACTTGCTGACAACACTGGGGTTCCTGGCAACAGGGGCATTCCAGAGGGAGCTGGCACACTGATCAGGAATTACCCAGTCGACCCTGAGCCAAGCTATGCCAGCTGTGTGGGATGGCATTATCTGGCTGTCACCCAGGTACATCATATTCCCATACAATGCAGTTGAACAGGCCAACATCAAAGCACAATTTGCAGTGAAAACCAGTTTTCCTAATGTAATCAGAACTATGGACTGCACACACATTGTTATAAAATCACTTTCACAAGATGAAAATGTGTATGTTAGCAGAAAGCATTTCCATTCTATCAATGTACAAATTATATGTGATGTACAAATGCAACGAACCAACATTGCTTCAAGGTGGCTTGGTTCAGTGCACGAATCATTCATTCCAATGAACAACATTCTTGGGAACAAATTACAAGCTGGCACTATGCAGATCAGTGGATTCTTGGTGAGTAAATTCATGTAATTGTCCTAAATAACCGACCTCATGCGCAACATTCCTGTGCACCCACAAATATCACCCTGTCTTCAAGGCTTCATTACAAGTTAGTGGTTGGATTAAATGAGTTCCTTTTTTTGCTGATTAAACTAGAGTTTCACAGCATTCTACCAAGCCCCCAATTGCTTCTGTGTGTACAGTAGTAACAGTACGGTATGTCAATAAACACATGCGTAAAGTTTGAAATGCAGCAGTGTTACCCTTACCCGGCACACTTCATTCATTTACAATAGTGTGTCTAATCCATGTTTGTAAGTTGTATATACAGTGGGGCAAAAAAGTATTTAGTCAGCCACCAATTGTGCAAGTTCTCCCACTTAAAAGATGAGCGAGGTCTCCAATTTTCATCATAGGTATACCTCAACTATGAGAGACAAAATGAGAAAAAAAAAATCCAGAAAATCACATTGAAGGATTTTTAATGAATTAATTGGTAAATTCCTCAGTAAAATAAGTATTTGGTCACCTACAAACAAGCAAGATTTCTGGCTCTCACAGACCTGTAACTTCTTCTTTAAGAGGCTCATCTGTCCTCCACTCGTTACCTGTATTAATGACACCTGTTTGAACTCATTATCAGTATAAAAGACGCCTGTCCACAACCTCAAACAGTCAGACTCCAAACTCCACTATGGCCAAGACCAAAGAGCTGTCAAAGGGCACCAGAAACAAAATTGTAGGCCTGCACCATGCTGGGAAGACTGAATCTGCAATAGGTAAGCAGCTTGGTGTGAAGAAATCAACTGTGGGAGCAATTATTAGAAAATGGAAGACATACAAGACCACTGATAATCTCCCTCGATCTGGGGCTCCATGCAAGATCTCACCCCGTGGGGTCAAAATTATCACGAGAACGGTGAGCAAAAATCCCAGAACCACATGGGGGGACCTAGTGAATGACCTGCAGAGAGCTGGGACCAAAGTAACAAAGGCTACATCAGTAACACACTACGCCGCCAGGGACTCAAATCCTGCAGTGCCAGACGTGTCCCCCTGCTTAAGCCAGTACATGTCCAGGCCCGTCTGAAGTTTGCTAGAGAGCATTTGGATGATCCAGAAGAGGATTGGGAGAATGTCATATGGTCAGATGAAACCAAAATAGAACTTTTTGGTAAAAACTCAACTTGTTGTGTTTGGAGGAGAAAGAACACCATACCTACTGTGAAGCATGGGCGTGGAAACATCATGCTTTGGGGCTGTTTTTCTGCAAAGGGACCAGGACGACTGATCCGTGTAAAGGAAAGAATGAATGGGGCCATGTATGGTGAGATTTTGAGTGAAAACCTCCTTCCACCAGCAAGGTCATTGAAGATGAAACGTGGCTGGGTCTTTCAGCATGACAATGATCCCAAACACACTGCCCGGGCAATGATGGAGTGGCTTCGTAAGAAGCATTTCAAGGTCCTGGAGTGGCCTAGCCACTCTCCAGATCTCAACCCCATAGAAAATCTTTGGAGGGAGTTGAAAGTCCGTGTTGCCCAGCGACAGCCCCAAAACATCACTGCTCTAGAGGAGATCTGCATGGAGGAATGGGCCAAAATACCAGCAACAGTGTGTGAAAACCTTGTGAAGACTTACAGAAAACGTTTGACCTCTGTCATTGCCAACGAAGGGTACATAAAGTATTGAGATGAACTTTTGTTATTGACCAAATACTTATTTTACCGAGGAATTTACCAATTAATTCATTAAAAATCCTTCATTGTGATTTTCTGGATTTTTTTTCCTCATTTTGTCTCTCATAGTTGAGGTATACCTATAATGAAAATTGGAGACCTCTCTCATCTTTTAAGTGGGAGAACTTGCACAATTGGTGGCTGACTAAATACTTTTTTGGCCCACTGTACATCTTTTTGGATACATTTAGGGCTTTGGGGCGGGAGTGTGCCACACCTTGTCGGCGAAAGGGATACCTCTGCTGCACGGTGGGACTGCCCTCACCTCAATTTTAATTGCATTTTAGACACTGAGGGCTTGAGGGGGATGCAGGCCCCACCACCTATCGCAGTGGCTAGTGGTGCTTCAACCACCATCCCCCCAATTTTAACTGCACTATGGTAGTCCACACATTTACAGTACATACAATCACATCATACAACCGACATACACCTACCATGTTTTGTGCAAGGGGGAGGCAGGGGTCTTCCCCCATCGCTGTTGACCTTCTCCTGCTGGGGGCCTGGGACCCGTCATGTTGTCAAAATCCCTGGGTGCTGCTGAATGTATAGCTACAACCAAGGGAGTGAGAGAGGGACTGAATAAGGAGTAAGCAAGAGTGAGGGAGTGATGAATGGAGGTGGTGATGGTGGGTCGGTTTTTGTGTGGCGCTTTGTGTGTCAGGTGGCATTTCGGGGCACCTGATGATCAGCGGTGATCTGCTGATCAGTCGCTCAGGTGGGCACTGGGGGTGGGGGTCTGCTTCTGTGGCCGCGGCCGCCCCGGGGTGGGTCGGCAGGGAGGTGGCCAATGGCCTGCGCCGGCGGTCTCCCTGGCAACTGCCAGGCACTGGTGTGCATTCAGGTTTGCTGCATCTGCACCGCAGTTGCCATAAGAAATAAGGGTGAATGAGGGTGGGTCCGGGAGTGTGAGAGAGGGTGAGTGAGAGTGACGGAGTGCATGTGGGTGCGTATGAGAGTATGAGGGTGTGAAGGTGTGGGAATGGGTGTGTCTGCAAGTCGGGAGGAGCTGGATTGAGGGGGGTAGTGCCTCTCAGCTATGTGGGCTCCCCTGGGCTGGGGGGACTTCTTTGGGCATGGGGGTCCCTAGGGTGTGCGGTGGTGGTGTTGGGGGGGAGGGGGGCAGACCCACTGTGGGGGTGCCTGGGGGAGCTCGCGCTGGGGGGTGGGGGCCGGTCTCCGGCCCGGGGATGGCGTCACTGGCCTCCTGGCGCCTGGGGACTGGTGTTGGCCCCAATGGGGGGATGGGGGGTTGGCAGGCCCTGGGGTGTGGGCCTGTTGCGCCAGCCATCTGGCGACCTGACCTCCCTCGATCGTCCCTCCGGAGGCGGATGCCTGGCTTTCCTGGGGCTTACTGACCTCGCGCATTTGTGTCCAGTGGGGGTTGGCGGCACTGCCTTGCCTGCTCGGGGTTCCTGGGGGGAGAGCTGCTGCGACCGGCCCCCCTCTTCGTATGTTTCCTGACAAACCACTCACATGCACATACTTATTTTGTGCGTGCTCTCATGTATACACAGACAGAAGCACATGTACAAATGTCTCTCCTTTAACAGGTGCGGATATCAGACTCGTGTTGCGACATCTTCGGTGGAAGAAGCAGTTTGTCTTCTGTTTGTTTTAGTTGTTGGTTTATTTGCATTTTTGTCTGTTCCCCTCCCTTTTCTTTCCACCTCCATACACTTAGTTTCCCTAGTTCCCATCCTGTCAGGTCCTCAATGGGTAAAATAAGTTAAATAAAGTACTAAAAGTTATTACAGGAGGAGTTTACAACAATATACAGTACATACAGTAGTTAGGTACTGTATAAAGCTCATTTTGGCAAAGTAAATCTGTTTTAGCACAATAAGGGTAACAGATCTCTGTTCTGCTTACCTCGGTGCCTGACAGGACAAGGGGGAAAAAAAGACAAGATACAGGTTGGCAGGCAAATCCACTCCGGTAGGCAATCTCAGTGTCTAGGTCAGGCAAAGACCAAAAACATGTCAAGGCACAAATAAGCACAAGGTACAGAGCATGGTTAAGGCTGTGTGCAGGTTAATGTTGCCAGACAGAGTGAGGGGAGAGCACCCCATTTATAGGGTCTCTCTTAACTGGCATCAGATGGTGCACAAGGCCGTAGGTTTGAGTCTAATCAGAGGAAGAGAGAGAGACAAAGCACACACAGGAACCATTACAGTACTGACTGTACAGAGAAGGATTACAGTATAAGGCACAGGGTGAGATATGAGGTACCAATTATATTGTAAGGTGCAGTATGGCAGCATTGTTATGACCAGAATTCAACATTAGAGTGAGTTATTGTACAGTGAAATGGCATGTGGCAGAAAAGATTTCTTCTACCTAACCGTTCAGCAGTGAAGGTGTAGTAGTCTGCTGGAGAAAGTGCTCCGCTGTATGTCCAGTGTGTGGTGGTGGTGGTGGTGGTGGGGTGATCAGGATTGTCTATAATGGATCGCAGTTTGTTCAGTGTCCTCCTCTCCACCACAGATTCAAAGGTCTCCAGCCTGAGACCAATTACAGAGCCAGCCTTCTTGATAATCTTGTCGTCTATTGGTGTCGCTAACTCTGATACTGCTACCACAACAGGACAGCAGCAAAGAAGATGGCACTGGCAACAACAGCTTGATGGAAAAGCTCCAACATCTTGTTGCACACGTTGAAAGATCTCAGCTTCCTCAAAAAAGTAGAGTCTGCTCATCCGCTTGGATCCCCATGGGTAATTACTCACAAGGAGGTTGTTCAGTCAGAAAAACAGGAGGATAAGCAGGATGTGAATGGATGGGGGGGTGGGGGTGGGGTGGGGGGTGGAGCTATGTGGGAGTGTGTCTTAATCATGCTGCTTCTTATATGGATGCCGAGAGAAACGCAATTTCATCTTGCCTGCACTACAGTTGTATGTACAGCAATATGACAAAGTTTGATTTGATTTGAATTGATTTGATATAACCACAAATCTACAGTATCATGCTGTAACACACATGCATGCATGCAGCTCAGAGTGATGTCAAGCTAAGCAGTGATAATATTATCACAATGTAGTATATACACTGTCATGTCAGTTCTGTGTCAGTAATCATATCATAGAACAAGAAAGATGAACATTTGAGAATTTCAATAAAATATACTGTATGTCTCAGAGACAACTGCAGTGGTTCAGGCATGTGACGTGGTATGATAGCGTCTCCAAGACAGTTCTCCAGGGCACAGTGAAGGGTGGAAGAAAGCATGGGGGGCAGAGAAAATCTTCGATAGCAAACATCAAGGAGTGGACTGCAATGGACATCCCATCCTACTAGAGGCAGCCCATGATCAAAGCAAGTGGAGAGCTACGGTATCTGCAGCTCCTGGTACCCCTAAGGTCGTCCTCGACCACGGGTTGATGAGATAGGATGTAACTTTACTTTTTCAGTATTTAGTAGTGCCCCCTTTTTTAGGTTGAGCACCTGGCCCTGTAATGTCCGTGCGTGTGACTGAACAACTTGTTTCTGACTCTTTAAGTGCGTTCCAACCACCCAATAGTGTACTCCGAAGTGGACCACACAGGGAATAATGCCATATTAAAGGAAACCAGTACTGGTCATTATCACAACATTAATCGTGCTTTAGGTATTACTTATAAACCAAAAATGCGTTTATTCAGTAAAAATAATCCCCTAGGGTCAGTATACTGAATAATTTTATCCCATGACAACTGCTTGGTCAAAACCAATGGGGAGCAGCCATTGCCGGCCGGACGTGACGTGCAATCTGTGTTGAAGGATTTTATTTTGAAGTGCAGTGTGATGACGCCGCCTTCCGGGTGCATCATCACACCGCCCTATAAATAGGGGCGTCCACCATTTGGGCGTCCTCTTGCCCAGACGACCCCACACTGTGAAGCACCTGCTGTATAGCAACCAGTTGCATAATAAAGTACCGTTCCAGTGCAGCCTCTCGTCCATCTCCTTTTGTGCCAGGTTTGTGGACGTAACACAATGGTTGTTTCCGGCTTATAATAGATGAGTAAACATGTTCAGTAGATGCTCAGTGGGTCAAGGTCCGGGTTGAAAACAGCGCAAAATCTGCATGGATATATACTGCACAAGCCATCCTTAGAAATGGCCTTCATTGACGGCATGATCTGCAGGCACCTCTGGGGACCAGCACTTGAAGGGGACCTGACAAACTGGCAAGTTCCCAGTCAAGTAACTTCAGGACACGTTTAATAAATCTTGATATACTACAATTTTATTTCATTAAATTATATGTGGGTAGATTTGCTTGTACATGGTTGTAAAAAATTACATAAAATTCTGATGTTAAAACTTTGTAGACTGCTATACTGCAGTCCAGTCAACTGCACAAAGCAACAACTGTGTGTCACTACCAGTGCTGAGACAGCCCATGGAGGAGGCAAGATGTCTCTGACCATGACTGACTGACAGAGCAGTGAATTGAAACTTGTGCGTATTTGAGAAGAAATCATGACCAAAATTACTGGACAGAACCACTAGTATCATATTTGATCCTCTGAAATAGCTTTTGATTAAAATTCACTACAGGTACCCTTTAAGTGAGATTCTAAACCGAAGGGAGCAAACGGTCTTCAGTTCAAAGGTAACTGAGAACTGAGCAGGGAAGAAGTGAACAACCGTATATCACTTCGCTGGAAGTTGACAGTAAGATTACTCATAAGCCATTGCACCTCAAATATGAGTAAAACAAACTATTATTGTTAACGCTATTGACAAGCTAAACTGATGTTGGTTATTTTTTATATCAACTGTGCCATCTATGTGCACCGCAGCGCACATGCGAAAAGGATACGAGCCCAGTCGCAGGTAAAGTGAACGTGTTTATTAACAGAAAAACATACATACAAAGTGTCCCATTAATGCAGTTCAAAATGAGGAGATAGAGAGATGAGCTGGCTACAAACTCCATTGGCTAGAGTAAAGATGAGCCCCACGAGCTCCCAGGCGGAACTGGGCAGCGGAGTGGAAGGGCAAATAATAATGAGGAGGAAGACTTTCATGAGGGTATCGGAGCACATCTGGCTCTGGAAAAACAACACCGCCTGAAGACCAAAAAATAGGAAAACCAACTAGGAGTGAGCCTGATCATTAAATGTTGACTTACGCCACCACACTGAGTGCTCACACTGTCACCCATAACTACCCCGTGTACTTAATGAGTGACAAGTGGATGTAGGTGTGCGGCGGCAGCCGGTGCATGAGTGCATGTCAGCGTTTATGAGTAGGAACGAATGTGTGTGTGTGTGCATGAGAGCGTGTGTGTATGTGAGTAAGGGTGAACAGAGGAGTGGATGATTAATAATGGCAGTCAGCTGGTGGATGCCGGCAGAGAGGAGGAGGCGTGGCTGCAGACTGGCAGGGAGCCCAGGACCCAGAGGCTCCTAATGACTGCCAGCTGACAACTAAGAAAACTGTGATCAGGGAAACAGCCACAAATCATGGACGGGGTTGGAGATGTCCAACTCAGCCCATGACAAACTGATAGTAATAAAAATGCATTTGTATTAATATTTAATTTAAGAAATATAAATTATCCACCATATTATCAGTACATGTCCAAGGTTACCGTGGTAACGCACAGAGGAGGGAGCCAATGGTTACAGGGTGTTTCAAATAGAGAAATATTGTGAAGGGCAGTTAACTTCACTGATATTCCCTGAGAAAGGAGCAGAGAGTAGGGAATACAGTTGAAGTACACTGTAGATCGGAACATAGCTTTTACCTGAAGATGCCAATAAAAAGGCAGCAAAGACAGTGTAAACAAAAGAAGAGATTCCATTTGAGATTGTGGCCTGTCATATTCACAGTAACCCCCCCCCCCTTTTATTTCCCCACTACTGGGTAGTTATAACTAATACCATTTAATACTTTTTAAAACAAAACAAAACAAAAAAACCCCTATCAAGATGTTTGTCTTTTTCATTTATGTTGAACTCTTGTCAAAGTTAATTTAATCAAGATTTTTGGTTACTTTATACAGTAGTACATCTCTCTCTCTCTGCTGAGGGAGGAGGGCCGAAATAGGGAACTCCGTGTTTTGTTTGAATTTTTTTTCTGTTTTTTATTACTGGCCGCATATTCAGTTTTTGGGTTTTTTTGCATGGAGGATGGCGACCTTTGAGATGCCACCTCCGTCTATCCGGGAGGGAGTGAGGATTGTTCCCCCGGATAGCAGCATTACTGTGGATGGAGGTCCTTCTTGCGGTGGGTGAGAAGGTGGGACATGATGCGATCTGCTTTGCGTCCCAAATGAATAAAGCTGTAGTTGTGTTTCTGGCTGGGAAGGAGTGTGTCCACAGTCTGGTTGGAAGCAGTGTTGTTATCGGGGATACGTATGTACAGGTGTCCCCCTTATCTGTCCCATCAACAGGTATCACTGTCTCAGGTGTTCCTCCTTTCATCACTGACGAGCAGTTGGAGATGGAGCTCCGCAGGTTTGGGAAGTTTGCGGGCCCGTTTAGAACTGTGGGTTTGGGATGCAAGGATACCAAATTGAAACATGTAAAATCACTCAGGCGACAGGTGTTCATGTTTTTGGACTCGCCTACTCAAACACTTGAAGTGTCCTTCTGGGTCAAACATGGGGACAGGTCCTACATGGTGTATGCGAGCTCAGGACAGATGAAGTGTTTTGAATGTGGAGATGTGGGCCATAAACGCTTCGCTTGTCCACACAAGCAGCGGGCGGGAGGCTCTGATGGCGCCGTAGCTGACGCTGGTGGTGCGGCCTCCGCTCACGCCGCTACTGCGGACGCCGTTGCGGGGCCTTCCGCCAAGTCCTGCTCTGGAACCTGCTGCTGTTGTGGGGCCTTCCGCCGGTCCTGCTCCGGAACCTGCTGCTGTGTCTGTGGACAGCCCAGCTGTGGCACCCGCAGCCCAGCTTACGGTTGGGAGCATGGCTGGCGATGACGCCCAAACAGTCACTGATGGTGCGTCACAATCTAGCTGTGAGAAAGAGCTTGTGACATCAGCGGCTGTGGTTCCGGTGGCTGCTACCGTTTCAGAGCAGCCACCGGAACAACACCAGTCAGCTGTTGTAGGTGGCGTTCAGGAAAATGTAGCTCATGATGAATCAGCTGGTCCAGCTGAATCAAACAGTCAGCCACGTTGTGCTGACGAGGGAATGGATTCTGATTCTGACACTGTGTCTATTGGAGCAGCATGCAGTAGAAAAACAAGTTTGTATTCACTGGAAGAAATAAATGTCTTTCTGGATGAAACCTATAACAGAGCCGTTAAAGTCACTGATTACTTCAGTGACACTGATAAATTTATTAGGTCTGTTAATGTGCTAAAAAGGCAGGTTGGTCTTGACCTCCTGGATGAAAGAAAACGTTTTCGCCTTAAAAAGCACCTAACAGCCCTGCGTAAATCAGCAGGAGGACAAAAGGTCAAGCGCGCCCAACAGATGGAATAACTTACATGGGCACAGCACGGTGTTCCTTATATCTATCTCTCTATGCAAACCATAAAATTAGGATCCTTAAACATCAATGGTGGGAGGGCCAATCATAAGAGGGGATTAATTAGTGACCTGTTCAGACAAAAAAATCTTAACATTTTGTTTTTGCAAGAAACTCATACCGCTTCAGCAGATGAAGTGGACTGGGGCTTGTGGTGGAAGGGCCCTTTTTCACTCAGTCATGGTACAAATTTTAGTGCAGGAGTAGCCATTTTGTTTGGTGAATCTGCAAATGCAACAGTTTTATCTGTGGTGGAGGTAGTGAAGGGCAGGCTGCTCCTTGTTAGGGCCGAAATAGGGAATTCCGTGTTTTGTTTGATCAACGTTTATGCTCCAAATCAGAGTTCTGAAAGGGTTGCCTTTTTCAATACACTGACAAATGAATTGCAGAGCTATCACCAACACCAACTTATTGTTGCTGGTGATTTCAACTGTACCTTGGACTTCACTCTGGATCGCACTAATGCAGAACCTCATCTGCAGTCTTCTCAAGTTTTAAAAAATATCACTGTACAGTTGGACCTATTGGATACATGGAGAGTTAAACATGCAAACACTAGACAGTATACCTGGGTCAGAGTCACAGATGATATGGTCAGTGCTGCTAGACTAGACAGAATATATGTTTCTCAAACCTTTGGCCCGGGAATCCTCCACAGTAACATTAGTCCCGTCGGTTTTACAGATCATCATCTGGCCTCTGTGGTGTTAATTAGCTCACCAGGGGAAAGAAATAAATCTTATTGGCACTTCAATAACAAGCTCCTTTAGGACACCACCTTTTGTCAATATTTTGTGTGTTTCTGGGAACATTGGAGGACCACAAAGCCTCGTTTTACTTCCCTGGAACAGTGGTGGGAGGTTGGCAAGGTGCAAATTTGCATTTTTTGTCAACAGTATACTGCGAACTCAACTGCCATCATCAAAACCAAAGTCGGTGAACTTGAGGACACTGTCAAGAGGCTGGAGGACAGTTTGGTTAGGGATCAGGATTCTACCGCAGGTCCTTTGTTGCAGGAGAAGAGATCAGCCCTGAGCTCTTTCCTGCAGGAAAGAGTGAAGGGGGCACTTGTTAGGTCACGGTTTACTCGCCTGCAGGACATAGATGGCCCAACATCTTTTTTCTTCAATCTGGAGAAGTCTGCTGCAAAAAAGAAGTTGATGACTTGCTTAAAACTCCCAGATGGTTGAATGACTACAAATCCATCTGAGATGCGGTGCCATGCAGTGGATTTTTACAGGGCCCTGTTTGGTGCAGAACCATGTTGCATAGAATCTCAAAACCAACTCTTTGAAGGTCTTCCCATGCTCAGCCCAGAGGACAGGGCTGCTCTGGACTGTGAACTGACTTTGGATGAGTTAACTGTAGCAGTTAATCAAATGGCTCTGGGACGTGCACCTGGACTTGACGGTCTTTCTTCTGACTTTTTTAAGCATTTTTGGGATATTATTGGATCAGACTTTTATGACGTTCTAATTGCCTGTTACAGAAATGGAACTTTAACTGTCTCCTGCCGGCGTGCAGTACTATCTCTGCTGCCTAAGGAAGGGGACTTGGCCTTGTTTAAAAACTGGAGGCCTGTGGCTCTTCTTTGCACGGACTACAAGGTGCTTTCTAAAGCCCTGTCAAATAGACTGAAAAATGTATTGGGTTTCATCATAGATAGAGATCAAACATATTGTATTCCTGACCGAACCATTATGGACAATATTTTTCTCGTACGTGACGTTCTTCATCTCAGTAAATGTTATGATTTAGAGTTCGGTATTATGTCTTTGGACCAAGAAAAGGCTTTTGATAGGGTTGACCATTCTTATTTGTTTTCCACACTGAAGGGGTTTGGTTTTGGCAATATGTTTTGGAGGTGGGTCAATCTGCTATATACTGGAGCTGATTGTTTGGTAAAGATGGGGGCAGGGCTGAGTCGGCCAATCCCTGTACGTCGGGGAATAAGGCAGGGTTGTCCAATCTCAGGTCAACTGTATAGCTTGGCTATTGAGCCTTTGCTGTGCAGGTTGCGCACTCAGCTGGGTGGTTTGATTCTGCCGGGGCCCTCCAGCAGTTGTTGTCCAATCGTCTTGTCTGCTTATGTGGATGACGTCAACATTTTCATCACATCCCACAGGGATATAGAGCGTCTGGTGGACACTTTATCTATTTATGAGAAAGCATCTTCTGCATGGGTAAACTGGGCCAAGAGTGAGGGTCTATTGGTGGGCCAGTGGTCACATCAGGACATTCCTCAGCTTCCTGGAGGTCTTCTGTGGGGGAAAGCCGGTCTCAAAGTGTTGGGGGTATTTTTGGGTTCTGAGGACTTTGAACGCAAGAACTGGGAGGGAATTAAGGAGAAGGTGTGTGCTCGCTTTTCTAAATGGAAATGGTTGCTACCACAGCTGTCATATAGGGGAAAGGTTCTGGTCGCCAATAATCTGGTCGCTTCGGCTCTTTGGCATAGGCTTATCGCTTTGACACCGCCCAGGAGCTTGGTTGAGGAGGTTCAGAAGATCATCGTGGATTTCTTTTGGTCTGGTCGACATTGGGTCCGTGCGGCTGTTCTCTACCTGCCTGTTGCCAAGGGAGGACAGGGCCTGGTGGACATACAGTCCAAGATCGCCTGTTTTAGGCTTCAGACTGCACAACGGCTCCTTTACGGATGTGGCCCCTGCTGGATGGACGCTGCAAAACTGCTCCTGAGGAGAGTTGGCTGCTTGGGCTATGATAAGCAGCTTTTCCTCGTAAAGTCCGGGGAGGTGGACCTTACTGGACTTTCTGCTTTTTACACATCTGTCTTACATGCATGGCAAGTCTTCACCGTAGCCCACATTCCTGAGGAGACACCAGGCATGTGGCTGTTCGAGGAACCACTGTTTTTCAATCAATTCATGGACACTCAAGTGCTGCAATCTGTTAGTCTGCGAACTTGTTTGAGGCACGTTGTACCAAGCTTGGTCATCTTATGAAGATGTCAACCACGTCGATAGAAACGCTGGGGTGGAGTGCCAACATTACATCTGTCAGACTGGTGCATAGGGTGGTGAAGGAAGTGTGTGCTCCCCTGCCACGACCGCTTAGAGCATTTGCGGAAAACCGGACTCTTTCCACTCAATGGGATGAGGGCACTGTGTCCAACTTTCCTGCCCTTTCCATAAGTCCAGCTGTGGGAGAGTGGCAGGAGGGAGAGGATCACCTGCTGTCCTTCAGAAATCCTCGTCTGGGCAAGTTCCAGTTTGTGGGGACGAAGACGGTGTATCACATCTGTGTGAAAGTTCTGAATCTGCGCTCTCTGACGGACGTGAAAGAGTCGAAGTGGGTGGGGTTTTTGGGGCTGGTATTCTTCCCGAAAGGCTGCTGGCGGTCCATGTACAAGCTCCCTATTGAGAAACGGACGGCAGATCTCCAGTGGAGGATTGTTCATGGGGCAATAGCTACGAATAAATACAGAGCACACCTGGATCCTAATGTGGCGGAGGAATGTTTGTTTTGTTCCCAAGTTGAGATCCTGGAGCATTTGTTTGTTCAATGTTTTCGTTTGTCTGGCCTTTTTGATCTTCTGAAAGTGTGGTTTCATGATTTGGGTGAATGTTTCTCTTTTGGTTTGTTTATTTACGGGCCAAAGTACAAAGTGGCAAAGAAGTCTGTGCACACTTTGATGAACTTCCTATCTGGTACTGCTAAACTTGCCATCTGGCTGACAAGGAAAAATCGGACTACTAACACTGGCAATGTGGATCCTGTGTTTGTTTTCAAGGCCTTGTTAAAAGTCAGACTCCAGGTGGAGTACTCTTACTATAAAATGGTGGACAATTTGGAGGTGTTCACCAATAGATGGACTGTAGGGAATATTTTGTGTTCTGTGGGAGAGGGGGATGAGTTATGTTTGCACTTTTGAAATGTGAGACACTTGGTGGAATGATATTGGTGATGTTACATTTTTGAATTGTGCAATAAAGGGATTTTTTAAAACTCAAAAACTCTCTCTGTCTCTGTGACGCACCATCAGTGACCCTTGTGGCGCCATCGCCATCAACGCTCCCGGCCGCAAGCTGGGCTGCGGGCGGCACAGCCGGGCCGTCCACAGACACAGCGGCAGGCTCCGGAGCAGGGGTAGCGGGAGCGGAGGCCGCGCCGAAGTCCACAGCTGTGGCGTGAGCGGAGGGCTCGCCGCCGGCACCATCCGCGGCCCCATCAGGGCCCTCCGCCTGCTGCCTGTGCGGACAAGCGAACCGTTTATGGCCCACGTCTCCACATTCAAAACACTTCATCTGTCCCGAGCTCGCATACACCATATAAGATCCGTCCCCGTGCTTGACCCTGAAGGAGACTTCCAGAGTCTGAGTGGGCGAGTCGAGAAACATGAACACCTGTCGCCTGAGTGATTTCACATGTTTGAACTTGGTGGCCTTGCATCCCAAAGGCAGAGTTGTAAACGGGCCCGCAAACTTCCCAAATCTGCGGAGCTCCGTCGCCAACTGCTTGTCAGTGATGAAAGGTGGAACACCTGAGACGGTGATTCTCGTTGATGGGACAGATAAGGGGGACACCTGTACATACGTTTCCCCGATAACCACACCGCTTACAATCAGGGTGTGGACATCGTCTTCAGCTGCCAGAAACACAACCACAGCTCTATTCATTCGGGAAGCAAAGCAGACCGCGTCAGGGCCGACCTGCTCGGCCACAGCCTCCAGGACCTCCTCCACAATAACAGCGCTGTCCAGGGGAACGATCCTCACCCCCTGGTGGATAGATGGAGGTGGCTTTCCCAAGGCCGCCATCCTCCACCCAAAAAACCAAAAACTGAGCACCGACCTGATGGTGCATCAGAATCTCGCTGTGTGACATCGGCGGCTGTGCTTCCGGCGGCTGCTACCGTTACACAGCGGGGGATGGAACAGCGACAGTCAGCTGCTGAGGGTGGCGTCCAGGAAAATGTGGCCCATGATGAATCCACTGGCCCGGGAGAACCAAGCAGTCAGCTGAGTTGTGCTGCCGAGGAAATGGAATCTGATAACGACGCTATGTCTAATACTGGGTCTATTGAGGCAAAATGCAGTACAAACACGAGTTTGTACTCACTGGACGAAATCAATGCTTTTCTGGATGAAACCTATAACAAAGCCATTAGGGTCACCGACTACTTCAGTGACACTGATAAATTCATTAAGTCTGTGGATATGCTAAGAAGGCAGGTTGGTCTGGACCTCCTGGATGAAAGGAAACGTTATCGCCTCAAGAAACACCTGACAGCCCTGTGTAAAGCAGCAGGGGGAACACCAGTCAAGCGCGCCCGACAGGAGGAATGAATGCCGGTCGTTCCTCTGCCTGTTTCACACATTTTTGGGATATTGTTTGAACAGACTTGTATATGACATTTAATTGACTGTAATTGACTGTCGCAGAACTGGATCTTTGAATAGGTGGACTGCAGGGACTGCTCTGTGTGGTGTGGGGGGGAACATTTCAGTTTGCACTTTTTCCAATGTGACACACTTGGTGGAATGATGTTGGTGTGCTTACATTTTTTTGAAGTGTGCAATAAAGGCTTATTTTAAAGGTCAAAAGGTCTGTCTGTCTCTCTCTCTCTCTCTCTCTCTCGCTCTCTCTCTCTCTCTCATGGTCTTTTTCTTATTTCCTCTGCTGACTCATGCAGACTTTGAAACAATGATGGATAATGAGAGTGGAGCAGTACCCTCTAATCCAGTCTTCCCCTCAAGACTCACTTTAACAGATGAAGCCCAATGGAAATGGCCATAAACTGTTCCTAAATTGTGAAAGAGAATTAGTAGCCCTCATACAGAGTTGGAAGTGGGTCAAGTTGCCTAGTCTGATCGTTTTACACGTCAACTCATAAACAGTAGATGAAAAAGACTACCACCCAAACATAAGTCATCTCCTTAAGCTGCTGTTCTATGCACTTTCTCTCCTACAGTGTAACACGTCTACACACAATGTTGATGAGGCAGTTAAACTCAGATTTTGTTATGTCAGAATGTTTGTTCAGAGCCTTTGTGTCATAGGGATGAATGATGTTATGACTTCACCCAGGAGCGGATTAAAGTACTGTAACGAGCAGCTGTCCACTGTGTTTCCGCACACTAAAAAGAGACATTAAAAACAAGATAAAAAAAACTCCTATTTCATGTTTTGCATCCATCAACAACATCCTTTTCCATGTTAGCCAATCCAGTAATGGTTGGTGGAATTATACTTTGGTGTATTGACAGGAAATAACCTGATCATGGAGCAGGGGTGTTCATGCAGCAGCTTCTGTCTGTCAATTAAAGGTGAACTGAAACCACCTTTTTGCGCAAAAAGTAGAATAGCGGATTACTTCCTTATTACCTATTGTATTTTTCAACACATAAAAGAAATTTTTAGGCCGTGCGATGGCCAAGCTATAAGCCAATAAACTTTTGCCTCTGGCTGGCAGTGCCAAACAAACCGGAAGCAGTGCAGATGACGCTGCGTGACGTCACGAGTGTGACCCTTATCAAAACAACAATGGCAAATGATAGCAGTTCCAGCAGTCAAGAAAACCAGAGTTTTTAGAGTGAAGAGGCATTCAGGATCGGTGACAAGACAGAGGAGGATGGAGGAGTGTCAAGTGAACAGGAAGAGAGCGAGGGAGGCATCGAACCATACAGGTTCGAGCCTGAATTTTCGGGGGATTCCGGCACCGACTCCGAGTCAGACCGCAGCAGTGATGGGGAGGAGAGTCACTTATTGAATACAGAATGGTGAGTCTTTACTTCTCTACTTTGGCATGTTTGGGGTGTCAGGATAAGGAAAATTAACAATAAAAAAGAAAGAAAAAAAAAACCATCAGCATTTTTCCAACTTATTATTTATACATAGGGCTAGGACTGTACAATAGCCTGGCCGTGAACACACTTGGCATTGAATAGACACATTCAATTCAATTCAATTCAATTCAACTTTATTTATATAGCACCATTTCACAACAACAGTCATCTCATAGCACTATCAACTGTAGGGGGGAATCCCTACAGTTGCAGAAAGACCCCAGCAATCAGGCGATCCCCTGTGAGCAAGCACTTGGCGACGGTGGAGAGGAAAAACTCCCTTTTAACAGGAAGAAACCTCCAGCAGAACCAGGCTCAGGGAGGGGCAGTCATCTGCTGCGACTGGCTGGGGGGTGAGGGGATAGAGAAGAAGAAAAGAACAGACATGTAGAGAGCAAACAGCACGATGGGGACTCAATCTATGGGAGAGAACAAACAAATGTTAATGACCAGCAAAAAAAAAATATTTCATAGAGAGTGAGGAAAGGAGTGAGGCCCAGTGCATTACTGGAGGTCCCCCGGCTGACTAAACCTATTAGCAGCATAACTAAGGGAGGGTTCAGAAACACATGATCCCTCCCTAATTGTAGGCTATATCAAAAAGGTAGGTTTTAGCCCTATTCTTAAAAACAGAGATCGAGTCTGACTCCCGAATCCAAATTGGCAGCTGATTCCACAGGAGAAGAGCTTGATAACTGAAGGCTCTGCCTCCCATTGTACTTTTGGAGATTCTAGGTATTACAAGTAATCCTGCATTTTGGGAGCGTAGTGCTCTGTTAGGATAATACGGTAGTATCAGATCTTTTAAATAAAAAGGAGCCTGATTGTTTAGAGCTTTGTAAGTAAGAAGAAGGATTTTAAACTTAATTCTAAACTCTATGGGAAGCCAATGAAGGGAGGCCAGAACCGGAGAGATATGATCTCTCTTTCTAATACCTGTTAAAACTCTTGCTGCAGCATTTTGGATCAGCTGAAGACTTTTTAAAGATGTTTTAGGACAGCCTGATAATAAAGAATTACAATAATCTAATCTCGAGCTAACAAAAGCGTGGATCAGCTTCTCAGCATCACTCTGAGACAAGATGCTCCTAATCTTGGCAATATTACGCAAATGATAGAAGGCAGTCTTAGAAACAAATTTAATATGTGAATTGAAGGACAAATCCTGATCAAAAATAACTCCAAGGTTCCTCACAGAGCTATTAAGAGAAAGAGTAACTGCATCCAAATTGAAAGTTTGATTTGGAAAGGAATTTCTAAGGTTTTTTGGACCAACAAGAATGACTTCAGTCTTATCTGAATTTAATAGCAGGAAATTACAAGTCATCCAAGCTTTGATTTCCTTAAGACAGGCTTCTAACTTGGCTAATTGATTACTATCATCTGGCTTCATTGACAGGTATAATTGTGTGTCATCTGCATAACAATGAAAATGTACTGTATACAGTGCTTTCTAATAATGTTGCCTAACGGAAGCATATATAAACTAAAAAGAGTAGGGCCTAGCACAGATCCCTGTGGAACTCCATGACTAAGCTTTGAGTTGAAAGAAAACTCATTATTTACATGAACAAACTGGAACCTATCAGATAAATAAGATCTAAACCACTGCAACGAAGTTCCATTAAGTCCAACATAGTGTTCTAATCTATCAAGTAGAATATTATGATCGATAGTATCAAAAGCTGCACTAAGGTCTAAAAGGACAAGTACAGAAACTAGTCCATTATCAGATGCAATGAGGAGGTCATTAGTGACCTTCACTAAGGCTGTTTCAGTACTATGATGGATTCTAAACCCGGATTGAAACTCTTCAAGTAAACCATTTCCCTGCAGGTGGTCAAATAATTGCGTAGCAACAACTCTAAGATTTTTGAAATGAAAGGGAGATTAGAGATTGGTCTATAGTTAGCTAAAACTCCTGGATCTAGCGTTGGCTTTTTGAGTAAGGGTTTAATTACAGCCGTTTTAAAAGCCTGTGGTACATGGCCTAAAGTTAATGAAGAATTGATTATATGAAGAATAAAGCTACCAATAAGTGGGAAGACTTCTTTAAATAATCTGGTAGGAATAGGGTCTAAAAGACAAGTTGAAGGTTTGGATGAGGAAACTATTTTGTCTAACTCACAAAGGTCGATTGGAGTAAACTCATCAAGACAGACATCAAAAGAAGGAGTTGTAGTAGTTACAGTATTTAAGTTAACTGTGGGAAGAATCTGATTGATTTTATCTCTGATGGATGAAATTTTATTGTTGAAAAAGTTCATAAAGTCCTGACTAGTAAGCTCTAAGAGAATGCTAGGATTGACAGAGTCCTGACTCTTTGTCAACCTGGCTACAGTACTGAAAAGAAACCTGGGATTATTCTTGTTCTCTTCTATTAATGCAGAGTAATAACTTGTTCTAGCTTTTCTAAGAGATTTTTTATAAATTAAAAGATGATTTCTCCAAGCTAAATAGATTTCATCTAAATTAGTAGAGCGCCATTTTCTTTCTAATTGACGAGTCTTCTGTTTTAAGCTACGAGTTTCTGTGTTGAACCAAGGAGTTAGAAATCTCTGATTAGACTTTTTCTTTTTTAAGGGGGCCACCAAGTCTAGAGCCTGATGCAGAGAAGCTGAAACACTATCCACCATGTTATCAATTACAGAAGGAGCAAGCTGTCTATAGCTTATTTCCGTTGTGTTGACACATGGCATAGAAGAAACAATCTGCATAAATTTGGAAACAGCATCATCTGAGAGGCATCTACTGTAATAATATTTTTCTTTAGGAGCCAAATAGTCAGAAATAGTAAAATCAAAGGTTAACAGACAATGGTCTGACAGTACAGGGTTATGAGGAGACACTACAAGATTTTCTATTTCTATGCCATATGTCAGAACAAGGTCCAATGTATGGTGGAGGTAATGAGTAGAATTTCCTACTTTCTGAGAAAACCCAATCGAGTCTAATATTGAATTAAAAGCCACATTAAGGCAGTCACTATCTACATCCACATGTATATTAAAGTCCCCTACTATAATTATTCTATCAGATTTCAGCACTAAATCAGCTAAGAAATCAGCAAATTCGGATAAAAATTCTGAGTAGGTTGATGGGGGACGATAAACTATGGCAAATAAAATTGGGTGTAACCTAAAATTGCTAAAGTGCCCAATACTGAGGACCAGGCCCTCAAAGGAATTATAACATGTTTTTTGCTTTACATTAACTAGTAATTTGGAATGGTAAATTGTTGCTACTCCTCCTCCACGACCAGAACTTCTGGGATTTTGACAGTTTAAATAACCAGAGGGAGTTGATTCATTTAAACCAACATAATCCTCTTGCCCTAACCAAGTCTCTGTAAGGGAAATTAAATCAATCTGATGATCAATTAACAGATCATGGACTAACAGAGACTTGGGAGTTAGAGACCTAATATTTAATAAACCACATTTAATTTTTAAATTATGAGGAGGAACAGAGGCCAAATCATTCAATTTAGAGGTTTTATGTTTAATTTGAGTTTTACCAATATTTTGCTTTATCACTTTGGGATGCTTATACATTATATTTTTATTTACTTTGGAGGGAGCAGACAACGATTCTCTGATGGGGAAGACGGGGGCTAAGCTGAGGGGTGGCGGATGAAGAGGAGCTGCAGAGAGGCATGATAGACTGCGACTCTGCTTCCTGGTCCCAACTCTGAGTAGTCAGGGTTTTGGAAATTTGGATAAAAAAGATGCCAGATTGTTAGATAAATGAGAAGCACCATCCAAAGTGGGATGAATGCTGTCTCGTCTCATAAGACCAGGTTTTCCCCAAAAAGAGCTCCAATTGTCAATGTAGCCCACGTCATTTTTAGGACACCACACAGACAGCCAGCGGTTCAAGGATGACGAGCGGCTAAACATGTCATCACTGGTCAGATTGGGGAGAGGCCCAGAGAATACTACAGTGGCAGACATCGTTTTTGCAAAGTCACACACCGATTCTACATCAAGTTTCGTGACTTCCGACTGCCGGAGACGGATGTCATTAATGCCGGCGTGAATAACAATTGTGGAATATTTACAGTTACTTTTAGCCAGCATTTTCAAATTTGACTCGATGTCGCCTGCTCTGGCCCCAGGGATGCATTTGACTATGGCCGCTGGAGTCTCTAGGTTCACGTTTCTGACTACAGAGTCGCCAATGATCAGAGTTTTTTACTCAGCGGGTGTGTCGCTGAGCGGGGAAAAACGATTAGAAATGTGAACAGGTTGGTGGTGAACCGGGGCTTTGCGACTAGGCTTCCTTCTCACCGTCACCCACCCAGTCTCCTCGCTGCTGAGGAGAGCCGAGGGACTGCTGACAGGGGGGCCTAAGCTAGCTAGCTCCGCTGCAGCTAATGGGCGTCCGTCAAGATTAACTGGCGCAGACCGTGTTTCAATGCAGCAGAGCCGGGATTCCAAATCAGACAACCTCGCCTCGAGTGTGAGGCGAGGTTGTCTGATTTGGAAGGTAAAGACAACATTTATTACATTTACCGTTATCACTAAAAGAGGCAGAGGTGTAGCTAAACATCTGACAGAGACAGCACACCAGAGGAGGAGAGGAAAGAGAGCTAGTAGCCATAGCTAGTGTCTGGAGAGCAACCACACAGGCAAACCACACAGGGAGACAGCAAAACAGAAAGTGACGATACGTTACCACAAGGAAGTGACAATCCAACCTCCCTCGCCACATCCGTGGCGTAGGGTTAACACGTGTATTCGGGACAGGTTCCATGGCCATGGGCTATGTATTACAATACTTCTACAGACTATAGTGGCAATACACATGAACAGAACTGGCCTCTGCATTTGACTGTGCTATTTATAAATAATATCTATGTATATCTAGAAACGCATCGCTTCCCGGTCGCTTTTCCTCCCCCTTTCTTTTCTTTCGTCGCCATGACAGCTTTCCTTGGCCACTGAACAGATCTTCCCAGGTGTTGGAAGTGTTTTGTAGTCGACTATCACGACAAAATGCACCAAAAACAACCAGTGTCGACGTGCTTGCAATAGTAAACATGAGGACTGGGTCACATTCGTGACGTCACACGGAACTCCGGCTGCACTTCCGGATAATCGGCGGATTCGTAGGATTTTTCAGGGTGGGAAATTCAAAATCGCGATTTTCTCCAAGATTCCAGGATTGGTGGAGGGGGTGCCAATGATAAATTATCTTTATAATTGTATGTACTATCACCCAGTGCCATTCAATGCCGTTCACTTCAGTTCACCTTTAAGGCTGTGTGTCCACCAAGTGCAAAAAAAGGCTTTAGACTTGTTTTTGTGGGCGCTTTATAGGTGCTCTTAAAAAAGTCTCAGACTCTGTGGCAGGTCAAGTAACCACTTCACCGTCACATGCTGACATACACAAGGGAGGAGTCGGCCATGTTATGGTCTCTTTGGTGACTCACCCTCAGTAGGGAGGGTTAGGAGCTCAACACTCGTTCACTTACTCTGTATTATTAAACAACATGTAATAAAGTTTGAGTTCCAACACAGCATCCTTGTTCGTCTTCTCTGCCAGGTTTGTGGACATAACACTAACCACTGTGCCACCAAGCTGCCCATGATGTTAATCATATTGTTTATAAATCATTATAAATACTGATATTATAAATCATTATAGATATTGATAGAAAAAAACTTGAAAAAAAAAACTTGAATGAGACTGAGTCAAAAAATCAATAGGTGGTTTCCAAGTTATGAGCCATTTATTCAAACTCTGGCCGGAGAAGAAAACAGGTACATCCGACCGTCCCACAGAGTTGTACATGCACATTTCCCTAAACATGAATGCTGGACCTGGTATTTTATAGCTCCCTGAATAGATAAACAAGGGGGAGAAGTCCTTGAGGGATCTTGGAGACACCTCCTGAAAACAGTCTAAGTGTCTATAAATCTAGTCTATAGAGCTGGTGGTTTTAGCCCATTCCTGGTCACAGAAACCCAGCAAAGCGGGTCAATAAAGAAAGAGATTATCCTAGGTCACCTTTTACATCTTTGCTGACCTATCCTTCACAGGCATTCACACGCACATCCATTCTGCACTCAAAACTCTGGGACATGGAAATCACATAGACAAATGATGGCTCATACAATGCACCAAAAATACATCAGATATAATATATAAAAGAATAATACAGAGATGAAATAATATAGAATAACATGAAATTATCCTTTCATCCCCCCTTGATGCTTTAAAAAGCATGATTGATGAAACATTATGGTCTGTAAAACCTCATTGGGCAGCTTGCTAAATTCTGGTGCGTTTTATGCAAGAAGCATTTTATTGCAAAAGATCCTAAGTCACTTTTAATGAGAAAAGCCAGCCATTGACCCCGCTGCCACTCCCGAGCACCGCTGGAATGTTTCATTTCCTGGGGAGCATGAAACGACAAAGCCTTTTGTTCAGTAAAAGAAATCAATAATCAAACAAAATCATAAGAAAAAAAAAGTAAGGTCATCAACTGTAAAATGATATGTGTGATGTAAGTATCTATTTGTTGTTCTGTATGTTAGCAGATTAGCAGCGATTTAATGGAATTAAGTTTGTCTACAGATGTATAATGATAAGTGTAAAAACTAGCAAAATCACAATAAAGAACAATAAAATGATTATGTGACAAAAGATAATATGAATGTGAATATATATGTATATAAAGTGGCCCTAGGTGTGAATGTGTGTATGAATGGCTAAGGGATAGCGCCATACCATGGCTGCTTCATCCATCCAGGTGGATGCCCTCAATTTCCCCTCTGGGGATCAATAAAGTATACAAAATCAAAAAAAAAAATCAAAATATATATATACACTACCGTTCAAAAGTTTGGGGTCACCCAGACAATTATTTTGTGTTTTCCATGAAAAGTCACACTTATTTACCACCATGAGTTGTAAAATGAATAGAAAATATAGTCAAGACATTGACAGGGTTAGAAATAATGATTTGTATTTGAAAAAATAATTTTTTCCTTCAAACTTTGCTTTTGTCAAAGAATCCTCCATTTGCAGCAATTACAGCATTGCAGACCTAACATGATTGCACAAGGGTTTTCTAATCATCCATTAGCCTTCTGACGCAATGAGCAAACACAATGTACCATTAGAACACTGGAGTGATAGTTGCTGGAAATGGGCTTCTATACACCTATCTAGATATTGCACCAAAGACCAGACATTTGCAGCTAGAATAGTCATTTACCACATTAGCAATGTATAGAGTGTATTTCTGATTAGTTTAAAGTTATCTTCATTGAAAAAAAAGTGCTTTTCTTTCAAAAATAAGGAAATTTCTAAGTGACCCCAAACTTTTGAACGGTAGTGTATATATGTGTGTGTGTGTGTGTGTGTGTGTGTGTGTAGGTGTGTGTGTGTGCTAGTATCTTAAATCTATGAATGTTAGTATCTTAATGTATAAAAGTATATTTAAGCAATCAGAAAACAAAACAATAATCATAGTGTGGGTACCCAGCACACGTGTGGGCACCCAGCACAATGCAGATTGATAATATTCACACTCAGCAGAGATTTGCATATGACCAAAAGAACCACAGGAGACAGTCAGACAGGACTGAATGCATGCATCTTCTGTGCCAACCAATGTCATGCTAATCATGTGTATTGACCGATGTGTATTGGATGACAATTGATACGCTAATGTGCCATGCATTCTCTGTCTGTATCACTGTATAAAAGGGCTCACTCACAGCGCACTGACAACAGCGCACACACAGCACACAGTGCTGCATTGTATCTCATGATGATGGAGGAATAAAACTCTTAAACCTTCAGCTCGTTGTGTCCGCCTGCACTTATATTGTTCCTCCACACTGGTGACCTGACGAGAATGGACTGTCTCTCCCTTCTGCCGCGCTGTGGACTATTTTGCTCCTCCCCACTGGTGACCTGACAAGGGAGAATGACTGTCTGCTGCCTCTCACTGCGCTGTGGATCCCAGAGGACCAGAGATTGCCTACATCCTTCGTACCCACACGGGAGCGCGTGCGCCTTGTCTTCTCTCCATGATGGCGACCTCCAGAGCCAAGAGCGCAGCGCTGGGACCGAGACACATGCAACCTTCTGATCAGTGACACGAGCAAACGCACAGAAACAGCCTGAACAGGGAAGACCATCGGCGCCGACTGCGTTGATTTCCATCAAGCTCCCTGACTCTGACTAAACTCTGGACAGCGGACCTCCCACGCACAGGGGCCATGCGTGCAGACTGCAGGATTACAAGGACAGCGCGCGCCATGCACGGGACAAAACCGGCTCCACAGACTGATACATTCGTTCTCCGCCGCTTCACAGGCCCAAGAAAAATAGCCGACTGCCACCCTCAGAACCTTCAGGGCTGCTCACACACCTGGAGCGGATGTGCAGCCAGCACACAGGACTTTGTAGGAGTTTTTCAGCCACGGCGCACAAGGGGAATTTAGCCGACTGCTTTCCCCGATGACTTTAGGACTGTTTCCAGCACCTAAAGCCAAACTGCCGAGTCCCTGACACAGCTTCAGTTTATCTCAGCCATCGGGGAATTTGGCCGCTCACCTTCCCCACATCCTCACTGGACCAAAACAGGAGAGAGGTCATATAATTTTTTCACAGCCGCTGTGGATCTCCGCCACGTTTAATGGGAAAAGTTCCTCACCATTGCGGATCCACACGCAATTTTTGCGCGGCCCAGACACCACTTCCCGGGCCGGCACTCGCTTATTCCCACCCCCTCAACCTCCTCCTGCACAGAGCTTTGCCCGCACCGCTGGAACTCGGAGCAGAGCACACTGCCCTTTCCACCCCTCCCCCATCCCCCTCACAGACTGACATGCCTTCCGACAGTTCTACTGGAGCTGGAGCCAAACAACGGCGGCGGGGGGGGGGGGGGGGGCACAACCCCTTCTGACCGTTCTAGGGGGAGCGGTGTGGGCACCCAGCACACGTGTGGGCACCCAGCACAATGCAGACTGATAATATTCACGCTCAGCAGGGATCTGCATACGACCAAAAGAACCACAGGAGACAGTCAGACGGGACTGAATGCATGCATCTTCTGTGCCAACCAATGTCATGCTAATCATGTGTATTGACCGATGTGTATTGGATGACAATTGATATGCTAATGTGCCATGCATTCTCTGTCTGTATCACTGCATAAAAGGGCTCACTCACAGCGCACTGACAACAGCGCACACACAGCACACAGTGCTGCAGTGTATCTCATGATGATGGAGGAATAAAACTCTCAAACCTTCAGCTCGCCGTGTCCGCCTGCACTTATTTTGTTCCTCAACAATAGCAGTAAAACTGCATGAGTAAGTAGTGATAAACAATGTGATGATTCCAAATATAATGTGATAAAAACAAAGTGAAATGAAAACCCCAAACAATAATGAAAAGCAACATCTCAGAACTTCAAACATATTTTTGTAAATAGTACATTTCAAATTCACATCATGAGCATGCATCTCCTCTCGGTTTTCTGCATGTCAGTCATACTTTTATTCTGTACTCATGAAAAAGACACTTTAAGTTGGTGTTGTTTCCCCATCATCCCCAGCTGTGGCCTCATGATACATCATCAAGTTCACTTGAACAAGTCTCATTTCATGTCGCGGATGCAGGGAATGGCACATGAAAAAAATCAAAACTATCACCACAAGAACCACCACCAGATTTATGACAAGCCTCCTCCATGAGGAAAATAACCACTTTATCCAGGGCTGTGCATCAATAACATTATCCTTGGCCTGAGCAGCTTGTAGAGCAGTAAGATTGTGTATGGCTGAAGCAATGACATGTCCATCTGTATCATTCACAGGAATAAAAGTACAACAGTACTGACCCACAATAGTGCACACACCCTCACGGGCGGCAGTCAACTGATCAAGTACCATTCTATTTTGTGTCACCATAAGTCTCATAGCTGTCATTTCTTCCCTTTCACCTTTCCAAGCAGCTAAGGAAAAATTCACAAAAGACTGTAGTCTGTAATTAAGAGTTTCAACTCACAAAGTGTTCTTTGCCACTCCCAGCCAAGGGAACAGCAACTGAAGAAACTTTTGTCCTGTGGTGTGTAGTTTAAACTGTTCCAGCACGTCCGTACCCCAGATAGAGTCATGCAGTGTAGAAGTGGCATCCTGTGGTAGGTAAGCATCTCTTTTCACCCTGCTTGCTTGACCTGCTGACATAATGAGGGTGTGATCAGTCACAAGGACAGGGGCACAAACTCCTGCCCAACCCATAGGCAAATGGGAATACGCCCTATGACCACACAGCCACCAACCACCTGTCACCATGTGTGCGCCGTACATGTGAAAGTTGCAGATAGCAGCACTGCAGAGCTCTAGCAGAGTGACAGGTCCATAATGACAACGATTAATTTGCGGGCACCACCTGCCCACTTTGTTGGTCAGGGTGTTGGCAGTACAGGGGCGGTATACACTGTACACCGCTGCACACCGAGAAAGGGGTAAGTCGCCCAGAGGGTTATTGCCACTTCCCTTCAAACAGAAAGAGAAGTTCTCTGATGAAACTAACCTCGCCCTTATAGAATAAGGTCCGCCGTAGCTTCCCTGATCAGTGGAGTCATGAAAGATCTTACAAGTATGATTCAGAATAATCTTTCTTGTGTAGTCTCTTTCCATAGCCTTCTGTAAGAAGCAGACAGCTTGTGATGGCTCCATTGCTCTAGCCATAACAGATGTCTGCCCAGTTGATAGTGGCACCAAGGAACAAACATAACAGTTGGAGCAATTAGCTGACCTAGCTGTGTAGTTAGCATATCTCCACCAAGTATTGGCAGCATAATCATGGTCCTGATGCCCTTGAATTTCCAGTCATATTGTGCGTGTGTAATATCTCTAGCCCTACGATGTATGGGTTGTGGAGTAGCCAAAAAAAAAAAAAAAAGAAGCAAAAATGTCACCCCAAGGATGATGATGCTAAGGAAACAACAACAACAACCACACCATTTAATTATTGACCGTCTTTCTCCCGTTTCTTGTCTCTCCATGATAGACAAACACTTGCTTTGCTATCTTAAGACAGTACTGGGCGCTAGGGGTGTCGTTAGGCGATACTTGTTTAGAGAAACAATTAAACAATCACTTACTGAAGGTCTTTAATGAGATAAAGTTTGTCGTGTATATTAAACAGTGTCTGGCTGTGAGTTCTGGGTGGGGTAAAGTTTGCAATGTGTTAAGTGCACCCAAGAGTCCCGTCCTTCAACTTTCACTGCTGTTGGTGTTGACAAGACAACTGTAAGTGGTCCTTGCCAGGGTGGATCAGTCCAATTCTTCTTTTTGATGACTTTGATAAGGACGAGGTCACCTGGCTTGGCAAAGATTGGTGCAGCTTCCTCGTGAACCCTCCTGGGGAGAGTAGCAGCAGTAACATTTCTGTTAGTCACCATCCTTCTCATGTAATCAGCTAAACACACCTCCTCATCACTTGAGCTGAATGGTCTTAAAGGTGGGAGCAAGTATGGTTTGCCATACATGATTTCAAATGGAGACAACCCCCCTTTGGTGGGAATTATCCTAATGTAAAACAAAACTAAAGGAAGGCAATATATCCAATTTTGCCCTGTTTCTGCCATTGTTTTTCTAAGCCTTTCTTTAATGGTTCTGTTTGTGCGTTCCACCAATCCTGCAGATTGTGGATGATAAGCTGAATGATTTTTTTAAATTAATGTTGAGTGCTGTGCCTTAGTGTGATATGACTTGATTTACAAAATGTGTACCATTATCTGAGTAAATTTTCTCAGGTATTCCAAACCTAGGTACAATTTCGGCCAGCAATTCCTTTGCCACTGTGATTGCATTTGGATGGGTATAGGGAAAAGCCTCTGTCCATTTGGAAAACATTTCACAAATGACCAAACAGTATTTCTTGCCTTCACACTTATTTAGCTCAATGAAGTCCATGCAAATGTTCTGAAATGGATACATGGAAGCTGGAAAAGTACCTCTTTCAGGTCTGAAATTTCCTTGTGCATTGTTTTTTTGCACAAATCAGACATTTTTTACAGAACTGAGTGGCAAACTGGCTAAACCCATAGGCAGTAAAGGTTTTGTTTAACGTGGAAACCATCCCCCCTGTGCTACATGCGAGATGCCATACAGCAAGGTGGAGACCCGGTGAAGCAGATTGCATGGCAGAATGGGCTTGTTTTTGTTGCATTTGTAGAGCTTTGAGGTGTCATCAAAAATAGCTCCCTTCTTTATCCACCTGTAGATTTCAGTTTGTGATGTTGCTTTTTGTGTCTCAATGAGAATGTCATGCGACAACTCTTCTGTCAGTGTTAAAATGGAATCAGATTTGTTTTGTGTAGGTTTTTTTTTATTTAAGTTTTTGTAAAGGGTATACAGGTCATTACAGCATTACATTGTTAACATTTTCATCGTACGTTCCCTTATATTTTGCTATTTGACAACATTGGTAGAATAGTTATTACAACACCCCCTTTTTTTTAAAGTGAAAGAAAAAGTGAAATTAAAGAGAATTAAATTAAAACAAACAAACAAACAAACAAAAAAAAACCCGAATAAACAAACAAACAGAACAGTAAAAAACAAACAAACAGAAAATTAAGTAATTAAAAGTAAAAGAGCATCTGAGTAGCATTGGAACAAAGAGTGGGACCATCATTGAAATGGTATTTGTCAAAGATTAGATCTAATGGAAGACACATATGCGATCCAGGGTTGCCAAAAGTTCATGAACCCATCCATGTCCTGTCTCAGTGCGAATGTCAACTTTTCCATCGAGTAAATGTCTTGAATCACGTTAATCCAATCTTCAGGTGTAGGACAGTCCTTCAGCATCCATTTTTTAGTTAGGGCTTTTTTACTTGCCAATATTAAAACATAGAATAAGTATTTATCTCCTCGTCTTTCCAGTGAGTCCGGTAGTAAACCCAAATACAAAGTTATAAAAGAAAAGGGAACTATTTTGAATATTTTCCCCAATATTGTCTGTACATTGGTCCAATATTGGTGGATAACTGGGCATGACCAAAACACATGAAAATGATTTGCAGTCTTTTCACCACACAAGCGCCAACAGTTCAACCCCTTATGGGTAAATTTGTTTTGTGCAGGTGTTCTGAAAAATCTTACCAAATTTTTCCATCCAAATTCTCTCCACTGCAGGGATGAGGTACTTTTCCATTGCTGTCTATTTAGCTTTTCCCATATTTCCAATTGTAAAGTGAAATTCCCCTCTTTTTCCCATCTCTCTTTTATATATGATGTGTTGTCTCCTTTTAAGTCTTGAAGACCTTGGTATATTTTAGAAATGTATCTGATCCCTGGGATCCCTTTATATGCCATTAAGAAGACCTTCAGAACATCTGACTGGGCCCTTTCCAAATCCTCCTTTTTAAGTATATTGTTTATGTGGTGTCTAAGCTGAAAGAACCTGTAAAGATCTTGATTTATTAGACCTTGTTTTTTCAAATCTTCAAAACTTCTTAAAGTTTGCCCCTTAAAGAAATCGTAATATTTGATCAGCCCTTTCTCTTTCCACCCTTTAAATCTAGTGTCTGTTTTATTGGGGGTAAAGTCTTGATCATAGGCAATCCATTGCAGAAGTCGATAGGGCTCTTTAGCTTGATTCTCTCTGACTATCTTAAACCAAATTTTTAGCGGGGTCTCTATCCACAGGTTAGTGTTATTCAAGAGTTTAGGTAAGGCATTGTTCCCTATTATCGCCTGTAGGGGGATGTCACTTGTTATTTGGCATTCCATCTCCTTCCATTGTGCAGTGTAGACTGGGTTACATATCTCTACTAAAGTTTTAATTTGTGCAGCTATAAAATAGTCCCTGATATTTGGCAGCGCGAGCCCACCTTTGTCTTTGTTTAGCTGTAGGGTTCTATATCTGATTCTAGGTCTCTTGCCCTGCCATATGAATCTTGAGATCCTTCTGTCTAGCTCCTGCCATGTTTTTTGGGGGGGTTCTACCGGTATTGTTTGGAAAAGGTATAGAAGACGTGGGAGTATATTCATTTTGACTGCTTCAATTCTTTGTGCAGTACCTAAGAATGGTATCATATTCCATCTTGCTAGGTCAGATTTTATTTTTGTCACCAGTGGATCATAGTTTAGTGTTATAATTTTGTTGAGTTGTTTCGGGATATTGATCCCCAGATATTTCATAGATTCCAGCTCCCAGTTAGTTTTGAGTTCACTTAGTGAATAATGATTTGGGTCATAGTTGAATGTTAAAACTTGGGTTTTATGCATGTTTAATTTGTACCCCGATAAATCTCCATAGTCTGAAAAAACTGAGATTAGTTCTGGTAAAGAAGTGTCTGGTTGCCCTAGGTATATTAAAATGTCATCAGCAAAGAGTGCTATTTTATGTTCCTTCTGACCAAGTGTAATACCTTGAATTTTTTGATTTCGTCTTATCCATTGGCTCAGAGGTTCTATGAAGATTGCAAAGAGCAGTGGAGACAGGGGGCAGCCTTGACGACATCCTCTTTCCAGCTCAAAAGATGATGATAAATTACAGTTAATCCTTATTTTAGCTGTTGGTTTTTTATATAATGCCTGTATAGTTCTAATGAAGTTGTTATGAAAATTGAAACTGGATAAGATTCTGTATAGGAAAGACCAGTCAACCGAATCAAATGCTTTTTCAGCATCTAATCCCAATATGACTGCATTTAAGTTATATTTTTTTATATGATGAATTATGTGTAAAGTGCGTTGAATGTTGTCTTGTGTCTGTCTTTGTCTTATAAAACCTGTTTGGTCTAAGTGAATTAAGTCTGTCAGTATGTTTTCTAACCTTTTAGCAAAGATAATGGTAAAAAGCTTATAGTCCTGATTTAATACACTGATTGGTCTGTAGTTGGAGCATTCTAGTTTATCCTTTTCAGGTTTAGGTATAACTGCAATGACCCCTTCTCTCCAGGAGGGGGGGATTTCCCCTGTGTGGAGGACATAGTTAAATGTTTTCAAGAGGAGAGGAGATAGTTGCTGTTTAAAGGTTTTGTACCATTCTGCTGTATAGCCATCTGCTCCTGGGGATTTGTTAGCTTTAAGTTTCATAATTGCTTTTTCCAATTCTATAGGTTGTATTTCTGACAGTAGTGTTTTATTTTGTGATTCCGTAAGTTGGGGAAGGTGTAATGTGTTTAGGAATGTCTCGGATGCGTTTTTATGTTTTTTGTGGGAGTATAAGTTCTTGTAGTAATTCTCGAAGCTTTTAAGAATATCCTGAATTCTGAATTTTATTTCCTTTGATACTGGGTCTCTGATTTTGTAGATTGCTCTTTCTGTTTGTTGTTTCCTCAATTTATAGGCTAGTAATTTTGCCGATTTACTGCCTGCTTCATAGTGTTTTTGTTTCAGAAATGTAAGTTTCTTCTGGATTTCTATTGTGTAGATCTCATTTATTTGATTTTTAATTTCTTTAATCTTGAGCGAGCCATTCGAATGAGTGTTGTCTTTGTGTTCTTTTTCTAGGTTCTTGAGTTCTGACTCTAGTGTGATTAGTTTTTCTTGTCTCAGTTTCTTTTGGGTTGCCAGTTTTGCTATAATTTTTCCCCTTATTACAGCTTTGCACGCATCCCACAGTATTAAAGGGGATACTTCTCCATTATCGTTTTCTTCCAAATATTTGAAAATATCTGATTCCAATTCATCTTTCAGTGGTCCTTTCAGGACATTTGAATTCAACCTCCAGGAAAATGTATTATTTGTGTATTTTTGGATGTTTAAGTCCATATAGATCGGACTGTGGTCAGAGAGATCCATCAGTCCTATTTTACATGTTTTTACTCTTCCAATGTCTCTATTAAACATAAAAAAGTAATCAATCCTTGAGTAAGATGAATGTGGCGTTGAATAAAAAGTATAATCTTTTACATTGGGGTTGAATTCCCTCCATACGTCACAGATTCCCATTTCTTTTAGTAGCATCCGAGTTTTCCTATTTTGAGTGTTATTTTGATGTGAAGAATTACCTGTTGCATCCCAGTATGGATTCAGTCTTAGATTGAAGTCTCCACCACATATCACTAAACCTTGGGCTTTAGTTATCATTAGGTCGAATACATTTTTATAAAATTTCCATTTAGCCCCTGGTGGTGCATATACATTCAGCAGGGTGATATCTTCTCCCTCTAGCCGCCCAATTACCAAACTGTACCTCCCTTCTTTATCTTTGTGTTCTGATTTTTTTTCAAATGTGATTTTGGTTGATATCAATGTCGCTACTCCCCTCCTCCTCCCTGACTTATATGAAGATGAAGAGATCATTTTAAACCCTTGTCTATCGAGTTTAGTGTGTTCCACGTCTGTTAGGTGGGTTTCTTGTAAAAATATTATTTCTGCTTTGTCTTTTTTCATTTTGCGTAGAATCTTGGATCTTTTAACTGGATTCAGGATCCCTTTTACATTATATGAGGCTATTTTGGTTACACCCTGTTTCTCCATTGTATTTTCTTATTTAGTATAACAGTGTGGTGGCCCTCTTTTTTGCTACTCAGAAACTGAAAGAACATTAAGAACATAAAAAACATTAAGAACATAGTGTATGAGACTTTAAAACAAAAAACTGTCAAAAAAACTTCCTGAGCTGCGGTCTCTTTAAAGACCCTGTAAGAGCCCTGATGGAGTGTAGGCTCTGAGGGAAATTCCTCAAACTCTGTTACGTGTTGAGCGCCCTCTCTTACCCCTGTAAGTTGTCCCATGTTTTTAACGTGAATTTCAGATCCCAATCCGAATTTGTAATGATTTTTTTTTTTTTTTTTTTTTTATGCCTATACCCTATGAGATTGTGTGCACCCTCCCACCCCCATCACAGCAAACCTTCACTCTAATACAGTATTTGTTAGTGTGGGGAGAACATGTGGGTCATTGTTACATTTCTATTTTAACAAGATTTTTTTTCCCTTTAAATTAAGAAGACATTTGTTTCTAATGCTATAACTGCTCCATGAAAGGTTTTTACCACATGCTGATTCTGCATCTCCTTTAATGTTTGTTACCTTGTAGGAGGGAGGATGGAAGTGCAGAATGACTGAAAAGAGAGAAAAAAACAAAAAGGTCGCTCTTCCTTCCTGGAACTGGAAAGCTTATCTTTGTAGCTCTGGGGCTGGGTTTCCCACTGCTGGCCCGTGGATTTAGAAGGTCTTTGAGTGGACCACGTTTGAGCTCTGATTTTCTCGCTCAGATTCGCTGCGGGTTTAAACACCGTTACCGGGAGTCCTCTTCTTGCCATGTCAGTTGTTGCTTCTTCCGCTGAATTGTAGAGACATGACTCTTCACCGTAAAAGACCCTTAACTTCGCCGGAAATGGTGTCTGAAAGCGTAGATTCTTTTCCCGTAGAACCTTTTTGGCGTCGTTATATTCCCGTCGCTTTTTAAGAACCTCAGGGGCGTAATCGTGCTCCACGAAGACTTTTCTTTCTTGATGCATAAATCCTTTTTTTCTGCCAAGCCCGTCTTACAACCTCTTGTTTTATTTTGAAATCGGAGAATCTTACCAACACTGAACGCGGGTGTGCTTCTGCTGCTGGCTTTGCGGCTAATGTACGATGGGCCTTTTCTATTTTCAAATCGGTGGTTTGTGGAATATCCAACTTCTCTCTCAATAAGGATTCCACGCATTCCGCCACTGTGTTGAAACCATCTTCAGCTCCTTCTTTCAGACCGTGAATTCTGATGTTATCTCGTCTCTGTCTTCCTTCTTGGTCGGCTAGCTTAGCCTCCAGCCTTGACTGTTTTCTGTGTAAATCCAGCATAGAATCTTCAAGCACTTTTACTCTTTCTTCAGCTTCCAAGATTCGGTTTTCGGCCTGGTCCATTCTGCTGTTCGTCCTTATTAGTTCCTCTCTGAATTCGTGAAATTCGGCCCGAAATCGTCGTAATTCATCATATAGTGATTTCAGGCTAACCTTTTTGTTAGCTAGGCCCAGCTCTTCTTCTCCTGAATGGAGGTCCTCGGGATCAGATTCTGCGGCCGCCGCGCGTCCTGACCTGGGGAATGTCAGTTTCTTCTGTTTGTGGTTAGGCATGGTGTTTTTGTCTTTTGATTTTTATTCTTCCAAAAATCCGTTAAGTCTGATTTTGACGATGTTTTCCTTGGATTGGATCTGGGAGGTTCAGCGTTAAGTTGCTATCACCATGGCGTCCAGACCGGAAGTCTTGTGTTGGTTTTAAGCCTTATGCAACAGCTTTTGCTGCTTGATCTGCAAAGTGATTGCCTTGAGAAACTGGATCAGTGCCATTTGTGTGTGCTGCACATTTGCACATGGCCAGTTGTAATGGAAGTTTGACACTTTCGAGCAGCTCCAAAATGAGATGTTTATGCTGAATAGGCTTTCCTGTTGATGTAATCTTGCCTCTGTTTTTCCACTGCTGTGCAAAGTGATGAATGGTTGAAAATGCATACTGGCTATCAGTGTAAACAGTGAGTTTTGTTTTTTTTTTTTTTATTTTGGCCTAATTTGCAATGTTCAGTCAGAGCAACCAGCTCTGCTGCTTGTGCTGAGTAATGTGATGGAAGTTTTTGGGCTTTCAATCATCGCTACAGAGGGTGACAATATGCATGGGTACATATTCATACTGTGTGGGGTAACTAAATAGACTGTAATGCTGTTTATTCTATCTAGCTACAATGCTCCGCACTGTGTATATACTGTATATTTATGTGTACATATGTATATTCACTGCTCTTATTTTCTTCTAAATTATTGCTCTGAGTGTTGCTATCCTTGTGCTGTTGCAATCCTGGAATTTCCCCATTGTGGGACTAACAAAGGCTTATCTTATCAAAACAGTGTCATGAGTGACAGCTGCATAGCCAGACAGATTTATCCATCACAGTCACATTTTGATGATCCATCCACAAACAGTGTGAGCTCTGAATCATCCAAAGGCGCGTCCTGTAAATCAGGACGTGGTAGTGTTTCATTTTCAATTTCTGCCAAACAGTGATGAGGTTCACCCTCTGTGGAAACTGGTAAAAAGCTTGCTGGATTTATTACTGTGCAATGCTCAATGGTTAAATGTGGCTTTGACAGTAATACTGTCATGCATGCAAGGTGTCTGGATGGGGAGAGAACTGATATTTTGCTCTGAGACAAAATGACTGAAACTGCATGTGTGACCTTTAGGGTCAAGGGATGGAAAAGAACAATCCCTGTTGATGTTTGAACTGCCATGGATGTGGCTATTATGGCCTGCACACAGGGAGGCAGGGCCCTCACAACAGCGTCAAACCTCGTGAAGTAGTATGCTACTGGACGCATGAATGGCTGAAGGAGCACTGACGTCATGTGTCCCTCCCTACAATCTGCCATTTGAATAAATGGCTTTTTGTAGTCAGGGAGCGCCAAAACAGCAGTGCTGACCAAAAGTTTTTTCATCCTGACAAATGCCTCTTCTGCCTCAGGTGTCCACTCAATTTTGTCCTCCTGTGCCATGGGCATTTTTGTAAATGAGGTCAGACAATGGTTGCACTTCAAATGAATAATTTGCAATCCAGGAGCAACAGTAATTAAGAGTTTCCAAAAATGACATCATGTCTCTCTTTGTAATTGGTTTTGGCGCTGCCAAAATAGCCTCTTTGCGAGCGGGATCAACATGTTTTCTTTCTGCTGATAAAATGTGGCCTAAGTACTTAACTTCTGTTTTCCACAATTGCAACTTGGCTTTGTTTACCTTGTGACCCTGCTCAGCTAGAAATTTCAGTAGGGCAATGGTGTCCTTTTTGCACATGTTTTCATCAGGAGATGGCAGCAAAATGTTGTCAATATATAGGAGCAACTGACTCCCATAAGGAGGAACAGACTGTGCCAAGTTTGCTGACATTGCCTGTGAAAAAATGGTTGGTGACTCACAATACCCTTGTAGTAACCTTGTGAATATGTACCTTTTATTTTCAAATGTGAATGCAAACCACAACTGATGATCTGGATGAATGGGAATGCTGAAAAAAGCATTGCTGATGTCAATCACTGTGAAAAATTTCATTTGTGGTTGTAGATCATTTGTGAGGGTCTGGGACTGTAACAGCTCTAGGAATAACAGCCCTGTTCACTGCCTGAAGGTCTTGGACCATCCTCCAGCCGGAAGATGGTGCAGCCTTCTTCACAGAAAACAAAGGTGTGTTACATGGTGATTTTGGACATGGTACAATGACCCCCACTTTTATCAATTCCTGTATCACAGGATTAATGCCTTCCTGCGCTTCAGGGCGCAAAGGATGCTGTCTCTGATCAGGCCTAAAATGAGATTTTTGCATTGTTACCAATTCTGCATTTTTCAATAGGCCTACATCTGCCTTTCCTGTTGACCACAAAGAATTTGGAATTTCTGAGAATGCATCTTCCTCTCCTTCTGTCAGAGGAAACAGTCATGTTAGGGATTCTGGGACATCAATACTGACGTCTTTTTGGACTTGTGTCATCCAGTTCAAAGGCAGACGGTACGTTACAAGCTTTAGACAATATTGAACCTTTGGATCAGGTGTGTCTTTCCAGAATTGATCACACTGTTCTGCTGTGTTCACAAACCTGCCCACATCCTTCCAATGCATGTGTTTGGACTTAATCAGTGCAATGTGTGGTGACTCCCAATGTTTAAAGTGACTGCTAGCTTCATCAGACAATCTCACAGAAGCCCCTGCATAACCCTTTGGTGACCAGTATAGATTTTTAATGACTATCCTGGAGGATGGGTTAGCAAAAAATGTTTTCTCAAATTTGTCATCTGGGCCACTCAGATATCTGTCATACATGTTGCAATGGTATTGTTTTGTGGCCTGCTTTGATGTAGGAATCTGTGTTTTAAAATGTTGCATGGTTTTCGCTGCCAGGTTCTCTGTCACCCCGGTTGGTGCGGCCGGTACCAAGCAGAGTGAGTATGAGTACCTTGGCATAGCAAAACCCTGCCACATGTTAGTTTCTGCCACAATTGAGCCACCAGAGTGGTGGCTCAGTTGGTAGAGCATCCGCCCCACACCCGGGAGGCAGGGGTTCAAATCCCAGCCAGGTCATGCCGAAGACCATATAAAAGTGTAACTTCCTGCCATCCAGCTTGGTGCTCAGCAATAATGGAATGGAGGAGGGAAATTTGTGGCGGCGCCTTGCATGGCAGCGGCCCTCTGATTCTGCACTTGGGGTGTGTGTGATTAACACAGTAGATAGGTAAAACACAATCTCGTTCTACTGTACATGATTGGTTGTACAGTTGAATGACAATAAAGGGTGATTTAATTTAATTTAATTTTAATGTGGAAAGTGTGATGCTCTCATACTGCCCTCTGTTGGAATTATAGTGATATTGAGAGTTGTAAGCAAATCCCTGCCTAGTAGGTTAATGAGACATGCTTGTAACAAAATAAATGAACCTTCCACAATGTACCCTGTGACAGGATCCTTTACTTTTACAATTTTGGAGAGATATTCTGTTTTCAATTTACCGTTTGCTGATTTGACAATCACTGTGTGTTCTGATTTGTGGAACCCCTCAACATCCAGCCCTGAAATGACTGATCTGCAAGCATCTTTGTTACAAAGAAATCTCAATGGAGTCCCCTGAACCTCTAGAGTAATCTCTGGTAAACACTCTAGTGTCATTATTAGGTCAAAGTCAGGTAAATGAAAAATGTCAACTGTGTCATTGTCATTTTCAGCTGCTGTACTTAGCTTTGGTTTGGCTAGTCATATGTTGGGATGTGTCGTGGTGGCTGGGCGGCGCACACTCCCCTCCCTTCCTCCCAGCTCAGCAGGCGGACAGGGCAGTCCTTTTTCCAGTGGCCCCGCTGTCCACAATGCCGACAGACGTCACGGTCCCACCATCGCGGGTAGGCAGCCCCAGCTCCATGGCCCCTCCTCCCTCCTCCATGTGGTGGACCTTGAAAAAATACAGAAGTGGGGAAGCTAAGGCCTCCCCCAGAGGGTCAGCAATTACAAAAACTGGAGTAGGCCTTGATTTAGCTTTCTTTTCCTCTCTCTCCAGCAGGTCCTCCTCAAGCCTCTCTGCATGCTTTGCATAAGTTAGCACATCAGCAAATGCACATGTATGATATGTTACCAGGTGTTTACGTATGTATTGTGCCAAATGTGGATGTATGGTCTGCAAAAACCCACTTTTCAAATGTTGCCAGTAGGGTTCTGACCCTGTATCTTGACCAGGTTTGCTCAAACCGGAATGATTGTCAAAAACATTCTGTAATCTGCTCCTATAGGCTTCAATGCCTTCTGTCTTGTCCTGGGTCATGTTCTGTATAGCACTCCAATCATGCTTTAATCACCACTTGTTTCCAATGCAGTCATTTAATTGAGTCACCCACTGATCTAATACTGCATCTGTTGGTGACAGGATATGACCTCCCTCATCCTTTGGGTTTCCAATCGCCTGAAACTGTGCACCAATCACCTTTTAGGACCCTTCTATAGGCCCTCTCTGTCTCTTGGCCATTTAATTTAAAACTTTGAAGGAGGTGTGCCATCCCTTCAAAAAATGGTGTAGGTTTATCTTTAGGGTGTGGAATTTCTTTAACGGCTTCAGAAAAATCTGCATCAGTCCAAGGTTGATAGACCAGAATTGTGGGTTGGTGTGGAATGGCGTCTGGCTGACCATCCTGTGCAGGTGGACCTGTATAAGCTGGATTGGAGAGTTCAATCATGGGATACTGGTCTATGATGTTATACCCATCACACTGTTCTTTCTTAATGGATTTAACTGTAGATGAAGATGTGTGTGTGTGTGTGTGTGTGTGTGTGTGTGCGTGTGTGTGTGTGCATGTGTGTGTGATTGCATAGAGAGAGGGTGCATAAATACTTATCTCTTTTGCAATCCTTGGTGGCTGTTCCCTGGAACCCCAGTCCTTTTTAATCTTGGGCTTTATGTCACAGTCTAGAGGAGGAGAAGAAGCAGCAGCAGCCGCAGCAGCAGCAGGAGTAGAGGGAAGGGGAGGAGAAGGAGGGAAATCCACTCTTGGAGCAGTGGGGGCTGCCACCACTTCAAGACTGGGGTAGAGAGGAGGAGGGGTAAGGTGCCGTCCCTGACCAGCTGAGTCATCCTCACCTCAGAAAGTGGGAGAGATAGGACACATATCAGTTAAGTCTTTTTTCTTGTAAACATCTGAGTCCTTGGAGCTCTGGTTTTGTCTGTTCACCATCACCTGATGTAAATCAGCCTGACGCTTCCTTGCAACTTGAAGCCATTGTTCAGCTTCAGTAAGTCCATATTTTAACTCCTTGTGTCTGCTGCCATCAGCTGCTAATCTAATTGCACAGACTAAGCTTTCACAGTCAGTAACCCTAAGTTTGCCAGTAAATTTAAATTTTTTCCTCCATTTTGCCAAGAACCTCATGCTATTCCTGTTTCTCCTGTTCATATATTTTCCATCACCAGACAACACATAAATTTCATTTTCATCTTGCTGTGTTCTGCAACCCTTACAGCAAAACAAGCTGTTTTTCTACCTGTCTGAATATTTTGAGGTTCTCCTGTGCTCTGCTGCTTGCTACAGTAGCAGGCCATTTAAAAAAAAAATTCTCTCACACAGATCAACAGCTAGACGGTATTTTAAACAAACACACAGAGCCCACACAGTCACACCCAAATGCTATGTCTGCCTTATCCACTCAAGGTCACAGCTAGACAACACATACACACACAATGACAAGCTTCAGATTTACACATGCACACAAAAACAGCATGAAAATTGCTTCAAGTAATCTTCAAAACTGGCAACTTCAGCAGAGAAAGCGCGCATCTGGCAGCCACACACCGTAACATAAAACTCCTATTTTTTTCTCTTCACTGCTGTGAAAACACAACTCGTTTACCCAAAAGTATTATCTGTAAACTCCCACAATTTTAATCATTTCCCCAGAGAACAACAATTATCTAACCATCCCTTTTATACTCCACAATGACCAAAAATTCACAACAACTGTAAGACTTCCGTTCAACCTGCTCCTTCCACCTCCGCAGAATCTCCCTGTTCTCTCTCACCAGGGCAGATTCCAAAACACAAACACAAAAAGACAAACAAACGGACAAACTGCAGTAACTTTATTCAAATCAGTGCTCACTGCAATTCCATGACAGAATCTTGCATCAATTTACAAATCAAATGCTCACCACAACTGAACGGCAGAAACTTGCACAGCCTTTATACATCAATGCTCACTGTAATATTATGGGAGAATCTTGCCCTGCTTAATATCTCAGAACTCACTGCAACAATATTGGAGCCTCTTGCATTGATCACGTGTGCTAACAACACCCCTAAGCTTTCACCTTGGCGAATCGAACCGCTCCAGACCAAAAACCCGGCTCGAACCAATCCGAACCAGAGTTAAGGCAAGCAGAAGCGTAACCAGGCTTTGTGGTGTCAAGCACTTAGGAAATCTTTTCCCTCAGGGGACTATTCACACCCCAGGTTTACACACAACAACAACAAATAAATGTACTCAAACCCCGGGCCACCTTTTAGAGTTCCTGGAAGACCCGTCAACCAGCAAGCAGCTCCCGATGTCTTCAGACCTCTAGGGGATTGCATCTTTGTCCGTCCCAAAACCGGGTCTTCCCCAGACCGTGTACAGTCTCAAGGTTGAAGATGGCAGAAAATACACTTGTGGTGTGTGTGGGTCCCCTGTTTGGATATGCCAAATGATAGAAAAAACCTGAATTGAATGAGACTGAGTCAAAAAATCAATAGGCGGTTTCCAAGTTATGAGCCATTTATTCAAACTGGCCAGAGGAGAAAACAGGTAGCTACATCTGACCATCCCACAGAGTCACACATGCACCTTTCCCTAAATATGAATGCTGGACCTGGTGTTTTGTAGCTCCCTGAATAGATAAACAAGGGGGAGAAGTCCTTGAGGGATCTTGGTGACATCTCCTGAAGGCAGTCTAAGTGTCTATAAATCTAATCTATAGAGCTGGTGGTTTTAGACCATTCCTGGTCACAGAAACCCAGCAGAGTGGGTCAATAAAGAAAGAGATTATCCTAGGTCACCTTTTACATCTTTGCTGACCTATCCTTCACCAGCATTCGCACGCACATCCATTCTGCACTCAAGACTCTGGGACATGGAAATCACATAGACAAATGATGGCTCATAAAACGCATCAGAAATACATCTGATATATGAAAGAATAATACAGAGATGAAATAATGTAGAATAACATGAAATTATCCTTTCAGATATGGTTTTAAATAATCAGTTTCAAACTGTTATGGTCTGGCTGTGAGAGGGGGCCAATGCTGTGATCACGAGATGTCTCGAGACAATTTGCGCAATAATCCAAACGGTGACTGCTGTCGACCCAGCTTAAATTTTCCCCAGGTAGTTTTTTTTTTCTTTTTTGTAATTAATTCATTAACTAATTGTCTGTGTCTATCTTTCTTTTTTCGTACGGAGCTGGAGGAACTAGAGAACTACATCGACGAGTTCTATTACCGTTGCTGTGTCATGGAGCAGGCGAGTGTGCGTTCCGCTGCTGCTTCTCAGTCTAAACGACTGAGACCCACAGATTCGGCAAAAATAACGCCCGACAAATCACAGCAGGGCACCGAGGTTAGTGACATCTTTTTCTCCATTGAGAATAAACTTACCAGCATGGATGGTAGACTGGTCGAGCTCCTTCATCAAGAGTTCCAGAGTTTGTGGGAGAGTTTAGAGTTCAGTCAAGCACAGCTCGTCTCTCTTGTAGAGGAAAATAACAGCCTGAAAAAGTCAGTAAACACATTAACCGCGCGGCTTGGCGTTGTTGAGGGAGAAAACCGGAAAATTAAGGAAACGGTTCTCAGTTTGCAGTCATGCAGCATGAGAGATAACCTCGTTTTTTCTGGAATTGTTGAAAAAATAATGAAAATCCAGAACAGCTAGTCTGTGAATTTATCTCATCACAACTAAAACTATCCCCCGAAGTCACAAATTCAGTTACCTTCCACCGTGTCCACCGAATTGGGCAAAAAAAAATTCCCAGAATAAATATCCCAGACCTACTATTGTTGCCAAATTTGAGCATTTTAAGCAAAAAAAATTTGGTACAGAGGCAGGGCAGGCAGCTTAAAAACACCAATTATGGTCTAAATGATCAATTTCCACAGGAAATCTTGGAAAGGAGAAGGACGCTTTTTCCCATTAGGAAACAAAACATCCAAGAAGGTAAACGAGCTATTGTTTCTGTGGATAGACTGTATATAGATGACAAGCTGTTTATGGATGAAACTATAATGCCCTGGTTATTCTAGAACCTATTTTGTTTTTTGTTGAGTTATTTTTATTTATTTATTTATTTATTTTTTTAGCTACAAGTGGAAAAAGAGTGCGATTGTGCGTAGGTCTCTTACTCAATCTCAGTTTAATTTGTTAACATTTGTCAAAATGTTTATTTCTTTGTTGTTGAGGTTGTTGTTTGTTTGTCTGTTGTAGTTAATTTAAGTTCTTAGGTCATTGTTAAGATAAGATAAGATAAGCCTTTATTAGTCCCACAATGGGGAAATTCCAGGATTGCAACAGCACAGGGATAGCAACACTCAGAGCAACAATCAGAAGGCAAGAAAAAAAAAACAAGCAAGCAAGAGCAGCTAATATACATATGTACATATTACTATAAAATATATATATACACACACACAGACACACAGTGCAGAGCATTGTAGCTGGATGGAATAAATATATGAATATATAAACACAGTGCAGAGCATTGTTGTATGTTATCTGCATTTTTTCACCACTTACTAACCTTTATGTCTGTTTTTTCTTATACTTCTGGTTTATAGGAAATAACTTGAAATACATGCACCCCATTTGCTTGCAATTGCAGGCAAATGGCACAGAGACATCATGCGCGCACACCCAATTATATATGCGTAGGTGTATACTTTACACACATATATATACACATATATGCATACATTACAGACATATAATCACATAGGCACATTTAGTTAGTCTTTAGTACACAACCAGTTAGTGAAAACATGTCCACATTTAAGTTTGTCACGTGGAACATACGTGGAATTGGAACCAGGGAGAAGAGGCTAAGTTTTTAATAGACTGAACAATCTACAGGCAGCCTTTGTCTTATTGCAGGAGACACATGTCTCTAAGTCATCTGTAGATGTGCTCACCTCCCCAGAATTCCCCCACATGTACTCAGCCAGCTTTAATTCTAAACAAAGGGGGGTAGCTATACTGATAAACAGAAGAATACGCTTTGTTGTGAATAACACCATAACAGATCCGGAAGGTAGATTTATAATACTAAAAATCTCAGTCCAAAATTTGGATCTATGTATTGCAAGCGTTTATGGCCCAAATGTTAACGACCCATCCTATTTTCACACTTTTTTCACTTCTCTTTCTGAGCACTTGGACACTACACTTATAATAGGAGGAAACTTCAACCTGGTATTAAACCATGCAATCGACAGGCTCAGTACATCGGGGAATCACCGAAAATGGCAGGCTACTGACACTCTCAAACAGTACATGAATGATTTTGGTCTTTGCGATGAATGGCGTTCTCTTCACCCAACTCTTCAGGGATACACTTTTTTCATCAGTTAATAGTTCACATTCACGTCTAGATTTCTTTTTAGCCAGTAACTCTATTGTGAGGGACATCACAGACACTAAAATATGCTCAAATCAAGCTAATAGCGATCACCATCCAGTATCTCTTACACTAGTAAATAGGAAAGCTACAAGGGAAACTAGGAGCTGGAAATTTAATATATCACTACTGAAAGACAAAGACTTTATTAACTACTTTAATAAAGAGTGGGAATCATATCTGGAATATAATGATGTGCCAGGAATATCCCCAGGTGTTCTTTGGGAAGCAGCAAAAGCGGTCATGCGAGGTAAAATAATCTCTTACTGTTCATATAAGAATAAAAAAGAAAAAAGCACTGGTACTGGGCTTAGAACAGAAAATTAAATCACTGGAGACAACCTGTGCCGTTTCCCCACAGGAACAGACACTTAACGATCTGAGAAAATTAAAGCTGGAATTAAAACAAATTACAAACAAAAGAGCATAGTTTTTAATACAAAGACTGCATCTTGAGAAGTTTGAACACAGTAATAAATTGGGGCGATATCTTGTGAACCAGCTTACATTGAATAAAGAAAAAACAACTATCCACTCTATCAAGGATATGACTGGCAATATTACCCATGAGCCTGAAGAAATAAATAACTCCTTCAGAAAGTTTTATGAAAACCTCTACACATCTCAGGTTAACCCATCTGACTCAGAGATAAATAAATTTTTGGACGATATTAATTTACCACAATTAAATAATGAACAGATTGCAGCTCTGGATGCATCTCTTCAGGTGTCTGAACTCCAGGAGGCCCTTAAGCACATCCCAAACAACAAAGCCCCGGGACCAGATAGTTTTCCAGTACAATTTTATAAAGAATTTTGGCCTGTGATGGCACCTACTTTTTTTAAAATGGTGAACCAAATTAAAGAAGATAATGTAATTCCTCCAAATATGAATTTGGCTAGTATCATCCTGCTCCTTAAACTTGGAAAAGAACCTAAGCTTCCATCCAGCTACCGTCCCATCTCACTTATGAATGTCGATCTTAAAATAATTTACAAAGCTCTCGCCAAAAGACTGGAAAGGATAATTCAGTTTATTATACACCCAGATCAAACAGGTTTCATCAAGGGTAGGCACTCGGCTGATAATTCATGTAGGGTATTTAATTTGATAGACTACTGCAAGATCAATAACATAGAAACTACAATCTTGTCCCTGGATGCAGAGAAAGCCTTTGACCGTGTTAACTGGAAATTTCTTTTTATGGTGTTAAACAAGTTCGGGTTTGGTTCATCTTTCATAAACTGGATTAAAACACTATATAGGTGTCCAGCTGCATCTGTCCGAACAAATGATCAGACTTCCCGAAGCTTTAATCTCCAGAGAGGTACTAGGCAGGGGTGTCCACTCTCTCCCTCACTTTTTACCATCTTTATTGAACCATTAGCAGCAGCCATATGACAAAATGTTGATATCAGAGGTATTCAAACTGGAGAAAAGGAACACAAGGTAAGTCTTTATGCTGATGACGTATTGATTTTCCTTGAAAACTCACAAAGATCTCTTCTTCAGACAGTGGTGCTCATTGATAAATTTTCATCATTAACTGGGTAAAATCAATAGTTTTACCTATAAATTGCAATTTCTCAAATACATCTACTATTCCAATACAATCAGGAAATGTTAAATATTTAGGAATAGATATTTCCCCCAGGCTCTCAGAGTTATTGCGACTAAATCATATTCCCCTTTTAAAAACAATACAAGACGACCTTACGCGCTGGAGGACACTACCTTTATCATTAATGGGAAGAGTCGCAACCATTAAAATGATGGTCCTTCCTAAAATCAATTATTTGTTCTCAATGATCCCTACCCAACCATCAATGGCCTGGTTTAAGTCTCTAGACTTAAACCATATAAGTAAATTTTTATGTTAGGATAAACCATCACGGATTAGTTTAAAAACCCTCCAAAAAGCAAAAGAGTGCGGAGGCTTAGATTTACCAATTTTTTTTTAATTGCTTTTTAGCCAATAGACTGCAGTTTGTTTCAAAATGGACAAAATCAACCCCACTAGGAAACCCATGATTAGATGCTGAACAGGCTCTCTGAGGGTCACTAAATATCTCTGACTTACCTTTTATAAGTTCCTGTATTAAACGCCATGACTGTTTTAAAAGTATTAATATCAGCTCCTCTCTGATGGCTTGGTGGAAATTTTTAAAAATAACAGGGTCTTCACTTGTCCCCTGTAAACTCACACCCATTTGGAATAATCGTAATATCTTGCAACAAAAGAGGACATTAAAATTTCCACTATGGCAAGAGAAGGGAATAAATAACTTAGAACATCTTATTCAAGGTGGAAATTTTATCCAATTTCAGGAACTAGTGTCACAATACGAAATCGGTGATAAAAAGTATTTTGAATATCAACAGCTTAAATCCATAATAAAAGCAAGATTTAATCTTAATCAGACAGATTTAGAGGTCCCAGTTAAGGTGGCAGAGTTTCTAAATCTCTGTTCCCCTAAATTGATATCGAAAATACATGGACTATTATCAAAGCTGGATGAGTCCATATCTCTTCCAATATCAAAATGGGAGACAGACTTATTGATTAATAAGGAGGAAAGTTTCTGGACACAAATATGTTTAAACACTTTTAAGATGACTAAAAACTCTAACTTACAACTTATACAGTATAAAGTTCTACATAGAATTCATTACACAGAACAAAGGATGTTCAAAATGGGCCTGAGTCACATAAATATCTGCTCTCACTGCATCAGCAACGTAGCTATATGCATGCTATGTGGTCCTGTGCACCGGTTCAAAAGTTCTGGCAGAAGACATGCGAGGACCTGTCGGCATGGCTTGGGTATAGTGTCCCACCCTCACTTTGCATATTAGGTGATTTAAGTGAAATAAATATAGATGCAAGGATGTCACACATGGTTCTCACCGCTTTATGCATCGCAAAGAAAACTATCCTCATGAATTGGAAATCAAGAAATAACTTATGCATGACTTATTATAATAACTTACTATTGAATTATATTAGTCTGGAGAGAATGTCAGCCTCCTCAAATAATCAATTGGTGGAATTCAATTCTCTCTGGTCCCCGTTTATTAATTCTATAATCTGAGGGGTGGCGGGTGGTGACTCGCTCTCCTTGGCACCTCTGGCAGCTGGCTGCGCCCCGACCGTGGGTGTCCGGGGGGCCTGTTCCGGGGTGGCCATCTGTCTGGCCCTGGGGGGGGGGGGGGGTTGGTTGGTTGGGGGGGCCGCGGGGGGGGGCCGGGGGGGGGTTGGGCTGTGGCCCCTGGCCGGCTGGCCTCACCCCTCAGGTGGGGTCTGGATCTGGCCCTGGGCCCCTGGTGCTGGGGGAGGGGGCATCCCCCCCCCAGGCCGGGGTCGGGTGTGCGCCAGTGGTGGGGGTTGTCCCCTTTGCATCCTTGCACGGCAGGGTCGTGTTTTCCCTGGGGCCCTGGTGGCACCCTGGGGTTGGTGCCTGCATCCTGGGTTGCCCTCCCCGTCCACTGGGGTCTGTGGGTGTGGGTGTGCATGTGTGTGTGTGTGTGTGTGTGAGAGAGTGGGTGTGATTGGGGGCTTGTGTATGAGCGGATGCGGAAGTGGGTGTGTGTTGAGTGGGCAGGTGGGGCTGTGTGTGGGTGTAGGTGGGCATGTGTGATGGTGGTTGGGGGTACGTGTGTGTATGGAAGCGGTTACTTGTGGGCGGATATCTGGGGGGTGGAGGATGTGTGTATGGGTAGGAGAACTTTGTTGGGTGGCAGGGGTTGAGCAGTCCATCTGGTGGCATGGGGGCTGGCGTTTCGGGGCCTGCTTGTCCCGGCCGCCCTGCTGTTGTGTTGCGGGGTGAGGCACTTTGTCGCATCGCCCCTGGTGTCATTGGCGGCGGGTGTGTTGGTGTTTGGGGGTGGTTGGGGGGGCCATTGGCGCGGGTTGATGGCCGTGTTTCCATCGGGTTTCTCCGGGGTGGCTGTGGTTGCAGGGCGGCCTGCGGCTGTCGGTGTGCGTCTGGGGTGGGTGGTCATGGGCCTGTGTGGGCACTCAGGGGTGTTGCCTGGCATGTTGGGCGCCATGTGGGTCCAGCCCATTGTTCACTATTGTGACTGTTGTTGTCCATGTTTGTGTGTGTAAGATGAGTGGAAATATGTATGGCTGCCCCATTATGTTAATAGTGCTGGGAGCGCCGGGGCGTGATGCTGGTGGGTCCTGGGTTGCTTCCACTGGCGGCCCTCGCCCTGGGTTGGGATTTGGGGGCAGTGGGTGGCCTCATGAACCAGTCTGCAAGCTGGCTTCTGAGTGGGGGGGAGGGAGACGGCCTCGCTTTTAGACTGCCTACCTCCCAGTCTCATTTCCCGCCCTCCCCCTGACTCTGGGTGGAATATACATCTTTTTTGTTACATTTAGGGCTTTGGGGTGGGGGTGTGCCGCACTGTGTCGGTGAAGGGGATACCTTTGCTGCGTGGTGGGGCTGCACTCACCTCAATTTTAATTGCATTTTAGACACTGAGGGCTTGGAGGGATGGGGGCCCTGCTGCCCATCGCAGTGGCTAGCGGTGCTCCAATCACTATCCCCCCAATTTTAATTGCACTTTGGTAGTCCACACATTTAAGCCGCTTTTCCACTAGCCCAGCTTGCCTCGCCTCGCCTCGATTCACTACTACTCGGTTCGGCCTCGGTTGTCTTTCCATAGCAGCTGGGTAAAGCAGGGTAAAGCTAGGGTGGGCGGGATTTTTTTTACAGCAAGGCGGCGCTACACTCCCGTGATGTAAAACACGTGACCCAAGCAAAACATAACACATGGCGGCTGTACAAGGCGACTCCTCGGTCTGTGGCTTTTTTCACCGTAAATGCCAAAAAGGACCGCCAGACAAGGGTACAGGCAGCGAGACGAAACACTCTGGAATAGTACTGCAGCTCCTTGGAGAGCCGAAGACGTAAGGATACAAACTAGGTCATATATGACGGTAAGCTATCCAAGATGGCGCCCACAGTGGCCGCCATGGTGCTTCGCTGCGCTTTTCTGTGTATGTTTTTGTTCATCAATTGTGTGTCTGCCTGCTCTTACACCCGTGAAGAGCTACTAAATATCAGGACTTTCACTCCCACGGACCTACTCCCAGTTTTTTTGGCTCCTGCCGCCGATCTGGTTCACTTTTTAGCCCAAAAAGTGAGACGGCGAAAGAGAGGAAGGCGAACGGGCGCTCTCGGGCGGCTTCGCAGGAGAGGCACGCGCATGGCTTTGCCTGGCATATTTCTGTCCAATGTCAATTCTCTCTTTAACAAGGTAGATGAACTGAGACTGCTAATGTGATTTAAGGACCTCTCTACCTCGTCTGTCCTCTGCTTTACTGAGACCTGGCTTAAGGAAGTGACTCCGGACAGCGCGCTCCTCCTCGAGGGATTTCAGCTGTTTCATGCTGATCGAGACACAGAGCTCTCCGGCAAGTCCTCAGGAGGAGGAGTCTGCTTTTACATCAACAGCAGCTAGTGCTCTGATATAACAGTGATCTCCCAACACTGTTCTCCCGCTCTGGAATATTTATTCATTAACTGCAAGCCTTTTTATTCCCTGCGTGAGTTCACTTCATTCATCCTGGCCGCTGTTTACGTCCTGCCCGACGCGGACGCGCGCGAGGCTCAGCGCGCACTTGCGGATCACATTCAACATACGGAGCAGACTTTCCCGGACTCTCTGGTTATTGTGGTTGGCGACTTTAACCAGAGCAGCCTGAGCCACGATCTCCCCCGATACAAACAGTTTATTAAATGCCCCACCAGAGGAAAGAACATGCTGGATCACTGTTACACTACAGTGAAGGACACGTATCGCGCTGTTCCCCGCGCTGCGCTCGGACTATCTGATCACGTGATGGTCCACCTCATTCCCACATACAGACAGAGACTGAAGCTCACTAAACCTGTTGTGAGCACTACGAGGAAATTGACCAGTGAAGCTGGGGAGAAGCTGAGCATGTGCATGGAAATAACTGACTGGGGCATGTTTAAAGGAGCCACGCATGATCTGGATGAGTACACGGACGCTGTGAACTCATATATCCACTTTTGTGAGGAGAGCATTCTTCCATCGCGCACCAGGGCGAGGTACTCAAATGACAAGCCCTGGTTCACTGCGCTAAGCTCAGACAGATCAGGAAGGAGAAGGAAGCAGCGTTGAAAAGTGGAGACAAGGACTGCTACAGGGAGGTCAAATATCTGTTTAGCAGAGAGCTGAGGAGAGCTAAATCTGTGTATTCTGAGAGACTCCAGCAGCAGTTCACTGCTAACGACTCTGCTTCTGTGTGGAGAGGACTGAGGCAAATCACCAACTATCGGCCTCAGGCTTCTAAAGGTCAGGATGACAAAGCCCTTTGTCAAAGACTGTCCCAACATTATGCCCGTTTTGACACCTCGTCAGCTGTGTCCATCTCCCCCCTCCCCCCAGCACCACTGCCTCCACAGTCCCCACTTCATCAAAGGCGGCCCCCCCTCCTCCCCCCCCTGCCCTTGTCATCAGGGAGCAGGACGTGCACAGTCAGTTCTCCAGACTGAACCCGCGCAAGGCCCCCGGTCCGGACGGCGTGTCTCCCTCCACCCTGAGACACTGTGCGAAAGAGCTGACTCCTGTCTTCACAGACATTTTTTAACACCTCCCTGAAGTTATGCCACGTGCCGACCTGCCTCAAAACCTCCACCATCATCCCTGTCCCCAAGAAGCCACGGATCACTGGACTTAACGACTACAGACCTGTAGTGCTCACCTCTGTAGTCATGAAGTCCTTTGAGCGCCTGGTCCTGCCCCACCTCAAGTCCATCACCACTCCCCTCCTGGACCCGCTGCAGTTTGCCTACCGAGCCAATAGGTCTGTGGACAATGCAGTCAACCTGGCCCTCCACTCCATCCTGCAGCACCTGGACTCCCCGGGAACCTACGCCAGGATCCTGTTTGTGGACTTCAGCTCTGCATTCAACACCATCCACCCCGCTCTGCTCTGGGACAAGCTGTCCCTGCTCAACGTGCCTGACTCCCTCTGCAGGTGGATCACCGACTTCCTGAAGGACCGGAGGCAGCATGTGCGGCTGGGAAAGACTGTCTCAGACTCTGTTAGCATCAGCACCGGATCACCCCAGGGCTGTGTACTTTCCCCCCTACTCTTCTCCCTTTACACCAACTCCTGCACCTCCAGCCACCAGTTTGTCAAGCTGATCAAGTTTGCGGACGACACCACCCTCATCGGGCTCATCTCCAACGGCGACAAGTCCGTCTACAGGAGAGAGGTGACCCAGCTGGCGTCCTGGTGCAGCCACAACAACCTGCAGCTGAACGCTCTGAAGACAGTGGAGATGATCGTGGACTTCAGGAAAGTCACAACCCCTCTGCCCCCCCTCACCCTCACAGGCTCTCCCATCACCACTGCAGATTCCTTCCGCTTCCTGGGCACCACCATCACCCGGGACTTCAAGTGGGAGCCGACCATCAGCTACCTCATCAAAAAGGCCCAGCAGAGGATGTTCTTCCTGCGGCAGCTGAGGAAGCTCAAGCTACCCACCAAGATGTTAGTGCAGTTCTACACGGCCATCATTGAGTCCATCCTCACCACCTCCATAACCGTGTGGTACGTAGGAGCCACTGCCAGGGACAGACTAAGGCTGCAGCGCGTAGTGCGCGCTGCTGAGAAGGTGATCGGCTGCAAGCTCCCATCCCTCCCGGACCTGTACATCTCCAGGACCCGGAGGCGTGCAGGCCGGATCATAGCTGATCCTTCACACCCTGGTCATGTTCTGTTTGCCCCCCTCCCCTCAGGTAGAAGACTTCGGTCCATTCAGACTAAAACCTCCCGTCATATGAACAGCTTCTTCCCCTCTCCCATCAGACTGCTGAACACTAAGTGACTTATTGACTCTCGTGCACTATGTACAGCAGCTCAACCAGACTCATGTCAATCATCACTGTTTTCTTTTTGCATTACCGACTGCACTATGTGGTACTCCACAATATCTGCTGCTCGCTAATATATTTAAAAATTGCTTTGACTAATATTACCCATTCATATTCTACATTTTATTGCATGTATAGTTTTTATTTCTATCTTTTATTTTTATCATGTTTAATGTTGCAGCATTGCACCGAGACAAATTCCTAGTTTGTGTACTACATGAACAATGGCAATAAATCTGATTCTGATTCTGAAGCTAATGGTTGCTAATGCTAGTTTCCTATAAGTATGTCATACTACACTGTAACGTCTGCAAGTTATTGCTGTTAGGTACTAAAATATGGCTGCACGGTGGCGCAGTGGTTTAGCACTGCAGCAGCACAGTTTACCCTCGGCCGGGGGATCGCGGAGATTGGAAAAGCTGTCTTAGAACAGATTGGAAAAGCTGTCTTAGAACAATCCAGCAGTTTGAGAAATCACTTTTGGTTTGGTGTAAGTCTGTCAACAGAATTATGAACCATAAAGCAGTTTGTGTTAAAATGTTAAATCCCATTAAACCCTAACCCGGGGGCTTCCAATCATGTGTCATGGGGGCCAAGACCCTGCAGGTTCTCCTCTACCCAGTCTCTTCAGCAGGTGTTCTCACTGATCAGCAGTCAGTGGAAGAAGTTCAGTGAAATCTGCTGTTGAAGACACTGGTTGGAGGTAAAGCCTGGAGGGTCTTGGCCCTCCATGGCACATGATTGGACACCCCTGCCCAAACCCATTATGATGAAGAGCAGATGCTAATATGACTCCGAATTCCTCCATATACTGGTACTGTCACTAAAGTATGCAGGGTCTTCTGCAGTGGCACATCCAACAATGCAGTCTTCAGTTAATAAAATAATTGTTTTGGTTACTTTTTTCTTAAAAATGAGCCATTATTTTCAAGGTCACTGATAAATGCTTTGTACTGTTGACTCTTTTTCCACCGGTGTCTTAACAGACAAAATAGAAAATCATGATGCAAACACATAAGTCACTAAATTGTTTATTACAATCAGCAGCAAATTCCAGATTATTCAGAATGTGCAAAATTCAAACTGTAAAAAAAAACAAAACAAACTGGCATGGGTCACACACACCAGCCACGCTGCCTCACTGAGAAGCAACTGGATCGGCCCCTTGTACTGGTCCTGAATTCAGCAGATCTTCAGCCTGCATCTCTGTAAACAGTGAGGCAAGGTCCGGTTTGGGTGGATCGTTTCCTTCTTGCCTAGACAAGACAGAAATGGGTGGTTAATTAAAGCAAGTTTAAAACAAATTTGGGAAATACACTTGTTGCTAAAAGCCAGTGGTGGAATGTGAATGAATGAATCTTTATTTTGGATAGATTAAAAGTAAAGATTAAAAGAAAATAGAATAATATAACAAAGGGGAAAAAAATCTAACAAGGTCCATTTAAACAATAACTCCTCTGATTATACAGTTCAGCATAGGTTATCTGAAATGGGTGATGGCTGAAGCCACAGCTTATATTGCCCACCATATTCCATGCAAGAATTCAAAAGAAAAACAAAACAGGAGCGATTACAATTTGAATGTGACAATAAAGCACTTTGTTGTTGTATTTAACCACAATTTTCATGTAGCTGTGCTTCAGTAGAGTAGATTTTACAAGGGCTGGGTTACATTTAAAATCATCTGTTTTTACTGTGGCCTCAGCAATCAGAATGAATTAATACATTCACTTGAATGGAATCTAGTACTTTAACTGAAGGTGTGCATCACCGAGTATGGAGTCGCTCAGTCAAAATATGGAGTTTTTATCAATAAAAGTTTGTCTTGTCTGTAAAAGTGTCTCTTGTTGCCCTGGCTTCAAGTGTGGGCGGTGTTTTGTACTTGCATTGCTAAAATATAAAAGGATGCACTACAATGGGTCTCAAATGTTTGTAATGTGTCCTGTTACTGCATGAGTTTATTGATGATAGACTATAAACTACACATATAAAGTAAATTATTTTGATGACTGAACAACTCACATTCCCCAAAAGATACAGTTATGAACATAACTCACAAAGGATCACACAAGTGATCTGACAAAAAAATAAATACATTAACAAGCGGTTTATTTTACAGTTGATGTGCCATTCATTTTCAATTATTCTGTAATTAATATTCACACAATCAAATAAATCTCAGTTCAGTCCCTTTTATATTAAGTGGAAATTGTGCTACTTTGATTTTGACACTTTACCTATAAAAGCAAAGGATTTCAGTACTTTCCACAGTAGCAAGGTCAGTTGTGGGGCGGCTGCTTTTCCTTTCCTCCTGCCTAGACAAACGACAGAAATGGATGTTGGTTAGTTCAAGCAAGTTCAACACATATACAGGCACATCTCAAAAATTAGAATGTCATGAAAAAGTTCAAAATTTTTGTCACTCATTTCAGAAAGTGAAACCCATATATAGATTCATTACAGGGACAGTGATATATTGCAAGTGTTTATTTTAATATTGATGATTACGGCTACAGCCCATATTAACCAGCACCTGAGTGGCCAACATATTTAAAGACTATTTTTTAAAGTTAATTTTATGTAATATTCTAATTTTTTGCCAAATTGATTTTTGGGGTTTTCAGGGGCTGTAAGCCATAATCATCCAAATTAAAATAAATAAACGCTTGAAATATATCACTGTCTGTGTAATGAATCTGTATAATATATGGATTTCTCTTTCTGAAATGAGTGACAAAAAATATTGAATTTTTCCATAACATTCTAATTTTTGGAGATGTACCTGTATTAGGGAAATAAACTTGTGAAAGTCAGTGGTGGGATGTGACAAAAATGCTTCGTTTCCCTGACAAGCACCACAGGATCCACTCTGTACATGTACAAGTACATTATCAATCCAGGGATTTATGGTGGAACAGCACAACAACACTGTTCCAACACCTTTTATTGAAAATCCACAGAATAGGTGTGTGGGTCTATTCTGACGCTTTAGAAAATTATATGAATGACTTTATAAATCACTGGTTTGAAAAAGCACTTTTAATATGTTGACATTTCGGCTCCTGGGCTCCATTGACCTGCATCCACAATATAAACACTGAGGAAGGCTAAACCCTGGCATGTGGAAACACATTCTAGCATTAAATTGCACACATTTTAATGCGCAGCACCAAAGTGCAATACGTACACAAACCAGGACTTTAACCAGGATTAACATATTTCATTGTTTTGCTCTCACAAGCGAATACTTAGGACAAAACAAGCGCGAATCAGCAGTTGGCTACTAGCTAGCTACTAGCTAACACTCATTAGCCAGCACAGGACGGCGCTGTATGGCTCAAAAAAAGTGAGCTTACCACCAACAGGATAAATAAGCGAACAGATGCACAACATTACAAATCAGTCACCATCGATGGTTCTCTCACGTTCGTCTTCAGCTTGTCCGTAGTCCAGTTTTATGCTGGGCTGCATCTGTATCGGTGCCGGTCGCTCCTCTCACTGTGGATCTGCCACCCAGCAGAGAAAACTCCGCACCTCTTCGTTGGACCACGGTGTAGATTTCCACAAAACCTACAACGCTGTCTGTATTAATATCATATTTACTCCGTGACCAAGTTAGTCCATGAAATATTGCAAATGGCGGTCGTGTAAATTCCACTGAAGACGGACGCTTTCGTGACGTTACGCACTGTCCAATCAGTGGCTCGCAGTCTGTTGACGTCACATCTTGGCTCGACTCAGCACGGTTGTACCCTGGCCTCAAGCGGAGACGAAAATCGTACCTGTTAACCGGTGCTGGGTACAGTGGAAAAGACTAGAAAGCGAGTCGAGTCGAAGTGAGTAAGGCCAAAGCGATACTAGTGGAAAAGGGCCTTTACACACAATTATATCATATAGCCGACACACACCCACCATGTTCTGTGCGGGGGGAGGGGTGGGGGTCTTCCCCCACCCCTGTTGCCCTGCTCTTGCTGGGGGCGTGGGGGCCTGGTAGGGAGCCTGGGACCTTTCATGTTGTCAAAATCCCTGGGTGCTACTGAATATATAGATACAACCAAAGAAGTGAGAGGGGGGCCGAATATGAGTCTAAGTGAGAGTGAGGGGGTGATGAATGGAGATGGTAATGGTGGGTCAGTTTTGTGCGGCACTTTGAATGCCGGGTGGCATCTCAGGGCGCCTGCGGTGGTCTGCTGATTGTTCAGGTGGTGTCTTTTGTTTGTTTTGTTTGTTGGTTTGTTTGTTGTTGTTTTTTTGTCTGTTCCCCTCCCTTTTCTTTTCCCCCTTCACACACTTCCTTTCCCTCTTCCCCATCCTGTTGGGTCTTCCATGGGTAAAACAATTAAAATAAAGTATTAAGAGTTATTACAGGAGGAGTTTACAACAATATACAATACACAGTTAGGTACTGTATAAGCTCCTCTTGGCAAAGTAAATCTGTTTTGGCACAATAAGGGTGACAGATCCCTGTTCTGTTTGCCTAGCTGCCTGACAGGACAAGGGAAAAAAAAAAGACTCTGGGACATGGGAATCACATAGACAAATGATGGCTCATACAACGCATCAAAAATACATCAGATATAATATATGAAAGAATAATACAGAGATGAAATAATGTAGAATAATGTAGAATAACATGAAATTATCCTTTCAGATATGGTTTTAAATAATCAGTTTCAAACTGTTACGGTCTGCACCCCAAAAGGGCAGAAAACAGGATTCAAATGCGGAGCGATGTTTGACATTATTTAATGCAACACAAAAGTAAATAGCAGTATGGGAACTGCAAAGCAAAAACAGATAGGATACAGGCTGACTACAGGTCAGGATGACTAATGATGCCGCGCCCAACTGAGGGGCTGCGTCCTTTAAATAGCAGGTGAACTGACAACAGAAATAGAAAACAGCTGTGGATAATCAGAACATAAATCAGGCCAGACTACACCAAGAAAACACACACATTAACCACAACATGATAGAAAATGAATACAAGATCCAAAATGACAAACAGGACCAAAATAATAATACAGAGAACCAGAGAATGAAGTTAAAGCAAGGATGTAAGTTGCAGGCCATGTTCTGGTGGCAAGAAATGTAACTAACACCAAATGAGGACATGGCTCCAACTCACTTCCCGACAGTCCCCGCCCCCCCAAGGGGTGGCTTCCAGACGACTCAAGGAGAGCTCAAACAAACAAACAAAAAAAAACCCCTCCAGGGTGGCCGGTGGGGGTTCAAGGCCAGGTGAGCCAAAACAAACTCTTACCCTCCACAGCGCCCGGTTCCCGGTCCGGCAAACATGACTGGTCAGTGGTCTACCTGAGTCCATAAGCCACCTGAGGAGTAAATATGATGCGTTGGATGGTCTACCAAAGTCCCAGGGCCATCCAATGGGAGAGAACACCTGAGCCCTCAGCTCAGAAAACACAAAGTCTTCACATTCAGAGGAAACCAAAGATTTCAAAAGAGGACTCTCTTGTTCAAAAGAAAACACAGGATTCTTGGGATCACAAGATAACAAGGAAACATCAACTCAAAGGATGATAACCAGGAACTCAAGAACTCAGGAAATGGTAACACAGATGTTTTACCCTCTGGGGGTGATGACATAGACGTTTCACCCTCTGGGGGTGATGACATGGAGATGGTTACTTTAACCTCAGGACCAGAACTCATAAATGCAGAAATTACAGAATTCTCTGGTTCCGGACACATTATGGCAGAATTTTCAGATCCAGGACACATTATTGCAGAACTTTCAGACTCAGGACACATCTCTACAGAAATCTACGATGCAGGACTCACCACAGCAGAAACATCTGGCTCAGGACACTCCACGACAGAAAATTCTGGGCCACAATACCCACATGGAGAATTTACAGATCTATGACCCACACATGCAGAAAACTCTGGTTCAAAATTCACAAAAACAGAAAATTCTGGTGCAATACTCATTAATGCAGAATAATCTGGTGAAGGACCTATTAACTCAGAATATTCAGGTGCAGGGCACATTAATGCCAAATTTAATGGTGCAGGACACATTAATGCTAAGCCCTCAGATTTATGAGAAACAGATGAAGAGATTTCCAATTTATGTGACATAAATACAGAAATCTCTGGTTCAAGGCACAAAAAATCAGATTTTTCTGGTTCAAAACACTCCAATACCGAAATTTCTGACACAGGAGACATTGATGCAGACATTTCAGTCACAGGAAACACTAACACAGACATTTTAGTCGCAGGACTCACGGATGCTGAAATATCTGCTACAGAACACGTGTACTGAATTTTTAGCCACAGAACCCACAGACACTGAATTTTCAGCCACAGAACACACAGATATTGGATTTTCAGCCACAGAACACACAGACACTGGATTTTCAGCCACTGAACACACAAATATGGGAGTCTTTAATTCACTGACAGCTGGCAGGTGACTCGTTGGTCCAGAGCTGGTGGAATAGGCACTTCCCGCTCCGAAGCAGGTGGCTAGGGTGCACAGCCCCCAGGAACAGCTGACAGAAGTGTGTTGGACTCAGGAACCCATGGTTGTTGCGCACTAACCTCTGCCCTTTGGAACAAGGGCGTGTCGACCCCGGAGACTGATGATAGCAGCGTGCAGTCCTCCAGAGTTGGGATCAGCAGTGCACTGGGTACAGGATCAGACTGTAGGGATATGTTGTTCTCAGGAGTAGATGACAGTGGCTTGTAGGGCTCAGGAGCAGGTTCCAGCAGCATGTAGGATGCAGGAACACGAGACGAAGGCGTGCCGCTCACTGAAACAAATGACAGATGCGTGCCAGTCTCATGACCAGATGGCGGATGCATGCTGATCTCAGGTGCTGGAGATTGGGGAGTGCGGATCTCCAGCAAAGTCTCCAGAAATGTGGAAGCATCCAAACTCAAAACAGTCACCTCAGGTGAAGGGAAGAGACAGGACATGTGTGAAGGGTCACCATAATTATCAGGAGTTAAGCAAGTCTTACGTAATTAAAGTTTGAGAAGAGAAAAGTACTTGCCTGAACTCCCTAGCCACTGCTGCTGGGGTGACCACTTCAGGATGAGCTGCAGGGACTGAAACAGGATCCTCAGACAGAACAGGAGTGTGTTCCTCTGGAACAGCTGGGGCCATGGTGCACACCTCAGGGACAGCTGGGGCTGTGACGGATGTTATGTATAGAAACAGGCTGGTATTTGTAAGATGGCGGCCGGGTTGGACGTGGGTGGACCAGGGTGGCTGACTGCTGGTTTCTGGTAGTGACATCATCCAGGGTATAAAGGAAGTGGGCAGAGGAGGCTCTGCCTCTTTCGTCGTGGAGGCACCTGGCATGCAGGCGAGTGCCGTAAGCCTTTTGTATATAGTTGTTTATTATCCTGAATAAACCCTGTTTACCAAGTTCAGCTTGACTCGTCATTCTCACCATTATGGACACAACATTTGGCGACGAGGTAAAAGCAGTAATGGAGCATTCCATTGCCAGCTTTCGGCCATTTTTCGAGGCCCCGGGCGAGCCACCCGTGCCGTGGCCTCGTTGGTTTGCTGCTTTGACCAACTATCTCGTTGTCTTAAACCTGGGCGAGATGGAGAAGCTCTGAGCATGAGCTGTGTTGGTCCATAATTTGGGAATGGAAGGGCAGAGGATTCTGGAGAACCTTGGAGGTGCTGACAGCTTCAACGAGGTGGTGCAGCTAATGGCGCAGTACTTTAGGGTGCCAGAAAATGTCACCGTGAAGCACATTCAGTTTTGACAGCGCCACCAGCTGTCGGGAGAGCCGGTAAGAAGACTTGTGGCGGACCTCCGCGAGCTGGTGAAGGAATGCAGATTTGGGGCCCTGGAGAACGAGATGATTCAGGACGAGCTGGTAGAGCACATCTGCTGCCCGGCGGCCTGGTCCTGATTGTTGACATACCCAGGGGAGATGACGTTAGCTGAGGCTGTCGAGCTTGCCCAACAGTTTGAGGTGGCAGGGACCATTGCGAGAGGCCTTACTGAAGGGGCTTCTCTGGAAAAGAATGAATCTTGCACTAAGGCACTGATCCTGGATCCTTGTGATGGCGAGTGCAGAGAAGATGATTTTGCCTCTGTGGTCAGGAAAAGGTCTACCCCTGGTACGCTAAAATTGTTATGGATGTGGGTCCACTGAGCACCGCTATAAGTCCAGGGTGTGCCCAGCGAAAGGAAAGCATTGTGGCAAATGCGGTGGTTTGAACCATTTTGCCAGGGTATGCAAAATCTTTGTACGCAGGAGCCATAGGGGTGAACCAGGTGCTGCACAGAAGACTCCAATGGTTGTACATATCATCTCCCCAGAGACAACAGGGAGGATCAGCTGCACCGTCATGCTAGATGGCGTTGAGATCCTGCTTTTGGTGGACACTGGAGCGGTGATTTCAGTCCTGAATCTGGAAACCATGAAGAGGTTGCTTCCACACCAACAGATAAGAAGGCAATATGAAGAGTATAATGGTTATGGAAGGAACAGGTTGGCTATTTTGGGCTTTGTGGAGATGGAGGCCCGGTATAAGAACAGTGTGGCACCCAGTGTTCTCATCAACGTTTCTGCATCTGGGGTTAACGTTATGGGTTGTAACCTATTTTACAGTCTTGGGTTCTCCATTGCTAACGTGTCGGGTGAAGAATGGTCTGGGTGTGGACTGTGGGGCCAACCTGTTCCAGTCGTGGAGGGTGCTGAGGTGTGGGATTCAGACTGGGTGGACAAAGTGACAGAGGGAGAGCACACACTCCGCCACATGGAACCGTCTCAGGCTGGACCCGATGCCATCATGCAGGCTGCCCTGGTCGAGGGTGCCGGACGGCACGGTGAGACCCCCGATGAGGCTCGTGAGGACGAGGCACCAACGCCGGGAGAAAACAGGGCTAGACCGCAGAGCGTGGTGATTGTGAAGTGCTCCCAGCGACGGCCTGCCAAGAGGAGACCGAGATGAGCCCGCGAGCTAGAGCGATTGGTGACAGAGGCCTGTCGCAGGATTGGTGATCTGGATTAAAGGAAGAGGGCTCCCTCGAAGACCAAGGTTGATGCTTGAGTATGACAGGATCACAGTCTACATGAGCAGCAGGACGACCAGAGGCGGTTCCAGGTGGAACCCGGCCGGATGGAGGCAGATGGGCGTAGGTCTGTTCATGTCTGGAGACACCCGAGGGGTCTGCGGTTGCCAGCGGTGGAGAGGAGACGGCGCAGCAGGAGCCCTGAGGTGAAGAGACGGAGACACCTGGAGTGGGATCCATCCAAGGACTGAGGGTTTTGGTTTTGTCTGTTTGTCATGTTTTCTTCAGTCCTGTATGTGTTAGTTACTATTTGGTGCCCTGGTAAATTGATTTAAAAAAAAAAAAAGAAGTGAAAGCTGAGTGAGTGCGGTAGGCATGATGTGATGTTTGGTCGCGAACCTGGGTAGTGTGTTTGCATGATAATTCTAGTAGCCTGTATGGTGTTGTGCCTATTTTACACTGTGTTTGGAAGTATTTTATTTGATTTGCATTTAAGTGTTAAATTTTACAGTCAGAATGGTGGCGGCTCAGTAAGTGTTTATTGCTATGGTAAATTTGAGCCTGCCTGGTTTATTTGGTTAATTTTAATTGAATGTCCCAACATGATTTTTTCTGTGTACCCAATGTGGGGTGGGAGCTGGGGGGGGGGGGTCGATAGTATATGTATTGTGGTTCTCTGTGTGTGTTTAGTGTTAATATAAGGGATTATTTTATAGTTAGAGACACAGCTTTTTCTTATTTTGTTTCACTGTTCTCTTTTAGCGGCAGAATTACCCACTCAGCCGTGTAGGGGGCGCTGGTAGTCTACCCGGCCCCCCAGCCTTAGTTGTGTGAGTGGATAGGTGTTTTATTTGTTTCTGTACATACAGTTAGGCCCAGAAATATTTGGACAGTGACACAATCTTCATGATTTGGGCTCTGCATGCCACTACATTGGATTTGAAATGAAACAACTACAACGGAATCGAAGTGCAGACTTTAAGGTTTAATTCAAGGGGTTGAACAAAAATATATGATTAAACATGTAGGAATTGTAGCTATTTTTATACAAATGCTCCTCATTTCAGGGGCTCAAAAGTAATTGGACAAATAAACATCCATCCATCCATCCATCCATCCATCCATCTTCTACCGCTTTTCCTGAGGTCCGGGTCGCGGAGGCAGCAGTTCAAGCAGAGAAGCCCAGACTTCCCTCTCCCCAGCCACCTGCTCCAGCTCTTCAGAGGGGATACCAAGGTGTTCCCAGACCAGCTGGGAGACATAGTCTCTCCACCAAGTCCTGGGTCTGCCCCGGGGTCTCCTCCCAGTGGGACGTGCCTGAAACACCTCAAGTGGGAGGCGTCCAGGAGGCATCCTAATCAGATGCCCATACCACCTCAACTGATTCCTTTCAATGTGGAGGAGCAGCGGTTCTACTCTGAGCCTCTCCCGGATGACTGAGCTCCTCACCCTATCTCTGAGGGTGAGTCCAGCAATCCTACGGAGAAAGCTCATTTCAGCCGCTTGTATCCGCAATCTTGTTCTTTCGGTCATTACCCAAAGCTCGTGACCATAGGTGAGAGTAGGAACGTAGATTGACTGGTAAATTGACAGCTTTGCCTTAGAACTAAGCTCCCTCTTCACCACAACAGACCGGTACAACGTCCACATCACTGCAGATGCTGCTCCAATCCGTCTGTCGATCTCTCGCTCCATTTTCCCCTCACTCGTGAACAAGACCCCAAGATACTTAAACTCCTCCACTTGGGGCAGGAGCCTGTCCCCAACCCGGAGAGGACAATCCACCTTTTTCCGGCTGAGGACCATGGACTCGGACTTGGAGGTGCTGATTCTCATCCCAGCCGCTTCACACTCAGCGGCAAACCGTCCCAGCAAGAGCTGTAGGTCATTGCTGGATGAAGCCAACAGGACAACATCATCTGCAAACAACAGAGATGAGATCCTGTGGTCACCAAGCATGATACCCTCCATTCCCTGGCTGCACCTAGAAATCCTGTCCATAAAAATTATGAACAGGATCAAATAAACATAACCCTAAGTAAAATGTTACTTTTCAATATTTTGTTGAGAATCCTTTGCAGGCAATGACTGCCTGAAGTCTGGAACCCATGGACATCACCAAACGCTGGGTTTCCTCCTTTGTGATGCTTTGCCAGGCCTTTACTGCAGCTGTCTTCAGTTGTTGCTTGTTTGTGGGTCTTTCTGCCTTAAGTTTTGTCTTGAGCAAGTGAAATGCATGCTCGATTGGGTTGAGATCTGGTGATTGACTCGGCCATTGCAGAATATTCCACTTCTTTGCTTTAAAAAACTCCTGGGTTGCTTTTGCAGTATGTTTTGGATCATTGCCCATCTATACTGTGAAGCACCGTCCAATCAACTTTGCTGCATTTGGCTGAATCTGAGCAGAAAGATATCCCTATACACTTCAGAATTCATCCGGCTGCTTCTGTCTTTTGTCACATCATCAATAAACACAAGTGACCCAGTGCCATTGGAAGCCATGCATGCCCATGCCATCACTGCCTCCACCATGTTTTACAGAAGATGTGGTGTGCTTTGGATCATGAGCTGTTCCAATTCCTCTCCAAACTTTCTTCTTCCCATCATTCTGGTACAGGTTGATCTTAGTCTCATCTGTCCAAAGAATGCTGTTCCAGAGCTGGGCTGGCTTCTTCAGGTGTTTTTTGGCAAAGTCATTTCTGGCCTTTCTATTTTTGAGGCTGATTAATGGTTTGCACCTTGTGGTGAATCCTCTGTATTTACTCTCATGAAGTCTTCTCTTTATGGTAGACTTAGATACTGATACACCTACTTCCTGGAGAGTGTTCTTCACTTGAGTGGATGTTGTGAAGGGGTTGTTCTTCACCATGGAAAGGATTCTGCGATCATCCACCACTGTTGTCTTCCGTGGACATCCAGGCCTTTTTGAGTTCCCAAGCTCACCAGTGCACTCTTTTTTTTCCTCAGAATGTACCAAACTGTTGATTTGGCCACTCCTAACATTTCTGCTATCTTTCTGATGGATTTCTTCTTTTTTTTTTCAGCCTCAGGATGGTCTGTTTCACCTCCATTGAGAGCTCCTTTGACCGCATGTTGTGTGTTCACAGCAACAGCTTCCAAATGCAAACGCCACACCTGGAATCAACTCCAGACCTTTTAACTGCTTAACTGATGACAGGTTAATGAGGGAAGAGCCCATGCAGCCTTGTTATTTTATTTTATTTTTTTTTTTGCAGCCTTCTGAGTCAATCCAATTACTTTTGGTCCCTTGAAAAAGAGGCAGCTACGTATTAAAGAGCTGTATTTCCTAAACCCTTGCTCCAATTTGGATGTGAATACTCTCAAATTACAGCTGAGAGTCTGCACTTTAAGCCCATGTTGATTATATAATTGTATCCTGAATATGTTTTCGTAAACAGCTAAAATAACAAAACTTGTGTCACTGTCCAAATATTTCTGGGCCTAACTGTATGTTTTCCTGATTAGTGCATGAGTCGGGCGACAAATTTGGGTGGGTTATTTGTGTGCCTGATATTTTTTTAAGGTGGGGGTAGTGTTATGTATAGAAACAGGCTGGTATTTGTAAGATGGCAGTCGGGTTGGATGTGGGTGAACTGGGGTGGCTGACTGCTGGTTTCCGGTAGTGATGCCGCCCAGGGTATAAAGGAAGTGGGCGGAGGAGGCTCCGCCTCTTTTGTTGTGGAGCCACCTGGCATGCAGGTGAGTGCCGTAAGCCTTTTGTATATAGTTGTTTATTATCCTGAATAAACCCTGTTAACCGAGTTCAGCTTGACTCGTCATTCTCAGCATTATGGACACAACAACGGGCTCCTCACTAGCAGTGGGGGGGAGCTGGCTTTACAGGCTTGCTGTGAAATGAAACTGCAGGATTAATCAGAGCCGACTGAGCATTTGGTCTTTTTGCAGGCTGAGTATTGGGTTTTTTCACTGCTCGCTTCATGGCAGAGCCCTTGGTGGCCCGCCGATCCTCTCCCCTCTGAGAAACAGACTCTGGGAGTAGCCAGGATTTATAGTCCAGAAAAATCTCAGTCTGGGAAAGTAAGACTTGCCTGCGCTCCTGCAGCTCTTCCTCCTTGACCACACCGGGGGGCACAGTCACCGTAACCCCGATCCGGCACACAGTGGGGTCATCAGGCACAAGCGGCAATGGCAAAGGAGTCATGTGTAAAGATGCTTGGAGACGTCTCATGGATGGCGCTGGGTCCCGAATCGCCGACACCAGGGGACACTCGGTTGTTGATGCAGGCTTAGGTGTGAATGTTATACCCCTGAAAGGGGAAAGAGATAACGCAGGACAAAATGTCTGGGCAGCTCCTAGTCATTACTTTAATAACGTACAAGACCCAGAACAAAATACATACAGTCATGTGAAAAAATTAGGATACCCCATTAACTATTCAGTTCTTTATTAAGAAATGTTCACATATCTATCTATGTCTAACCTTGTTTTTGTTTTTATTTGCATTTTTTAACGTTTATTTTAGCCATTATAAGTGGGAATGAATGTGGGGGTCTCCTAAAAAAGATGGGGGGTATCCTAATTTATTCCTCACTATTTGTTTAGAATTATTTTTTACAGAAAATTTGAAAAAAAAAGTCTTTAATTCATTTTTAATTGTTTAGTTGTAGTACATGAATCTCCCAGTATTTTAAACACTGATATTAAATATCCATATGTCCAAATATGCTTAAAAAACACACACACAGGCTTATACAAGGTATACTAATTTTTTTCACATGACTGTGCATTTACATAGGTCCATCTTTTTCAAATTATTAAGGTATTACCTGAAAGGGAAAAGAGAGAACGCAGGACAAAATGTCTGGTCAGCTCCCAGTCATTACTTTAATAACGTACAAGTCCAGGAACACCCCCAAGTGGTAGACTTTTGTCACACCTCTCCCCATTTCTCTAACAGTTGCAAATCAGATCACTGTCAACCAATGAAGCATTTTTAATTAACATAACATGCAGAACATTATTTAATACCCTTTAAAGTATCCACTACATGAATGGAAGCCCCCTCTCCCGTTCACGACATGACAGCGGGACTGGTGAGAGATTCAGAGACGAGGGCAACTTCTCCAGTGAGCTCTCCTCCTGCCTGTGCATGGGTGGATGGTCTGGGGTGGATGATGTGCCCAGAAAGCTCTAAACCCCCTCCTGAAACTTGAGTCGGAAGAGGGAGATGGAAACCAACAGCCCAGCCAACTCGGGGTAGCTCCGCAACTCGGGGACCCACCTCACCACACCGTCAACTGCGCTCAGACACTCCAAGGCTTCATGTAGCAAGTCACACTCGTGGGAGGTCGAGACTAGGGTCTGGATGAGTTTGGCTGCTTTCACTTGTTTGGCATCCAGAGCCCCATGCTCCCAAAATCTCCACCTGCTGGGTCCAAAACTGGTGGTGTCCTACGAACAGATTCCGGAGCTGTGTCGCACCTTGGAGCAGGTTCCAGAGCTGAATTGTTCATAGCCAGCTGGATCCGACCCAGCTGGGACACATGCTCTGGAACGAGACATGGCTTGTAGTCCAGCATCAGCTCGTCCTGGGCTAGCACAGTCTGACGACACTCCTCCAGTTCCTCTCGTCATCCATACACAGGGGCTCCACAGTTGCAGTCCCATTTTGGAAATCCTCAGCATCCTGTGGCGTCCATGTGGGGACAGCTGCTGTTTGTGGGCCCTCTGAAGCAGCACACTCCTCCCAAACAATCTGGTTACCACCCAGGATGACCAAACTCTCAGAAAAAACACAAGTAGATACAGGGGATGCAGGTGAGGATTGAGGGATGGAACAGACAGCAGCGTGAATGGCAGAGGCGGGTGGTGAGAGCTCAGCAGTGGCAGACAGCCTCAGCCAGCCCCTCTCACCGGGAACCCAGCAAGACCTATCATTTATAGATGTTAAAAAATGAGCAAGTACTTGCCTGAGTTCCTCCTCTGCTGTCGCTAATAGTCCAGACTCCTCCATCTGGGTGGCTCCAGAGATCGTCTGGCTGGGAGCTGTGGGTGAAGAGGTGGAGCAACGAGAGGTACGGCGTCTCTTCGAATCTTCCTTCCACCCAGGATCCCCGAACGCCAATGTAATGGATGTTCCACTGATCGGTATAACTAATAGTAGACTAGTTATAATTTAGTAATAGGCCAGTATCAAGAAGATCCAGGAATGCCTATGGAGCCTGTAAGAGTAGTGTTAGCAGAGAAACCAGAGACAAGTGTCAAGATAAGGTAGTGTCAATAAAAATGTATTGCACAAAAAGAAAAAAATATTACATTCCCTGCCTACCTAAGCCGGCTTCCTAGACTGCACAGGTACACATTTAATGGGCCCCAAAAATACAATAAATAAAATAAAATAAAATTGTCCCCTTTGGAAGGGTTTCTTAGCAAAAGGTAAAGTGCCAGATTTAGTTCAGTTCCCAATGTGCACTGCTCATCTATGGGAAAGAGCTCAAGAAAGAGCTCAAGTCACTGTGTGTGTGCATGAGAATGTATTTGTTTTAATCGTCTCTCATACCTGCCAACTTTTAAAACCTGAAAAGCCTAGTAGCTAGCTGGGGTCCAGGGGCTGCAGGCTCCGTTAGGTCCAGGACAAAGTCCTGGTGGAGGGTTCAGGGGGGCGAAGCCCCCTGATGGCAAACAAATATTGGCATTAAATCAAGTTAAAATGTGGCTAACAACCTCATATTTCTTCAACAATCATATTTCTATTTTCCTTAAATTGTCAATGCAGATATGCTGATGGAAAAGATCAAGGACAAACTCTAAGGTAACTCTCAAGCATTGTTGTTTTCCATGGTGCACCTCTTAGCTTTCTTCAGTTGGTCTTTTGAATGGAACACACTGTGGCACTTGTTACCCGAAGCTGTCATCATCATTTTCCTGGTCATGAGGTTGCCCAGAACTTTAGTTGACAGACTGGACCTGAACTCAGTTTTGTTCCTTTTTAGATTTAGATTTAGTATACAGTACTTTATTGATCCCCAGAGGGGAAATTGAGAGTCATCCACCACCTGGATGGATGAAGCAGCCACGATACAGCGCTATCCCTTAACCATTCACACACACATTCACACCTAGGGCCACTTTAGAGTCTCCAATTAACCTAACCTGCATGTTTTTGGCATGTGGGAGGAAACCGGAGAAATCCCGGGGTAAACCCACGCATACACGGGGAGAACATGCAAACTCCACACAGATCACTGTTGGTCGGGCGCTGGGATCGAACCCACGATCCCACGATCCCCACGATCCCCCGGCCAAGGGTAAACTGTGCTGCTGCAGTGCTAACCACTGCGCCACTGTGCAGTTCTTGTTCACAGTCCGCAGTAATAATTCCTGGAAATGCTTTGGAGTATTCCTCACGAAAAGACTTGCCATGTGTGTGGATATGGATTATCACAGTCTCTTAATTTTCTTAATCAGTGTTCATCTATATTTATTTAAGTCAGTAGGATCTCTGATTATTATACTCCTTTGCTTCCTCAGGTGTTCCATTTAGTTTGATCCAAACTCTACAATTTCTTGTCTGTTGCCTGTATCTTATTTTGTCTTTTCAGCATCCATGCTTGCTGTGCTATTTCAGCATTAGTTTTTGATAGATGTTCATTTAGGTAAACCTGTGTTCCCCGTAACTTTCTGGCCTGCCTCAGTATGTCATTCTTTACCCAGGGATGTGATTTGGGTTTGGGGAAATTATCTGAAAATTTAGCAGGGGGTCTAGGGGACACAGTCCCCCAGTGGGATCCAGAGCAGAGCCCTGGTGGGGGGGCAAGGGGGGCGAAGCCCCCTGAAGCTCCTGGGTTTTTATGATTTTTAAGTACCAGAACTGTGCTTAAATGACATAAAACAAACAGCTGAATGCCACTTATTACTGTATAATATTGACTTATGTTCCAAGAAGATAAAATCTCTGAACTTAGTTCAGAGATTTTTTGATCTCTTCCATTTTCTCCTTCTTTGGTGGCATTTTTACTGACCTGTTGATAGTAAAACAATCTCTGCTGGTGACGCCGATATCCGATCTGATCGACCTCGAATCCAGCTGGGCCTCAGCTAGCCCCCTCCGCTGCTAGTCCTGCTGCTTACCGCCGCTGCAATTGAGCTCCTGTCCAGCCAGGGTACCGGCAGCTCCTCCACCGAGTCCCGCCGCCCACCGCCGCTGTAGTTGAGCTCCGATCCTGCTCCTGTCCAGCTGGGGTCCCGGTAGATCCTCCGCTGAGCCCTGCCACCTACCGCCGTCTTCCTCAGTAGTTCCTCCGCCGAGCCCCGCCGCTGTAGCTGGGCTCCAGCTACAGTCAACTTATCCAGCTGGGGCCCTGGCTGCTCCTCCACTGGTCCCCGTCTCCTACCACCGCTGTACTTGAACTCCAATCCGGCTCCCGTCCAACTGTTGCCTCGGCTGGTTCCTCCGGCGAGCCCCAATCACCGGGGACGGAGTCGCTTCTTTGTATCGGTGTTAGGTGCTACGACTAGCTACGGCATTAGCTATAGCGATAGCGTTAGCTTAGCAAACGCTTCAGGTAAATTTAGATACGATTCCTAGCGAGCTCGTGTTTGGAATTGCTTTCGTGCTTTTTTTAACGATTTAAAATTTTTGACTGAATTTTTAGTGAAAAACCGTAATTTTGATTAATAAAGCTGTAACCCAGAATGGGGTCTTGAAAACCGTAACCATTACGGCAAAACCGGAGTAGTTGGCAGGTATGGAGTCTCTATTCAATGTCCAACACTACCCGGGTAGATTTTAAGTGTCAGTCTTGACTGTATCATGAGCAATGGGATGGATCGACACAGTGGTCTCTGGGGATGGACCCTGCAGCTGGCCACACCGCATTATAGGCTCCTCCACAGTCAGTTCATCTTGGGTTGGCTTGCCACTGAACCCAAAGGTTCAGGTCCCAACTTAAAATCCGGTCCGGGTCAAAAAAAAACCAATCTATGCACACAGTGTAGAATGCAAAAGTCAGAATCTTCTCTCTATCTCATTATCTTATTATCGTCACTCAAACTCTCTTTTCAAGTATAACCAACTATCAAGGGTATACAATGCTCTAATCATCATGAAACAAATAGATACACATCACATAACACACATATTTTAGTGCAATTGAGTAATCAATCATGGACTCCCTTTTCACAGCATTAGACAAACAATGAAATCATATTGTAGAGAGTGTAAGGAAAGGATGTGGAGGCGAGGCACAAGCGTAGGTTGACACAGGTTCTTTATTGACTCTCTAACATAAATACAGCCGGTGGACCCCAGCGTTACCCGCTGGGGCCGAGTATCTGGTAGGAGCGTTACTCAACTCTCTCTGCATTCTGCTTATATAGCTTTAATGGTATGCATAAAGAGCTGTGCTAGTGTATTATGCTTGTGTGTATACAAAGAGAATGTGTGACACATTAACATAACACTTGCAACATTCCTGACCATACATTCACCCCCCTGCCCTCATTGTCTGTCTAGTTACTCCTCGGGGAGCTACCCCCTTCAGTCCATTGTTCTGCCCCTCTTCCTGCTTCTGGGTGTGAGAGGAATGTCCACCCGCTGTGTCTAGTGTCACCACAATATAATAATTCTGGAAACGTCACTCTATCACTCTATAAAAGCAAGAAATCTGTGTGTGTGTGTGTGTCTGTGTGTCTGTCTGTCACACTTCATAGGACATCATAGGACGGCCTATGATCTCTGCCTGAACATCATAGGACGTCCTATGAACTCAGGCATCATAGGACACAGACAAATGTGTCTTTATTAGGGCTGGGAACGATCCCTAATTTCCAGAATCGATTCGATTCCGATTCTTGAGATTCTGAATCGATTCAATTCGATTCCGATTCGATCCCGATTCGATCTGGGGAATTACCATTTTATTAGCCATTTTACTTCCCATGAAACAAAAATCTTCGAGACCTAATGCTGCAAATTGTACCAAGAATCTTCTAACTTTGTTAATACATAAATTATCACATATAGAACTGACCCAAAATCAGTTACAATAATGCACTTTTTATTATTTAACTTATCATTTCATAAAGTGCTCACAGGTGCTTTCTTTAGTGCAAAGGGTGTGTCGTGTCAAGTTCACCACCCAGAGTAAGTAAACAAATTCAATGCATGAACCCTGCAGACATAATCTCACTGTATTTCAGTCCCTCCAGGATTTTGTCAGCTGTTTTTGTGATTGTTGTGGCCCAAAAAGCCTGGATTTGTGGGAGTTTTTCCAAAAAGTTATGGCACTTTTAGAGTTTTTTTGCACTCAAAGTTGTGTGAGGAAGTACAAATTTTAAAGCAGCTGCTTTTTCCATAGTTTACAGTGATGCTATTCTATGTAACACCACAAGAAAAGTACAGGATTGCCAAAAATTTCTTGTTAAACAGTGATTTATTTAGAATTAAACGCTCAGTAAAATTGTAAAATAAAAATGACCAATATTGTGTTCTTGCTGAGAACTTTACAAAAGAAATAAAAGAATTTGTCATTACAACAACTAAATTGCATTGAATGCATGTTAGTGTGGAGAAAGTGATGGCAGCACCTCCTTGAATCTTGAATTTGAAGGTCTTCTTCTGTGCTGAAATCCACATGAAGCAGGGATGCTCCTCCACTGACGACCTCTGACCTTCAGAAGGTCTCCGTGAGGATGAAGCTTCCAGTCTTCACACATCTGAAGGCGGATAAAAAGAATAGATTTCACAGTAAAATTAACATTCATATTTTTAGATCGCCACACCACAGTAGGGTTTAATAATTTAGGGGGGTTTTTTTATATTTTAACTACAAATTAACTTTCAATGTTGGAAAAGGGTTTCAGTTCATTTCCTGAGAAGGTTTGTTCATTTCAATTTAGTTCTACTGAGTAAAAATAGCTTGTTGTACTGCAGCCTTTATTAATTTTATTGTGATTTATTCTCTTCACATCGCTTAAGTGGCAGAAGTCCATAATCTCATAAAATATACCTTAATTCTGCATTTATTCACAGCGCTTAACCAACAGTTCTCTCTGTGTCCATAGTTTGTAAAAGAAACCATCATCATGCCAGATAAATTATTAATTGACGACACAAACGTTAAAAGAAACAATTATACTTACAGTCTCAGCAGCTCCAAGTCTCTGCTTCACGGGTTTCAGTCTCCGCGCATTTTCCGTTTATCAGTCGTCAACTTTATGTTCCAACACAGCGCTGCATGGAGTAAAAGTCCGTTTATCCCCGCTTTATGAAAAATATTAAGAAGCTGTTGACGACAGTCTATACGGTGACTTTTGCTGCTAAATTAAGAGACGCACGTTATTAACTCCGTGTCATGTAAACACAAAAGACGTGTGCACGCGCCGCAGGGAACACACAAGTTTTATTTATGAAAAATATTCAGAAGCTGTTGAGGACAGTCTTTACGGTGACTTTTGTTGCTAAATTAAGAGACGCACGTTATTATCTCCGCTCGTGTAAACACGAAAGAGCACGCACGGCAGGAAACTCTTGCCGGATGAGAACCGTTTTAACACCACAGAAGAAGAACTAGCATATCCGTTAGCTTGCTAGCTCCGTTAGCGCGTCGGTTGTTTATGCTTCTCGGCCGTTGTTCCTGGCTCACTGACCCGGTTTCGACCCGATTATACTCAGCAGACGTTCACAAACGTAAAAATATTATATTAAGACATATTAATATTAAAAGATCGATCCGCGGATTTTGTGGATCGATATCGGCTCAGTCAAACATGTATCGATCCATATCGATATATTGATCTTTTGAACCCACCCCTAGTCTTTATGATGTCACATAGACCATGTGTCTTTGAACTCAAGCATCATAGGACACATATAGACAAATGTGTCTTTATCATAGGACACATAGACATATTTGTCTTTATGATGTCATATAGACCATGAACTCAGGCTTCATAGGACGACTCGCCATGCCTACATGATGGCAAATGTATAACCTTGACAAATACCAGTCTACACTACAAATGTGTAAAATGCCAAGCAAAGCGTTGATGTTCTCCGGGTGCTCCGGTTTCTTGGTTTCTATGGGCATGCATGGGCCTTCCTGAACAAGGTCGAAAGCCACCTTTTCAGCATTGTGCCCATGAACTGGAATTACGACGCACCTATCCCTCAACCAGTGGTCTGAACAATGAAGAAGACCCACGAGATGGAGAGCAATAGAATGAGGAGAACTACTGCATGTCAGAAATGATGCTGTGAACATGAAACACCTCAGGTTCCACCAGTACACCGCATGCATGACTGTGAACAACACAGCCTTCTGAGACAGGAGGAGACCCTTCAGTGGTTTGACTGAAGAAGAAGAAGACCCACCAGATGATGTCTATATGACGGCACATAGAGCACATGACTCCCTACAAGACATCACCAATCTATAAAAGCAAGAAATCTGTGTGTATCTGTCTGTGTGTCTGTCTAGTCACGTTCATAGGACATCACAGGACGGCCTATGATCTCTGCCTGAACATCATAGGACGTCCTATGAACTCAGGCAGCATAGGACACATAGATAAATGTGTCTTTATGATGTCATATAGACCATGTGTCTTTGAACTCAGGCATCATAGGACACATAGACAAATGTGTCTTTATGATGTCATATAGACCATGAACTCAGGCATCACAGGACGACTTGTGATGCCTATATGACGGCACATAGACAAATGTGTCTTTATGATGCCATATACATCAAGCCTGCCTTTATGTCTTTACGATGTCATATATAGTGACAGACATCAGGCAACATGTTTTTATGATGTCATATACATCAAGGCTGCCTTCATGTCTTTATGATGTCATATACAGTGAGTCCATGCCAGAAAGGCTCTTTTTGCTCAGATCTATTTTCATGATCCTGTCCATGAACTAAAATTATGACGCACCTATCCCTCAACCAGTGGTCTCAACGAAGAAGAAGATGACCCACCAGAAGATGCTGCTGCACAACTGCTGCACGTCAGAAAAGATGCCATGAAGATGAAAGACCTGAGGTTCCAGCAGTGCATCGCACCCGTCTGAGACAGGAGGACACCCTTCACCAGCATAGGGTATGACAGACTTTAAAGCACGTTTCTAGGACATCATAGGACGGCCTATGATCTCTGCCTCATCATCATAGCGCGTCCTATGAACTCAGGCATCATAGGACGACTCGCCATGCCTACATGACGGCAAATGTGTAACCTTGACGAATGCTAGTCTACACTACAAATGTGTAAAATGCCAAGCAAAGCACTGATTTTCTCTGGGTGCTCCGGTTTCTTGGTTTCTACAGGCATGCACGGGCCTTCCTGAATAGGGTCGAAAGCCATTTTTTCAGGATTGTGCCAATGAACTAGAATTACGACGCACCTATCTCTCAACCAGTGGTTTCAACGAAGAAGAAGACCCACCAGATGGAGAGCAACAGAATGAGGAGAACTGCTGCACGTCGGAAAGGATGCCGTGAACACAAAACACCTCAGGTTCCACTAGTACGCCGCAGGCATGACTGTGAACAACACAGCCGTCTGAGACAGGAGGAGACCCTTCAGTGGTCTGAACGAAGAAGAAGACCCACCAGATGATGTCTGTATGATGGCACATAGAGCACATGACTCCCTACAAGACATATACTGTATATATTGACCATTTGCCAGTGACGTCCCGCGTCACGTGATTTTTGTTGATTCCGCCATATCGGACGGCAAGTCGGGAGCTGTGTGAGTGCGTTTCAACATGGCGTCCGTTCAGTCAGATGTGCCGGCTTTGTCCGATGTAGCGCAACTACTAAATAAAAAACATCGTGACCGGTACATGGAAAATATCAGTGTTATCGGCGTGGACCCTTACAACTTGTCGCTTGAAAAATTCACCAGTTTCATAGATTTTTGCCCCAAACCTGACGTACGGCTATATGGACATCTACAACTACCTGGTCAACACACCGTCTAGGTACACTGGAGAGTCTCTGAAAGCCTACAAAAGTTTGGACGCTTATAGTTATTTTGTTGCTGGGCTTGTGAGAAATGTGCTGATATCCCCAGTCATCACTTCAACGGTCCACTATGTCGTGACGGCTCAGGTATTTTTCCTTTATTTTTTCCAAAATTCAGACTCTATTCTCTCCCCTACTGTATAGATTTGTCATGTTATATAGAATCTATTAAGTGATAAATTATTAAAATTTTATAAAATATTCAATTATTATTAGTATTATTATTAGCTGTATATATAGTATCTCAATTAAATTAAAAAATAATTAAATATTTTTATAGATCTATATATTCTGTAAAAGGATTTTTAAATACTTGTCTTATCAATAGAATACTCGATAAACAACTCCCAACACTATTAGATATATTACAAATTTTATTGTTCAGTCTATACAAGAAAGACTTATATCCAGATAAAAAGTCATCATACCCACATATTAATTATAAGAAAATTTATCCACTACAGGTACATCACTCCCAGAAGATGTCGGACCCCCCACTGAAACCCTGGGTGATCATGAATCAAGATGGTGTCATATTGTCTTCACAATGTACTTGTATGGCAGGGTTAGGAGAGACTTGTTCACATGTTGCAGCTGTGTTGTTTGCTGTTGAGTGTGCTGTCCACCTGTCCCAAGGCCAGACTTGCACTGATGTTCCCTGCGCCTGGAATACACCAACAGCAAACTTGAAGCTTCCTTTTGCTGCATTGCGTGATATCGATTTTTCAAAACCCAAAACAAAACAACGGATGCCAATGCAGAAAAAAAACATATTCCCCGTAAAAGGGAAAGCAAGCCCATTGCCCCTCCATCAGATGATGATCACCGAGCATTGTATCAAAGGCTGCATCAAACTTCTAGAATGACAGGCAAACGGTGTGCTATACTATCTCTAGTTGAGCCTTATAATCAGGAGTACATTCCACAGGTTAATAGCTTTGGTACAATTTTTTTCCTTGATTTTTTAGATGAATGAAAATGGCATCATGTCTAATGTATAATCGAAAATGAATGAAGACTGATGAACAGAACTAAATATGCAGTGTTCCACAACTGTATAACTACACATGTCAGTTGAAAAGAACATCTAATTATATTTGCAGGTGGCCCACAATGATTGTCCTGCTTCTCTGGATACCCTTTTTAGTCCTGATTGTCTTCAGCTTACCTTTGAGCAGCTGTTGAATAGATGTGAACAGGTACAACAACTTCTGAAAGTCACTCCTGAGCAGGTAATTTTTCTGCAAATGTTTTAAAATTTATTTCTAAAAATAACAACTTTTAAAGTGCTTTACAGTCTATTAAATGCTACATAATCATTATGTGGGACGTCATAATATCTATGCAGGAAAATTTAGGTTAGTTATATCAGACATTGTTTCTTCTGCAGGTAAAATTTGTTGAAGAAACTACCAGATCGCAGAACAAGTGTGTGTTGTGGCATCAGCAGCGAGTTGGCAGAATAACGGCATCCATCTTCAAAGAAGCTGCACAGACTCATCTTGACACTCCTTCGAGAAGCCTGCTGAACAAGATATGCTACCCAGTTAGTTTTACCAGTAAAGCAACAAAGTAAGAGACTAGAAAAGCACTCGGAGAGCGCAAACCTCCGCCAAGGCTGCATGCAATTCCTGAATTGTTTTTTTTACCGGTAATCATCTCTTTTTATCCTGCTATGCTTAGCTACTTACTGTAAACTACTTTTGGTACTGTATTGAATCATTGAGTCCTAAGTTGGTTGATCATGGAAACTGACTACATTTAAATTGTAAAGAAGACATAATTCTAAAAAAATTGTCATTTCATTGTGCTATGTAAAATATTCAGATTTCTTTCACAAAATAGTTCTATATTGGTTTTAAGGAATACTGGTACATTTTTTTTTGGTACTCTGTCAATAATTTTGCCGATTTGTTTACAGATGGGGATGCGACCATGAGAAAGTGGCCCGTGACCAGTATGAAGAAATCAGGTCTTCTCAGCACCAGGATCTACTAGTGTGTGATGCTGGACTAGTCCTCAGTCAGCGCTTCCCCTTCATGGGTGCCTCTCCGGATGGATTTGTCTCCTGTAGCTGCTGTGGGGAGGGTCTGGTGGAGGTGAAATGTCCTTTCTGTAAGAGGAATCAGGCTTTAGAGGAAGCGGTGGAAGACCCTCAGTTTTGTGCAAGCAACAGTGATGGCGACATCAAGCTGAAACCATCTCATAAATATTTCTACCAAATCCAAGCTCAACTGGGTGTCACAGAACTTTCTTACTGTGACTTTGTTCTCTGGACTGAAAAAGGTTGTAATGTTCAAAGAATTGAGTTTGATGACCTCTTTTTTAATGAGAAAGTTCAACTTGTTGGTAAATATCACAGGTCTGTCATTTTACCAGAACTACTCGCCAAATGGTATACAAAAAATCCAAATTTGTTTCATATATCTTGTAAGACAAAAGAAACCCCAAAAGGTGATAATACTAGTGTCATTTGCTACTGCAGAAAAACCTGTGGTGATGCATCTATTGTAACCTGTGAGTCTGGCTTTTGTCAAATTGGTCAGTTCCATGTACAGTGTCTCAGGTTGAAAAATGTTCCAAAGAAAAAGTGGTGCTGTCCAGATTGTAGAGCAATTTCAAGGAGTCAGAAAAATCTGAAGAACTAAGTGTGTGTGGCATGTAGATTGTGGTTGTATCATCACCTGAGGTTTACTAAAAATAATAAAATGTATTGGCCAAATAGAATATAATATTTCTTTGTTGTACAACTAGCTTAGCTATTGCATGTAAAATATATCATGACTTAAGTAATAAATTTAATTGTTACCGGTATATATAATTTTCAGGTTATTTCATTGCGTGCATCACATAAAATGTTGATTGCGTAGCCGCGAGTAAGGTGGCTATGCAATCTTTCCTCTTTAGCGCTGCCACCCACCTCCTGCGCCTGTCTTCCTCAGCTGGGAGCCGGTAAAACTTCAAGTTGGATCCCTTTTTCTGGCGATTTGTACACCCAAAGGCACAGCAGTGAAACAACATAGTCTAATTCAATGCCAACATAAAATAAAACAAAGACGTAGGTTGAAATCAGGTAAATATATCGCGATCTGGTACAACGCTGAACAGCTGCTGAATGCGCCGTCCACTCGCTTCCGCCGTTCAATATGGCGGCGTAAAAAAAACGTGTGACGTCACAGCAAATGGTCTATAGACACAGGTAAGCAACATAACAGAACAGTGACAGGCAGGAGAAGAAGTAACAAGCAGGGGCACACAGCCCCAGATGGCAGGGCCTATTTTGTGTGATTTTTATGTTTTGCTGCATACAAAAGCCATCACATGTGATTGCCACTTAGTGCTATGTTGCTATACCAACTGTCCTGTAACTGGCAAGAATTCTATTCCAATGCATCCTCTCTGTGGGCATGCATGGGTTTCTACGGGCATGCACAGGTATGCACTAGTACTGTATATAGGGACACAGGTAAGCAACATAACACAGAACAGAGACAGGCAGGAGAAGAAGTAGCAAGCAGGGGCAAACAGCCCCAGATGGCAGGGCATATTTTGTGTGATTTTTATGTTTTGCTGCATACAGAAGCCATCACATGTGATTGCCACTTAGTGCTGTGTTGCTATACCAACTGTCCTGTAACTGGCAAGAATTCTGTTCCAATGCACCCCATCTACGGGCATGCATGGGTATGCACTAGTTTTTACAATTTAATATTTAAACCTATTTATGCATCTGCTTTAATATATTCACTTTTTGACTGTTGAAATGAGTTATAGTAACTCCTTTTGAAAAATATTCATTACAAACATATACATTTTAACCGTCAAATGATATAACACACCCAAATTTGGCATGTGACCAATAACAGATTAAATATGGTCTCAATGAAATAACTTTTAAGTCAGCAACCAAATATGAAACACTTTTGTCAGTATAAAATGCTGCCAATGTTCAGCTAAAGAGCTAACAGCCAAATAACAGTGTTACAGTCAACAAGTACTAGCATAAAGATGCTAGCAGTTAGTTCACGGCTAGCACGATTAGCAATCTTTTTTAAGTGTTTTCAACAACTGAAAACATCAGTACCTGTGTCTATGGGGTGTTAAACACACGGTAACCATATAACTGTCAAAACTCTGATTGGTTTTAAGAGAACAATACATTAAGACAATAGTCACAGTCAACATGGCATTAGCATTAGCATGAGCATTTCTTACCGGAATTCAAAATGAGAGAGTCCGTGAACAGTTGCGGCTCATCCACTTAACATTCACACAGATTCCAATCCTGACAAATGTCAACAGTTTGTACAAGAGGCACCTATGTCAATTTTAGTCTTTTAAGCATATTTCCATATCAACATTCTTATAGGTTGGCACGTGCTCTCAAGGCAATGGCTTCGCCAGAAAGGAAGTAATGCAGGAAAGGATCTCCCTATGATGTATGCGCCACCCTCAGGCGGGGAGGGGATTTACACCACTTCATAACAGGCCTGGTAACCACATGTGGGTTCCACTCCACCCTCAAACTCATGCATATCCCTGTGCATGGCAACGTTCAAATAGTTATAACTTGAGGGGACAAAACGGGGGTGATCTAGCATTTCACTTTTACTTATGATGTCATTCCAAGCAGCAGTCAGTTCTTGGAAGAATGACTTTGCCACTGTGACTAAGAGGTTTCCCAGCTCAGTATAATCAAGCCGCTTAGGTGGTTGACAATTCCTCTCAGACCTCCTGATGCAGTCATCAGTGTCCTTTTGTTACTCATTCTCCTTATTAGTCTCCCCTTGTCTTTCATTTCCAGAGACATCTGTCTCATCACATTCCAACATGTCTGAGAGAACTGGGAGCTGTTCAGAACAGTTCTCATTAAATAGGTCTTTCACAGGATTGTCATCGTCTGGGAAGATTATCTCCACAGGTTCACTTTCATGTAGGTCTGATCTTTCCACAGGTTTGGTTTCAGGTAGGTCTAGGTTCGGTGACTCTTGGTCGACTGGAGTAACACCAGGTAGGGTATTCACACTAACTGGAACATCATCAGTCAACGAGGTTTGTCATTACATTTTCTTTAGGATGTCTTGGACTATGATTCCTTGGAACATCTTGTGAGACAATTTATCTGGTCACCTTAGGTACTGAATCTTCTTGGATCCAGGTAATGGAAATGACATCATGGTCGTCTGAGGACTGATCAGCTTCACTAATGTTTCTCCGAGTGTTCTGATGTGTCTTACGGCATTCGGCTGGTTTGGGTTGTGCTTGATCTCCTGTTGTTATGGGGAGAAACCTGCATGGAAGTAAGAGGTCTCGATGCAGTATGGGCCAGGGACCTTCACTAGTTTCTGGTTTGACTGTAAATACAGGGAGTTCTCCAGCTTTTTTCTCTACCACATGAACAGTGGGCTCCCATTTATCGGCAAGTTTGTGCTTTCCACAAACACATACATTCCTGACAAGCACTCGATTGCCAATGTCCAGAGCAGAAGGAGTCACACGCTTGTCAAATCTTGTCTTGTTCTTTTCGGCTACCTTAGCAGCACTCCATGTAGCTATTCTGTAGCTCTCCTCAAGGTGGGAGCTGAGGTTTTTCACTTATTGGGAGTGTGATTTATACTGCCTTTTTTTCACTAGTAAACCGAATGCGAGGTCAACTGGCAACCGTGGCTGGCGTCCAAACATTAGTTTGTACGGTGTGAATCCAGTCACTTCACTTCTGGTACAGTTATATGTGTGGACCAAAGCCTTACAAAATCCTTGCAGTGCTACTTTTCCTGGTTTTCCAGTGTACCAAACATGTCTAACAGAGTGCGGTTAAAGCATTCCACCGGTTGCCTCTGGGGTGGTACGGTGTTGTTTGGATTTTTTTGTATGCCTGCAATTTGACACAGTTCCTTGATTAGCTGTGACTCAAAATCAGGATCTTGGTTGATTCAAGATTCAAAGGCTTTATTATCATGTGCACAGCTAAGAAATGCTACATTTCCTGAGCAATAAAATTCTTACTTTGCTCTCCAAACGAATGCCAAGTTAAAGGTACAGAAACAACAATTCTAATAGGTCATGACACACTAACACAGTAACTCAATCCTAGTACTGATGGATGCTAAGACACATACACCAACACACAGTTAGGCAGTAGAGGAATGAAAGTGAAGTCACCGGATGGCTAAAGTGATAGTGGTATATTGATATCAGAGATAATGTGAACCTGAGATGGCATGAACCTATGTACAGTGTGCAAATGAACAGTGTGCAACCTGATGTGAACCTGAGATGGCATAGACTTACAGTATGTACAGTGTGCAAATGAGCATTGTGCAACAAGCAGTGTATAATTACAAATTATTGGTAAGTAGCAGCAGAGATGATATGGACATCAGACAGGTGATATTATATCTACTGTACAGGTGAGCAGTGTGCAAATTTAGCAGATGGTGTGTGAGTTCCTAAATGCAAAGCTGTGTTAGAGTTTTGGGAGTTGTTGTCTGTTCATGAATCTGATGGCAGTGGGAAAGAAGGAGTTTTTCAGTCTGGTTGTCCGGCATTTCACACTTCTGTACCTCCAACCTGAGGGTAGAAGTATGAACAGTCTGTGTTGGGGGTGGGTGGGGTCCTGGAGGATGGCGTCAGCTCTCTTTTGGACTCTGCAGTAGTAGGTGCTCTGCAGAGAGGGGAGTGGAGTCCTGATTATCTTCTCTGCTGTCTTCACCACTCTCTGCAGGCGCTTGCACTCCAGGGCAGTGGTGTTTCCGTACCACTCAGTGATGCCGTTGGTCAGGATGCTCTCGATGATGCAGCTATAGAAATTGTTGAGGATCCTGGAAGACATGCCGAACTTCTTCAGCCTCCTCAGAAAGTACAGTCGATGTTGAACTCTCTTAACCAGCTCTGTTGTGCTGTGTGTCCACTTAAGGTCCTCGCTGATGTGGATGCCCAGGTATTTAAAGCTGCTCACTCTCTCCACCTCAAGCTTCTGGATGAACAGTGGCCGATGGGGTGTCCTCCTCCCTTTCCTCATGTCCACTATCATTTCCTTTGTCTTGTCGGTGTTGAGGGTGAGATTGTTGTCCTCACACCATGACACCAGGTTGGCCACCTCCTTCTTGTAGGATGCTTCGTCATCACCAGTGACGCATCCTATCACTGCTGTGTCATCTGCAAACTTTAGGATGATGTTGTCTTTGTAGGAGGCAACACAGTCATGGGTGAAGAGGCTGTAGAGGATGGGGCTGAGAACACAACCCTGGGGGACACCTGTGTTTGTGATGATGCTGGCTGAGGTCCTGTTACCCATCCTGACAGACTGGGGCCTGCCAGTTACAAAGTCTAGTAGCCAGTCACAGAGGGTGGGGTACAAGCCAAGTGAAGACAGTTTGTCAGTGAGTTTGTGGGGGATGACCGTGTTGAAGGCGGAGCTGTAGTCGACAAAGAGCATCCTAATGTAGGAGTCTTTATCTTCCAGGTGGGAAAGAGAATAATGGAGTGCTGCAGTGAAGGCATCTGAGGTGGATCTGTTGGACCATTAGGCGTACTGCAGGGGGTCCAGGGTGCCCGGTATGCTGTCCTGAATGAGGGGCAGCACCACTCTCTCAAAGCACTTCATGATGCTTGGAGTGAGTGCTACTGGTCTGTAATCATTCAGACAGGTTGGTGGGCTCCTTTTGGGGACGGAGATGATAATTGTTGTTTTGAAGCACAAGGGGACTATGTTCTGGTTGAGGGAGAGGTTGAAGATTGCTGTGAGAACATCAGTCAGCTCTGCAGCGCATGCTCTGAGGGCCTGCCCAGGGATGTTGTCTGGTCCTGCTGCTTTGCGGGGGTTGATATTTCTCAGTGCTTTGTTTACCTGGTCTGGTGAGACTCTTTGTGGGTGTGGGGGTGGGGGTGGGGTGCTTGAGTGTGTGTCTCTTTTCTGTGCTGTGGCTGATGGTTTTGAAGCGGGTGTAAAAGATGTTGAGATCGTCCGGCAGGCTGTCTATAGAGTTAGCAGTGCTGCTGTTGGTCTTCTTGTAGTCTGTGATGTGTTGCAGGCCTTGCCACATGCGCCCCGGATCAGGAGTGGAGTAGAGGCTGTCCAGCCTTTCTTTGTACTGCCTCTTGGCTGTTGTTATAGCCTTCCTCAGTCCATACTTTTCAGCTTTGTACTCGACCTCACAGCCTGATTTAAATGCATGAGAGCGAGCATGCAGCGTCTGATGTACCTGACTGCTGATCCAGGGCTTCTGGTTGGGGAACTTCCTGACCTGTATGGTGGGTACAATGGTATCAACGCACTTGCTGATGTACGCAGTCACGTATTCAGCGTAGTCCTGTGTGTTAACAGAAGAGTCCTCTGAAGAGTCCAGTGGCTGCAGCTTTAAATACATCCCAGTCTGTGCAGGCAAAACAGTCTTGCAGGATGTTCTCAGTTTCTGGAGTCCAGCACTTAATTTGCTTAGTAACTGAGTTTGTTTGTTTCAGCTTTTGTCTGTAGGCTGGGTACATAAACAGTGAGATGTGATCTGACTGTCCAAAGTGGGGGCGGGGTGCTGCTCTGTAGGCGCCACGTATGTTGGAATAAACATGATCCAATGTGTTTTTATCACGGGTGGGAATATCCACATGCTGGTAATATTTGGGAAGTACGGTCTGTAAATTGCACTGGTTAAAGTCGCCAGCAACAATAAAAACAGCATCGGGATGTTTTGTCTCTACTGCGCTGATGACGTCATGGAGTTTGTTTAGGGCTACTGTGTAGTTGCTCTGTGGACAGATGTATACAGCGGCCAAAAACAGCGGTAAATTCCCTTAGTAAATAATAGGGGCGGCATTTCAGCAGTAAAAACTCCACGTCAGGCGAGCAGTGCTTGTAAACAGTCTGTACATCTCCACATCACGAGTGGTTTATAAATACGCACACACTCTCACCCCTCGTCTTACCAGAGTCTCCTGTTCTGTCTGCCCGGTGTGTTGAGTGGGTCTGGAGCTGAATAGCGCTCTCCGGGACTCTGTTTGAAAGCCAAGTTTCACAGAATATTAGAGCACAACACTCTCTTGTCTACCGCTGGTCTTCAATCCTTTCTCTTAGTTCGTCTAGCTTATTTTCCAAAGACCGGACATTTGCAATTAGCAGACTGGGTAGCGGTGGCCAGCTGGAGCAAGCCTTTAGCCTAGCATGTAGCCCTCCTCTCTTGCCTCGCCTTCAGCGCCTTCGACCCCGCCTCTGACGTACTTTCTTCGGTTCAGCATGCTCATGCGGGCTCGGTGCTTCGGGGCCTTCCTGGGGATGCTGATGATCATCGTTGGGGCGGATGATGCATTGCAAGTCGGGTGGTATAAAGCCAGTAAACTCCGTGTGGCTACTTGACTTGGCAATATCCAGTAGTGTTTGTCGGTCCCATGTTAGCAGTGCATGACCTCCATGCACTGTAGAAAGAACAACAACTATGCAAAAAAGGACAAAAGTCAACATTCGGGAGTGGAATGAGCAAAGACATTCTCCAACAGCGGGTGCCATCTTAGCCTGTTGTGCTTAACTTGCTGTGCAGCTTTTCTGGAATACTGTAATAGATGATGAAATTGTCCCACTAGCACTTTTTAACTGTCCGAGCCTTTTAGTTTGGTGTTGGGACAACCACTGCGTATTTTGTAAAGTGATCTGTGATTACGAGAATGTTTTTTGTGTTACTTCTGTCCGGTTTGATGGATAAGAAGTCCATGCAGAGCAGTTTGAGTGGTCGTATCGTCATTATGTTCACTAAAGGTGCAGCCCTTTCAGGTAAGGCTTTCCTGCACACACACACCTGTTACATGTCTTGACTTTCTTTTCAACATCAGAAGCCATCCTCGGCCAGTAGAATCTGGCTCTGACTAAATCCAGCGTGCGGTCTTTTCCCATATGACCCATGTGGTCATGCAGGCTTGTCAAGACTGTCTCATGAAGTTCTTCAGGTATGACTAGCTGGCACTGTGTTTTTCCTTCTTCTTGGCGTGTTCTATAGAGGATGCCTTTATGCAGTTCAAGCCTGTTCAATTCCGTTTACAACAGGGGCAGGTCTGGGAGCTCTGTTCTCAAAGTGGGTGGTGATTTTTCTCCACAATCAAGCTGGGACATGACATGTTTAATGCCTTGGTCAGCTCTCTGTCTCTGAGATCTGCCTCTGATAGATGTGAAATGGTGGTAAGTCCTCCAAACTCATCTTCCTGCTCAAAACTGTCAGGTTCAGCATCTCCAGAGATGAATTTCAACAAGGGAGATATTTCCATCACTGCTCATTCCATCATTGCCACAATAGGCAAGTTGTCTTTCACAGATGGCATGGACAGCCCACCTGATCAGTAGTTTCAATGCTATCTGGATCTGACAGATGGTGTTGTGCGAACTGACGTATCCTGTCCCACTCTTTCTGAGATGACGGGTTGTCACACAGGTTGCCATGAGGACATCACAATAGAGTGTCAGCATCTCCTTTCTGCTTCCTGGGGTGGTACTGGAGCTTAAAGGAAAAAGTAGACAGAGCCGCTGACCACCTATAGATGGTTGCGTCGAGTTAAGCTGAAGTGAGTATGTAAGTACAGTAAGTGAGTTACTGTCGGTGACTACTGTGAACTGATTGACATAGAGGTAGTCACTGAACTTCTCTGTTACAGACCACTTCAGAGCTAAAAACTCGAGTTTGTGGGCTGAATAGTGGAATTTGCTGCGGGACAACCCTCTGCTTGCGTAGGCGATGATACGCAGGTGCCCCTCCTGCTCTTGATACAAGGCCGCTTTGAGGCCGATGGAACTTGCATCCGTGTGAAGGATGTAAGGTAGCTCAGGATCCACAAAAGCCAGAACAGGGGACGTCATCAACTTGTCTATGATCATTTCAAATGCCTGTTGATAGGCAGGGGTCCAATGGCTTGGAAATGGCTCTTTGAGGTGATAGTACTGACCACTCTTTGACTTGGACTGTTTCCCTGGAGGTGGGTAACAAGATGTTAAGTCATTCAGGGATTTTACTATACTTGAATAGTTTTTAATGAATTTTCTGTAGTATCCACAGAATCCAAGGAAGGCTTTCAAGTCTTTTAGGTGCTTTGGGACTGGCCAGGTCTTTAATGCTGCTATTTTTTTCTGGGTCTGTCTCCACTCCTTTCTCTGAAACCACATGCCCCAAACACCGGACCGAGGACTGAAAGAATTTGCATTTTTCTAGGGAGAGCTTTAGGCCATACTCTTAAATGGTTGAGAACTTTGGTGAGTCTGGCCTCATGTTCCTCTAAAGTCTTCAAGAAGACTATTAGGCCATCCAGGAAAACTACTACTTCTTTCAAATTCAGGTCTCCCATGCACTTTTCCATTAGTTTCTGGAAGGTACTTGGGACATTTGTCGCTCCCTGGGGCATCCGATTAAACTCCCAGAAGCCAAGTGGGCATATAAAAGTGGTTTTGGGCTTGTCAGCCTCATTGACTTCTGTCTGGTAGTAACCAGACTTCAGATCAAGAACACTGAACCACTTGGAACCAGAGAGTGCCGTAAAGGTGTCATCCATCCTTGGGAGTGCATAAGCGTCTTTGACCATCTACAGGTTCAATTTTCTATAGTCAATACAGAGGCGCACTTGACCATTCTTTTTCTTGACGACAACAATTGAGGAGGAGAATGGAGATTCTCTTTCCCGAATCACCCCAGCATCAAGAAGCTCTCGGAGATGGTTGTGAACAGCTTCTACGTTGTGCGGGTGTATCAGTTGAGCTCTGTGTTTGAACAGTGTTTCATCAGACTGTTTAATGTGATGCTTGACTTTGTCTGTCCTCCCAAAGTCAAGATTGTTCTGGGCAAAGACCTCAGGCATCCTGTTCAATTTCTGAGTGATTCGGTCTTTCCATTCGAGAGGGATCGGGGATGTGCCAAAGCCAAAGGTCAGGACAGTTTCTTTGGGGAGTTGGGATTCAGATGGCTCAGTCACCCCCTGTTTGTGAGACAGAACAGTCTGGATTGCACTGACCTCGGCAAGTACAGTCTTAGCTGGGACAGTAATGTCATGATCGGACTCATTGGAGATGATAACTGGTACTTTGCCTGGCTGTTTGCTTGGTAGACCAATGAGGCAGGGCTTCACTAGCAGCCCTCCAGGCAGAGAGGCCAATGAAGGGTACGCCATGATGACAGGCTTCTCAGCATGGAACTCCTTGACCGATACCATTCCTCCCAAAACAACTGTTTCTCCAGCCGGAATGACATTTTTGTCTCTACCTTGCATCTTCACCAGCCCGATGTTAGTGGAATGGCTCTGTTCTCATCGTAGTTGCAGTATTTTCAGAACTGCCTTGTAATGGTTAAGAACAGGATGGTAGCTCACTGAGTCTGTATCTGTGTACATGTCGTACACTACATCAAGCGTGTTGGTACCAATCATTACCTGGTACCCTGAACTTCCACTGTCTTGAACTACCAAGGCCAATGTTGGGACTTCATATTCAGCTCCAAGAAATTGTTTCGAGAAAGTGATTGCAACTTTAACATATCCTAGGTAGGGCACAGGTTGACCATTGGCTTCTTCAACTTCCAGAAGATTATGGGGTGGTTCGATCTGTTGCTCAGCTAGGTATTGATCATAGAAGGACTTGATAACTGTAGTCACTTGTGAACCTGTGTAGAGGAGACAGCTGAACTGTTTGCCTTGGATGGTAACTTGGCCTGTGTTTTTCATACCAATCAGTCTTTTGGGAATTTTGAAAGGGTGTTCTCTGATGCTAGATTATTTCAAGGCAACACTGAACTTGGGTTTGGTGCCACCTCTATCTTTAGCAGGGGGTTGTTGACCTGTTCCAGCCTCAGCTTGCCCTACAACTGAGGCTCCACCTAAAAATCCTTATTGTTAGGCGAGTTCTCTTTTGTTTCCCAAAAGCGCTGCCTTTCTCTCAATTGATCCCTTTTTTCATTGACCAGTGTGGGGTTTGGCTTGTTACTGCAAGCTGAGGAGATGTGACCATCCTCACCGCACTTAAAGCAGTACCAAGGCCTCGGCTGGGAGCTTGGCTTTGAGTTGATAAGTTTCCAGCTTGGAGCTCTAGGATCAGGTTTGGATTGCACTGGCCCACCAGATGGAGGCTCAGAGCTCCCCTTAGGTATTGGGGTCTTTTTGGCTCGCTTAGCTGTCAGCGTGGTGAGTTGGCTCTGCAGAAGTGCCACCTGCTGTTTAAGCTCTGCCACTGAATTGGACTCAGGTTGGAGCTCTGCTTGCTGACTGCAGGCGCATGCACTTTGAGAGTTTGCCACAGCCCGCTGCCGATGTGAGCTAAGATGCTCTTCACGCGTGTTGTTTTAGCTGCCTGCCTATCTTCTTCAGTGCGGATTCGTAACAGGAGCTCAGAGAATGCTGGGGGGATAATTTTTCTTTCCTTCGAGGTTAAGGTCAGAGATGAAGGTGTTGTCCCAACACCCACGACAGAACTGTTTGAGAATGTGTCAATCTGCCTCTCCAGCAGCAGCTCCTCCTCTCTTAACAGCAAGAGTCAGGGCAACTTGAAGGTGGCAGAGGTAAGAGGAGGCCCTTTCACCTGGATCCTGAAGAGTGTTCATGAACTAGGCATAAAGTTCCTCACCATCCTCCACAGTCCCAAAAGCTGCATCCAGCAGTTGGAGGTAAGCTTCAGGAGGAGCTTCAGGGCTTAGTCTTTTGACTATATCCGATGCAGGTGAGAGCAAGCTTTCAAAGATTTTTCATGACTTCTGAAGACTGGACATGGTGGGATCTTTTCTGAGAAGTTCTACATAGGAGTGCCATGTGTCGTAATCTGTTTCACTGTTGGGTTTGGGTTTTTTACCAGAAAATGAAGTTTGATGGGAAAATGCAAATGTGTGTTTAGCTCATCGTTCCTTACAATGTGCTCTACAATGACCCTTTGAATTTCAGGTGGATTCAAGTCATTATCTACAATGGACAGACTTCACTTCACTTCAGTGGGTATACATGGCTCAGCACCACTATGACCGTTCATCTGGAGCTGTGAAGTTTCAATGGTGTCCAGAGACATGTTGAGCCATTTAGCTACAAACTCATCATCACCACCACAAGTGTCGATTGTCTCACTGATCTCTGACATCATGTCTTTCAGCACCTCTTCAAAATCTCTCCCACTCAGTTTTGCTAACTTCTTTATCTCATCAAGATATGTTTTGGTAACACCACAACCAACTTTAGTAGTGTAAACACACACCAGAGCTTGAACATTGTACTTGACACTGGGATTGTCTTTAAGTACATGTGTGTAAGGCAACAGAGGGACTAAAGTTTCAATAGCAGTACCATCTTGATACTCAACAATCAGGTTTTTGTAAAACTCAGAATGAACGTCCGTAACTGAGATGTGTCTCATAAAACCATACTTCTTCAGGAAGTCTATAATCTCTTCATCTTTTGGTGGTTCAAGTGACCCACTCACAACTGCCGCATTGGGAATTTTGATTCCTGAGCTCATAATGAACTCCATCTTTCTTTCTTTTCTTTTAAAAGGACGGACACACCCAAAACTGTTTCTAACAATTCATTTGGTTCGCTGTTAACACATGACCAGGCTCCTGGCTGGCGCTCGCCAAGCTTGTAATGGATGTTCTACTGATTGGTATAACTAATAGGTAGTAGACTAGTTATAATTTAATAATAGGCCAGTATCAAGAAGATCCAGGAATGACTATGGAGCATGTAAGAGTAGTGTTAGCAAAGAAACTAGACACAAGAAAAGTTTGTACAAGCGGTACCTATGTGAATTTTAGTCTTTTAAGCATATTTCCAAACTAACGTTCTTGTAGGTTGGCGCGTGCTCTCAAGGCAATGGCTTCGCCAGAAAGGAAGTAATGCAGGAGATGATCTCCCTATGGTGTATGTGCCACCCTCAGGCAGGGAGGGGAATTACACCACTTCATAACAGGCTCAGTAACCTCATGTGGGTTACACCAACTTGCAGCTGAGAAGCTCACTCTGCTCTGCCGGAGAGAGAACAGGTGGCCAGAAGTCTGGCTCCTGTGAGGAGGAGTCTGTTGGTAATGGAGGTAGTGGAGGAAGTGCCAGTTTCCGAATTTGGGGATGAGAGTGCAAACTTGGTCTAGCTGCCATCAAGTTCTCTACTTCCCCCCAGCAATCCCAAGCGTCTTCTGGGGAAGAGCTGCTTCGAGCTGCGGCCGCCAAATCCTCCACAGCTGCCACAGCCTCTTGCTCATTGTGGCTTCATTTCTTCCTCCTTTTGCCGGGTTTGCTTGCTGAATCTGTGAAGTCAGGTGGCATCATTCTGTCATGGTCTGCGCCCTGACTGGGCAGAAAACAGAATTCAAATGAGGAGCGAACGTTTGACATCATTTAATTCAACACAAAAGTCAAGCAGTATGGGAACTGCAAAGCAAAAACAAATAGGATACAAGTGAAATACAGATCAGGATGACTAATGACGCCGCACCCAACTGAGGGGCTGTGTCCTTTAAATAGCAGGTGAACTGATAGCAGGAATACAAAACAGCTGTGGATAATCAGAACATAAATCAGGGCAGACTACACCAAGGAAACACACACATTAACCACAACATGATAAAAAATGAATACAAGGTCCAAAATGACAAACAGGACCAAAATAATAATACAGAGAACCAGAGAATGAACTTAAAGCAAGGATGTGAGTTGGAGGCCATGTTCCGGTGACAAGAAATGTAAATACTGTAGCACCAAAAAAAGACATGGCTCCAATTCACTTCCTGACACAAACTGCCACAATTTAGATTGATTTGTCTAATGTCATACATACAGTTCATCTGAAATATAAATTAATAAAGTAATAGTAAATACATGAGAATTTATAATGCACAAAAATTGTCATTTTGATGGGTTTATTCAGAAAGTACTTTTGGCAGCTCAGTCAAACTGAAATCATCTTATTAATATTAGATGTACTGTAAGTTTTTTCATAGCAGGTGGGTTAATCTGCTGTATTTCATTTTAAAAATGTGATATTTCATAAATATGAAGTGCAGAATGCTGTGGTAAAGTTACAGCTATAAATACATTTAATGTTGAACTTTATAAGACACTTCCTTATAATGATGATGATCACCAAAAAGTAAAACCCAGCGCTACAAAAGCAGCTTTGTTCCTGCTGCTGTTAAAGAGTTGAACAAGATGTAACAATATATTGCACATAATTTAGTTACCTATTTATTAACTTTATTCTATATTTACTTATTTTTGTAGGTTTTTTATTTGGGTACTAAATCTTTTATTGGGTTTTAGACGTTTGAGTTTTTAACCTCTTTGACTAGTCTTTAACTTTTTAATATGACCCTTCTCTCTTCTCTCTTTGTTTTTTCTCTTATCTCTTTGTCCTATGTCCTGATTGGTGGAGCCTTTAGTACTTTTATCATGTTTATAGTCAGCTTCATGTGTGCCTGTGTTTGTGTTCATGTTGAATGTAACTGTGGTTTGTAAATATGAATGTCACCTGACTGCAAAACAAATCTACCTGCGGGTACAAATAAAGTAACCTGAACCTGACCTGAACCTGAATCATCATCATAGCAGTCTGTCGTGGGCGACAATGACTGTTTCATTTAGGTCTGATCAGAATCCTCCACAAAGCTCTGTCCTTAGCCTTCTGTTGCCAGGAACTCCTGTCTATATCCAGCTTATTCGAGTTTCTTTTTACAGTGTCTTTAAATCTGAGCCTTGGCCTACCCTGATTGTGTTTGCCCTCGCATAACTGTGAGTAGAGTAACTGCCGAGGGAGACGCTAGTGGTCCATCCTCTCAAAATGTCCGAGCCATCTCAGGTTCATCTGTATTAGCATGTCCTCCATTGATGGTAGACCAGCTCGTTTCAACACTTCTATGTTGGTTATCTTGTCTTTCCATGAGATGTTCATTATGGCTCGAAGGTGTCTCATCATGTACACGTGGAGTTTCTTCACCTGCACTCTGTAGACAGTCCAAGTTTCAGCACCGTATAATAGAGTAGCCAGTACTGTCGTTCTGTACACTTTGCATTTCACACGGATAGACACGTGTCGATTGTTCCACAGTCTCTCCCTCAAGTTTCCAAACACAGCACTCACTCTTCCCGTTCTGAGAGATAGTTCATGCTCCAGCCTAGCATTCTCTGAAACAGTACTCCTGGGATACCTGAAAGTCTTGCACTTGACTAGTGGCTCTGTACCAGTGCTGATCTCTTCTGGTAGTGATGTTGATAACTGGAACTTTGGTGGTTGATAAAGGCACTCTGTCTTCTTGATGTTGATTTGGAGACTGAATTGGCTAGCTGCTCTTGCAAATTTCTCCACTGAAGATTGCATATCTTCCACACTTTGTGCAACTAGAGCACTATTGTCGGCAAAGAGTATTTCTCTTACTACCTTTATCGATGCCTTACTCTTGGCTTTGAACTGTGCCACATTGAATAAGTCCGCTTCTTTCCTTGTTTGAATGTATACTCCTTCTGAAGTGTCTTTGAAGGCCACCTCAAGCATGGCTGCCAGATATAGGGAGAAGAGTTTAGGAGCCAGCACACACCCTTGTTTCACCCCGTTGCTTACTGAAAAGTCTTTAGATACTGAACCACTCATTGCCACGTTTGCTTGCATACCTGTATGGAGTGCCTCAATCAGGCTGACAAACTTCTCGGTACAGCCATATTTCTTGAGTTCCTGCTAAAGTCCTTGTCGCAAAACAGTATTGAAGGCTTTACTGAAGTCTATGAAGACTACATAAAGCGGCATGTTCTGTTCAATACACTTTTCTTGAACCTGCTTCAAGCAGAAAATCATGTCCATTGTGCTTCTTCCACTTCTAAAGCCACACTGGGTTTCCGGTAGTACATTCTGCAAGATGTGTTCATTGAGTCTGTTCAGTAGTACACGTGAGAGAATCTTACCAACAGTGGCTAGCAGTGATATACCTCGGTAATTTCCACAATCTTTCCTGTCACCTTTCTTGAACAAAGGCACAATACTTGCATCCTTCCAGTCCTGAGGTACTTTCTGGGCATCCCGTATCTCTTGGATGAGCTTGTGCAGGCAGTTGGTCAGCTGAACACCACCAAATTTCCACACTTCTGCCGGAATTCCATCCCTTCCTGGAGCTTTACCATACTGTGTTGTCCTGATAGCTGCCATTAGTTCATCAAAATTTGGTGGTTCATCCAGACATGATACAGCTGGTCGCTGTACTAGAGCTTCATTAGCCTCTTCAGTGAGATCTCCAGGGTTGTTTAGTAGTTGGTCAAAGTGGTCTGCAAATCTGTCCAGGATCTTGTCTTTCTCCTGCAAAACTGTTTCACCATCCATAGCCTTTAGTTGGATCAGTCCTCTTGGTTTAGAGCCGTAGATTTCTCTCAAACCTGTGAAGAATGTTTTCATGTCCTTCCTGTCTGCTGCAGTTTGAAGTTCCTCTGCTTTTTCATCCCACCAGTTGGACTTCATCTCTCTGGTGTACTTCTGTAGCTCACTCTGAGCCTTTGAGTATTTCTTCTTCTTCGACCTTGTGTTACACTGTAGGTTTTCCTGCCTAACTGTATTCCTCACTTCTAGTAGTTTCTTCAGGTGTTCATCATGCTCATCAAACCAATCTTGATGTTTCCTCTCAGGGTGGCCTAATACATTACTCGCAGTCTGATACACTGTATCCTTCAGTGTTGCCCATTTCTCTTCTATGTCATTCTCTGAGTTGTTGCTGTCCCAGTCTTTCAAGTTTTCATCCATTTCCTGTGTAAGTTCTTCCTGCTTCTTTTGGCTTTTCAGTGCACTAGTGTTTAGCTTCTGTGGTGGCTTCGCACCCGTCCTGCAGTGCTGTTTTCATCTCCAAATCCTTAATCTAGATCTCAGCATAGCATGATCAGTACCACAGTCCCCACCTCTCATTGTGTCCAATACATCCCTTATGTCTCTGCCTTACTATGATGTAGTCTAACAAATGCCAGTGCTTGGATCTTGGGTGCATCCATGTCTTCTTGTGAGTGTCCTTGTGCTTAAATAGAGTGTTGGTTATCACAAGGTTGTACTCTGAACATAGTGCAAGTAGAACTTCTCCATTAGCATTGCACTTGCCTACTCCATGACTGCGTAGCACTCCTTTCCATTTCTCAGTATCCGAACCAACTCTGGCATTAAAATCTCCAACGAGTATCAGTCGATACACGCCTGATAGTCTCATGCCAATCACTGTAGAACTCTCTCCTAAACCTCCTCTGTGTTGGTTATTGTTGGGGCATATACACTGATGAGTGTGGCATACATCTTCCGCTGTAGTGGGAGTCTCATAGTCATTATCCTGTCATTGATTGGCACCAGTTCCTCATCAAGCATTGCTGCTATCTCCTTTCTAACTGCAAAGCCCACTTCTGCTTCTCTCCTTTCTTGAGTTGATCTCCCACTCCAAAAGAAGATGTACTCATGGTCTTCCAAGCTGTCATATCCAGGCAATCTTGTTTCACTAAATGCAGCTACTGTATGTCTACATTGTACCTGTTCATTACCAGGGCCACAAGCGCAGTCTGTCTTTCTGGGCGCTGTGATGTTGTTCTGCCCAACAGAATGCATACATTCCATTCTGCTACACACAAGGCTGCTGTTTTCCTCTTCTTCTCTCTTCCTGCTCCTAGCTTACTTTTCGTTGCCTGTCGGAGTGTGAACAGATCAGCGCGGACCTTGTAAGCCCGGGCGACTGGTATGAGTTGCTTTCTGACTGACCATTTCATGAAACTGCTTGCAAAGTATTTGAGTACCGCTAGCTTTTGCTGAACTAGCAGCACATTCTTGGCAGATGAAGGTATTATCAGTGGCAAGGACAAGCCCAGACAAACTGACTCCAGTATCTGTTGCAGTGACTGACCAGGTGATAGGTTTGTTTATCTCTGCTCTTTGTGTAGCGCATGTCATGATGCACCGACTGGCACAGTCCACCACAGACCTTGCGACAGATGTGTTTATCTGCCAGGATGTCCAGTCTCACCCCATGTAACTGGGAGTGGTCCACCACAGACCTGTGGCAGATATTGTTTTTAGTTCTGCCAGGATGCCCTGTTTCACCCTCCATGCCCTCGGAAGGGCAGGGATGCCGGTTGAGTCGCCGACAGCCTGACCCATGAGACAGATAGTACCGGTTTTCATGGTTGTCCTGTAGCAAGCAAGCCAATGCCTGACCTGACCAAACAAGTTGTAGTTATGGGGTTATATTAGCCATAAAATATACAGTATATTCAAAAGGTAAACAGTCCTGAGTTTGGTATAATAAGATATATTTGACAATTATGATGCATTTTAGGCCAAAACAAACTTGATCTAGGATTAAAAGCAATTAAAATAATGCCGTCACAACATTACATGAAAAATACTTGATTTACTAGATCCATGTAGATACTGTAGAAATATATATTCTCTGCATCAACAATGTACTAAAAATGATGATGATAATATAAATATTTTGTTTCTCAGCTGGTACAGTATGAACTACTACAGTATGAACTATTCACACTGAAGGCTGTGACATATCTCAGATTCTAGATAATATGGCTTCTCCATATCCACTTTCCATCCACAATGTATTTTTGCATCAGATTTAGGAAGATTTATGAGTGTACATGGAAAAATGAAATTGGAACATTTCTAAGAACAAGACAGAAAACAATGTGAGAATGTTGGTGCCACAGTCTGTTCAGCATTATAGTTTTATGATACAGCTTCATGTAAATACTTATATTTGCATAAATATATATTATATAAAATATTACATAAATGCTTGAAAAATATACCTTGTAAGGAAATGTATTTAAAGTGTGCCTGATTGGGTGGATTCTGCAAGGATAAATATGCTGCTCCATAGAGAGTCATTTAGCGTTCAATCCTTTTTGGGGGGGTTTGTGCTCACCAAAAAGCATTTCTACTGCATGGTCTGATATATTATTTGTTTCCTTAATTTCATCAGTCATCCTCAAGAGTTCTTCCTTGCTTAACCTTTCCAAAACAAGCACCTTTAGCCTTGAGCAGGTCTGCCCATGTCCGACCCAAAATGACAAATTTAAAAGGAACATTTTTACATAAAACTAGCCCAGGGCACCTAAGTTTTTATGTATATATTAATAAAGTCGAAGAAACAGGGACATTATGTATTCCTTAACTGGAAAACAGTACTAATGCAGAACAAGAGCTGTACCACTGAAATGAGTAAAGGACACCATTTTAATACATAAACATGGCACACACACAAGACAGGAAACACACACTGGCAGTGAGAAGGAAAGGATAGGAGAGTTTACCAGTAGCCCTTAGTAACTATAATTTGAACTTCAAATATTTTGTATATTTTTAGATAAATCTTAATGAAAGTTAATCTAACTGCATCAATTTGGTTTAAAGGCAATAGCAGACATGCGACATCAACCCAGAAATTACCTCTAGGCAGTGCGTGAATATGCAACAGCCTCTTCTTTCTCTTCATGTTTAGTGCCATCTAAATTATGTTTAAGTGTATATTCATGTGTTTCATGTCCACATATGGATGTGCGTTGTTCACCAACGATGTTGCGCACAAGTTACAGTCGCCAGAGCCTTCTGGAAATAAGGAATAAACACTACATCTTGGACCACAGCATTACAGAGGAACTCTGGGGCCGAGGACTTCTCCACCAGACTTTCACATTCCTAGATTTGCCTGCTGCATCCACAGACCCTCATTACCATCCCTCATTCAGGACAATAAACGCTCATGAAACAACAAAATAGACCACATACAGCTCCTGAGATCTATGCAACATGATGTGTGGGACTGCTGCATTTTTATCTTTATGGAATCATGGCTAAATGACAATATCCCAGACTCTGCTATTCAGTTAGCAGGACTAACATGCCATTGAGCTGACCGGGTCTTCATGGAAGGAGGAAAAACCCGTGTGGGTGTGTGTTTACATCAGTGGCACTTGGTGCCAGGATGCTACTGTGGTGCACAAACACTGTTCTCAGCTGGTGGAATTTATGATTATCAAGTGCCAACCGTTCTACTTACCAAGAGAATTTACATCAGTCCTGCTTTTGGCTGTGTACATCCCGCCCACCACCACCAGCAACAGGAACGAGGCACTCAATGAACTCTATCTGGCCATCAAGTGAGACACAAACAGCACACCCAGACGGATTCCTCATCACAGCGGGAGACTTCAACCAAGCAGATTTAAAGGCCCTCCTACCAAAACTACACCATGTGGGCTTTCCAACAAGAGGAGACAACCTGCTGGACTTGGTGTACACAACCCACAAGAAAGCAAACAAGGCCTCCCTCCTCCCCCACCTTGGTCTGTTCGATCACATCACCATCTTGCTAAGACCTGCGTACATCATCATAGCAGTCTGTCGGGGGCGACAATGACATGTTTCATTTAGGTCTGATCAGATTCCTCCGCACAGCTCTGTTCTTCGCCTTCCGCTGCCAGGAACTCCTGTCTATATCCATCTTCTTCAGGTTCCTTTTTACAGTGTCTTTAAATCTGACCCTTGGTCTACCCTGGTTGTGTTTGCCCTCTCATAACTGTGAGTAGAGTAGCTGCCAAGGGAGACACTGGTGATCCATCCTCTCAACATGACCGAGCCATCTCAGGTTCATTTGTATTAGCATGTCCTCCATAGATGGTAGACCAGTTTGTTTCAGCACTTCTATGTTGGTTATCTTGTCTTCCCATGAGATGTTCATGATGGCTCGAAGGTGTCTCATCTTGTACACGTGGAGTTTCTTTATGTGCACCCTGTAGACAGTCCAAGTTTCAGCACTGTACAATAAAGTAGCCAGTACTTTTGCTCTGTACACTTTGCATTTCACACGGAGAGACACGTTGATTATTCCACAGGCTCTCCCTTAAGTTTCCAAACACAGCACTCACTTTTCCCATTCTGAGAGATAGTTCATCCTCCAGTCTAGCATCCTCTGAAACAGTACTCCCAAGATACTTGAAAGTCTTACACTTGGCTAGTGGCTCTGTACCAATGCTGATCTCTTCTGGTAGTGATGTTGATAACTGGAACTTTGGCGGTTGATAAAGGCACTCTGTCTTCTTGATGTTGATTTTGAGGCAGAATTGGCTAGCTGCTCTTGCAAATTTCTCCACTAAAGATTGCATATCTTTTGCACTGTGTGCAACTACAGCACTGTCATCGGCAAAGAGCATTTCTCTGACTACCTTTATCGTATTACTCTTGGCTTTGAACTGTGCCACATTGAACAAGTCTGCTTCTTTCCTTGTTTGAATGTATACTCTTTCTGAAGTGTCTTTGAAGGCCACCTCAAGCATGGCTGCCAGATATAGCGAGAAGAGTGCAGGCGCCAGCACACACGCTTGTTTCACCCAGTTGCTTACTGAGAAGTTGTTTGACAATGAACCATTCATTGCCATGTTTGCTTACATACCTGTATGGAGTGCCTCGATCAGGTTTACAAACTTCTCTGTACAGCCATATTTCTTGAGTTCCTGCTAAAGTCCTTGTCGCGAAACAGTATCGAAGGCTTTACTGAAGTCTATGAAGACTACATAAAGCGGCATGTTCTGTTCAATACACTTTTCTTGAGCCTGTTTCAAGCAGAAAATCATGTCCATTGTTTTTCTTCCACTTCTAAAGCCACACTGGGTTTCCGGTAGTACATTCTGCAAGATGTGTTCATTGAGTCTGTTCAGTAGTACACGTGAGAGAATCTTACCAACAGTGGCTAGCAGTGATATACCTCGGTAATTTCCACAATCTTTCCTGTCACCTTTCTTGAACAAAGGCACAATACTTGCATCCTTCTAGACTTGGGGTACTTTCTGGGCATCCCATATCTCTTAAATGAGCTTGTGCAGGTAGTTGACCAGCTGAACACCACCAAATTTCCACACTTCTGCCGGAATTCCATCCCTTCCTGGAGCTTTACCATCCTGTGTTGTCCTGATAGCTGCCATTAGTTCATCAAAATTTGGTGGCTCATCCGGACTTGATACAACTGGTTGCTGCACTAAAGTTTCTTTAGCCTCTTTGGCGAGATCTCCAGGGTTGTTTAGTAGTTGGTCAAAGTGGTCTGCAGATCTATCCAGGATCTTGTCTTTCTCTTGCAAAACCGTTTCACCATCTGTTGTCATGACTAATTAAGATTGACAGCTCACGTGCACAATGCCAAGGCACAGGAAGGAACCACACAGAGGGGCGTGTTTGAAAGTTTATTAAATAGCAAACACAAGCGCACAGCTACAGAAACAGTCACTCACCAGAGGAATAGCCCTGTGGAGAGAAGACGAGAGCCGTGAGCAGAGGAATGGAGCAAGGGGAAATGGGTGAGCCAAATTGCCACTTACTTGGGAAATCCAGGGAGAACCGGCAGGACCCAGCGAGGAATAGATGAACCAGTAGGGTGGGGGGAGATGAGCTGATGGTGCCTGACTGGGTGGAGTAGGAAGCTGAAGGACGGTGAGATGTGGCAGGAGAGTGCGCGCAGTCCTAGGGACACACCTACACAGTGACAGCAACCTGAGGAAAGAGGAGAAATAAGGTTAACGATGTGTCAACACTTATAACCTCATATTAGCTTGCCTAATCATGGGCAGTATACCCAGATGAGCCAGCATTTACTGCGCGGAGAGAGCCTCCTTAAGTACGCTGGCTGATGAGCAGGTGCAGGTGTGTCTTCTGCCTCAAGTGCAGTGATGAGTTGGTGAATGTGAGGCAGGATGGGAGGGGCCCACTCTCGCTGCCCATGACATCTGTAGCCTTTAGTTGGATCAATCCTCTTGGTTTAGGGCCGTAGGTTTCTCTCAAACCTGTGTAGAATGTTTTCATGTCCTTCATATCTGCTGCAGTTTGAAGTTCCTCCACTTTTTCATCACGCTCATCAAACCAATCTTGATGTTTCCTCACAAGGTGGCCTAATACATCACTCATAGTCTGATACACCATATCCTTCAGTGTTGCCCATTTCTCTTCTATGTCTTTCTCTGAATTGTTGCTGTCTCAGTCTTTCAATTTTTTTTATCCATTTCCTGTGTAAGTTCTTCCTGCTTCTTTTGGTCTTTCAGTGCACTTGTGTCTAGCTTCCGTGGTGGCTTCGCACCTGTCCTACAGTGCTGTTTTCATCTACAAATCCTTTATCTAGATCTCAGCATAGCATAACCAGTAGCACAGTCTGCACCTCTCATTGCTCTGGTGTCCAATACATCCCTTATGTCTCTCTGCCTTTCTATGATGTAGTCTGACAAGTGCCAGTGCTTGGATCTTGGGTGCATCGATGTCTTCTTGAGTGTGTCCTTGTGCTTAAACAGGGTGTTGGTTATCACAAGGTTGTGCTCTGAACATAGTGCAAGTAGAAGTTCTCCATTAGCATTGCACTTGCCTACTCCATGACTGCCTAGCACTCCTTTCCATTTTTCAGTGTCTGAGCCAGCTCTAGCATTAAAATCTCCAATGAGTATCAGCCTGTCATCAGACGGTACACGCCTGATAGTCTCACATAAATCACTGTAGAACTCTTCCTAAACCTCCTCTGTGTTGGTCATTGTTGGGGCATACAGGCTGATGAGTGTGGTATACATCTTCTGCTGTAGTGGGAGTCTCATAGTCATTACCCTGTCGTTGATTGGCACCGGTTTATTATCAAGCATTGCTGCTTTCTCCTTTCTAACTGCAAAGTCTACTCCTGCTTCTCTCCTTTCTTAACTTGATTTCCCACACCAAAAGAAGATGTACCCATGATTTTCCAAACTGTCGTATCCAGGCAATCTTGATTCACTAAGTGCAGTTATGTCTACATTGTAACTGTTCCTTTCCAAGGACACAAGTGCAGTCTGTCTTTCTGGGTGCTGTGATGTTGATCTGTCCATCAGAGTGCGTATATTCCATTTCTGCTGCACACAAGGCTGCTGTTTTCCTCTTCTTCTCTCTTCCTGCTCCTAGTATACTTTTCGCTGCCTGTCGGAGTGTGAACAGATCAGCACGGACTTTGTTAACCCAGGCAACGTCTGAGCCAGTATGTGTTGTTTTCTGACTGACCATTTCATGAAACTGCTTGCAAAGTATTTGAGTACCGCTAGCTTTTGCTGGACTAGCAGCACATTCTTGGCAGATAGAGGTGTTATCATTGGCAAGGACAGGCCAAGACAAACTTGCTCCAGTATCTGTTGCAGTGACTAACCATATGATAGGTTTGTTTATCTCTGCTCTTTGTGTAGTGCATGTCACGGTGCACCGACTAGCAAAAGCCCACCACAGACCTTGCGACAGATGTGGTGTTTATCTGCCAGGATGTCCAGTCTCACCTTATGTAACTGGGAGTGGTCCACCACAGACCTGTGACAGATATTGTTTTTCAGCCTACAACCTCCCCTTTCTTAGTAAAATAATAGAAAAATGTGTTTTCCAACAATTGTACAACTTCCTGACATTAAATAACTGTTTTGATGTCTTCCAGTCAGGTTTTCCGCCACACCACAGCACTGAGACAGCTCTAGTTAAGGTCCTTAATGACATCCACTCCAATACAGATAATGGCAACATTTCAGTTTTGGTTCTACTGGACCTCAGTGCTGCATTCGACACAGTCGACCATAGCATCTTACTAGACCAGCTGAAACACTGAGTGGGACTTTCTGTTAAAGCACTTAGCTGGTTTGAGTCCTATTTAAAAGACAGGGACTATTTTGTGTCTATAGGTAACAACAAATCTGAGCGAACAAAAATAACCTGTGGAGTTCTCCAAGGTTCCATTTTGAAATGTTTGTTTTTCAACATCTATATACTCCCACTAGCTCAAATCATTAAAAAAACAACAAAATACATTACCATAATTATGCAGATGATACATAAATCTACATAACCACCTCGCCAGGAGACTATGGTAAATGTTACATGGCGTTCACTTATGTAGCGTTTTTTCTCATCTGTAGATGACCAAAATGTAGGATAGGAATATTATATATTAGTATGGTGGTGCCCTAGGCTGGGAGGGGTGAGGCCCCGCCTATAGTTGGGGGCGATTGTGGCGCTGGTGTAGTGTGACTGACTACTGATCGGAGGGTCGTGGGTTCGATTCCCGCTCTGCCTGCAGTCTGCATGTTGAAGTGTCCTTGAGCAAGACACTGAACCTCCAGTTGCTCCTGGTGGCCAGGCTAGCGCCTGTGTGTGTATGGCAGCTCTGCAGCCATCAGTGTGTGAATGTGTGTGTGAATGGGTGGATAGCAGGATTTGTAAAGCGCTTTGGTCATCCAGAGATGAGAAAAAGCGCTATATAAGTGAACCCCATTTACCATTTATAGGAGGCGGCGCCACCTGTACTATAAAAGCCTGAGGCAGGAGACCTCCGGTCTCCTTGCTACACTCCCGTACTCGCAGTAGGGTCTCCTTATATGTGTTATAGTTCTTGTCTAATAAACATTATAAATGTCACCTCGCCTCCTCATTATTTGGGACATAACACTGGCGACGAGGATAATTGGAGATGGAGAGAGCTGCAGCCGCCCTTCGACCTTTTTTGGAGGTTCCAGGAGAGCTGTTGGTCCCATGGACCAGGTGGTTTGCGGCCTTCCAAAATAATCTACTCGCGTTGGACCTCGGCAACCTGACAAAAGCACATGCGAGGGCTATCCTTGTCCATAACCTGGGCATGGAGGGCCAGAAGATCCTCAGCACTCTTGGAGGAGGTGACGCATTTGACGATGTGGTGAGGCTCGTGGCTGGCTACTTTCGAGCGCTCGACAACATCATCATGTAGTGTATCCAGTTCTGTCAACGGCGCCAACGGCCTGGTGAATCAGTACAGCAATTTGTGGCAGACCTCCGGCAGTTGGCGGGTGAGTGCATGTTTGGACCTTTGAAGGAGGAGGTGGTTCATGATCAACTGGCTGACCACGTGGCCTACTCCTCGGAGAAGGTTCGCCTGCTAACGCACACTGGTGAGCTAACCCTGTTCGCTGCCATTGAGCTAGCACAGCAACACGAGGCAGCGGAGCGGCTGACGAAACACATTAGCCGTGAGGAAGCCCCTCAGAAGAGCGGAGCACACGGGACAACCCTGGCTTTGGATTTGGACGAGAGCAGCGATGACGAGTACACAGCCATCGTCAAAATAAGGTCCACCCCGGGGACACCACGATGCTATAGCTGCGGATCCGCTAAGCACTGGTATCAAGCCAGGGAGTGCATGGCAAGGGGCAAGCGTTGTGGACGGTGCGGCCTGCTCCATCACTTCGCCAGAGTTTTCCCGCGAGTTTGCCAAGGAGGAACGGGACCCGGCTAAGGTAACACGGAAGAAGAAGGCCCCAACGGTGGTTCACACAGTCTCGCCTGACACTGACGGACGTATAGTTTGTGACATCGTGCTGGACGGGACAACAGTGCCGCTGTTGGTGGACACGGGATCAGCGGTCTCCATCCTGAACTTGGTGACGGTAAGACGGTGTTTTCCCCACTATAGAGTTAGCAGTAGCAGCATCACCTGTTATGGTTATGGTAGCCACCTGCTGGATATCGTGGGCTCGGTTTGACTGTCGGTTAGGTACGGAGGAGCCTCTATCTACGGTAATGAGTTCTTGGTGTTGTGGGAAGGAAATAACCTAATGGGGTGTGACATCTTCTATGGGCTTGGGTTTGCCATTACCTGCGGAGAGTTGGAGGAGTGGGCAGGTGGTGGTTTTTGGGACCGGCCCTTTTATGTGGGATGTGACGACGAAGTGTGGGACTTAGGGTGGCCCATTCTGGGTGAAGAGGGACACTGCCGACACCATAGTACACCGACTAGGCGGGGATCCCGTGCCAGTGTTTGTGGTCCAGTGGAGGACGGACCCACATGGTATGGTTTGATCTCTGCGGAGGCGGAAAAGTCCAGAGAGCGAAAGTTGCCGGCTTCCAGTGGTCAATGGGATACCACTGTTGAGCCAGCAGTAACTCATGCTGCTCCAACACCATCATCTGGCATCTGGGGCAACACCAGACGGCGCAGAAAACGTGCCATTAACCAAGGCGAGGGACATGCACAGAGTCATAAAAGAGCAGAATGCAGCACAGTCAACGGAGGAAGCCAGTGAGTGGTCTGCTAAGGGAGGGTGATAAAGTGCGCCCTAGAGTTGAGCCTCGGCTTGGTCAGGTGCGCAGTTCCAGAATCGGGACAGCGAGACAGGATGATCTGCGGGTGGTCCAGTCCACCGGCGACGGCTACTTAAAATTGACTGATGGGTCTGACAGGCATCCCAAGGAGCTGCGACGTCGGAGTGCAGTAGGGCGTTGATGCAGTCCATCTCCAATCGCAACAAAGTGGAGACGCTCTGGAAGTGGGCCGCGTGATGGATACTCCGGGGGGGGGGGGCCTTTGAAAGGCTGAATGCATGGGGCTAACAGTGGGTCTATTGTGCAACCTATAATGTTCTGGTTTTTAGTTAATTATTCTGTTTAAAAAAAAAAAACAAGAATAGAAGAAATACAACTGTTTTGAGGTGTGTGTTTACTGTGGGGTGACCTGTGAGTATGTGTTACTGTTTGGTCAGGGGATGTAGGTACAGTGATCACCATCAAAAATCCAAGATGGTGCCGCGGATGGCAGCCACTGGCTTCTGCTCTCTGATGTTTTTGATAATTTTGTGTGTTTTTTTGGACTTCTGCTCTTCTGTCTGAGTCACCTATTCAAGGGAGGAACTACTTTCACTCAGACTACCTCCCAATGCAACTTCTCCGCCAGTTTCTGCTGCTGATCTGAAGTTTTTTCAGTTGATCTTAGCTGTGGGAGCAGCGGCTATTGGCACTGGCCGGAAACGAAGGCGGCGTGGTAAACGTGCCGGTGCGCTAGTCAGGCTGAAGAAATGAGGATTTCGCACGCCGCTCCCATCGATCCATCTGGCAAATATCCGCTCTTTGGCGAACAGAATGGATGAACTGCTGCTCCTGACTCACAAAAACCGGGATTTTAGCAGATCTGGCGCCCTTTGTTTCACGGAGTCCTGGCTGAGTGAACACATCCCGGACAGCGCGGTGCGCCTGGATGGATTCCAGCTGTTTCGCGCTGATTGCAGCCGAGAATTCTCTGGAAAGACTAAGGGTGGTGGAATCTGCTTCTACATAAACGAAGGTTGGTGTACTGATGTCACAGTGTTGAAGAAGTTTTGTAGCCCTAACCTAGAGTCACTGTTCATAAACTGTAAACCCTTTTATTCACCGTGAGAGTTCTCCTCGTTTATTCTGGTCGGAATTTATATCCCGCCTGCTGCTTGTACAACGGAGGCACTGCAGCACCTCGCTGACCAGATAGTAGACGTGGAGGAAAAACATCCAGACTCTCTGCTTATCATTCTGGGTGATTTCAATAGAGCTAATCTCACAAATGAGCTTCCTAAATACAGACAGCAAATTAAATGTCCCACCAGGGACACAAATACACTTGTCCACTGTTACCCAGTTTTAAGAAACGCCTATCATGCCGTCCCCCGTGGAGCTCTGGGTTTTTCTGACCACTGTCTGCTCCATCTTATTCCAACATACAGACAGAAACTAAAAACTTCCAAGTCTGTTGTAAGGACTGTGAAGAAATGGACTGAGGAATCAAAGCTGGAGTTACAAGCCTGCTTTGACTGTACAGATTGGAGTGTTTTTGAAGCTGCAGCCATTAACTTAAATGAACTCACTGACACTGTGACGTCATACATCTGTTTCTGCGAGGACATGTGTGTGCAGACCAAGACCTTCTGCACATACAACAACAATAAACCCTGGTTTATTCCTAAACTGAAGCAGCTACGTCAGACCGAGGAGGAGGCCTACAGGACTGGTGACTGGACTCTGTACAGGCGGGCCAGAAACATGCTGACGAAGGAGATCAGGCTTGCTTAGAGGAGCTACAGTGTGAAGTTACAAAAAAACTTCTCAGCCAACAACTCTGCTTCTGTCTGGAGAGGCCTACGGAATATCACCAACTACAGGAGACCATCCCCCCACCCTGTGGAAAACCTCCAGCTGGCTAACGACCTAAACAGCTTTTACTGCAGGTTTGAAAAGAACCTACAGTTCTCACCTCCCACCCACACAAAAGGATTATCTGCAGCCCCAGGAACTCCATCCCTCCTCCACTCTGACCTCCCACCAGCACTAACGATCTGTGAAGAGGAGGTGCGCCGGGTCTTTCAGAGACAAAAGATCAAGAAGGCTGCAGGACCTGATGGTGTGTCTCCGTCCTGCCTGAGAGTCTGCTCCAACGAGTTGGCCCCCATCTTCACCCGGATCTTTAACAGATCACTGGAGCTGCGTGAAGTGCCTTCCTGCTTCAAACGCTCCATCATCATTCCAGTTCCCAAGAAACCCTCTGTTACAGGATTAAACGACTACAGACCTGTTGCCCTGACTTCTGTGGTCATGAAATCTTTGGAGAGATTGGTGCTGAACCACCTGAAGGTCATCACAGGTCCCCTGATGGACCCACTGCAGTTTGCCTACCGGTCAAACAGGTCAGTGGATGATGCAGTGAATATGGGACTACACTACATCCTGCAACACCTCGACTCCCCAGGGACGTACGCCAGGATCCTGTTTGTCGACTTCAGCTCAGCGTTCAACACCATCATCCCAGGCATTCTTCATCAGAAACTCCTCCAGCTCAAGGTGCCCCCCTTCACCTGCCAGTGGATCTCCAGCTTTCTGACTGACAGGTGGCAACAGGTGAAGCTAGGGAGATTTACATCCAGCTCCCGAAAAATTAGTACTGGCGCCCCCCAAGGATGTGTCCTTTCCCCACTGCTCTTCTCCCTCTACTCCAACGACTGCACCTCAGAGGACCCTTCGGTGAAGCTCCTGAAGTTTGCGGACAACACCACAGTCATCGGTTTGATCTGGGATGATGATGAGTCTGCATACAGGCGGGAGGTGGAGCAGCTGATCCTCTGGTGCGGCCAGAACCATCTTGAACTTAACCCAGCCAAAACGGTGGAGATGACTGTGGATTTCAGGCGACACCCCCCTTCATTTCCCCCACTCACCATCCTCAACAGCACAGTGTCCACTGTGGACTTCTTCAAATTTCTGGGTACCACAATCTCCCGGAACCTGAAGTGGTCCTCCCATATAGACACTGTCCGGAAAAAGGCCCAGCAGAGGTTGTTTTTTCTGCGTCAACTCAAGAAGTTTGATTTGCCTCAGGAGCTGCTGGTTGTCTTCTACACCGCCATCATCCAATCTGTCCTCTGCTTTTCCATCACTGTCTGGTTTGGATCTGCCACTAAACAGGACAAGACCAGACTGCAGCGGATCGTTAAGTCTGCGGAGAGGATCATTGGTACCGACCTACCCTCCATTGAGAACTTATATCGGTCCATAACCAGGAAACGGGCGGGAAACATCTGTGCTGACCCGTCACACCCCGGCCACAAACTGTTTGAACTTCTATCTTCTGGTCGTCGTTACAGATCACTGAAGGTCAAAACCACCCGTCACAGGAACAGTTTCTTTCCTCAAGCCATCACTCTGATGAACTCCTAACATTCACCTAGTCCTACCTGTTGCTGTACTCATGACTTTTCATCCATTATTACATTGCACATAACTCTCACACTGCTTTTTACTTCATTCACATTATATCACTGAATCTGAGTTCACACTGAAATACTGTGTGACTGTATATTTTTTCATATATTTCTGCAAAGTGTGGTTAGTCTGAGTAAATAACTGCATATATTCCTGTATATATTTGCATCCTTTTATAGAAACGTGGACAGACTGTAATTTACTGTACATACTCTGTTGTCATTGAATCCTTATTTAAATCCTCCACCTGAACAACGAGAGCAAGTTTTTAGCCAAAGTCAAATTCCTTGTATGTGTTGTGCATACTTGGCCAATAAAGCTGATTCTGATTCTGATTCTGATTCTGATCTTGTAAAGTGTTGTATTTTACTTTTATTTCTAGCACATGTTGCTGAGGTGATTGTCCTTTCACAGGCTGGTTTTTATGGCCGTGGGTGGTCTCATTAGGGACGTAATTACCTTTGTGTTAGGGTGAGTCATTTGATAGGCACTGTTGTGAGTGAGTGTGTGACTGTTGTGTGTGTGAGGTGCTGTAATGCCTGAGTGTGAATGGATTGGTTATTGCCCATTGTGTGAAACTTTTTTTGTGTGTGTATCTTCATTTTGGGGAGTTCCCTGTTTACATGTTTATGTGTATTCTGTGGGTTTATGGGACGGGTACCGCCATTTTCTGTGTTTAGTTTCTATGTTTAGTTTCTATGTGTTTAGCTTAGGAGGGATTATTTTACTTTGGTGAGTGGCTCATTTTTCTTTCAGGGACTCTTATGTTTAAATAGCAGAGGGTTCCACTGAGCCAGTGTTATGTGAATGGACTGTCCTGTTCCCCTGTATTAGAGTGTGATTCAGGTATAAATTTATCAGTTGGGTAATTAGTGTTGTTGCAGATTTTTCGGGGGGGGGATGTAGGATAGGAATATTATATAATATATAGTATTAGTATGGCGGTGCCCTAGGCTAAGAGGGGTGATCCCCGCCTATAGGAGGTGGCACCACCTGTACTATAAAAGCCTGAGGCAGGAGACCTCCGGTCTCCTTGCCACACTCCCGTACTCGCGGTAGGGTCTCCTTATATGTGTTATAGTTCTTGTCTAATAAACATTATAAACGTCACCTCACCTCCTCATTATTTGGGACATAACACAAAGTACTTTACAGATCCTGTTATCCACCAATTCACACACACATTCATACACTGATGGTGGAAGAGCTGCCATACACAGGTGCTGGCCTGACCCACCAGGAGCAACTGGAGGTTCAGTGTGTCATATGTCTGAACTCCAATGTCATCTTGGAGCTCAGACACAATTTATTGCGGTGTTTTGTATTTCTGCTTATTGTCTTCTCATATGGTTGTTTGGATCATTGTTTCTGGTTTTGCCCCTCTCTCTCCCCGGACACTCCCACTTGCTGTTCACACCTCACCAGCCTCAGCTGTGAGCAGCTCATAATCAGCTCACCTGCAGCTCAGCTCTCACACCTGTCTCCACTCACATTGTCCGTTCACTTTGTATTTAATCCAGCTAGTTCATTCACTTCTCGCTGTTCCGTTGGTCAATCTCTCTCAAGACTACGTTAGTGCAGATAATCCCCTCCGAAACTCAGCCCAGCTCCGAGGCACGTAATATAAGTTTTCTCTTTTTCTCCTGTTCATATAATGCAGTTTGCCCCTCCAGAAGCCCTTTCCAACTCTGAGGCATTATATGTTATTTTGCTCGTCCTACCAGCTGTATTTAGTCTGGGACTGTTTCCCCCTGCAGTGCAGTTTGTCTCTCCAGAGCCAGGTCTCGCTCTGAGGCACTGCAGGGTTATTTTTTTCATTTGACATCTTGTACTGGACTCTTTTGAACTGTTTGCCTTTTTGTTATCAATAAACACAACTTCATCCAGCGAGTGGGCTCGTACTGTTTCCCTGCGCCTCAGAGAGGCGTGTACATGACGCAGTGCCAATTAAAACCCTGATCAAATGCCCTGGTCAAATTAAAGAGTGGATATGCCATAATTTTCTTCAGTTAAATGAAGACAAAACCAAAATAATAGTTTTTGGAGTCAAAGAAGAAAGACTCAAAGTTAGTACTCAGCTTCAATCAATGATGCTAAAAACCAACAGCCAAGCCAGAAATCTGGGTGTGGTTCTGGACTCAGACCTGAATTTTAACAGCTACATTAAGACAATAATGAAGCCAACCTATTATAACTTAAAGAACATAGTGAGGATTAAAGGTCTGATGTCTCAGCCCGATCTAGAAAAAGCTGTCCATGCATTTATCTTCAGTAAACTGGACTACTGTAACGCTGTCCTCACAGGTCTCCCTAAAAAGTCCATCAGACAGCTGCAGTTGGTTCAGAACGCTGCAGCTCGAATCCTCACTAAGACCAAGAAAATAGATGATATAACTCCAGTCCTCAGATCTTTACACTGGCTTCCTGTCTGCCAAAGAATAGATTTCTAAATACTGCTGTTGGTTTATAAAGCTCTGAATGGTTTAGGGCCAAAATACTTTTCAGATCTGCTAGTCCATTATGAATGATGCAGAGCCCTCGGGTCATCAGGGTCAGGGCTACTATCTGTGGCCAGAGTTAGAACCAAACATGATGAGGCAGCGTTCAGTTTTTATTACCCCTCACATATGGAAAAAACTCCCAGAAAGCATCAGGGCTGCTGAAACTCTCAGCTGCTTTAAATCAAGGTTAAAAACTTTATTTGCCATGGCCTTTCAGTAGAACAACTGTTAATCTCCTACAATGTACTGTAACCTTTATTTCTGTCTTATTCTATTTTTATATTGTCTTTGTTTCTCTTTAATTTACTTTTTAGTGTGCTATTAAAATTCTTATGTATTCCTTTTGCAACTTGCTGTAATGCTTTATGTAAAGCACTTTGAATTGTCTTGTACACAAAATGTGCTATACAATAAACTTGCCTTGCCATGCCTTACAGCACCAACCACATCATCAAGTTTGCGGACAACATAACGGTGGTGGGGCTCATCACCAACAATGAAGGGGCCAACTACAGAAACGAAGTGAGCCAACTGGTCCAGTGGTGTAAAGACAATAATCTCTTCCTGAACGTGGGAAAAAACCAAGGAGATTGTGGTCGACTTCAGGAGAGAACACACACAGCATCCCCTTTCTATCATCAATGGAGCAGTTGTGGAGAGGGTGAGCAGCACCAAGTTCCTGTGGATGCATATCTCTGAGGACCTCTCCTGGTCAAACAACACCACATCACTGTTCAAGAAGGCTCAAACTTGCTTCCATTTCCTCTGCAAACTGAGACGAGCACGAGTCCCACCCCCCATCATGTGCTCTTTCTACTGGGGCACCATTTAGAGCATCCTCACTAGCTACATCACTGTGTCGTACAGAAGCTGCATCGCCTCCTGCCGGAAGACTCTACAACACACTACACTGTGTACACAGCCAGCAAGATCATTGTGCCCCTCTGCCCCCCTCTCGGATATCTACCCCATCTACCACACCCGCCTCACCCCCAGAGCCACCAACACCGCAGGTGACACCTCTCACCCCGCACACTCCCTCTTCAGCCTCCTGCCCTCAGGGAGAAGGTACCAGAGCTTCTGGGCCCACTCCACGAGACTGCTAAAGAGCTTTGTTCACCAGGCCATCAGGACCCTGAACTCTGCCCACTCCCCCCCACTCCCTGCACCTGGATTGTAACACACTCACCCACACATTAACTCTACCTGCTGCTTGCGTAGAAAGACTTGGCACATCAACTGTACTACAGCTGCTGCTGTATGTCTTTGCACCTTACTACAACCATTTGCACAAATGCCACACCTGCTGCTGTCTGTTTTGCAATACCGATGATGCACATTCCAAACTGTCACTGTTTGCATCTCCTCCACCGCATTGAACTTGTACTACAAGTATTACAGTATTACTGTACATAGGATTGCTGTGTTTCTTCATTTTTTAATCTTCATTTGCACTATGGGTAGTATTACTGTACATAGAGTGCTGTTGTTGTTTTCATCCTTACTCCTTCATTTCTTATATATTACGTGCACTAAGAGAGAGAAAGAAACAGCATTTTGATTCTCCTGCATGTCCTGTACATATAGAAGTACTGACAAATAAAAATCTTTGAATCTTTGAAACTATTTTTTTAATTTTTCCTTAGGAAAATAATATCTCATATGCTTTTAAAGTGCTTGGTGATGAAATTTTCTTTTTCCTATCAACTAGCTAATGCAAATTATTTTTTTAAGGTTAGTTTTCTCTTCTCTTTGGCATCAGTCTGTTCCTCTAATCTGTACCTCCAGGTCAATATTTTATTTTACTAAACACTGTACCTAACATAAAAGATGACTTACCCTGATATACTGTAGCAACATGTTCTCATGCCACTGCATAACAGTCGGCTGTTTTGTCTGAGCCATATTCATTGCAGTATGAGGACAAAGGTGCCTTTCTGTGTACAAAGTTCTGTTATCAGACCTCAAGCTGAGCAGCTCGTGTTGTTGTCCTCTAGCTTATTTAAAAGTGGATTGGATGAATGGAAAAGAGTAAAGGGAAAGGCTTGTCTGTTTTGAGTAGAATCCAATCAAAATACTTAACTTTAATGTCCTATTGGACTGTTAAAATGACAAAGTTAAAATTAACATTGTGGAGGAATAAATAAGTTCAGGCAAGATACGACAAGCTGTGAGGTTGCAGAGTTTTATTTTCCTCCAACATCATGAGACACACTGTAGCGCTGTGTTGTGCTGTGTGTGCTATTGAGGCATGTATAGCATGCATATTGCATCACATTTGCATATTGATATACATATCAGTCAATACATATCAATCGCGTGACCAACTGGCGCCTGGACTTCCTCTCCTTAATCCGGGGCTGTATAACAATAGTCCATTGTTCTGATTGTCTCCTAGGGGCTCTCTGTCCGAATGCAAATTGTCCTCTGCTTTCTGCCGGCTAGCTGAGTGTGAGGATGGAATGTCCATGTAGATTGTGATGGGTCACCACAGTGCTCCCCCCCAGAACACTCAGCAGGAGTTGTGACCCCCCCCCCCCCCGTTTGGCTCCAGCTCCGGATTCCAGCATGCTGAACGACCGTGAATTGTGGGCGCACGGGCCGATGCATTTCATGCGTAATGGAACAAGACAGCGATCGGCCAGCTTTAGGGAGTGAGGTGCGGGAAAAGCGCTGTGGAGAAGGAGGGGGAGGGGGTGGGAGTAAGTGACTGCCAGCCCGGGACGTCAAAGCTGTCTGGGCCGCTCAAAAATTGCGTGTGGATCCGCGATGGTGAGGGACTTTCCCGGTAAACCTGGCGGAGATCCACAGCGGCTATGAAAAAAACATTTTGTCTGACTCCTCTTGCGGCTCGATCCAGGGAGGATGTGGGGAAGGTGAGCAGCCAAATTTTCCGAGGATGTGTAGCGGCTGTGAAACAACTGCAGCTGTGTGAGGGTGTGAAGCGGTTTGGCTTTTAGGTGCGGAAAGCAACCCTAAAGTCACCGGGGAAAGCAATCGGCTAAATTCCCCTTGTGCACCGTGGCTGAGAAACCCATACAAAGTCCTGTGTGCGGGTTGCACGTCTGCTCCAGATGTGTGAGCAGCCCTGAAGGTTCCGAGGGTGGCGATCTGCCATTTTTCTCGGGCATGTGCAGTGGTGGAGGACGATGTATCAGTCTGTGGAGCCGGTTCGTCTCTGTGCGTGGTGCGCGCTTGGCGCCATGACCACATAACTGGCAGTTGCGCTGTCCTCGTAATCCTGCGGTGTGCGTGCGGGGCTTCTGTGTGTGGGAGGTCCACTGTCCGGAGTTTAGTCAGAGTTGGGGAGCTTGGTGGAAATCAATGCAGTCGGCGTCAATGATTGTCCCCGTTCAGGCTGCTTCCTTCGTTTGCTCGTGTCGTTCATGGTGCGTTTTGGTCCCAGTGCTGCACTCCGGAGCACGTGCTCTGGTGAGGATGAAGAGGTTGCAGGCGTTCTCTGGTCCTCTGTGTCCACAGCGCAGTGAGAGGGAGCAGACGGTCATTCTCTCTCGTCATGTCACCAGTGTGGAGGGAAGAGATCAGGCGAGGGTTGCACCATGATGCGTGCTGGGGCTTTCCCGGTCGGGGTCATCCCCGGGAGGTTCACCTCGTGTTCCATTCTTCGTCAAGGGTCACCAGTGTGGAGGAACAAATAAGTTCAGGCGAGATGCGGCGAGCTGGAAGGTGGCAGGATTTTATTTTCCTCCAACATCATCAGACACACTGTAGCGCTGTGCGCTGTATTGTGCTGTGTGTGCTATTGAGGCATGTATAGCAAGCTCTTTTATACATGTTTTACAAAGAGAGAGAATGAATGGCACATTTGCATATTGATATACATATCAGTCAATACATATCAATTGCGTGACCAACTGGTGCCTGGACTTCCTCTCCTTAATCCGGGGCTGTATAACAATAGTCCACTGTTCTGATTGTCTCCTAGGGGCTCTCTGTCCGTATGCAAATTGTCCTCTGCTTCCTGCCGGCTAGCTGAGTGTGAAGATTGAATGTCCATGTAGATTGTGGTGGGTCACCACAACATCCCCTTTTTTCTTTTTTCCCTTTTTTGAGATTTTTTTTAAACCTTTTTATTTGCAAACACAGAACAGAACATGTGGAAATTAACCAATAGACAATAATTGTAACAAACTGAAGAAAGAAAAAACGAACAAGCACATCAACACCCATTAACAAGAACAGAATAAAATAAAATACAAAAAACAAACAAACAAAAATGTATAACATTGACACACACAAAACAGGGGAGGTGGGAAGGGGTGACAGAAGCATGGCAAAGATGTGTTACAGCAATCAGATGCTTCAACATTCAGAATTGTAATGTCTGATTAGAACATAAATCAGCAACACCTGCAAAGATATATGGAGTAGTTGAAAATGTGTTCATAAGACTAAAGTGATGAATGTTCCCCCCTACACACACCCAGACATATACACGTACCTATTGCTGCTGTTGCCAACCACAACAACCATTATTATTATCATCAGTAACACCACCACCACCATCAACAACAACAATTACCATTATCATCATTAATAATAATAACAACAACAATAACAACAACAACAACTATAACATAGGGGAGAGGACAGTCAGGCACTTCAGCTGACGATAGATGAGTGGTTATGTCCATTTAAACTGGATGATGTAGGCATGCTGGGCAAAGGAACCTCAATTTAACTTTACTTGTATCATGCCCAACCACAACAAAACTCATGCTAAGGTGCTAGACACATCAGCACAAAATACAAATCATAAGTAATCCGGAGGGAGGCAAAAAACAACAATTGAACGATCCCCTATGAGCAAGCACTCGGCAACAGTGGGAAGGAAAAACTCCCTTATAGAAAGAAACCTCCAGCAGAACCAGGCTCAGGGAGGGGCAGTCATCTGGCATGACTGGTTGGGGAAGGGGGGGAGAAGAGACATACTATTCATACAGATAACAATAACATACAAGTAGAGCAAGGTTCATTCAGATACAATGTGCAATGCGTTAAAGCCAAGTTAACTTAGAATTAGTGTTTTTATAGGCTTTTCCTGGCTTTAAAAGCAAATTAACACATCTCATTGGTAGCAGGTAAACAGGTAAACATGTATCATTTTTAACTGATTAACAGGCAAAGGGATAAGGCAAAAAAGGAAAACTTCGGAGGTATAATTCAAGTTTTAAGACACTCAATAAGGGATGTCCAGAGAGAATGAGTGTTTTCTTTGGACTTGGAAGGAGACAAAGACATGGAGATATTCTTCCATAGAGGCGGAGTCTACTAACGGATTTTTCCAGAGGGTGATATTTATGGAGTTCTTTGATTTCCATTTGAGAAGAATAGTTTTTTTTTTTTTTTTTTTTTTTAGCGATGGCTAGTGCCACAAGGAGAAATTTACAGTTCTGTTTGTTGAGAATGACTATTGATGTATCTCCAAGCAGACAAAGTAAGATAAGATAAGATAAGATAAGATAAGCCTTTATTAGTCCCACAACGGGGAAATTCCAGGATTGCAACAGCACAGGGATAGCAACACTCAGAGCAACAATCAGAAGGCAAGAAAAAAAACAAGCAAGCAAGAGCAGCTAATATACATATGTACATATTACTATAAAATATATATATACACACACACAGACACACAGTGCAGAGCATTGTAGCTGGATGGAATAAATATGTAAATGTATAAACACCCACAGTACGGAGCATTGCAGCTAGGTGGAATAAATATGCAAGTATATAAACACACACAGTGCGGAGCAATGTAGCTAGATGGAATAATATGTAGATATATAAAAACACAGTGCAGAGCATTGTAGCTAGATGGAATAAATATATAGATATATAAATATAAACACACCCAGTGCTGAGCATTGTAGCTAGATGGAATAAATATGTAAATATATAAACACACCCAGTGCAGAGCATTGTTGCTAGATGGGATGAAACAGCATAACCATCTACTTAGTTATCCTACATGGTATGATTATGTGCCCATACATATTCTCACCCTCCATAGCGACCGGTATTTTCCTAGTTGTATGCCGGAGGGGACCATTGTGTACAAGTGACAGTGAACAAGGGGTGTGGCAGTCTAAAAAGTGGAACAGTGAATTGGTGACCTCTTCCCAGAATTGTTTTACAGGAGTCCAATCCCATGTGGCATGGATATACGTAGCTATCAATGTTATTGTGTGCACAGTGTAAACAAGTGTCTTGAAAATCCCATTTTTGCCAATTTATGTCCAGTGAGGTTGAATTCTATGTAAAATCTTATATTGTATAAGTTGTATATTCATATTTTTAGTCATAAAGTAAATGTTTTTGTAAATCTTGTCAACACTGAGAGCAAAAGACAAGTCCTGTTCCCATTTTTTTAGTGGGTAATGAGATAGATTCATCTGACTCTAAAATTATTACCTCCGCCAAGGAGGTAATGTTTTTACTGGGGTTTGTCTGTCTGTCTGTCTGTCTGTCTGTCTGTCTGTCTGTTACCAACATAGCTCAAAAAGTTATCAACGGATTTTGATGAAATTTTCAGGAAAGGTGTGTAATAGCACGGGGAACAGATGATTAGATTTTGGTGATGATCTGAGAGTGCATACCTCTACCAAGGGCTTTGTTTGTATTTGTGCAGCAGGATTACACAAAAACTACTGGATGGATTTGGATGTAATTTTCACCAGAGGTGGTTCTTGGGCTAGAGAGGAACCCATTATATTTTGGTGATGATCTGAGAATGCATACCTCAGCCAAGGCGCTTATCTTCTCACAGTGTGTTAGCAACAATACTCCAAAACTGATGGACAGACTTTGATGCCATTTTCACCACAAGTGGCTATAGGCCTACACACAAACCCATTATATTTTGGAGGTGATCCATGAGAAACGGAAGGAGTCTTGGCGGAGGTATGCACTCTATGAGTGCTTTTCTAGTTCTAGTATATATTCTTGATTGGATTTTCTTTGATAGAGAAATACTTAAAAATTCAGAGGGGATGGAGGAGATCAGGGTTGAAATTGTGAGCGGTAACAGTAGACTGAATGGATGATTTAACCTGCAAATACTCTAAAAAAAACCCAGTTACTCACAATATTGTATGTCTGGATCAGATGGGAAAAATAATAAAGATATTGTTCAAAATTACATATTCAATGTGTGTTATTCCTTTTTCAATCTAATTTTGATTATACAATGTTTTTTTTACATGCAAAATCGGGGTTGTTCCAAATTGGAGAGTATTTAGATGGAACTAAAGGAGAGTTGGTGATTCTGTGGAATTTCTGCCAGGCTGTCAGAGTAGCCGCTATAGTAGGTATTTGAAAACATGGATGCAATTTGATGGATTGACTGAGGAATGGTAGGTCTTTAATTTGTATGCTACTACAGGCTGTTTGCTCTACATCCAGCCAGGACTTACCAGAGAGGGTTGGATGGATGTATTTAAGAATATACTGAAGTTGGTTAGAAAGATAATAATAAAAAAAATTGTGGTGCCTTTGTTAGTGGTTGTTGGTGTTTTTAGTACAATTTTTTTTTTTAAATTACTTTAGTGTTAGTGTTTGATTGTTTGTGTTATGTTTGTAAAAAAGGTTCAATAAAAAATATTGTGGAAAAAAAAAATTGTGGAGCTTCAAGCCCTCCTTGGATTTTTGCTTTTTGTAGGGTTGATAATTTAATTCACGGAGTTTTATTTTTCCAGTTAAATGTAATAATGGCAGAATCTAATGAATTAAACCATGGTGTGGAGGGCTGCATTGGAATCATTGAAAATAAATAGTTCATCTTAGGGAGGATTGCCATTTTAATGATATGTATTCTGCCAACAATGGAAAGTGGTAGGTTTGACCAACGCAAAAGATCATCACTAATATTTTTGATAAATGGGGTGAAGTTAAGGCTGACCAACTCTGACAGCCTGGGGGAAACCTTAATACCTAGATAAGTGATGTGAGTGGTGCAAATAGGGATAGGTGGAGGTTTGCTGCCACTTCCCAACTGTTACTGTGTATAGGTAGGATAGATGATTTACTCCAGTTAACTGAATATGATGAGATGAGATTCAACTTTATTGTCATTACACATGTATGAATACAAGGTAACGAAACGTGACTTGGCATTTGGGCACGCTCTGCAGAGCGCATCCAAGGCCGGGGCAGCCGCTAGGCGCCAGTCATCAATATTCAGGGCAGCGCAGTGGAGCAGTGGTTAGCACTGCGGCAGCACAGCAACTCACCCTTGGCCGGGGGATCCTGGGTTCGATCCCAGCCCCCGACCAACAGTGATCTGTGTGGAGTTTGCATGTTCTCCCCGTGTCTGCATGGGTTTACTCTGGGATTTCTCCAGTTTCCTCCCATATGCCAAAAACATGCAAGTTAGGTTAATTGGCATCAAACTGGGGATTCTAAATTGTCCTTAGGTATGACTGTGAGAGTGAATGGTTGTCTGTCTGTTTGTGTTGGCCCTGTGATGAACTGGCGATCTGTCCAGGGTGTACCCTGCCGCTCGCCCAAAGATGCTGGTATAGGCTCCAGCTCCCCCCCCCCCCCCGCAACCCAAAAAGGATTAAGTGGAAGAAGATGGATGGATGGATGGATGGATAACTGAATATTTAGACAGATGTTAAAATGATTTAATGAGTTTCGTTGTTTCTGCAAGTGATGATGGAGGGTCTTGTAAAAACAACAAAACGTCATCTGCATAAAGAGATATTTTATGATGCATATTAGATGTCTGAATACCTTTAATAAGCGTATTCTGGTGAATGGCAGCTGCCAGAGGTTCTATGAATATAGTAAATAGAGATGGGGAGAGTGGACATCCTTGCCCAGTCCCCCTGTGCAGCATGAATCTTGGTGATATCAACCCATTAGTTGCAACTGTAGCCGAAGGCGCAGCATAAAGTATCTTGACCCAATTAATAAATGATTCCCCGAATCCAAATCTCGTCAAAGTGGAAAACAGGAAAGTCCAGTTTACCCAATCAAAGTCCTTTTCGGCATCCAATGACACTATTATTGTCTTCATTTTTTGTGATGTTGAATATTGTATTAAATTAAAAAGTCTAGCTGGGTTATTGGATGTGTGTCTACCTTTAATAAAAACCAGTTTGATCAGGGTCTATTATAAATTCTAGAACTTTTTCAATTCTGTGGGCTTAGGCTTTACTAATGATTTTTATATCTGCATTAATGATGATTTGGCTGTGTTGGGTCTTTACTGGGTTTTAAAAGAAGAGAAATCATAGCTGTATTCATGTCTGCTGGGAATCTTGAGGTTTGTTTTACTTCAGCTATCATTCTGAAGAAGAGAGGAGAGATTGTAGACCAGAAATGTTTATAGAACTCTGTAGGGAAGCCATCTGGTCCAAGTGCTTTGTTATTTGGCATGAGAGTAAGAGCAGTAAAAAGATGTTTAGTGAATGTGGTGAATCAAGCGTAGTAGTTTGATCTTTGTTTAGTTGTGGTAACTTAATATTTTTAGAAACAAATAAATATTTTCTTGGCTTGGGCTTATTTCTGAAAAATAAAGGTTGTTATAGAAGTTCTCAAATATTTCTTCTGGAGCACCTGTAGGCTCCCCTGCCGAGTCTCTAATAGTGGGGATTGTAGCTTTTTCTTTGTTATGTTTAATTTGATTCACAAGATATTTATGAGATTTATTATTATGAAGAAGATATTCATACCTAAGTCTGCTTACCAAAAATTTTGTTTGCTTGTTGATTATTTCATTGAGTTGAAGTTTCCGTTCCCTCAATTCCATTTGAGTTTCATCTGTAGTGCTGGTTGCATCAAGATTTTGCAGATGCTTAGGGTTTTTTTTATAAAAAGATCTCTTTTTGTCTATCAAGCTTTTTTGATGAACTGAAAATGAAATTATTTTGCCTCTCAAGACTGCCTTTCCTTTTACCCATAGACGAGTTGGAGATCTCTCTGGGGAATCCTTCATTTCTAAAACTAAGAACCTCCTACAGCTCAACCAGGTCAAGACAGAAGTTTTAATCATTTGTCCTGAAGACAAGAGAGAGAAACTTTTACTCAAATTGCTAGGTCTAAAACCTACACATTGTGCCAAGAACCTGGGCATTCTTCTCGACTCTGACTTTAATTTTATTTCACACATTAAAAATATAACAAAAATCGGATTTTACCATTTTAGGAATATCATCAGAGTCTGCCTTTTACTCTCTCTTGCCAGCATGGAGGTCTTGAAGCATGCCCCCCCCCCCTTGTCCTGCCAGGCAGCTAGGTGAGCAGAACAGAAATCTGCTGCCTACTGTACTCTGCCAAAAGGAGCTTTATACAGTACCTATCTATGAACTATATATTGTAGTAAATGCCTCTTGTAATAACTTTTAATACTTTATTTAAATTAGTTTACCCATGAAGGACCCGACAGGATGGGGAATGGGGAAAGGAGGTGTGGGGAGGGGGAAAGAAAAGGGAGAGGAACAGACAAAAAAGACAAACAAACCAACAATTAAAACTAACAGAAGACAGACTGCTTCTTTCACCGAAGAGGCCTCAACAAGAGTCTGGTATCTGCACCTGTTAAAGGGGAGACATTTGTATGTGTGCATCCGTATGCATGTATTTGAGAGCGTGCGCAAAATAAGTGTGTGCATGTGAGTGGTTTGTCAGGAAACATACAAAGAGGGCGGCTGGTCGCAGCAAGTCTACCCCCCCCCCCCCAGAAACCCCAAGCAGGCAAGGCAACGCTATACAACCACTACAAGGTACAAATGTCAGAGGCCAACAAGCCACAGGAAAGCCAGGCATTCGCCCCAGGAAGGATGGCTGAAGGAGACCAGACCGCCAGGTGGCCAGCCACATCCCCGGGCCAGCCAACCCCCTGCCCCCCCCAGCGGGGCCAACATTAGTCCCCCGGCCCTGGGTGCCGGGAGGCCAGTGTCCCCGCCCCCCAGGCTGGAGACCGGCCTGCGCCCCCGGCGCGAGTCCCTCCAGGCACCCCCACAGTGGGCTAGGCCCCCCCCAGCGCCACTGCCACACACACCGGAGATCCCCAGGCCCAAAGAAGCCCCCCATCCCGGCCAGGGGAGCCCACGTAGCCAAGAGGCACTACCCACTCAATCCAGCACCTCTGGACTAGCAGACACACCCATCCCACACATTTACACCCTCATGCTGTCATACGCACCCACACGGACTCACTTACTCTCGTTTACCCTCTCCCCCAAACAATCCCACACTTGCACTCCCTGACCCACCCACTCTCCCTCACTCCTGTACCCACTCAATCTCACACACTCACACACGTACGTACACACACACACACACACACACACACACACACACACACACACACACACACTCATACCCACACCCACAGGCCCTGGAAGATGGGGAGGGTGACACACCAGGACACAGGCACCAGTCCCAGAGCACCTCCAGGGCCCTGGGGAGGGCACAACCCCACCACACAAGGACAGGCCAGGGCTGGCCCGCACCACCGGTGCACATCCAACTCAGAGGGGGAACGCCCCCCCTTCCCCCAGCACCAGGGACCCACAGTGAAACCAAGCCCCACCCAGGAGGCATGGCCAGCTGGCCCAGGGCCACAGTCCACCCCGCAGCCCCCCCACCACCAACCCTCCCAGGCCAGACACACAGTCACCCCAGAACAGGCTCCCCGGACACCAGCTCCAGTGGGTCACAGAAACCCCTTGTGGTCAGGGCGCAGCCAGCCAGAGGCGCCAAGGAGAGTGAACCACCGCCTGCCACCCCTCAGGTTATAGAATTAATAAGCGGGGACGAGACAGAATTCAATTCAGCCATTTGATTATTTGAGGAAGCAGACATTCTCTCCAGGCTAACATAATCTGATAGTAGGTTATTATAGTGAGTCGAGCATAAATTTTTTCTTGATTTCCACTTCATGAGGATAGTTTTCTTTGTGATGCATAACGCAGTGAGAAACATGTGTGACATCCTTGCCTCTCTATTTATTTCTCTTAAAGCACCTAATATGCAAAGTGTGGGTGAGGATGGGATACAACACCCAAGCCACGCCAACAAGTCCTCACATGTCCTCCGCCAGAACTTTTGGACCGGTGCACAGGACCACATAGCATGCATATTCAATTTCAATTCAATTAAACTTTATTTATATAGTGTGGAGAGTGTGAAATGAGGAGGCAAGGTTACGAGCAGACGAAGTTTATTACACTCTCCCATCAGCCATACACAAAAAGCATAAACAGCTAAGCACAGCTTCTCCTTTTATATCCCCAGCTCGTCTCACATCTCCACGACACTTCACATCACAAGGCATGACATTTCACATCACAGTACATTCACCCTTGACCCCCCACAGCTCCTTCTTCCTGCCAAACTCCCCATGATCTCCTTGCTATTGTCCACCTCTCTTTATTCTCTGCATCCTGACTGGGATGCTGTCTGCTGACTCACCCAAGGTCCTAGAATTTCAGTCCACATGCCTTTTGGGCTTCAGTCTCCTCCCATATCTGCTGTAACCGGGGTTTCTGTGCCGGCGGGGGGCTGCTGGAGGTGTGTCTGACTGCGGGTGGGCCGTGGCGAAGGTGGGGGGGGGAAACTCCGCTTTGCCTTTGTGGCTGTCCTGGTGAATCGTTTGCCTGGGGAGCTCTCCGTGGGGGTCTTACACGCCGAGGGGCCCGAGCCAGCAGCACTTGCTCGTCCGCCACCACAAAGGCGGGCTTAAGTCTGTCTATGCATATTTTCTCCTGACGCTCTCCAAAATCTAACAAAAAATGCTTGTCCCCCGTTTCCAGCATTCTGAACAGGCCATCATAGGGTGGGCGCAATGGAGAGCGATGGGCATCGTGCCTGAAGAACACGAACCCCGTGTTCTTCAAAGTTTTCGGCACGAAAGCGCGTGGAAAACAGTGATGGGCCGGGCCGGGCAGCGTGCCTGTGTCTGCACTCTGTTGCAAACTCTGAGACGGGCAGTTGTCTGGCGCGGGATTATCTGGCAAAAATTCCCCGGGCAGGTGCAGTGGCTGAGAAAAAACAAGCTCTGCCGGGGAAGCCTCCAAATCCTCTTTTGGTGCGGAACCCAACCCCAATAAAACCCACGGCAACCGGTCTACCCAATTTGCATCCATAAGCGAAGCCCTGAGCGTCGCTTTCAGTGACCTATGAAAACGCTCACATAACCCATTGGCTTGTGGGTTGTACGCAGTTGTGCGATGAATTGTGACACCCAGGCTGCGGGCCATCACGGACCACAGGTCAGAAACAAACTGAGGGCCCCTATTGGACGTGATGTCCAACGGGATTCCAAAACGCATCACTCATGTTGTCAAAAAAGCGCGCGCCACATCTGCGGGCGTGGTTGCCGCCAGCAGGACTGCTTCTGGCCAGCGTGTGGCGCGGTCCACCACTGTCAGGAGGTGCGTGCACCCCTACGACGGCGGGAGGGCGCCCACGAGGTCCACGTGAACGTGGTCGAATCTTTTAGCCGGTATACTAAACGGCTCCAAAGGAGCCTTCATATGTCTGTGTACTTTGGCTCGTTGGCACGCTACACAGGCTGCAGCCCACTCTTTCACTTGTTTGTGCAGGCCTGGCCACACGAATTTTGCTCCCACCATTTTGACTGACGCGCGCACTCCTGGGTGCGCCAGAGCGTGAACTGACTTGAACGCGCGGCGGCGCCATGTGACCAGGACCACCGGGTGCGGGCGTCCCGTGGAGACATCGCAGATTGGGGGGGGCTGCCATCTTGCAGTACTCTGCTCTCCAGCCTTAACCCTGTTGGTCCAGACTGGAGCGCGCACACGTCTGTATTGCCAACCTGCTCTGCGGCCATGGCTGTATAATCTATCCCTACACAGACCGGGCCACCACCACGCGCAAGAGGCAGTCTGCCACCACATTCAGTTTACCCGACACATGCTGAATATCGGTCATAAACTCTGAGATCGCGGCCAGCTGCCTCTGCTGCTGGCCCGACCAAGGTTCCAAAACCTTGGCCATCGCGAACGTCAGCGGCTTGTGGTCCACAAACGCGGTGAAGTTGCGCCCTTCCAGTCATAACTGGAAGTGGCGTATGGCCAGGTGGAGAGCCAGCAACTCTCTGTCGAACGCGCTGTATTTACGCTCACTGTCGCGCAAAGAAATGCTGAAAAAAAGTGAGCGGCTGCCAAGAACCGGCGACACATTGCTCCACGATGGCCCCTATGGCCACGTCAGAGGCGTCGGTGGTGAGCGCTATCCGGGCCGCCAGGTCTGGGTGCTCCAACAGTGCAGCGTTTGCCAGGGCTGCTTTAACCTTAGAGAACGCCTGCTCTCGCTCCGGAGTCCATTCGACTCCCTCTGCGGGTTTCCATCTGTTGGGCGCAGCGAACAATGGCTGCATGAGTTGAGCTGCGGGGGAGGAAACGGTTATAAAAGTTAACCATCCCCAAAAATTCTTGCAGCGCCCTGACCGTCTGAGGCCGGGGAAAATTCGCTACAGCGTGCATCTTATCGGGCAAGGGTATCGCTCCCTCCGGTGAGACGCGGTGCCCCAGAAAATCAATCTGCGTCACGCCGAACTGGCACTTCGCCGGGTTGATTATTAACCCGTGCTCCTCCAACCTCTGGAAAACCGTCCTGAGGTGGGTTACATGTTCGTCCTCAGATACACTGGCTACCAGGATATCATCCAGGTAGACAAACACAAATGGGAGATCGTGCAGCACCGCGTCCATCATGCGCTGGAACGTCTGTGCCGCTCCTTTTAACCCGAATGGCATGCGCAGGAACTCGAACAAGCCGAACGGAGTTATTACCGCTGTTTTGGGTATGTCCTCAGCGCGCACTGGGACCTGGTGGTAACCGCAGACCAGGCCTATTTTAGAAAAAATGCATGCTCCGGCGAGGTGAACGGAAAAATCCTGAATGTGGGGAATCGGGTAGCGGTCGTTTGCTGTGGCGTTATTCAACCTGCGGAAATCCCCGCATGGTCGCCATGACCCCTCAGCCTTAGGGACCATGTGTAGCGGGGATGCCCATGGGCTGTTCGAACGCCTGATGATGCCCAACCTTTCCAGGTTGGCAAACTCCTCGCCCGCTATGGCCAGTTTAGCTGCGTCCAAGCGCCGAGGTCGTGCGAAAACGGGCGGCCGGACGGTGGTTATAAAGTGCTCCACCCCGTGCTTAGCGATGGCCGCCGAAAACGTCGGTACCGTGAGTGCTGGAAACTGAGTGAGCAGTGTGTGGAACTTACCGCCTGGAGCTGTGACGTTGGCTTGTGTTACTGGCCCGGCCCCTCGAGCTGTACAGGGGAGAGAGTCAAAGGACAGTGCATTAACCAGTGTTAGCAACGTCAACCAGTAAACCATGTGCACAAAGAAAATCAGCCCCCAGGATATGGTAATTCAGTGTTGCTATGACAAAAGTCCACTCGTATGTACGGCCGTGTAGAGATAAGATCAGTGTTCTCTCACCAAAAGTCTTAATTTCCGAGCTGTTTGCTACCAACAGCCCGGGGCCGCTAGGTCCTGCCAGCCGGTCGGCGTAGGTCAGTAGGATGATGCTCTTCTGGGCTCCGGTGTCCACGAGGAAACGCCTCCCTGAGCGCGCGTCCGTCATGTAGAGCAGCTTGTTCTCTTCACCGGCGGTCGCAGCTGCTACTGACTGCCGGCCTTGGCGTTTCCCGAGCGCTTGAACTGGCACGGTGGCGCACATCTGCGTGCGTTCTCTCCGAAGCGGCGGTGGTAGAAACAGAGCATGTGTCTCTGGCGCCCCTTGGCCCCCGCTGCCGCTACCGTCGGTGGCTCCTTGCCTCCTCTGGTCGTCTCGCTGGGGTCCGACACAGCCGCGTTGACTGTGAGGGCTCTGGTGGTGAGGATGATCCAGTCTGCCTCCTGGGCTAGCGCACGATAGTCACGCACGGCCAGCGACGGCGAATTCTGTTGGGAGATTCCAGAGGAAAAGGGGGGGCAAACAGGAAATGCCCGTCGTCCGTGCCCATTAACGCCAACATCTTCTCCATCAGATCGACAGCCAAACCATCTCCCAACTTGGAATGCCTCAGGAGCCTCTCTGCTCTCTCGCAGTCCAAGAACGTGTAGCATCAGGTCAGCGCCGTCTTGAGAGCTTCATATCTGTTGTGGGCTGGGGGCTGGTCGAGCAGGCTTGCTACTTGTTGGGCTGTGCAAGCGTCCAGCGCTGCAACCACATAGTAAAACTTGGTTTCATCTGCCGTTATTCCCCGGAGGGCGAACTGAGCCGCAGTGTGGTGGAACCAAGAGCGCGGGTTGTGCTGCCAGAAGTCCGTTAACTTGACTGAAACAGCGCACGCATTGCTGGGGGTTCCCGTCCTGGCCGACTCCAGGGTTCCTGCCTCATGTTCCATCATACGTCCAGGGTCACCAGTGTGGAGAGTGTGAAACGAGGAGGCAAGGTTACAAGCAGACAAAGTTTATTACACTCTCCCATCAGTCATACACAAAAAGCATAAACAGCTAAGCACAGCTTCTCCTTTTATATCCCCAGCTCGTCTCACATCTCCACGACACTTCACATCACAAGGCACGACATTTCACATCACAATACATTCACCCTTGACCCCCCACAGCTCCTTCTTCCTGCCAAACTCCCCATGATCTCCTTGCTATTGTCCACCTCTCTTTATTCTCTGCATCCTGACTGGGACACTGTCTGCCGACTCACTCAAGGTCCTACAATAGCACCATTTCGCAACAACAGTCATCTCAGGTATAACTATCTGGGATGTTGCTGGTGCAGTAGGAGCAGATATTTGTATGTCTCAGGCCCATTTTGAGCATCCTTTGTTCTGTGTAATGAGTTCTGTGTAGAACTTTGTACTGTATGAGTTGTAAATTAGAGTTTTTGTAATCTTAAAAGTGTTTAAACATATTTGTGTCCAGAAGCTTTCATCCTTATTGATCGATAAGTCTGTTTCCCATTTTTATTTTGGAAGAGAAACTGACTCATCCAGTTTTGATAATAGTCTGTGTATTTTCAATATCAGTTTAGGGGAACGAAGATTTAGAAACTCTGTCACCTTAAATGGTACCTCTAAACCTGTCTGATTAAGATTGAATGTTGCTTTTATGATGGATTTAATCTGTTGGTATTAAAGAAACTTTTTATCATTGATGTCATACTGTGACACTAGTTCCTGAAATTGGAGAAAATCTCCACCTCAAATAAGGTGTTCTAAGTTTTTTATTCCTTTCTCATACCATAGTGAAAAGTTTAACATCCTCTTTTGTTGCAGGATGTTAGGATTATTCCAAATGGGCATGAGTTTGCAAGGGACAAGTGAAGACCCCGTTATTTTTAAAATTTTCCATCAGGCTGTCAGAGAGGAGCTAATGTTAATGCTTTTAAAACAGTCATGGCGTTTGATACAGGGACTGACGGAAGGTAAGTCAGAGATTTTTTGCAACCAACAGAGAGCCTGTTCAGCATCGAACCATGGGTTTCCTAGCGGGGTTGATTTTGTCCATTTAGAAAGAAACTGCAGTCTATTGGCTAAGAAGTAATTTCAAAAATTGGGTAAATCTAAACCTCTGCACTCTTTGGCTTTTTGAAGAGTTTTTAAACTGATCCATGATGGTTTATCCTTCCATAAAAAATTACTTACAGTATATTTGATTCTAGAGACTTAAACCAGACCATAGATGGTTGGGTAGGAATCACTGACAATAAATAGTTGATTTTAGGAACAACCATCATTTTAACCGTTGCAACTCTTCCCATTAGTGATATAAGTAATGTTCCCCAACGCGTAAGGTCGTCTTGTATTGTTTTAAAAGGGGGGATGCGATATACTTGCAATAACTCTGAGAGCCTGGGGGAAATACCTATTCCTAAATATTTAATATTACCTGATTGTATTGGAATAGTGGATATATCTGAAAAATTACAATTTATTCGCCTTATTCCTGGGAGTGCCACTGTAGAAATGATTATGGACGGAGCTTCTGGTTACGGCTGAAGTAGTGTTAAAATAGTCAGCAGTGGTGAATTAGCGAGCCGATTTGTGTAATGTTTTTGATGTTTTAATGTTTTTGATGTTTTTTCAACTATGGAGCCCATATATGTGTTTTATAATCAACTGGCAGTGAATTTTTGTACATGTTTTGTATTTTAGAATGTCTTTGCGAAACTCTGGTACTTGCTGTCCTGTACATGGTTGCCCTCATAACCAAGCTAAGCTAAATTTGTGGCTACAACAACAATGTATAGAGCACACACCAAAGACAGAAAAGGATTGTGTGTGTGATCGGTGGTGCAGTTTCCATTGTCTTCCCGTTGATGAGGAGCACAGAAGGCTGTGGCTGAAAAACCTTAACTTGAAGAGGCCACCAAAAACTATGTATGTCTGCTCCTTTCATTTTGTTGACAAAAAGCCAACGGAGACAACAACAGACCTCCAGAAAAGAGACGTCGGATTGTCAAGCAGATCAATGATTTTGACACAAGCACAACAGGTATGTTTGCACTTGTATGAATCTTGTCACTTGCAGTTGTTACAAATCTGATGTTGTTGTTGGACATTTAAATCTATATCGTCAAGTTCAAGATGGCATAAAGTTAAGTACTCAGTACCACTTTGCTTCCAAAAGCTTAACGAGGATGAACAGTGTGGGAAAAATCAAATTGTTTTTGTGTGACAAATACTGTCAAATATTTTTGTATTTGCAGTTTAATCTGTCATGTCTTTCAAATTAAATTGTTGATGGCAATAAGATCTGTAAAACAAAAACCTGAGCTCACAGAATGTGTTAAAAATATGAAAGTTTGATGAGACATTATTACATAATTTCATCAGTTTATCAGCTGCTCCGAAGCTCTGAGGAAAAAAAAAATAAGAGACCACTGCAAAATCTTTGCTAAATTGTCACCCATTCAATCTGAGTATCTGTTGAATTCCAACACAAGGACACCTCAATCTACTTAGAGGTACTGATTAGGTGATCATCTAAGACAGTGTTTTTCAACCAGGGTGCCCTGGTGCGTTCAGGTTTCTGTGGGGAAATTATCTAATTTCACTTGTTAATTGGTCCAAAAAGTTGCAAATAATTTGTCATTGTTGTTCATGGATTCTATGGGACCCTGAATGTATCAGGGCATCCTCATTGAAAAACACTGATCTAAGATCATTGAAGATGCCTGAAAGCTGTGAGGAAAAAAGAAAAGTTATTCCACAAATGCAGATTTCAGTTCTTCCTAAGATAAACTTGAGTATTGTAGGGAGGGGGTCGTGCGCTCATCTGATCATGACAGTGCCCCCCCTCAAGGGCCGCCTCCTGGCGGCCCACTGGGCTTGTTGGGATGAGCTTGGTGAAAGGCCCAGACCATCCCCTTATCATGGAAGTGGGAGCCAGGGACCCATGACCTTTCTTAGGGGCCGTAGCCCTTCCAGCGGACCAGATATTGCAGCCCCTGGCCCCGAGGGCGAATGTCCAGAATCCTCTGGATGGTGTAGGTTGTCTGGCTGTCGAGGATCCAAGGAGGAGGAGGCGGCTTCGGGGGGGGGGGGGGGACAGAGAGAGCTGGCGGAGAGGGACTTGATCCTCGAGACATGGAATGTGGGGTGAACGTGGCACGTCGGTGGAAGCTCCAGGTGGACCGTCACGTCATTGATGACCCAGGAGATGGTAAACAGGCACAGGAAGCAAGGTGATAATTTCCGGGACTCTGTCTTTAAGGGCACCTGGTCCGCCGACAGCCACATGCACTGCCCGGCTGTATACTTGGGTACTGGAACCCGCCTGGGGTCTGCATCCTGACTATTCTGCTCAGTAGAACAAAGAAGAGCAGCCCGGGTGGCCCTCCAAAGCTGATGGCAGCAGCAACTTCCCTCTCCACCATAGGCAACAGGAGGGGTATACCCCATGGAGGCCTCAAAGGGCATTAATCCCATAGATGAAGAGACTGTAGAGTTGTGGGTATACGCCACCCAGGTCAGATGGGTGCTCCAAGTGGATGGATTACAGGATGCCATGCATCTGAGGGTGGCCTCCAGGGATTGGTTGGCAGGCTCAGCCTTCCCCTTACTTTGTGGGTGGTACCCGGATGTGAGGCTGACCATGGTGTCCAAGGAGCGACAAAAGGATTTCCACACATGGGAGTGGAACTGTGGACCCCGGTCAGACATGATGTCCAGAGGAATGCTGTGCAGACGGATGACATGGGTGGTCAGCAGGTTGGCAGTCTCAGAGGCGGAAGGCAGCTTAGGGAGGGGCACCAGATGGATAGCTTTGGAGAAGCGGTCCACGATGGTGAGGATAATGGTGTTGCCCTGCAAGGGGGGAAGTTCAGTAACAGAGTCCAGGGTGATATGTGACCAAGGTCGGCTGGGAACCGGTAACAGGTGTAAAAGGCCAACAGGAGGTGAGGAGTCAGATTTGTTATGGACACACACTTGGCATGCCTTGACATAGTCCCAGATGTCTGTCTGCAAGGTGGGCAACCAGAACACTCCTTGAACCTGACTGATAGCCTGGGAAACCCCTGGGTGGCAGGCAAAGCAGCTAGTGTGGCCCTGATTGATAACGTCACTGCGGAGGCCGGCCGGGACAAACAGGCAATCATCAGGTCCCCCCTCAGGTTTGGGCTCAGTAGACTGGGCCTGCAGAACCCTCTGCTCAATCTCCCAGGTAAGGGCTCCAAGAATACATGAGGACGGCACAATGGGTTGGGGGAAAGAAGGGGGGGCTGGTTGGTCAGAGCTGAACTGGTGGGAGAGAGCGTTTGGTTTGATATTGATAGAGCCAGGCCTGTAAGTGATGGTAAGATTGAATCTAAGAAAGAATAGGGCCCAGTGGGCCTGCCTGGCATTAAGTCTGTGGGCCAACCGAAGATACTCTAAATTTTTATGGTTGGTCCACACTACAATGGGATGGGCCACTCCGTCCAGCCAGTGTCTCCACTCCTCAAGAGCCAATTTAATGGCCAGAAGCTCTCGGTCCTCGTAGTTCCTCTGGGCCGGCATAAGCCACCGAGAGAAATACTCACATGGGTGGAGCTTCTGATTGGAGGTTGAACGCTGCTGGAGGACAGCTCCGACCCAGCTCCGACCCAGCCAAGGTGAAAGCTGTACTTGATTGGCCTATGCCCCAGTCCTGCAAGGAGCTTCAATGCTTCTTGGGGTTTGCAAATTTTTATCGCAGTTTCATCAGGGATTACAATGGGGTAGCACAGCCTCTAACTCAGCTAACCTCGGTCAAGGTGCCTTTCACCTGGTCCGAGGCAGCCAAGCAGGCCTTCTCCAAATTGAAGGGACTGTTCTCCAACACCCCCATCTTGGCCCAGGTCGACCCTCAACTCCAGTTCATTGTAGAGGTGGACACTTCAAGGAGAAGGATAATACTAGTCATATTCATATTTGGAGAGATTACATTGTCTTCTTTAATTTGGTTCACCATTTTAAAGAAAGTAGGTGCCATCACAGGCCAGAATTCTTTGCAGAATTCTACTGGTTAACCATCTGATCCCAGAGCTTTGTTGTTTGGGATGTGCTTAAGTGTCTTCAGGAGTTTGGACACCAGAAGAGGTGCATCCAGAGCTGCAATCTGTTCATTATTTAATCGTGGTAAGTTAATATCATCCAAAATTTTATTTATCTCTGAGTCAGATGGATTAATATGAGATGAGTAGAGGTTTTCATAAAACTTTCTGAAGAAGCTATTTATTTCTTCAGACTCATGGGTAATATTTCCAGTCGGATCCTTAATAGAGTGGATAGTTGTTTTTTCTTTATTCAATCTAAGCTGGTGAGAAAGCTATCTCCCGGATTTATTACTGTGTTTGAACTTCTCAGGATGCAGTCTTTGTATTAAAAACTGTGTCCTTTTGTTTGTAATTTCTTTTAGTTCCAGCTCAGATTGTTAAGTGCCTGTTCCTGTGGAGAAACGTCTCCAGTGATTTAGTTTTCTGTTCTAACTCCAGTACCTGTCATGTTCAGGTGAGCACATGCCCCTTCCTTCCTGTTAAGGATTTCCCGACTCCTCAGGTAATCAGTGCACCTGCGTGATTAGATGCACCTGCCGCTCCTTCCTCGCCAGCGCATAAAGGACCATCAAGCAGAGGCTTCAACGCTGGCTCGTTGGGTATACTACCTGCAGCTCAAGCAAGTGATTAACGTTACTACTTTTTAGGATTTATGCTTAACTCCTCTCTCTTGTCTCCTTCACAGGTTGCTGTCATCGGTGCAGTGCGTCTCCAGGGATTGTTGTGCACTCACCTGCTCCATCATCCTCATTCTGCCTCAGCTACCTGTCTCCATCTGGTCAGAAACCATCCAGCTCCTTCTCCTCTCCTACTCCCTGCCAGTTTCATCCTGCTGGTTTACTTATTCCTGCTGGGTCTCTCTGTCGGGCTCTCTGCTCCTCTCACATAAGTGGCAGTTTTGTCTTTCCACTTCCCTTCCTCCCTCCTCATATTAATTTGCTCTCGTCTCTCCCCACAGGCCGAGTCTCCCTCTGGCAAGTGGCAATTTTCCTTAACAGTGCTCCACATTTTGAAATTAATAAATTGTGTAAATGTTGCTTTTCTGTGTCGAGTGAGTTTTTCTCTGGTGTGGTTCCTGCACGTGAACTGACTAGTCTATCAATATGATAGCACCAGTGCTTTTTCTTTTTTTTTTCTTATACAAACAGTAAGAGATTATTTTACCTTGCATGACCACTTTTGCTGCTTCCCAAAGAACACATGGTGATATTTCTGGCGCGTCATTATAGTCCAGATATAATTCCCACTCTTTATTAAAATAATTAATAAAGTCTTTGTCTTTTAGTAGTGATGTATTAAATTTCCAGCTTCTAGTTTTCCTTATAGCTTTTCTATTTACTAGTGTAAGAGATACTGGATGGTGATCGCTGATAGCTTGATTTGAACAAATTTCAGTGTCTGTGATGTCCCTCACAATAGAGTTACTGGCTAAGAAGAAGTCTAAACAGGAATATGAACTATGAACTGATGAAAAAAAGACCAAAATCATTGATGTATTGTTTGAGAGCATCAGTAGCCTACCATTTTTGATAACTCCCTGATGTACTGAACCTGTCAATTGTAGGGTTTAATACCAGGTTGAAGTCTCCTCCTATTATAAGTGTAGTGTCCAAGTGCTCAGAAAGAGAAGTGAAGAAAGTGTGAAAATAGGATGGGTCATCAACATTTGGGCCATAAACGCTTGCAACAGATAGATCCAAATTTTAAACTGAGATTTTTAATATTATAAATCTTACCTTCTGGATCTGCTAAGGTGTTATTTACAACAAAGCGTATTCTTCTGTTTACCAATATAGCTACCTGTCATGTCTGCTGCGTAAATGCGCAGCGAACTAATGAATTGATGCGAGTGCAATATGCAGATGAAGTGAACGTGTTTATTAACAAAAAGGGGAAAACACAAAACACGCAAAATGTTCAATGAAAAAACAGTCTGACGCACAAAGTGACGGATGTCCGAACTCAGTTGGCAGGAGGAGGAGCCCCACGCGCTCCCAGACAAGACTGGGCAGCGGATAGGAAGGGCTAATAATAACACACAGGGTTACAAAAATAATTTTTTTGTAAGTTGTCTGTGTTTTTTCAACTGATTTAAGACAATTTTGCACCGCTTAATCTGAAAATGACATCCATTTTTCTCGATCAGGTGCTAAGTAAAAACCTGTACTTACTTAGTACTTAGTTAGTACTGTGTATGTACTTACTTACCTTTATATAAAGATAAGAATCAGAATCAGCTTTATTGGCCAAGTATGCACAACACATACAAGGAATTTGACTTTGGCTAAAAACTTGCTCTCATTGTTCAGGTGGAGGATTTAAATAAGATTTAAATAAGGATTCAGTGACAACAGAGTTTTTTTTTTTTTGACTTATTTTGTACCCGTAGGTAGATTTGTTCTGCAGTCCGGTGACAAGCCACCAGCTGCCGGTCGCTGCGTGCGCAAGCGCCCCTTAACTCCCTAACCTGCATGTTTTGGCATGTAGGAGGAAACCGGAGAAATCCCGGAGTAAACCCACGCAAACACGGGGAGAACATGCAAACTCCACACAGATCACTGTCGGCCGGAAGCAGGGATCAAACCCACGATCTCATGATCCCCGCGATCCCCCGGCCGAGGGTAAAACTGTGCTGCCGCGGTGCTAACCACTGCGCCACCGTGCAGCCAGTAAATTACAGTCTGTCCACGTTTCTATAAAAGGATGCAAATATATACAGGGATATATGCAGTTATTTACTCAGACTATCCACACTTTGCAGAAATATATGAAAAAATATACAGTCATACAGTATTTCAATGTGAACTCAGATTCAGTGATATAATGTGAATGAAGTAAAAAGCAGTGTGAGAGTTATGTGCAATGTAAGAATGGAAGAAAAGTCATGAGTACAGCAACAGGTAGGACTAGGTGAATGTTAGGAGTTCATCAGAGTGATGGCTTGAGGAAAGAAACTGTTCCTGTGACGGGTGGTTTTGACCTTCAGTGATCTGTAACGACGACCAGAAGATAGAAGTTCAAACAGTTTGTGGCCGGGGTGTGACGGGTCAGCACAGATGTTTCCCACCCGTTTCCTGGTGATGGACCGATATAAGTTCTCAATGGAGGGTAGGTCGGTACCAATGATCCTCTCCGCAGACTTAATGATCCGCTGCAGTCTGGTCTTGTCCTGTTTAGTGGTAGATCCAAACCAGACAGTGATGGAAAAGCAGAGGACAGATTGGATGATGGCGGTGTAGAAGACAACCAGCAGCTCCTGAGGCAAATCAAACTTCTTGAGCTGACGCAGAAAAAATAACCTCTGCTGGGCCTTTTTCCGGACAGTGTGGGAGGACCACTTCAGGTTCCGGGAGATTGTGGTACCCAGAAACTTGAAGGAGTCCACAGTGGACACTGTGCTGTTGAGGATGGTGAGTGGGGGGAATGAAGGAGGGTGTCGCCTGAAATCCACAGTCATCTCCACCGTTTTGGCTGGATTAAGTTCAAGATGGTTCTGGCCGCACCAAAGGATCAGCTGCTCCACCTCCCACCTGTATGCAGACTCATCATCATCCCGGATCAAACCGATGACTGTGGTGTCATTCGCAAACTTCAGGAGCTTCACCGAAGGGTCCTCTGAGGTGCAGTCGTTGGAGTAGAGGGAGAAGAGCAGTGGGGAAAGGACACATCCTTGGGGGGCACCAGTACTAATTTTTCGGGAGCTGGATGTAAATCTCCCTAGCTTCACCTGTTGCCACCTGTCAGTCAGAAAGCTGGAGATCCACTGGCAGGTGGAGGGGGGCACCTTGAGCTGGAGGAGTTTCTGATGAAGAATGCCTGGGATGATGGTGTTGATTGCCTAGCTGAAGTCGACAAACAGGATCCTGGCATACGTCCCTGGGGAGTCGAGGAGTTGCAGGATGTAGTGTAGTCCCATATTCACTGCATCATCCACTGACCTGTTTGACCGGTAGGCAAACTGCAGTGGGTCCATCAGGGGGCCTGTGACGACCTTCAGGTGGTTCAGCACCAATCTCTCCAGGTCTGTAGTCGTTTAATCCTGTAACAGAGGGTTTCTTGGGAACTGGAATGATGACAGAGTGTTTGAAGCAGGAAGGCACTTCACACAGCTCCAGTGATCTATTAAAGATCCGGGTGAAGATGGGGGCCAACTCGTTGGAGCAGACTCTCAGGCAGGACGGAGACACACCATCAGGTCCTGCAGCCTTCTTGATCTTTTGTCTCTGAAAGACCCGGCGCACCTCCTCTTCACAGATCGTTAGTGCTGCTGGGAGGTCAGAGTGGAGGAGGGATGGAGTTCCTGGGGCTGCAGATAATCCTTTTGTGTGGGTGGGAGGTGAGAACTGTAGGTTCTTTTCAAACCTACAGTAAAAGCTGTTTAGGTCGTTAGCCAGCTGGAGGTTTTCCACAGGGTGGGGGGATGGTCTCCTGTAGTTGGTGATATTCCGTAGGCCTCTCCAAACAGAAGCAGAGTTGTTGGCTGAGAAGTTTTGTTGTAACTTCTCACTGTAGCTGCTCTTAGCAAGCCTGGTCTCCTTCGTCAGCATGTTTCTGGCCCGCTTGTACAGAGTCCAGTCACCAGTCCTGTAGGCCTCCTCCTCGGTCTGACGTAGCTACCTGAGTTTAGGAGTGAACCAGGTTTTATTGTTGTTGTATGTGCAGAAGGTCTTGGTCTGCACACACATGTCCTCACAGAAACTGATGTATGATGTCACAGTGTCAGTGAGTTCATTTAGGTTAATGGCTGCATCTTCAAAAATACTCCAATCTGTGCAGTCAAAGCAGGCTTGTAACTCCAGCTTTGATTCCTCAGTCCATTTCTTCACAGTCCTTACAACAGACTTGGAAGTTTTTAGTTTCTGTCTGTATGTTGGAATAAGATGGAGCAGACAGTGGTCAGAAAAACCCAGAGCTGCATGGGGGACGGCATGATAGGCGTTTCTTAAAACTGTGTAACAGTGGTCAAGTGTATTTGTGTCCCTGGTGGGACATTTAATATGCTGTCTGTATTTAGGAAGCTCATTTGTGAGATTAGCTCTATTGAAATCACCCAGAATGATAAGCAGAGAGTCTGGATGTTTTTCCTCCCCGTCTGCTATCTGGTCAGCGAGGTGCTGCAGTGCCTCCGTTGTACAAGCAACAGGTGGGATATAAATTCCGACCAGAATAAACGAGGAGAACTCTCGCGGTGAATAAAAGGGTTTACAGTTTATGAACAGTGACTCTAGGTTAGGGCTACAAAACTTCTTCAACACTGTGACATCAGTACACCAACCTTCGTTTATGTAGAAGCAGATTCCACCAGTACATGTAAAGTACATGTAAGTACATGTAAATTGAATGTTACGTCATCATTGTTCAAAATTCAGAGAATTTCAAGACATAAAAAAGAATTTTGCATCATATAAGATAAGATAAGATAAGCCTTTATTAGTCCCACAACAGGGAAATTCCAGGATTGCAACAGCACAGGGATAGCAACACTCAGAGCAACAATCAGAAGGCAAGAAAAAAAAAACAAGCAAGCAAGAGCAGCTAATATACATATGTACATATTACTATAAAATACTGTATATATATACACACACACAGACACACAGTGCAGAGCATTGTAGCTGGATGGAATAAATATATGAGTATATAAACACCCACAGTACGGAGCATTGCAGCTAGATGGAATAAATATGTAAATATATAAACACCCACAGTACGGAGCATTGCAGCTAGGTGGAATAAATATGTAAATATATAAACACACACAGTGCGGAGCAATGTAGCTAGATGGAATAATATGTAGATATATAAACACACAGTGCGGAGCATTGTAGCTAGATGGAATAAATATATAGATATATAAATATAAACACACCCAGTGCGGAGCATTGTAGCTAGATGGAATAAATATGTAAATATATAAACACACACAGTGCAGAGCATTGTTGCTAGATGGGATGAAACAGCATAACCGTCTACTTAGTTATCCTACATGGTATGATTATGTGCCCATACATATTCTCACCCTCCATAGTGACCGGTATTTTCCTAGTTGTATGCCGGAGGGGACCATTGTGTAAGACTATTGCATCTTTTGCATTCAAAAAACTATTAGTTTGTTACGTCTTTTTGCTATCTCTGCGAGCAGCCCTGCTTAGGTTGTACAGTCTGACAGCCGTTGGTAGGAAGGACCTGCGAAACCTCTCGGTTGTGCACCTGGGATGATGTAGTCTGCTGCTGAATGAGCTCCTCAGTGCATTCAGTATGTCCTGCATAGGGTGAAACTCGGACTCCAGCAGAGATGACAGTTTAGCCACCATTCTTCTCTCTCCTATCTCCTCCACCGGATCAAGGCGCTGCCCCAGGACAGAGCTAGCTTTCTTGATCAGTTTGTTCAGTCTCTTCCTATCGGCTGCAGTAATGCCACTGCCCCAGCAGACCACTCCAAAAGTGATGGCTGATGCCACCACCGTGTCATAGAATGTCTTCAGCAGCGCCCCTTGTACACCAAAAGACCTGAGTCTCCTCAGCAGGAACAGCCTGCGCTGTCCCTTCTTGTAGAGTGCGTCAGTATTGTGTGACCAGTCTAGTTTATTGTCCAGATGAACACCCAGGTACTTATAGGATGTCACCATCTCGATGTCTGTTCCCTGTATATTTACTGGTGCTGTGAGGGGCTGCCCATGCCTGCGGCAGTACATATACCTGCGGCATATACCAGTACATGTAAACAAAAATGTATAAAAAACATGTGGCCATAATTCAAAAAGTTGACCTGATTGAGCAAAACCAATGTGATTTTTGGATTCAGCACATCAAAATTGTCCTAAATCAGCTAAAAAAAAAAAAACTTAGACAATAAATTTGGTGTTGACCAATGTAATAAGAGGAAGACTTACATGTGGGATCAGAGCAAATCGGCTCTGGAAACGACTCCCACCATAGTCCAACAGGGAAAAGAAACCAACAGCTCCAGGACATCAATGAAGACTAGTGTAGAGTAGACTGGTAAAGTGCTGCCTTCAGGCTTAAACTAATGATTACTGACTAGTCACTACTGACTATCGCTGCCACACTGAGTGCACCAACTGACAGACATAAATACCCAGTGAGCTAATGATGTCAAGTGGATGCAGGAGTGTGGCTAAGCAGGTGTGTGAGTGAATGTCAGAGCATGTGAGTAAGAATGAGAATACCCCCCTTTGTTTGGAGTTAAAGTAGGCTGAGTACATACGGGGAAATTCCAGGGGGGGGGGGGGGGTGAGCGCATCTACAGAAGACTTAGAAACATGCAAAGAGTTTGTTTGCAAAAAGTGATAAACACCACTTCCATGAAAATTTCACTCTTTACATCAAACAACTGTTAATATTACCTACTTATAGAAGTTCAAATTGTTTTGTTTCAAAAGCTGATATGTGTTATGTTTTAGACACTTCTAACTTTTTTTTCAAATTGTTTTTGCTGACTTATTAACCCAATGACTATGGATGGTGCTCTGTTGCACCGTCAGCCCCTAGTGGGGAAGGTTTTTTCAAGAAAATATTCAGTTCAGATGTCAGAGATTTCCAAAGCTATAACTTTAAAGTGGTAAGAGATAATGGCTTACTATCAATTAGAAAGCTGTAGAATATGATCCAAAGTTTGAGATAAGAGTAAATTTATGTATCTAATTTGCATAATGCCACGGCAGCCATATTGAATTACATAACTTTCAGTCAAAAGTGGACTTTGGACATACAGTATTTACACAAAGAAGGGTTCTGCTTTTTGTCACTGTTTCTTGTTTTGGGCATTTTGCTATCTTATCTTCAAAGTATATGAACCAGAAAATCAGAACAATGCAGTACAATGTAAACAAAACCATAAACAAACACAGACATTCGTCACTTACCACCGGTGAAGGCGGCTTGCTTCAGCCTTTTTGCAGCATCTTGGCCATTATTTTCTCTTCTGTTAGGCATTTTTGCTTTCTCTCCCACATCCAGAAACTGATATGATTATCACACCTCAATTTCGCTTTTATTCCACCGCTATTTATTTCATATGACAACCAGGAACTGGCACGATTGTTCTGTGCAGTCAAATGGCGCTGGGGGCGACAGCAGATGAAAATCAACCAGCTTCACCAACCTCTGCTATAACAAAATGTAAACATTTGCCTTCATACGCTAAATAATCACTTTTTTGAATCATAGTTGGCAAATTTGGGAGCAAATTCTCCTCCGTCCATGACAAAGTACGTCCAGTAATGTCCATATGTGTTTGTCTAAAAATTTCTTCCTCTCTGGTGTAAATAAGGATGCTTCTATATCCCCCATAATTCCTCCAAGGAAAGAGCAGTAAGTTATACGTGTCTGCCACCTTGTGAGGTGGAATTCATAGTATAACTGGGGTGTTTTGCACGTCACAGTTGCAGGTACAGTGCACGTCACAACACTGCGCCTGTCACAGTGGTGGCAATATCCGTTCATGCAATCAACAATGATAAAGGGTTAAATATAAATAAATACCTTAAGGTAGTTTATGTTGTGATGTGAAGCTCTTCTCTCACTGTTCTGTTGGCTGCGCATTCAGTATATAGTGCACTATATGGGGAAGGAGTTTCTTTTTTTCCCAGCCTTATTCCTTTTCTTTTTATACTGTGCACACCAATGAAGAGAGAGAGAAATGCCATTTCAGTTCTCCTGTATGTCCTGTACGTATAGTAGTATTGAAATCTTTGAATCTTGAATCTTGAACTATAGCTTTATTGCAGCTATATTATACCATTTTACTGAGTGGATATGCATAAATCAGTGTGTCAGTCATACTACATTGATGCTTATAGACATTCGAGTATGTTCCAGACAAAATAGCATGGTTTTTGGGACTTGTCTGTTTTTGCAAAAGAATGGCTTGGCAGCGCATGGAAGGCGTGAGAGTCAAACACAGCACCTGCTTGCTGTGAGTGATTTCACTGCCCAATTTTTTTTATTTTTTTTTACAATTTTGTTGCATTTTTTGTCAAATATGGATAATTTTGATGAAGCAGATGAACCAGTGATGCATTCACCAGTAGGGCACAAACGAGGTCGGAACAGCAAACAATATTCACAATTCTTGCTACTATTATCTTCTGTTATCAGAATTCTTGCTACTTTGCTGCTGTATGTCTCTGCACATTAACATTAACCACAACCATTTGCACAAATGCCATATCTGCTGCCGTCTGTCTGTCTGTCACTGCAATACTGATCACGTGCAGTCCTATCTGTTACTATCTACACCTACACTACCACACTGAACTGCAACTACAGGTATTACATCTCTAGTTGTCTGTATATAGGATTGCTGGGTTTTATCATTGTTAATCGTTTATCTCAATTTTGCACTATGGGAGGTCTGGGTCTTTCTTGTCACCATTTGCACCACGGGTTGCATTACTGTACATATTGTATATTAGATTGCTGTTGTTGTTGTTTTCTTTTTTTCAGCCTTATTCCTTTTCTTTTTATATTGTGCACACCAATGAAGAGAGAGAGAAATGCCATTTCAATTCTCCTGTATGTCTTGTACGTATAGTAGTATTGACAATAAAAGTCTTGAATCTTGAATTATAGCTTTATCATAGCTATATTATACCATTTTACTGAGTGGATATGCCTAAATCAGTGTATAGTGAATTCACTATATAGCGAGTAGGAAGGGAGTGAGTGAGTGAACATTCCGAACACAGCCAGGGGAATCAGTCAGAGCGAGCAGACCGGGAAGGCAGCCAAGATGAGTCACATGACCCAAATACAAGGTGCTGATTTACCCTGTGGAGTTATCTGCTTTTGTAAAAAAAAAAAAAAAAGAAAGAAAAAAGAAACACTCCTGGCATTTATCGGCTTTTGAAAAAAAAAAAAAAAACAAGCATGAATTTGTAGTGTCTATAACAAAGGACATCGGATTTTGAGAAAAAACAATTTCAACTTCTATCAGTAGGTTTTTTATTTATTTAGCGAATGCAAAGTCCTTAAGCCAAGCAGTTGCCTCCTGGTTTGCTGTATGGAGGGTGTGTAATCCTCCTTCCAGTCTTTGGAGCGGGCAAACCTCTATGATGTGTTCCATTGTTTGCTCCTCTCCACATGCGCACAGTGGGCTAGGGCTACTGCCCCATCTGTGAAGGCTGGCCAAGCAGGGGCCATGTCCAGTCCTGAAGCGATTGAGTGTAGACCACTGTCTCCTTGGGAGGTTGGTGCCCGGGACCTGTTGGTTGGGGTTTATCACCAGCTGTTTGTTTGGGACCTCCTTGGTCTCCCATTCCTCTTGCCAAGCTGTCTGGATGGTAAAGTCAGCTGGGGGAGGGTTTTTCCAAATCGGCCGTCTGGATGAAAGTCAGGCAGTGGGTGGGGTGTAGATATCTGCATGGATTGGCAAGTGAGGAAAATCTTTAACCTTTTGGAGCATCCTTTGAGTTAATGCTGCTCGCCGGATGTGTGGAGGGGCTATGTTTGACAGTACAGAGAGCCAGGGGAGTGGTGTTGAGCGGATTGTTCCAGTTATAGTTCTCATTGTTGAGTTGAGCTGGGTGTCTACATGGTGTGAGTAAGATGACCTGGACCAGACAGGGGCACAATATTCTGCTACAGAGTATGAAAGGGCCAGTGCTGAGGTGCGCAGGGTGGAGACTGCCGCCCCCCATTTTGCACCAGCGAGCTTGCAGAGCAGGTTGTTTCGTACCTTCACCTTAGCAGCCGTCCCCTTTAGATGTTCCTTGAAGGATAAGGTCCTATCAAGGGTCACTCCAAGATAAGTTGGATTTGGGGCATGCTTAAGCTTGAGTCCGCTCAGGTGGATGTTTAGTTCTCTGGCATCTTTGGCATTGTGGAGATGGAATACGCTGGAGACGGTTTTTGCTGGGCTTGGTTTTAGGCGCCAGATTTTGCAGAACTGGTCCAGTTTGGCAAGATCTTCTGTGAGCACCCGTTCCAGTGGTTCAAAGTCTGGTGCTTGGAATGCCAAACAGATGTCGTCTGCATAGATGAATTTGCGGGATTTTGTAGTAGGCAGGTCGTTTATGTAGAGGTTGAACAGAGTTGGAGCTAGAACTGAGCCTTGTGGGAGTCCGTTTTTCTGCATTCTCCATGCACTTGTCTTCTGACTGAGGTGGACTCTGAACCTTCGGTTGGTCAGCAGGGTTTTTATAATTGCTGTTGCCCAAGCAGGGATCGCCTTTATAAGTTTCAGGAGGAGGCCTTTGTGCCAGACCGTATCATAGGCGGCTGTAAGATCGAGAAACACAGCCCCTGTCTTCAGTCTGCTCTCGAAGCCATTTTCGATGAAGGTGGTTAGGGCCAGTACTTGTTCTCCTGTACTGCGGTCCTTGCAGAAACCTGCTTGATCCACACTTAGAATATCCTCTATTTCTGGGGAAATGCGTTGCAGTATTAGGTGCTCCATGATTTTGTAAGGAACGCTGAGTAGGGAGATTGGGCGGTAGCTTGCTGGTAGTTTGTGGTCTTTGCCAGGTTTTGGGATGGCAATGACCTTTGCTGTCCGCCATTTCTTTGGGATCGAGTTTGTTTGTGTGATCCTTGTGTAAAATTGTGTCAACCAGGTTAGGGCTCGGGGGCCAAGATTTTTCATGAATTCTGGGAAGATGTTATCGTATCCTGCTGCCTTTCCACATTTCAGGCCCTGTAGGACTTTCTCCAGTTCAGCAGCCTCGAAGGGTTCAGGGTTCGTTTCCTCTACAGGCATTTTTTGGTGTTTTTTTTAGCTCAGTTGTAACTGCTCTTCTGGTGTCTTTGTCTTGGGGTGCTTTGGCGATAGTCAGTAGGTGGGATGCAACTTGGTTGGGTGTGACAGATGCTCGGCTTTGGCTAGGGGGCTTCTGTGCAGCTCCTAGGCGACGGATGAGGCTCCAACATTTCCTGCTAGAGTGGGTAAAGCTCTGGTCAGCAACTGTCTCCTCCCATTTCTTTCGCCGGGCTGTATTTAGCGATTCAATGAGATGGTCTGCTATCTCTGGGTCCCCTGATGTTTGATAGGATTGTAGGAGGGCAGCACTTTCTCCGTCCAAACATGGGACATAGAGGGGTCGGTAGCCTCGTGGGATTGCGGTATGGGCAGCCTTGAAGATTGCGCTGCAGAAGCGGTTGTATGCTTCATCTACAGTGATGGTGTGGAGTGGGATGGTAACAACGCTCCGGTCCAGAGTTTCACTGAATTTCTTCCAGTTGGCTTTGCGGAAGTTCCAGCGCATCTTCCTTGGGCTGTATATGACTGGAAGTTGTAGGCCAATGTGTACAAGCAGGGGCCGGTGTTGGCTGTGTGGAAAATCATCAAGAATGAGGATCTGTGTAGGATATGGCTCCCCATTCAAAGAGCTGACCCAACACAGGTCAGGAGAATAGTCCTTCTTCCACCTAGCAGAGTGGAAGGTTCCTCTTTGTTTGGGGTCGTATATCAAAGCGAGGTCATTTCTGGATGCCCAGTCTGAAAGTGCCTCCCCATCACTGTCCACTGCTGGGTACCCCCAGTCAGGGTGATGGCTGTTAAAGTCCCCCACATAGATGGCAGGGTGGGGTAGGGTGGGTAAGACCTGCAGATCCCAGTTGGCATTAGGGGGCTTGTACACATTGACAATATGGAAGCCACCAATGATTATGGTGTCTGAGAAATGTGTTGTTATCAGGTGATTTGCTTCAACTATGTCAGAACGCACGTAGGTGGCATGTCCATGTTTAACATGTAGAACATAGCACAGGAGGTCAAAGCCTTTGATGGTGAAGCGGCCAGCTTCCTCTGTGCCAATATGAGTCTCTTGGAGGCAGATTACATCAATCGAATGTTGGAAGGCGAGGACTTCAATAAGGCTTCACTTGGCTGCAGATAGGCCTTCAACGTTTAGTTGTAATATGCGAAGGGCAGATCCTACCACAAAGTGCTCTTGGGGCTGTTTGCTTTCGGCTTTAGGACTGTGACTAGGATTCTTCTTTGACTTGGCACAGAGGCGTCGTCTCTTCAAATTTAGTCTGCTGGTAGGATCATTAGCTTCCCCAGGCGAGCCCGGGTACTGGCGGAGGGCGCGACGAGAACGCTGATCCATTGCCCCAGTAGGTAATGTTGTTTGATGTAAAGAGGGACATTTTCTTGGAAGTGGCATTTATTGGTTTTTGCAAACAAACTCTTCATATGGTGGTCTTTTGGTGATGAACAGTGTTGTGTTTTGCCAAATATTCCTTTTGGAATTATGGCCAAAAAGTTCAACCTTGGTTTCATTGGACCATAACACATTTACCCACATGCATTTGGGAGATTTCAAATGTGGTTTTGCAAAATGTAGCCGGGCTTGGATGTTTTTCTTTGTAAGATAAGGCTTCTGTCTTGCCACCCTACCCCATAGCCCAGCCATATGAAGAAGGCGGGAGATTGTTGTCACATGTACTAAACAGCCAGTACTTGCCAGAAATGCATGCATCTCCTTCAATGTTGCAATTGGCCTCTTGGCGGCCTCCCTGACCAGTTATCATCTCGTCTTTTCATCAGTTTTGAAGGGACGTCCAGTTCATGGTAATGTCACTGTTGTGACATATTTTCTCCACTTGATGACTGTCTTCACTGTGTTCCATGGTATATTTAATGCCTTAGAAATTCTTCTGTACCCTTCTCCTGACTGATACCTTTGAACAATAAGATACCTCTGATACTTTGGAAGCTCTCTGCGGTCCATGGCTTGTACTGTTAGATGTGACTACAAAAATGTCAGGGAAAGCCTACTAGAACAGCTGAACTTTTTGGGGGGTTAATCAGAACCACTTTAAATGATGGCAGGTGTGTGCTGACTCCCATTTAACATGAGTTTGATTGTGATTGGTTAATTCTGAACACAGCCACATCCCCAGTTATAACAGGGTGTGCATGCAACCAGGTTATTGTAAGTTTTTATTTTTTATTTTTCCCCTTAAAAGATTTCAGATTGTTTTTCAGTTGGGTTGTACAGGTTATAGGTCACATTAATGGGGGAAGAAGTTTTGAAATGATTTATCTTGGTCTCACTTTTTTTTTTACATCAGAAAAACCTGGCATTTGAATAGGGGTGTGTAGACTTTTTATATCCACAGTATATTAGGACCATCAACATTTGCAATAGTGAATTGGCTATTATTGATTGAAACATTATTCATAATGAAGCGATCTTCGGGGTCCATAATTGTAGTGTTATGAACAAATGAGATTCTCGAATTGCTTAAAATAGCTACACCTCTTTGATTTCTATTAAAGGGAGCAGAAAATGAGTGAGTGAACTTTGAAGAATTAAGCTTATTGTTATCTGATTTTAATAGGTGAGTTTCTTGTAATAAACATATATCAGGATTTAGTTTTGATAGCTGGTTAAAGATTTTTACAATCTTTGCCTGAGAACCAGTTCCTGACATTCCAAGTTAAAAGCTTAAAAGATCTCATGTTTTATTTTTTTGATATTGCAACTGTTCCCACTCTGTGTATGTGTATGTGTGTGTGGGGGGAGGGCATAATAGACAAGACAAACAACAACAAAAAAAGACATGACAGAGAACATCCCTTTGTGGATTGCCACCTTATTCTGGTGGAGGGATTTGAGTGTCCTAATGCAATGTTTTTCAACCAGGATGCCATGGTACATTCAGATTTCTGTGGGAAATTATCTAATTTCACTAGTTAATTGGTCCAAACAATTGCAAATAATTTGCTGTTGTTGTATGTAGGTTCTGTAGGCACCCATGCACAATAATGGCAAAGTATTTGCATTTTTTTGGACTAATTAGATGTCTAGGCCAAACCCCTTCCTGAACTTTGCCATCTCTCTAAAAAATAAAGCTGTTATAGTTCCCACATGTTTCAGCTGATAGGTGTAGAAGAGCTTGAAATAACGAGGCGATGTGATTTATAAACCAAAGTTTAATATCAGCTTCGCTCCTCTAACAAGTCTCATCTCAGTGCAGAAGCAGAATAAGAGGTCGAACACATTCAGACCTTCATACTTATACCTACACACAACAAAAGTCATTGCATATCAAAGCTGACATCCCGCATTAACTTAATCCCCCCTCCTTTGTCTTCCATCTCCTCCACCTGACCCTGGGTGGTCAGGGAGATCGATCTCCTCCATTGTCCTCTGTCTCCTCCACCTGACCCTGGGTAGTCAGGGAGATCGATCTGGTCTCCACCGCTGCGACTCCGTATGCTCTTTGATCTTCGCTGGCGGTCGAGACTTCTTGTCCTGTTCTGAGGCATGAGGTCATTGCACATATGTAATCACTAAACATTCTAATATGTCTATACATATGTAGGTATGGAATATATGATTAATATAAACCACAATAGGTACCATACTTTCCAGGTTTGATTGGAGTCCAGACTGTGATGACCCGAGCGCTGATCTCGTCCGCGCTCGGGCCATGCATCATCTCTGCCGGCTTTGACAGCAGCAGATTACATTCTGGCTCCCCGGGCTCTTATTGGGACAGTGCTCGGTGGGGCTTCCTGCTGTCAAAGCCGATCAGCTGTTCTGCATCACTGCTCATTAGCGGCCGGCTTTATTAGCGGGCGCTGACAGCAGGTTGATGCAGCAGTATCGTCAAAACATCCTGAGAGATTTCTTGTGAGACATCAGCATTTGCATCAAGGTTCATGTTTATAGTCTTGTCCTTGTTCTCGTTTAGATCGTAGGTGGCTGGGTGTAGCCCTATGATCCCATGCCCTTTGTAGTGAGTGTTTTTGCCACAGCGGCTCATAGTTTGTGTTATTGTCTTGTGTCTTGTGTATTAAACATCAATGCAAAACTCACTGGTGACTTTTGGCGTCTTATGGTGGCCCACGAGGGTCACCGCGTGACAGTATACTGCTGCCAGACGTCTAAACGGAGACGTCACACCGAGACGCCATCCCGGTGAGTGTTTGCTTTAATTAGATGATTGTTCTTCCCTGTCTGGGTAACTGCGTGCTGGGAGAATGCCGTCGCAGAAGGGCCACGTTTGGAGTCGGGACTACGAGCTGGTGGAGGCTTTGGACTATGTGGACGAAACGCTCATCGCTACCTCTCTCCTCGATAATTCACAGCGACGTACGCTGGTACCTGGACTGCGCTGAGGATGTCCTAAATCATCTCCCCCGCTACGCCGATCACCCTGAAGTTGGCGCGAGGAGGGATGACATTGCCGCACAGCGTGAGATACTCCGTATGGTGGAGGAGGACTACGGCCGGAAGCAGAGGAGGAGGCATCCTTGCTCCCCGCTTTGGGATCCCGTTCCTGTCCCCGATCCGGCCCAGGAGTTCGCACCGTCCAGGGGTGAGCCCCGAGTTAACGTGACGTCAGCCGGGATTCCCCCGGAGACGCTACATTTGACAGCTGCGTCCATCAGGGACCGTGTAGCAGCTGCTCGCTCTGCTACTCACCCTTCACAGATTATCAAGCACGTGACGGCGGCTGTCAGGTTGGTCGAGAGGAACCCCGAGCTGAGTGATTATCCTGAATTCGTTGCCTTGCTCGCCTCCGTTTCCGCACAAGAGCGGCGTTTTCCAGACCTCACCTTCGCCTTGACATCAGCCAGTGGACGTCGGCGCCACGTCCAAGGCAAACCTCAGCAGAATCCCCGGCTGGACCCACTGCCGGTGAAGCCCGTCAGTGGACCCTTGAGAGCGGCTCCTCCTCGTCCTTCCAGGGGGCCCTCTGTCACCATCCAGCGGGGAGAGGGAGGAACTACGTCCCCTACAGCAGGCACCATCCTCCCTCCGGGAGAATGGCAAGTGCAAGTTCATTCTTAACATGATAATTGTGATCTGCCTTGTCTGACTCCTGGGGCGGAGTTTGGGGTTCGCAGTCCCCCGAGCTCCTACCACCTGCTGTAGTTGTGATAACCAAACCTGCTCCCTCTGTGTCTCCCTCCGCTGAGCAGTCCACAATGCCAGGCCTACGTCGCCAGACGAGGGGGGCCTGCGGTTCTGGAGAGCCTGGATCCAGTCCCGCAGCCACGCCGTGGACAGAGGAGAAGAGCGGATTGCGGCCTGGAGCCTGTGCCGACGGTGAAGCGTCCCTGGGTCTCCTCGCCGAAGCGGTCCGAGCCACTGGGTCAAGGGTCCCCTGCCCTCACGCCATACGGGTCATTGGCGTGGATGTCAGCGTCAGAGGAACCTCAGGCTGCGGAAACCATCATACCAGCTGCGGAGCCTGACGTAGCTGAGTGGGAGCCTGCGGACGAACGTCTTCGCCCTGAACCTGGATCAACAAAGTCCTGGACGGCGACAGAACCCGAGTGCAGGCAAGTGCTCTCTCTTGTGTCTCTTTCTCCTGTCTTGGAGCACTTTTTCCTGCCTCTTGGGGATGCGAGTCAGGGGCAGCCACCTGCTGCGCCCGAGCTCGTCTCGCTGGGCTCTGTCGCTGCCGGTGATGCTGATCCTGGTTCTTCTCTGTCCTCTGAGCTTTGTTGCAGTGTCACTGGCGCGGAGCCAGTCGTGGTCGCTGTGTTGGAGGTTCCAGGTTCGGGGGTGGAGGTCGTCAGCGGTGCTGCGCCGACACAGTTGGGGTCCTTTGTGGAAGCTGCGGAGGCCCAATCGGGGTCTGACGTGGGTGCGCCCGAGGCCCAATCGGGGTCCATCGCGGGAGCTGCTTTGGCCCAATCGGGGTCTGACGTGGGTGCGCCCGAGGCCCAATCGGGGTCCACCACAGATGCTGTTTTGGCCCAATTGGGGTCCGACGTGGGTGCAGCCGGGACCCAATCGGGGTCCAGCAGAGGTACAGCGCCGGTGTGGTCCGAGGACAGTGGAGGAGCTGCAGACCCTTCGCCGCCTGACTTAGTATGGGCTCATATTCGCCATCATTCCCCTCTTCGGAGTCCTCACCCCTGCCCATCATCGCCAGGGGCCGTAGGGGTCCCTCTTCGCTCGCCCCGGCTCTCCCATGTTTTGTCCTCACCAGGGAGGCCGCCGCGGGCTGTTTTCCCCCAGTTCTGGTGGCTGAGGGACGCGGGTCAGCCGCCCGAGGAACTGCTTCGCTGGTTCGGCGCCTTGGGTCGGCCACCCGACTTGTTGTGTGTATTATTGGGCGATCTGGTTCGGCCACCGGAGGAGTAGACTTTCCGGGCCTGGGACTGTGGTAAGCCGCCCGGTCATCTTCCGCCCCCCATGACCACCCGTCGGCCGTTGGACGCGGGGAGGCCGCCTGAACTGTTCCCGTGGCGTTTGGTCTCCACCGGTCATCATGAACTGTCGGGGGTAGAGGTCATTCGTGGTGGTAGTCTGGCCCTGTAATTGTTCTGGTTTTTTTGCTGTCCTGTGTGTATTTGATTTGTGCATTTGGGAGTGGTATTCTTGTCATCGTGCTTTGTATTGTTTTTTTTTTTCTTGCCTTGTCTTGATCTTGATTTGTGCTTTAAGGAGTGTTGTATTTTTCTGTTATCGTGCCTGTGTAACTGTGTTTCATGTATTTTGGAGTCTTTTTTTTTCTGATTGTCTGTGCCCTGGTTCACGGTCTGTGATTTGATCCCCTCCCACCGGGCCTACCCCATCCGCCCACCCTGAAGGGGGTGGGGTGGGGGGGGCTTGGATGTCTATGGGCGTTCTGAGCCCGCCCTCGGAGGGAGGGTACTGTGATGACCCGAGCGCCGATCACGTCCGCGCTCGGGCCATGCATCATCTCTGCCAGCTTTGACAGCAGCGGATTACATTCTGGCTCCCCGGGCTCTTATTGTGACAGCGCTCGGTGGGGCTTCCTGCTGTCAAAGCCGATCAGCTGTTCTGCATCACTGCTTGTTAGTGGCCGGCTTTATTAGCGGGCGCTGACAGCAGGTTGATGCAGCAGTATCGTCAAAACATCCTGAGAGATTTCTTGTGAGTCATCAGCATTTGCATCAAGATTCGTGTTTATAGTCTTGTCCTTGTTCTCGTTTAGATCGTAGGTGGCTGGGTGTAGCCCTACGATCCCATGCCCTTTGTAGTGAGTGTTTTTGCCACAGCGGCTCATAGCTTGTGTTATTGTCTTGTGTCTTGTGTATTAAACATCAATGCAAAACTCACTGGCGACTTTTGGTGTCTTATGGTGGCCCGCGAGGGTCACCGCGTGACACAGACCTTAACACATGTGAATGGATAAATTCAGGAAAAGCCAAGGTACAACCTAGTAGAGTGAGGAAGTGACATTCTTTATGTTATGATGTTGCTTTCTCACCACATTGACTTCTTTGGTCTTCACGGTGAAGACTGAGTTTTCATGGAACTCTCAGGCTTCACCGCCTTCATGAAAGATGGCGTGGTGCCAAGAGACAGGAAGTTATTACAAGTCACACATACATTGTCTGATCAGCATATGCATACTGGAAAGAGCAGATGTGCATTACTGGATTGTAATGGGTATGGCCAGATCAGAATCAGAATCAGAATCAGAATCAGAATCAGGTTTATTGCCATTGTTCATGTAGTACACAAACTAGGAATTTGTCTCGGTACAATGCTGCAACATTAAACATGATAAGATAAGAGAAATAAACTATACATGTAATAAAGTGTAGGATAAGATTAAGTGATACTGGTCAACAGTTAAAATATATATTAGCCAGCAGCAGATACTGTGGAGAACTATATAGTGCAGTCGGTAATGCAGGAAGAAAACAGTGATGATTGACATGAGTCTGGTTGAGCTGCTGTACATGGTGCACGAGAGTCACTTAGTGTTCAGCAGTCTAATGGCAGAGGGGAAGAAGCTGTTCATGTGACGGGAGGTTTTAGTCTGGATGGACCGAAGTCTTCTACCAGAGGGGAGGGGGGCAAACAGTACGTGACCAGGGTGTGAGGGATCGGCTATGATCCGGCCAGCACGCCTCCGGGTCCTGGAGATGTACAGATCCTGGAGAGATGGGAGCTTGCAGCCAATCACCTTCTCAGCAGTGCGCACGACGCGCTGCAGCCTTAGTCTGTCCCTGGCAGTGGCTCCTGCGTACCACACGGTTATGGAGGTGGTGAGGATGGACTCGATGATGGCTGTGTAGAACTGCACTAACATCTTGGTGGGTAGCTTGAGCTTCCTCAGCTGCCGCAGGAAGAACATCCTCTGCTGGGCTTTTTTGATGAGTGAGCTGATGGTCAGCTCCCATTTGAGGTCCCTGGTGATGGTAGTGCCTAGGAAGCGGAAGGAATCAGCAGTGGTGATGGGAGAGCCTGAGAGGGTGAGGGGGGGCAGAGGAGTAGTGACTTTCCTGAAGTCTACAATCATCTCCACTGTCTTCAGAGCGTTCAGCTGCAGGTTGTTATTGCTGCACCAGGACGCCAGCTGGGCCACCTCTCTCCTGTAGGCGGACTCGTCGCCGTTGGAGATGAGCCCGATGAGGGTGGTGTCGTCCGCAAACTTGATCAACTTGACAGACTGGTGGCTGGAGGTGCAGGAGTTGGTGTAAAGGGAGAAGAGTAGGGGGGAAAGTACACAGCCCTGGGGTGATCCGGTGCTGATGCTAGTATAGTCTGAGACAGTCTTTCCCAGCCGCACATGCTGCCTCCGGTCCGTCAGGAAGTCGATGATCCACCTGCAGAGGGAGTCAGGCACGTTGAGCAGGGACAGCTTGTCCCGGAGCAGAGCGGGGCCGATGGTGTTGAATGCGGAGCTGAAGTCCACAAACAGGATCCTGGCGTAGGTTCCCGGGGAGTCCAGGTGCTGCAGGATGGAGTGGAGGGCCAGGTTGACTGCATCGTCTACAGACCTGTTGGCTCGGTAGGCAAACTGCAGCGGGTCCAGGAGAGGGGTGGTGATGGACTTGAGGTGGGACAGGACCAGGCGCTCAAAGGACTTCATGACTACAGAGGTGAGCGCTACAGGTCTGTAGTCATTAAGTCCAGTGATCCGTGGCTTCTTGGGGACAGGGATGATGGTGGAGGATTTGAGGCAGGATGGCACGTGGCATAACTTAAGGGAGGTGTTAAAAATGTCTGTGAATACAGGAGCCAGCTGTTTCGCACAGAGTCTCAGGGTGGAGGGAGACACGCCGTCTGGGCCGGGGGCCTTGCGCAGATAGCTCAATAGTGCCCTCAGACAATTTGAAAATGCCCACACCATAGGGCAGGCCTATTCAATTAGTGGCCCATGGGCCACATGAGGCCCAGAACCAACCTCCGAATGGCCCAGGCCACGCCAAGGAAATATAAATTTAAGAAAAAAATATGAAAGAATGACGATCCACAAGCACGCACACGAACAACGCGAGTGACCGTCATCTGCACGGAGTTCAGAAGCACCCCGCCCACGTGAGTGTTCCAATCGCCAGGCAGAGGTTTTCTAGCGTTGCTGTCCAAAAGAAACATGAGCTTATCAAAGTACTTTAAAAGCGGAAAAAAGCAGAAGAGATATGTAAACAGTGGAGGCATTTATGGTGGTTTTAACCCGTTGGTAACAGAAGCGGGGGGGCTAAAGCCTATCCCAGCATCTTTGGGCGAGAGGCAGGGTACACCCTGCCCGCGACCCAAAAAGGATTAAGCGGAAGAAGATGGATGGATGGATGGATGGATGGATGGATGGATGGATGGATGGTAACAGAAGCTAAGAGTCACTTAGCAAACATGTGTGGTGAGGCTTCATACTGTATGCAGGGAAAGGCAAGAGTGACTGAATAGCTGAGGACTGACTTCATCAGCTACTACAATATCCATCCATCCACCCATCCATCCATCCATCTATCCTAGTTAAGATCACCGAAATTCACGAAGTCAATGACTTTAATCTGTCAACAGCCTTCAGACAAACTAAATGTGCCAACATTTGGATTTCAAAATAAGGGAGGTTTTTCCTGCTGTCTGGGTGGTGAGGAGAATTCTAAAAAAACTATAAATATATAGAAATATTTTAACAGAAATAACTGCATCTTTGGTTATCTAAGTTAATTTATTTCATTAAATACAATTTTACTAATATTTTTTTTCTTTAAAATCAGAGTTAAATTGTTCTGCTCTGGCTCTGCAAACTTATGGTCAAAAGTACAAATTGTATAAGGAAAAAAGTTAAAACAGTCTGTTTCAAATTTATTAACAAACAGTAATTTTATTTAAAAAATAGACAAAAATTAGCCATAAAAAATCCACAAATTTCTAATAAAGTGTCAAATGTACAAGAAAAGTCAATTTTACAAGAGGAAATTACAAATTTGAGGAAAATAGTTTCAAATTTAGATCAATTTACAAAGAAAAGTAGAAAACTATAAGAAAACTGTAAAAAAAATCATGGAGAAAAACTTCAAACCTTCAAGACTGAAGTCATTACTCAAGTTTTTATGTGGGTGCTTTTTGCATCCTTAACTCAACTAGAAATTTTTGGTTGACTGATATGTGTGTGTAATGAAATGTGTAGTTATAAAAAGAGGTTCCTACTCACACATGTGGTGATTTAAAGCAAAACTAGCCACAATAATGGATGTGCAGTGTTTATTAATGTTATCAATCTTTTCTTGGGGGACTTGTGCACTGAAGTGTTTGACAGTTCATTTTTTATTCAGCTAAATGCACTTTGTGATGTGCCAAGGTCAGTTATGACCAGGATATAGTATATGGTATATTGTTCAAGAGGAAAAATATTTCTACTGCTTCAAGTTCTGCTCAGCCCCAGCACTGTTATTGTGTTTTTATGCACTTTTAATGTGCCTTTGTCATGTGCGAAGCACACATTTAAAACCAAGACAGTGACTAAAAAGTGCATACTTTTCATCATATTGATCTGTGTTTGTTTGAAATTTATCATATTCAACAGATGACTGAACATGTGCGGCCCAGTTACATGTCTCGATTTCAAATTGTGGCCCAACTGATTTTGTAATTGAATAGCCCTGCCAAAGGGAATTTAATTTTTCACCTACATGCATGAGACTTAGTATGCATCTGCAATATGCCAAAACATACAAACAAACCTTCTGCATATACAGGTACAAATAAATATTGAACACGTCAACATTTTTTTAATTAAACATATTTCTGATGGAGCCAATGAGCTGAGATTTTAACCAGATATCAGTAACAAGCCAGGTAATCCATACATACAAAGAAATCAAGGCAACTGTGTTCACAAAATAAGTTATATTTAAAAAAAATGAATGACACAGGGAATAAATATTGAACACATGAAGAAAAAGGGGTGCAAAAAGGCATAGAAAGCCAAGAAACCAGATGAAATCCATCTAAATTTAGGAAGCCATCCCATCCCCCATCCATGCAAATTAATTTCAGCTGGTTAAGTCCTGACTGATCGTCTTTAAAAAGGTCTGTGAATATCAGATTGTAACACCACAAAGAACTCATGATGGGTAGAAGCAAAGAGCTCTCTCTAGACCTTGGCAATCTTACTGTTGCAAAACATAATGATAGCATTGGTTACAGGCGCATTTCTAAACTATTGAATGTTCCAGTGAGCACTGGTGGAGCCATCATTCGGAAGTGGAATGATGGCTCCATGATGGCCATGACCAGGAGCTGCTCACAAGATTTCTGACAGAGGAGTCAAAAGAATTATCAGAAGAGTTATCCAAGAGACAACCACCACTCATGGAGAGCTCCAGAAAGACATGGAGTTAGCAGGTACTGCCGTTTCAAAGAAAACAATAAGTAATGCACTCAGCCGACATGGGCTTTATGCCCACTCACCTCGCAAGAATCCATTACTGAAGAAAAAGCATGTTGAAGCTCATTTAAAGTTTGCCACACAACATTTGGGCAAACCAGTAAAATACTGGGAGAATATAGTCTGATCAGATGAGACCAAAATTGTTTTGGATGCCACAACACACAACATGTTTGGAGGAGAAATAGCATCGCACGTCAGCCCCAAAACACTATACCAGCAGTGAAGTTTGGAGGTGGGAGCATCATGGTGTGGGGGTGTTTTTCAGCATATGGTACAGGCAGACCTCATTTGGTACAGACAGACTAATTGAAGGAACGATGAATGGACAAATGTACAGAGACATCCTTGATAAGAACCTGTTTCCATCTGCCAAGATGCTGAAGATGAAATGGGGGGGGGGGGGACATTTTAGCAAGATAATGATCCCCAACACACAGCCAAGGAAACTATTAACTGGCTCCAGAGAAGGAAAATAAAGCTGCTAGAATGGCCCAGTCAGTCACCTCAGAATCAGAATCAGAATCAGATTTATTGCCATTGTTCATGTAGTACACAAACTAGGAATTTGTCTCGGTGCCATGCTGCAACATTAAAAACATGATGAGATAAAGAGATAAACTAAAAAACTAAAGGACTAAAAACGTGCAATAAGTGTAGAAAAATAAGTAATAATAATAATAATAATAATAATAATAGTAATAATGAGTAATACTAGTCAAGGCAGTTTTAAATAAATTAGCAAGTAGCAGATAATATGGGGTACCACAGTGCAGTTGATAATGCAACAGAAAAACAGTGATGAATGTCATGAGTCTGGTTGAGCTGCTGTACATAGTGCACGAGAGTCAATAAGTCACTTAATGTTCAGCAGTCTGATGGCAGAGGGGAAAAAGCTATTCATGTGCCGGGAGGTTTTAGTCCGAATGGACCGAAGTCTTCTACCTGAGGGGAGGGGGGCAAACAGTACGTGACCAGGGTGTGAAGGATCGGCTATGATCCGGCCAGCACGCCTCCGGGTCCTGGAGATGTACAGGTCCTGGAGAGATGGGAGCTTGCAGCCGATCACCTTCTCAGCAGTGCGCACGACGCGCTGCAGCCTTAGTCTGTCCCTGGCAGTGGCTCCTGCATACCACACAGTTATGGAGGAGGTGAGGATGGACTCGATGATGGCCGTGTAGAACTGCACTAACATCTTGGTGGGTAGCTTGAGCTTCCTCAGCTGCCACAGAAAGAACATCCTCTGCTGGGCCTTTTTGATGAGGGAGCTGATGGTTGGCTCCCATTTGAGGTCCCGGGTGATGGTGGTGCCCAAGAAGCGGAAGGAATCTGCAATGGTGATGGGAGAGCCTGTGATGGTGAGGGGGGGCAGGGGGGTTGTGACTTTCCTGAAGTCCACAATCATCTCCGCTGTCTTCAGAGCGTTCAGCTGCAGGTTGTTGTGGCTGCACCAGGACACCAGCTGGGCCACCTCTTTCCTGTAGACGGACTCGTCGCCATTGGAGATGAGCCCGATGAGGGTGGTGTCGTCTGCAAACTTAATCAGCTTAACAGACTGGTGGGAGGAGGTGCAGGAGTTGGTATAAAGGGAGAAGAGTAGGGGGGAAAGTACACAGCCCTGGGGTGATCCGATGCTGATGCTAACAGAGTCCGAGACAGACTTCCCCAGCCGCACATGCTGCCTCCGGCCGTCAGGAAGTCGGTGATCCACCTGCAGAGGGAGTCAGGCACATCGAGCAGGGACAGCTTGTCCTGGAGCAGATCGGGGCGGATGGTGTTGAATGCGGAGCTGAAGTCCACAAACAGAATCCTGACGTAGGTTCCCAGGGAGTCCAGGTGCTGCAGGATGGAGTGGAGGGCCAGGTTGACTGCGTCGTCCACAGACCTGTTGGCATGGTAGGCAAACTGCAGCGGGTCCAGGAGGGGTGTGGTGATGGACTTGAGGTGAGACAGGACCAGGCGCTCAAAGGACTTCATGACTACAGAGGTGAGCGCTACAGGTCTGTAGTCGTTAAGTCCAGTAATCCGTGGCTTCTTGGGGACAGGGATGATGGTGGAGGATTTGAGGCAGGTCGGCACATGACATTGCTTAAGGGAGGTGTTAAAAATGTCTGTGAAGACAGGAGCCAGCTCTTTCGCACAATGTCTCAGGGTGGAGGGAGACACACCGTCCTGCCCGGGGGCCTTGCACGGGTTCAGTCTGGAGAACTGTCTGTGCACGTCCTGCTCACTGATGACAAGGGCAGGGGGGGAGGAGGAGGAGGAGGTGGGGGGGACCGCTTTTGATGAATTAGGGGCCGAGGAGGCAGTGGAGCTGGGTGGAGTGGGGGAGTTGGACACAGCTGACGAGGTGTCAAAACGGGCGTAATGTTGGGACAGTTTTTGACAAAGGGCTTTGTCATCCTGACCTTTAGAAGCCTGAGGCCGATAGTTGGTGATTTGCCTCAGTCCTCTCCACACAGAAGCCGAGTCATTAGCAGTGAACTGCTGCTGGAGTCTCTCAGAATACACAGATTTAGCTCTCCTCAGCTCTCTGTTAAACCGATATTTGACCTCTCTGTAGCAGTCCCTGTCTCCACTTTTCAACGCTGCTTCCTTCTCCTTCCTGATCTGTCTGAGCTTGGCAGTGAACCAGGGCTTATCATTAGAGTATCTCACCCTGGTGCGCGATGGGAGAATGCTCTCCTCACAGAAGTTGATATATGAGTTCACAGTGTCCGTGTACTCATTAAGATTATGTGTGGCTCCTTTAAACATGTCCCAGTCAGTTATTTCCATGCATGTGTTCAGATTCTCTCCAGCTTCACTGGTCAATTTCTTCATGGTGGTCACAACAGGTTTAGTGAGTTTCAGTCTCTGTCTGTATGTGGGGATGAGGTGGACCATCACGTGATCAGATAGTCCGAGCGCAGCGCGGGGAACAGCGCGATATGTGTCCTTCACTGTAGTGTAACAGTGATCCAGCGTGTTAAATCCTCTGGTTGGACATTTAATAAACTGTTTGTATCGGGGGAGCTCGTGACTCAGATTGCTCTGGTTAAAGTTGCCAACCAGGGAGTCTGGAAAAGTCCGCTCCGTGTGTTGGATGTGATCCGTGAGCACGCGCTGAGCTTCGCGCGTGTCCGCGTCGGGAGGGACGTACACAGCGATGAGGATGAATGAGGCGAACTCCCGCGGGGAATAAAATGGCTTGCAGTTAATAAAAAGAAATTCCAGGGCGGGAGAACAGTGTTTGGAAATTACCGTTACATCAGAGCACCAGCTGCTGTTGATGTAGAAGCAGACTCCTCCTCCAATAGACTTACCGGAGAGCTCTGTGACGCGATCAGCACGAAACAGCTGAAATCCCTCGAGGCTGAATGCGCTGTCCGGTATGTTCCCTTTAAGCCAGGTCTCAGAGAAACAGATAACAGACGAGGAAGTGAGGTCCTTAAATCACATCAGCAGTCTTAATTCTTCTACCTTGTTCAAGAGAGAATTGGCATTGGATAGAAATATGCCAGGCAAGGCTGTTCGCGTGCCTCTCCTTCGCAGCCGAGCGAGAACCCCCCCTCGCTTTCCTCTTTTACGCCGTCTTACTCTTTGAGCCAAACAATGAATCAGATCGGCGGCAGGAGCTAAAAATACTGGGAGAAGGTCCGTGGGAGTAAGAGTCCTGATATTTAATAATTCTTCACGGGTGTATGAGCTGGCAGATGCACAATCGATGAACAGAAACAAACAAATTTAAAAAATTAAAGGGCAGCGAAACACCATGGCGACCACTGTGGGCGCCATCTTGGAAAAGTTAAGTTGGAAACACTTTGACCTGACCTGACCTGAATCCAACTGAAAATCCACATTACGAACTGAACATCAGAGTTCACATGCACCCACGGAATCTTCAAGATTTGAAGACAGTTTGTGTGGAAGAATGAACTAAACTCACTCCTGAGCAATGCCTGCGCCTAGTTTCTCCATAGAGGAGGCATCTGGAAGCTGTTATTGTCACAATGAGCCCCTCTGGGGCAAAATTCAGACCCAAATGCAGGACTCAAGTTTGCAGGATTTAATCAAAACACAAAATAATCCACGACTGGGAAAAAGGACGAAAACTTACAGGACTTGACAGGACAGGATACAAGACCGAAGCGTGTTGATCACAGCACTTGACTAATCAAGGCAGAAGCGTGTAATCACACCAACATGACAAAGAAGAACGTCGCCATGAACTACGGGGTGGTGTCCCTTAAATAGGACAAAAATAATTAATCAAATAACAAATGGCCATGAATAATGAGGAACTGAATAAGACATGGAACAAGCTAGGTAAAAACGGAAATAAACAAAAGGCCTGTCAAAATAAAAGTCCAAACCAACGTGACAACAAGACTCAATTACAAGACGTGACCATGATAAAAACAATACTAAGGATGATTACAAGAGACAAAGGCAAAGGCAGGCACAATAACAATAATAATAATAATAATAATAATAATAATAATAATAATAATAATAATAATAAACAAAGCAGAAGTTGAGGACAAGGAGTGGAGTGGAAAATCATCTTAAGGGGTGTGTGATTAAAAATTATCAAAATTGTGAGCTTTCATGAAGTGGTCAGGCTCTGTTACCAACACAGAGGATGGCATGACATCAAGAGACAGGAAGTTCTTATAAGTCACACATACTTTATCCTATTGAAGCCAAAACTTCATGTATTGGGGATATTCCCAACCAAAACTGATGTGTATGACTAAACCACACATAGCTATAGTGCCCCCTAGTTGGAAAAACTCTTCATAACTGAGACATACTACATTGTCCAATTTCAACCAAATTTTGTAAGGCGAATAGTTAGCCAACACTGAACACTCCCATCCATCCATCAATCCATCAATCCATCCAGCCATCCATCTTCTACCACTAAATCCTTTTTCAGGTTGCAGGGGACTGGAGCCTATCCCAGCATCTTTGGGCAAGAGGCAGGGTACACCCTGGACAGATTGCCAGTCCATCACAGGACCACTGAACACTCTCATAATGTCAAGGTGGGTTTCACAGACTCAAGTGCAGGCAGGTGTCTGGTGCAGAAAAGACAATTTATTAACAACACTTACTTCAATAAACAGATCAGATCAGGATTCAACAGCGTGTCAAACGCACAGTGAGTAATGACGCAACACCCAGGTGAGGGGCAGCATCATATAAATAGCTGCTGGACAAATTAACCAAACACAAAACAGCTGTGAATAATCAAAACTCAAATCAGATCAGACTAAGGTAAAAATAAACACACAATTGAATACAACATGATAAGAAATGAAATACAAGAACCAAAATAACAAACAGGATCTGGATGATAATAATATTAAATACAAAGACCCAGGAGAAATAAACTTCATGGGGATGTGGGTTGGAGAACCCAACAAGAAATAAACACAAGACAAAATTGTGGCTCCAATCCACACCTGACAGTAGCCCCCCTCTCAAGGGGCGGAGACCAGATGACCCAAGGTTACACCGAAACAAAACAAAAAAGACAGGATTGCACCCTCCCAGGGTGGGCGATAGAGGTACAATGTCAGGCAGGCCAAAAACAAATTCTTTCCCCCCACCCCCACAGAACCAAAACTATGAAACACAGATTATGGGGCAAAATTAAGTCCAAGGCCCCAAGACCCAAAACAAAAACGTGTCAGGTGGTCTACCCCAGTCTATGAACCACCATACCGAAAAGCAAAGTGGATCTGGTGGTCTCCCACAGTCCCTGAGCCACTGGACCATGAGAAAAAATAGTTCAGGGGGTCTACCCAAGTCCACCGGCCCCCAAATCAGAGCTCCAGGCAAGCTGGGTGGCCGACCAGAATCCCAGGGCCACCGGGCCAAAAAACAAGGCAGTTCAGGTGGTCTACCAAAGTCTCTGGACCTCCAGACTGGAGCACAGAGTGGGTCCAGCGACAACTGCAGGGGCACTCCAAAGTCAGGAGACACTGACACTAAATCTTTTCACAAAAAAAACTGACCCCAAAGGCCCCTTATACTCAGGAGATAATGTGGAACCCTTAACCTCTGGAGAAATCAAAGATGCTCTAACCTCAGAGGGTAACACAGGAACTTCAAACTCAAGAGATGATAAAGAAAAGACAAGCTCAGGAGCCTCAGGCCCTGAAAACACCAGAAGAACACCTCACCCTAAGGCCAATACTGGAGCTCCCCGCTCAGGAGCTAAGCCCAGAGCTTTCTGCTCTGCAGTTAACACAGGGGATCTCTGTCCAAAAGACAACACAGGAGCACAATACCCTGGGGAAGGTGACATGAAAACTCCACACCCAGAGCCCCCAACCTCAGAGGCTGACACCAAAAACTGCTGAGCTCAGGAAGTGCAGGTATAACACCCTTAAACCCAAGAGACAACCCTGGAATCCTCCACACAAAAGAAAACATTGGAGTCTCAAACCTAGACAGTAACAGTGGGACCCTTTGCCTTGGCGACCACAAAGGAGCCCTTTGCCCATCTGGAGCAGCCACCTGAACATGCCGTGGTTGGTTTGCATGCCGAACCGAACCTTCTGTCAGCCGAAAGCATGCTGTTCCCAGCTTCGCCATGATCCTCAGTGGTGCCCGTTGTTTCGCTGGCTGCGGCCCAGTCAGTCACCATCCCGGTCTCTCGCCGGTGCAAACCCGAACCCAGTCCATGACTTGAAGTGGCGCCTTACGTATATACACTATTTTTGTTTTCTAATCCTTTTAATAAAGTAAATTAACCTCTTGCACTCCGGGATACCGCGGGCGGTCACGTCTCTGCGTCCTAGTGCGTCCCCGTGCGTCCTAGTGTGCACTGTGCGTCTCAGTGCACACTGAAAAAATAAAGCTGCATTTCCGTTCTTCCACTACAGACACAGCCGCGAACAGAAAGCCAAAGGAGTGCTTTGATTGGTTTAGATTTGATTGACCTCTCATTCGACTAATAAGAGTCTTGAATTGGGTTTCTGAAACCTTGAAGAACCAATGACTGAAAACCTAGCAAGAAAGACCCGCCTACCAATGACTGCAAATACAACGAGCCAATTGAAGCAGAGAAGTTCAACGATTGAAAGCGTGCGTCCCGTGCGTAAAATCTGTTTTGTGTAAGCCGCTGTGTGTAATGGTAGCGTTCGCCTGTCTTTTTTTATTACTACTGTTCTTATTTGTTTTGAAAAATCGTTCGCCAAAACCGCAATCATGGAAGCGCAAAACCGCAATAATGGAATTATGGTTTGACCGGGTCACGTGACCAGAACCACGAGTTGTAACAAGCGGACCAGCATCATGTTCGTCTGACAATGAGGAACAGATGTTCGCCAGCGACACTGCTGTTGTGGACAGGTAAGTGTTATAAGCTAAGTTATTCTTTATCACTGAAAATAGTAATAAAAATGACTTTTGACCGATCGGTAAATTACAACTGTGCGTCACCGCCACATGACGGACCGCGGCGCACGGACCGGACCGGACCTCTGTAGCGGGGGGAGGGGGAGTTGTTATCCTCTACATTGCAGATATTTTAGTATAATTTTTATTGCAGTGTAGGTTATTTTTTTCTTGTAAAAAAAAGCCACACATTTTTTACGTGGCATGCTTCTTTGTGTGTGGGGGGCTTGTTTGCTCATTCATTCATTCATTCATGAATAAACAACCCCCCTCCCCACACACACACAGAGCCCTGAGTGTCACCTTTCATTAGAGCCCAAGATCAAGCTTCTATATTGAATCATTCAAAAGTTATAGACGTTTTTCCAAACTGTGCCATTTGGCACAATTTGGCACAATTCAAAAACGCCTGGGAACAACCTGAGAAAAAAGTTGTGTAATATATTCATTTTTTGTGGTATTGTTACAAAATTTTGACCTCAGCTGGATAACACTTGGTTCTACATTTCTGTTACATTTTCCAGCCCGTATCTGACAGCTGTGTGTTATTTGCAAGCATTTGTATCTAAAAAAAAACACCCAGGCAAACTTTATTTTCTTCAAGTTCAGTATGTTTAGATGACTGTTACTCAGTGGCAGGAGCACTTAGAGAGATTATGACTGTTTTGCCAAAAAATTCAAAGTGTTTTCTTTTAAATGAGACCAACCCCATGAAGATGCTGCAAAGGGTTGAAGAACAGCTTTTGATTTACTTTGGGTACCTTAATTTTAGGCGTTTTTAGGGAAATTGACCAGAGTGCAAGGGGTTAAAAAAAAAACAACTTTTAGTGTTGCCAAGGTAATGAAAGCACCGCAGGTGCTGATGTCTCGGGGGTGGTGTCGTGGTAGCGTGGGTATTGTGCCATGCCATCCATGCACGGGTTTGAAATGCTTGGTATTTGTTTATGCAGGTATGACTCTGATGTCATTGTCACAATACACACGAGGTGTACTGTATGTCATCCCAGGGCTGTATGCTGGCATTTTTGTCAAGGAGCGCATGAAAGAAAAAATATAGAAGCAAAAGAATAAAATTAGGAGCAGAAAAAAAAATGCTGGATTAATAGATTTGTCATGATACTGAGCCCGGTTGGGGAACCGTACTAACACTTTCATTTTGTTCCAATTATTTTGTGTTCTTTTCCCATCTCAGGTGTATTATTGAATTTGAATATGGTTTGATTTGTATTATGTTATCTTAGGTTAGTTATTATAGCTTTGTCTATTTTTAGTATGTGTCTATGACCATCTTGTTTTGTCTTATAAACAGTGTTTGGGAGTAAAGCATTACAAAGTAACCAGACTACACAGACTATGAGTTACAAAGGAACACGTTATTGTAATGCCACTTCTTCTGCAGTAATGTGCTGTGTAACAAAATTACTGTTTAAAAATTCGGTATTGCGTTACAGTTACTGAAATTTGATCAGATGCGTTACTCGCATTACTCGTTTTATTAATATGGATAGATATTTAATGGAGATAATTAATAGATAATTATATAGATAATATGGAGGACAAGCTGCAACAGAGCAACATCAGCGGGGTCTGGAGAAACCTCAAAACCATCTCTGGGCTCCAGAATACCTCCCCCCAGGCCACGGGGGGCAGCGAGTGGGCGAACAACCTGAATCTGTTTTTCAATAGGTTTGACCAACCGCCCTCCCCCCTGACTGCACAACAACCACTGCTGCCTCTAAAGAAATCAAGTCCTGCTGCCCACTCCCCACTCCACCAACACCCCCCCACTCCCAACACACAGCCCCCCATCCTGACCCTGACCAGGACCCAGGTGAGGACGGAGCTGAGGAAGATCAAGGCGAGGAAGGCGTCGGGACCGGACGGCA